>OY747098.1:2400000-3600000 GCA_963556455.1 Epiblema foenella
ATGCATGGCAGGTCAGATGGCAGCGGCAGCTGGGCCATTCTACATTTTCATGACCAGTTTTCTATTACAAAGAAATTCTATGTTATGTAGAATAGAATAGAATAGAATAATTATTTATTGTCAAACTGTGTACATTGTTATAACGTCATAAAATAATGAGTATCAACAGTTTACCTATTTCGGACGTACAATAATAATTAGATAATAATCTGAAATAACTAAGAAAACAGTGATATAATAATTAATGAAGTAATAATAATAATAATCATTTTAAATCCCATTTGAAATATTCGTTCAAGTCATAAAAACATTTGTCTAGCAGCCACCCGCCGCCTTTCGTAATAGCAGTTTCTACAACAAATCATGGGATTATGTGTCAAAGCTGGCTCCTAGGGCACAACCGGGAAAACGCTAAGAGCATGATGACATGGAAATTGTCTGCATCATTCCTATACTTACTTATACATAGACTATCAATGTGAAAATAAAAATGTAAAAACTATTAATCATATTAATTGTGTAAAACAAAAGTGAAAATAAAAATGTAAAAACTATTAATCATATTAATTGTGTAAAACAAAAGTGAAAATAAAAATGTAAAAACTATTAATCATATTAATTGTGTAAAACAAAAGTGAAAATAAAAATTTAGTTTTAGTTTTAAATGAGAGCGAAGTGACCGCGCACAATCTCAAATAAAGAGATTTAGCAACTTATCAAGATTTAATATGTTACCTACTTTTCGTGAAATAAAAAGTTTTTTTTTATGGTTTTCTATCCATATAGTCACACTATACAAAGAAAGAAAAGAAAGAAAGCGTTTATGTACCAAAAGACACATCGTTACACGTATAATGGACTCAGTACATTGAACATATAATTATAAAGTGCGTCTTCGCGGCAGTGAATCGGTTGCTGTCTCAGCATTGTGCCGAGGTGTCAGACACCTGCAGCGCTGGTTCTCAGACAGCACCGTACGTGATCCACGGAACGCAACACAACATACTATATAGGAAAGGTATACATATAATGAATAAAATCATAGGTAATATATATATATATGAATGAGACTACCTCAAAACTGGGCAAACTGGTGTGAACATGAGGAGGAATTTACTCAAATGTTAAAATTCTAACACGAGTCATCCCTATTAGTCCCCGCTCCCCCATATAATTCTAAACTAATTTTTCATTCAACATGTGTCACGTCAACACAAAATTAGAAAAATATTCATAAACCCAGGATTTTTCAAGCGAAAATACGAGGGCGACTTTGAGGCGTTTATTTTTAGATGGTTCATTCATGAACTTTAGTTTTTTTTTATACAACGCCGGTGGCAAACAAGCGTACCTACGGTCCATCTGATAGTAAGCGGCCACCGCAGCCTATAGACGCCCACAACTCCAAAGGAGTCACGTGCGCGTTGCCGACCCTTTATAAGATTTGAGGATGCACTGTGTTGACAGTAGAAGGAACACGTTTAGGTCCCTCGCTCTCAACACAGTGCATCCTCGGGAGCTCTGGCAACCTTGCTCACCTCCAGGAACACAACATTTTGTATAGTAAATAATGTTATTATTTATTGTTACTTTAGTTTGTTAAAACAACAAATCTCGATTGTTATTAGTTTCTTAGTCTTATTTTTGACATGTAACACTAAATTTAATTAATGATACTTTGATTGTTGTATTATTTTTATTCGATGTACCTAGATAGATTTTGACTTGTAAAAGTGCCCTTGAGGCCTATTTGCAGAATAAATGTTTTGATTTTGTTACTACAGTTATATGTGTTCTTTAGTTTCACGACATTATCTCCAAAGCTAAAATAAATACAAGCATTCATTTAATTTAATACTAGTGGTTTTGTGAGCATCTCGCTATAAAATAGACGAATGGATATTACGTAACAGAAAATATATACTTATTGTTTAATCTCTCTACCGAACATAAAAAACTCGGATCCAAAAATAGAATCGGCAAATATACTTTCGTATGTTCGACGGGCGGATATCCTGATGTCCATCCGGCTGTTGTCATGGATCGTATTTCTCAACCAATTCTCGGGAATATTTGTGAGCTGCTTCGATAATTATATGGGATTTCTTTTGTCAATTCAGTTTATGAAAGTTATTTTCAAAATGTTGAACTCATGAAGATTTAAATCTGCAGCTCTAGAGTCACTAGTCTTGTTTTTATGTTCAGATTATATATTATTTAATATTTTAACCTTCTCACCGCTCTGTCAAATACAAACGCTGTCACTCACACTGTAAATAATAAATAAATAAATATTAGAGGACAATCTTACACAAATCGAACTAGCCCCACAGTAAGCTCAAGAAGGCTTGTGTTATGGGTACTAGACGACGATATATTTAATAGATATAAATATATAAATACATAGAAAACATCCAAGACTCAGAAACAAATATTCATGCTCATCACACAAATATTTGCCCTGACCGGGATTCGAACCCAGGACCGTCAGCTTCACAGGCAGGTGCACTACCCACTAGGCTAAACCGGGCGTGAAACTGTAGTGAGGTCACACCCTTATAACGCAACTGTCCACAGCCACAGCTGCGTTAAAGAACTTAAAAAAAACATACTTTCCACCCTAGGATCGGAAAAGCGACTTTCAACTCGGCTTCAAAATTTAACTTTCCGAACAGGAGAGATGATAATAATATTAAATAAATCACGACCATTTTCTATTGCGCATTACCTACGCATTCTTTGCATAACAAACTTTATGTCACACCTGGCCATAAAGTGGCAATTACCGCACGCTCCGCGCGCGGAAAATCCCACTGGCCAGGGGGTGACATAAAATTTTGTACTTACCTCGGGCGGTAATTAAGAAAGCCTCAGATCGCATAATTATCGCCCTTGTCTTCGGCTCGGGCGTCAAATGCCTGCGATCTGAGACATTCTTTGTTTTACCGCCCTTGGTAAGTAATGTACTGTTATTATAAAAACCGTGTACTTTTAACGAATAAAAACAGTATTTCCTCTACTCTTGAGTTGTCATTATCAACCCGTAACGCCCTACACTTCAACACGCCATGGCATGGAAATTTCAAACGCGAAATTGAACCCTATAGAAATACGAGTACATGTAGGTTGATATGACAGGTCATGACGGGTATATCCGTCGTTAACGTTGAATCGATGTTGCGCATATATGCTTCGCGTCAAAAAGGTTAATAAAATAACCTATTTAACAATATTCAACTTATTTTAAGAGGACTTATAAGTTTTAAAATGTTTTGATTTCAAATTATGACAAAAGTATTGTACCACCCAATACCAATAAAGTTATTAAAAGATACGATGATTTTATTAAATTTTTAGATAATAACATAGCCATTTCTTGATTTTATGGTGTGTAGTAGCACTTTAAGCGGAAAAACAAGTTTTTAGCTTGATAATGGTCAGTGATGTTTGAAACGATATTTCTTAATGAAAAATTATGACATATAATAGGTAGTATAGGTAGCAATAGTCCTGTTCTAGAGTAACATTGAGAGAATGTCAAGACACGTGTCAATTCAAACAGAAAATGGCATAAATAGGTGAGCGTTTTTTAACTGATAAGGACCGTGTATTTTAGTTGAAACAAACTACCAAATGATACAAATTGTTATGTCACAACTTGCCAAAAACATAATCGAATAACACCGTATTTTCTTTAACATGTCACACTATTTCATATTTAAGCATCCCCGCGGAAATTTAGCCGGGCTCCTTATATCATTTACACAGATACATTTAGGCTATGAATCGTGCCAGCGATACAGAGCAGGTTAGTTTTCCAAAATATCCACTTCGACTCTCGTTCATTCGGTTCAGCCTTTGTCAGAGGGTATACCGCAAATTATAAAGAAAGAAAAGAAAGGTAGAAAAAAAAATAAAGAAAAGAAATAAAGAAAAGAAAAAAGAAAAGAAAGAAAAGAAAAGAAAGAAAGAAAAGAAAAAGAAAAGAAAGAAAGAAAAGAAAGAAAATAGAGAAAGAAAATAAATAAAGAAAATAGAGAAAGAAAATAAATAAAGAAAGGAAAGAATAAATAAAGAAAGAAAAGAGCGAAAAGAAAAGAAAAGATCGAAAACAAAGAAAGAAAGAAAAGAAAGGAAAGAAATAAAAGAACGAAAATAAAGAAACAAAGAAAGAAAGAAAAAAATAAGAGAAAGAAAAAAAGAAAAGAAAGAAAAGAAAGGAAAAAAATGTAGAAGAGAAGATCAACTTAATAGCGATATGACTGGTACAACCCGTGTCGAAACGTAGGTAAAAATTAAATGTCTCGTTAGACTCGTTTTCATGATGCCATTCGAACCAGTTTTTAGAGAGGAACAAATGTGTATATGGAACAAGTACAATTAGAACAACACAAAAGACAACAATTGATTTCAAAATACAGCATAAAATCCCAGCGCTCAAAATTCCCCCAAAACTCCCCTACTCATTGAGCATAGTGTCTGACGTCATATACTATGCGTCCGTAATAACATTTTATGGATAAACGAGTATTTTACTATTTTGGTCTTGAAATGTAACGTTTAGGTACATTGTTATCGTACATATTTTTATTTAATAAAACATAAGAGTCCTGATAGCGGTTGTTCATTTGCTTTAAGTCAATAAAAAAATAACACCATTTTTCGAAAATTTCATGTGTCATATCTATTTAAGATTCTGTGAATATTTATTAGTTTACTGTTTTTGTCATAATTTAAAGTTTACTATTCATATAGTGACATTTTTTTTATTATTCATTCCGCATACATATTCTCTATAGCTGTTAATTAATAAATAAAATCTTCAATTCTTATCTCTCTGGCTCTAACATTCATAATGATTTGGCAACATATCTATTATTCTTCACTGTGGACCTTCTGTACCATATTTATTCTGTACCACACCGCACCCACACATGGGAAGCGGATATTTGGACACATTACTACTTCACCGCGCCGAGCCGTGGCGCATGAATATGCTATGAGCAATCCTGCGGTGTCACAAAATACAGAACAGAGAGTTCGTAAATTATCTATAATATTTCACACCCAATTTGGAAGCTGCACATAGAATCGCATAATAAATCCTTAATAAATACTCCATTCTCATTCACTACAATCAATGTTGTTGTTTATCACTCAGATTTATTTAAATAGGTTAAATATTATCGTTGTAATAAGCATATTTTGAGAGAAAATGACTGACTGTGTCGAGTTTCTTTCAGCGTTACTTCTTGGCGATAGTTGAGAAACGCTACTAGTATTTGACTTGTTAAAGTAAAACGTAAATACTTACCACGCCACGGTTGCGACGAATATGAATATGAACATGAACATCCACGCATAGCGGCATTTGCAGGCAAAAACCCACGTGTCATTGGGCCTACCTACTATGAACGACTGCCCGCCGACCTCAGACTAGAACCTTCTGACGAAGCGTTTCGAGGGACCCTGAAATGCCTTTTATTGAAAAATCCATTATATTCAGTTAGAATATGACATGTAAATTATTATAGTTACTAATTTGCTTATCTATTTCATTTGTTTTTGTACATATTTGAAATGGATATTAATTATTAAGTAAATGACGATTCGTAGTTGGAGATTAAATTTAAATTTGATTTTCTGTTTGGATATTGTTTATTTGTTGACATTGTGTTATTTTTATTGTTTTGACGATCATGATAACTATACCTAATTTTAACATGTATGAAAATTTATAATGTAATTTTTATCATGAAAAAAAAAATCTAATCTAATCATCAGAAATGTTCAAGCGCTCGATGCCAGACCAATATAGGCAGGAGATGCAAATATTTTTTTTTACTTTTTACACCAATTATTGAAATCCTCTGGTATACAAATGGGCGCTGGAGTGTTTTATTCATACAACCCACTATTTGCAATGCACTGACAACGAGACAAAATGAACTTCGACTTTTAGTTGTTAATTGGAAAACATAGCCTAGTGTACCCTCTGTTGCCACAGCACTAGGCCATTCGTCAAGTGAAGCCGTGATTTAGCGCTCGCTGTTTTGACACAAGTCTATTCTGTGTTTAAAGCCGGCACTGACGTTAACGTGAGCTTGGTTTATTTATGTCTAGATTTTATTTGACTTACTGTTTACACCGTTACTGCGCACTCACTTGGTTACCAATCAAAGATGACGACAAGACGGCTCCTTCTTAAGGAATTCTAATCTAACAACCGTTAGCTAGTTTCTGTTAGGTACAGCGCCATCTAGTGGTCCACAAACACGATATCGTCCTAAACACTTACCATGGTCATATTGTGTGTTTTTTCTAATCTATTAAGGCCGGGTTTTATAAAGATCCGTTAGATCAAATATCAGATCAAATTTCAGTAGCTCAGTATATTTTTTGACATAAGAACCGACATAAGGTCTAACGGATCTTTATAAAACCGAGCCTTACTAAGTTACTTTAGTTAAACGGGCTTATATAATTAAATTAAGTATTTCACACGTGTTCGTATGTCCAGACGGCGGATTTTCGGTTGTTACGGTCGCATTTCTCAACCGATTTATTTGAAATTTTGTGAGGATCTTTATAAAACCGAACCTTAGAAGGGCTTGGACCAAACCGTCAGTAAGTTATCGTAAGCGTCGTTCGTTAAAATAAGGTTCTAAAGTACGACAAGTTTTTATGGATATCGACGATATTTCAAGTTACTTGATCAGTGTTTAACTTGGTGCCACCCCATTACCGCGCGTTTAATGATCAGATGAATTTTTAACCAAGTAACAATGAAGCTTTCCGATTCAGCATAAAAAAAGCTTTAATGTGTAAGAACATTTAATTTCATAAATAATTATACAATTCACTTACATGAGATGACATATAAATAACTAGCGACCTGCCCCGGTTTCGCACGGGTGCACTATTTGATGGATGTTATTATACATATAAACCTTCCTCTTCAATCACTCTATCTATTAAAAAAACCGCATCAAAATCCGTTGCGTAGTTTTAAAGATTTAAGCATACATAGGGATATAGGGACAGAGAAAGCGACTTTGTTTTATACTATGTAGTGATAAACAGACTTTTTCATGAGCGCACAAAGACAAATAAGTACTTAAAAAAGAGAGTGGTACAAATAATGAGCGCGCATACCGCAAGCTGCGAGCAACAATCATAGCAAAAAATAACACACAGAGCAAATGAACGAAGTTCGAATATCTCCCTCTCTGTCGCACGGATTAGCAAGTGCAACAGAGAGGGAGATATTCGCACTTCATTCGTTATCGGTTCGCGGCAGCCACTCTGAATTGTTACAACTAGATACGGCACGCATACGCTGAGCATAGTTCATATTACAGTTAATATTACACTTAGGCCGGGTTTTATAAAGATCCATTAGACCAAATGTCAGATCAAATTTCAGTGACTCAGTACATTTTTTGACATAACAAACCGACATAAGGTCTAACGGATCTTTATAAAACCGAGCCTTACTATATAAGTTACTTTAGTTAAACGGGCTTATATAATTAATTTAACTATTTCACACGTTCGTCTGTCCAGGAAGCGGATTTCTGGTTGTTATCCTATACAGGTCGCATTTCTCAACCGATTTATTTGAAATTTTGTGAGCAGGTTCGATAATTATACCTTTATTTGTTGGGTCAGTTTTTGGTTTCAAAAGGTTCGGTAATCATATAGTTATTTGTCTAGTCAGATTTTTGAAATTTAAAAAATAAAGTCTTGCAAGGCCCAAAGAGCCATAGTATTGTATACTTACATTTGATTCGTTAATTACAAATAGGTGCCTATATATACACTATTAAATAAAAAGTAATATAGTAAAAAGTATGGATCCAACGTTTTATTTATTTATTTCTGAATAACAATATATATATTGTAATATGAAACGTAAATATCTAACCTACCCTAGTGAAACACTTTTGCTTACTTTTTGTGTTAAATATGTGAAACTAACTAAGTAAACATCCCATTATTACAATTTTTTTTTGAACCTGACTGTGGCTTTATAGGCCGAGCCCAATAAAGCGATAGGAGTGCTCTGTTGGAGAGTAGCCTGGGGAAAATCCAGGGAATCCTCCAACACGACCGACACGACGTTAAACACCGGAATACTCTAAGAGTTTGCGCTCCATTGAGATTGGTTGAGCGGTTTCAATCGAATCTGAGGTGTGAGTGGAATCGAGCTACTAGGAGTTTAGTCGCTGTTTCACTAAACTTAGGCTAGCTGAGAAGAGTCCAGCAAGAAACTCAGCTAGGCCCGACCTGGGTCGAACTGACTCTACCCGATATGCGGCGGTATCGAAACGAATTGTTTACCACTTACATTCACTTAAGTAGGTTAAGTAGTATCATTGTAATAAGCATATTTTGGAGAAAATGACTGACCGTCGAGTTTCTTTCGGCGTTTCTTCTCGGCAGTGGTCTCATGAGGAACGCTAGTAGTTTTTGTCTTGTAAAAGTGCCTTTGCGGCCTACTTGCAGAATAAAGTTTTTTTTTTTTATTTTATTTAAGACAATCATTAGGAACAATTATATGAGCCACTATTTGAAACCTTTAACGGTTTAAATAATAGTTGGCGAGATCGCGCGGTTCATGCCGCGTTATAACTTAATTTAATTTAACATTTTCAGTTAGAATTATAAGTTAAGTTAATAATTAGGTACGAGTAACATAATATTTTTTTAAGTAGCTATCCCAAAGTTAAGTAATATTTTTTAAGTAATTTTTTACATGTATTCTGGTTAAAACCGGTATTCGTGAGGTCATGCAATAAGTCCTTAGGTAGGTTATTAAGAATGGCTGGAAGTAAGGAATCCATGGTTCTTTTACCATAAGTGTTAGTATTGCATGGCAACACGTATGATGGTAAATAATCTAGGGTACGTAATTTACTAGGCCGTGTTTTTCTTTCTAGTGAGTTCATTTATTTCATTTATTTATTAAATAGGGATTCTATCACAACAACCATCACTACTTTAGTCTGTTGGTAGTGCCCACGAAGCTGGTGATCCCGGGTTTAAATTATTAGTGTTATGAGCGCGAATAATTCTTCCCAAGTCTTGAATGTCTTGTATGTATTTGAGTATTCATCCATACCATTTTTGGCCATATCGCATGAAGAGAGGACAACAATCTAGAAAAACTAGTAGTGACTGGAAAAGTTGAAGGCAAAAGACCCAGAGGTCGAAACCTGAAGAGATGGTTGGACCAAATCTCCTAGCAGCTGGACCTATCTGTCAGTGGAGGGTTCCACTGGGCGATGGACCGGATCAGTTGGAAACAGACCACTGGTCCTCTAAGGAGTCACGATCCTCAGAAATGGGGGAACTATTGATGGGGTTTGATTTATCCTTGTATAAGTATGTATATTGCCGATTAGTGCCCATAGTGTACAAGCTTTACTTACATTGGGAGTAGGTCGATTTATGTCAGATTTTAAACAGAAAACTCACATGATTTTTACATAATAAAGGGACGGTTATGTTAGACGCGCTGCCGTCGCGACTAGTTTTATATACGTGAGTGACTCTTCAATATTGTCTCAGATTGTCCACAAATAAAGAAAGAAAGAAAGATTTTTTTTTTATTTGCATTGGCACACAATTCAGAATTAAAAAAACAAACAGAAACAGAAATAAAAATATATACCGAAGTCGTGTGCCAGCAAAAAGGATCAAGCTCAGCATGATGCTACAGCCTAACGGCTGCAGCGCTGATTTTCAGCTTAAGCCTTGTGGGTAACATACAACCACTCAAATAGAATATAATCCTATACAAAAAATAAAAATAAAAGAGTGATACACATGTTCAAAAGAAAAGACAGTGACAATGCGAGAGGTGTAGAACACAAATAAACAACTGAAAAAAAAAAATTGGATACTTAAAAACACCGTAATATTTCGACTACCTACTAAATAACAAAGATACAGTGCAGCTTTATTAAATATATAACAGAGCAGAACATAATAATACGAATCTCAATAATTATTACAAACGCAGATAGCTAAAATTGTCCTAATACGCTGCTCAAATGTATTCTGCTTTTTGCTCAGACAGAAGCGTAATCATGCCTGAAACTCCCAATCGTTTTAGAATTACGAATAGGTGGAGGCAGATTGTTCCAGCACTTAGTAGCAGCGTAATCTGAAACTACCCCGAAAGGCAGCAGTACTGTGACGGGTCATTGAAAGACGATATGAAGAGCCTCTCATTTATATTTACAACTATCTTTTGATATCTACAACTATAATTTATATTTAAATATGTATTTATTTATTTCATTTGTCTCCAGCGCGTCGGCTGCGACCTGCGCGTGGGCAGCACGCGTCGCGTTGACGAGTGCGGCGTGTGCGGCGGCGACGGGTCCTCCTGCTCGCGCCCGCGGTACCACTGGTTGGCGACCCCTGGCTCACTCTGCTCTGCAACGTGCGGCGGTGGTATGTACTGCGACAGCCTGTGCCCTACAAGTTGTATATGTGTACCTTTTTCTTAAAGCTGGAAAGAAATTGCATAACGGCCTTCCTGGGGGTAAGCAAGGTGAAGTGACTCCTGTACATTTGTCAGGTTACCCGGCCATTCTACTTCTTCATGTACATAATTTTCAGATACTTTTTTAAAGCAGATTTTGTAAAACTTGGCCCTCACTTCATATTTTTGTATTGTTATTTCGAAAGAGGTTTAATTGCAGTATCACTTCCGATAGTTCTGGTAATTTACGAACCACAGCTAATATCAATAAATCGAGTAACTCAGTGGTCCTTGGATCTCTCACTATTTGTATGAAAAAAATGTTTTCACCACTGTGTTACCCACCTTTTACAAGAATGTGTTAATATTTAATTATTTTTACCTATATATAAATTCCTTTTATTAGGTGCAGGTACTATTTCGAAATCCTTTTGTACACTAATTCAATACGTATCATAGATTTTTTTTTGTAATAGAAAACTGATCATGAAAATGTAGAATGACCCACCCACTAAAACTGCGGTTTCCCCTCATCGCCTGTGTGAGCGCCACTGGATTCGCTGGCGCATGCCACCGCTGACGTCTCAGCATATGCCTGAGTTCAGGCACTAGAAGGTTGCTGACCTAGAGTGCAACGTGTGCGCAACACGCGGTACCACCAGTTGGCGATCGCTGGCTCACTCTGCTCTGAATGCATACCAGGGCTGTCACTTCGGCTAAACTAGGATTTCAAATAGATCAGAACTAGGATTTTCAATAGATTTTCTAGTGACCTAATACTTAAAATTGAGGGTCAAACCTGTAGTCAAACAAGAACCATTGTCAAACAGCATATGCTGCGAAACAAAAATCAACTATAGAAGATATATATGTAATAGTTTGACTTAATGATTATGTAAGAAGTAAGAAGGCTCCTTAACTCAAAAAATCTTTTATAATTAAGATTAGTAGTTAAGTATAGAAAAAAATATAACTTTATTATGAACTCAATGAAATAAACAGTTTAATTTTTTTTTTTAAATGACCCCGAGGTGTCGATATAGACAAGGCTAGAAGCAAAAGAGCACATGTTATGCGGCGAGCGCCAACGAGCGGGATGGCATTTTTAGAGTTTTGTAGCTGTTAAACATTGATTTGGTTAGTCAAACTGAGTTACCAAGATTTGATCTGAATTAAAAAATTAAATTGATATTAATTTTACAATTTGGGTCATTCTACTTTTTCATGACCATATTTCTATTACAAAAAAAAATCTATGATATGTATTGAATTAGTGTACTAAAATATTATTTCGAAATAGATACCTGAACCTAATAAAAGGAATTTAGGTAAAAATACTAAATATTAACTTATTGCTGTAATTGTGGGTAACACAGTGGTAAAAACCATTTTTTCATACAAATGGTGAGACATCCAAGGTCCACTCGATATGGATATAATAATAATCGTTTATTCACATAAATTACAAATGTTTACGCAACTTACGCATTTCTGCCAAACCACAGTGCGGTTTGTTAGCAGACGAGGCTCCAATTATATTTACTTAAGTAATATTTGTATTGTAGGTATTGTATTTACTTAGCTAATGCGAGAATATAACATATTATTAGCTGTGGTTCGTTAAATACCAAAACTATCGGAAGTGATACTGTAATTAAACCTCTTTCTAAATAATAACACAAAAATTTGAAGTGCCAAAATCTGCATTTCAAAAAAATTGACTGAAAATTATGTACATGAAAAAGTAGAATGACGCATTTGTCATGTCAGAATTACATATTATAATTAAATTAATACAACGTTAATTTAACCTGTCATCTACTAAGTATTACAACAATTTTCGAAATTTACTTACCCACACTACAATTCAACATTCCAACAACATAACACGACGTAATTAATTTTGTATTAAGCAGTACCGCTGCTAACGTAAACAACAAATTTAGAAATAAAGGAAAAATTTAAAAATTCAGGCACCGAGCAGGATTTGAACCTGTGACCTCCCGGCACTCGCGGCCACACACAAAATTAATTTAGTATGGGATGGCGCATCGTAACTGACGATTTTCAACATGATTTGTTATGTTAATTTTACTAGTATTTCAATTTGACTTCCTATATTTATTTAAATTATTTTTATTTTTATTCTTTTGATATTTTAATGGACTGTAACTTTTGACATTTTATGTATTTGCACGCTTGCATGCAGGCTAGATGCATGAAACAAAATGCATTATAACATCCCTATACCTACTGTGTCTATGCAAATAAATAATTTCTGATTTCTGATTTGAGACGTTAGTGCCGTTAATGAAGCCTGAGTCTTCTGGTAGATGTTGCTGTACGCCTCCCTTAAGGCGTTTGTATAAATGAAGGAATGATTGAGGAATTTCGGACCGGGTGGCGGTTGCACCTATAGCGACTGGCCGCGAGTGCCGGGATTTAAATAATAAATAATAATAATAAATATTTTTGGACAATCTTACACAAATCAACCTAGTCCCAAACTAAGCAAAGCTTGTACTATGGGTACCAAGTGACGATATACATACTTATATAGATAAATAGATACCTACTTAAATACATAGAAAACATCCAAGACTCAGGAACAAATATTCGTGTTCATCACACAAATACATGCTCTGACCGGGATTCGAACCCGGGACCTCCAGCTTCGAAGGCAGGGTCACTACCAACTAGGCTAAAGCGGTCGTCAAGACCACAGACAGATAGGGTAGATTTCGCAGATTCAAATCCTGCTCGGTGCCTGAATTTCTCAATTTTTCCTTTATTTCTGTATTTATAACGACGAATTTAAATCTTAATAGTGTCATCAACTAACAGGTTCTCGAGTCTTTAGATCTTCCAGCGCACATTGTTCGTTGTACTCGTAGGTACCTGCACCCACCCTGTACCCTTTCGGACAAAGGCCTGGCAACCATTCATCAGCCACACCTAATTAACAATTGAAACGCCGGGAAGGGTCACGAGATAATCTTAGATTACGAGTAGCAAGACAGTGGCATAATTTAAGATGGGGTTGAGGTTATGTACTTGATAATGTATATATATTTAAATCACTCTACTTATCCATTAAGAGGCCTTATAAGTTGTTAAGAACAGCGCCATCTAATATTCCACACTGGAACCACTAGATGGCTTATTTAGTTAAATTTCTTGCTTTGATTTCAAATTATGACAAAATTATAGATAATACCAATAAAGTGATTAACGGATACGATGATTGTATTATAGTTTTAGATAGTAACACAGCCATTTTTTTACTTCATTGTGTATATTAGAATTTAAGCGGAATAATACAGTTTTTAGATTGAAAATGGTCGATTTGGAGTGATCTTTGAAACGATATTTTTTAATGAAAAATCCAAAAACTACATTTAAAATGTATGACATCAGGTCGCAATAGTCCTGTTCTAGATCACAGAAAATATCAAGTTACGTATCAATTCAATCGGAAAACCATCTAAATATATGAGAATTTTTAACTGATAAGGACTCTTAAATGGTTCAGAGTTGAAATATGTGTTGCTGTCTGTAATCTGTGTACTGTGGGGCCACGCCATAGTATTATTACATGTCTTTCTGTACAGTTCTCACTTAGTTACAGCTTGGAGGTTGCAACCATTTAAAAATGGCTCTGTGAGCTATAGACCTAGCAAGCATTTTTAAAGTTTTAACCTCCATGACAGACATTTTGAAACTATTCGAAAAACGAACTCTCCAGAAAACTTCAAATAACTATTGCACCGCTTGCAAAATTTCTCTAGTCAGAGACCTGTAGAGGATAACAACCGGGTGGACATCCGAAAATCCGCCCACCGAACAAACGAAAGCATTTTTGTCCAAGCTTAAACGGAGACCTTCGATCGCTTCGCTCACTCGGTCAATGAACGCCTACCCATCTGATGTAAGACATTCGAATTAGGAGAGGAGCGAAGAATGCACAAACCGTTTGAAATCGTAAGCCGCGTTTTTTTTTAATCTGACTATGGCTTTATAAACAGGCCGGGCCCAATAAAGCGATAGGAGTGCGCGGTTGGAGGGTGGCCTGGTTAAAATCCAGGGGAAACCTCCGACACGACCACTGGAATACTCTAAGAGTTTGCGCTCCAGTGATATTGGTAGAGCGGCTTCAACCAAATCTGAGGTGTGAGTGGAATCAAGATACTGGGAGTTTTGTCGGTGGTTCACTAAAATTAGCCTAGCTGAGAAGAGTTCCGCAAGAAACTCGGCTAGGCCCGACCTGGCATTAAGCCGTGTTCGTTAAAATCTGATTTACATACATACATACATACATATTTTGTGGACAATTTTACACAAATCGACCTAGTCCCAAACTAAGACAAGCTTGTACTATGGGAACTAAGCGACGATATACATACTTATACAGAGAAATATATATTTAAATACATAGAAAACATCCAAGCTTCAGAAACAAATATTCGTGCTTATCACACAAAAAATGCCGTGACCGGGATTCGAACCCGGGACCTCCAGCTTCGTAGGCAGGGTACTACCAACTAGGCTAAAACGGTTTGTATGGAAAGTTTGACAAATTTTTAAGGGACGGCAGCAGCCGTCGCCATTTTTAACATTGATTGCTCTGTAATCGTAATTTTGTGGTCCTAAGGGTCGCTTGCACCAACATACGATCACAGGCCGGTCATCGTTAAATATGGCGCCGGCAGCTGTCATTCCATAGAAACTTGTCAAACTTACCATACGATTTTAATGAACACATTTTAGGGTCGGTTGCACCAACATATGATCACAGGCCGGTCATCGTCAAATATGGCGCCGGCAGCTGTCATCCCATAGAAACTTGTCAAACTTACCATACGATATTAATAAACACATTTTAGGGTCGGTTGCACCAACATACGATCACAGGCCGGTCATCGTCAAATATGGCGCTGGCAGCTGTCATCCCATAGAAACTTGTCAAACTTTTCATACAATCCGATTTTAACGAACACCGCTTACGATTACAGACGGTTTGGTGCAACCCACCCTAAATGTGTGTAAGTGTTTGTAATCTGTGTACTGCGGGATCAAGGGTTGTCGGCAGCGGGCTTAATGAGATTTAATCGTAAACACTCACAGGCGGACCTTTTTTAATTTGTTCTTGTGGGGACAGGCACGAGTGCCCCTGAGGTTACGAATTAAAATATAATCTCGATATAGAACAGATAATTGTTTTATTTGTTGGGTGAAGGAAAACATCAAGAGAATATTCTAAGTCTATTTTTCCCTCTCGGTTGAATCATCAGACTTTCCAGCCCAACCCAGCGTTAACCTTTTCGACGCCAACGACGGATATACCCCTGTCGTAACTCGGCAATCACTGATTAGAGGCCGTACGGTCTGGCGTCCTAGGCACACACTCACGGCCCCGGACGACGTAATCACAGCGTCCATCGAAAGAAACGCTGCGCTAACGGCGTCCATCTCGGACACGACGCGTACACTTACATATAGTCCCTATTCGTCCCGGTATCGCCGCATATCGGGTAGAGACATTCCGACCCAAGTCGGGCCTAGCTGAGTTCCTTGCTAGACTCTTCTCAGCTAGGCTAGGTTTAGTGAACCATCGAAAAACTCCCAGTAGTTCGATTCAACTTACACCTTAGATTTGGTTGAAGCCGCTCTACCGATCTCACTGGAGTGCAAACTTTTAGAGTATTCCAGTGTTTTAAACCGCCCACGTGGTCGTGTCGGAGGTTTCCCCTCGATTTTCCACAGGCCACTCTCCAACCGCGCACTCCTATCGCTTTATTGGGCCCGGCCTATAAAACTACAGTCAGGTTAAAAAAAAGGATATACCCGTCACGGCTTGCAGTGCGACATCAACCTACATGTATTTCTATAGAGTTAAAATTCGCGTTTGATATTCCCAATGCCATGGCGTGTGAGTGACAGTGTTTGTATTTGACCGAGCGGTGAAAAGGTTAAATCATTTTCCAATAATTTATCACATCAAATATCTTCCTAATTAAAACCTCATAAGACTGGAGGCTCTAATTGTTTACCCTGTGTCTAGGCTTTTGTTCGGAGCTAACCGACGGAGGCTCTTGGTCTAAATGGCTTCTTAATATTCAAAATGGCAGTCACATTGGACCTTGTCGCAATAAGACTGGCGTAATGGATCGGGACGTGCCAAGTGCCAAAGAAATTACCAAGATTTCTAGACAGCGGGGAACAATTTAATTGTGAGGAACGTTATGAACTGTAGGACTATGCCCGACCGTCTTTCATTTAAGCAAAGTAGATTTTTCAAATGGAGCTCGTAATCATCATCATTACAACCGCCATTGTTGATATAGGTTTTCTGACATTTATGAATTTGTTACTTTCACTGTTTTAAAATTAACTACTTAAAATACTACAAACGTGACTAATTTATCTATTAATAAATTCGAGACTTATGTAAAGCGTAAACTCATATCGAAAGCATATTATAGCACAAAAGACTACATGAATGATAAAACACCGTGGGTATAATTGTGGTTGAAATACTAATTATATTTTAATAATTATGACATTACATCTTAATTACTATTTTCATAACTATGACATTAGATGTTGACGTTAAATTTTCCTCTTGACATTCAGATTTTATTCTAGAAACTGTCTAGATTATACTATTTGTTATGTTTTTATTTTACATATTGACGATCTTTTTGTGAATTTATTATACTCTCTTTTGACATACATTACAGTAATTCATGTCTTTTTTTAAATTTCATATGCATCAATAAATTGCTCTGAATAATTAGATTCAATTTATGTAATATATAACTGACGAATCAAAAGTGCTTGTTGCTAGGCCTATTTGAATAAAGAATATTTTTAGTTTTTTTTAATGGCTAATAATTAAATGGCTTTGATGACAACTTGCTGAGGCGACAGTTCCGCCGTGAACATGACCGGTTAAACCCGTGTCGAAACGTCGGTAACAGAGGTAAATACCTACATAAATATCGCGTTAGACCCGATAAACAAACGGTTTTTAAGCTTATTTACTTTTAGATTTTAGTTTAGTTCACTTCTATTTAGGAACTTATTAGTGTATTTGTTATTCTTAAATAAACTGGTATCTAATTAAAAAAAAGTGGTTTTATAAGTGCGAGAGTTTAAAATATAACCGTTAACTAACTGAACCGTAAACAGTAGTAAAATGACCAGTCGTATTGGTTAAGTGCCTCAGTATTGAGGTGAGGACTAAATTCTTGGCACATAATTGAGGCATTTAATACGCCTATATTTTAAATGATTCCGTTGTGACACGAAAGTGACCCGTACGATTTAAATGGGTAACTTTCGTGTCCCGTTGTGATCATGAGTCATCGTGTCTACTTATATCCTCATCCGTCACGCTGACATTCATGCTGACATTCATATTTGTGAGGAAGGAACAAAACATTTTTGTTAGCAAAGGTTTGTGAATAAGGTAATTAATTAAATTAATCTGTCTCACTGCTCTTGCGCAAAACCTATTGATACAAACGCACTTTCAGTATTCCATTTACATCTCCCTTTCAATCGGCTCAAAGGTGTAATTACACCTATCGCAACCGTATGGTATGCGCGCTCGAATTACAGTTTTCGCAATCGTATGGTATGCACGCTCAAATTAGCCTGCATGAGGCTTCGTACCAATTAAAGCATCGGATTGGGTATCGGGTTTTTCTAGCACGATATTCAGTCAAAAAGTTGTTGATCTGTGAAGATATTTTTGTTTGTTGTTTGTTAAAACATTCTCATTATTAGTGAAACGAGATAAACTTTTAGATTAGATTTCGTAAAACTAGTTCCTACACCAAATCTTGGCATAAGTGCCTTAGGGCGAAAAACGCTAGGAGGATGGCGAATGATGAACTACCCTATTCTCATTCGCCCATCAACCTTCACACAACAGTGTCACGCATTGGAATGAAGTGGGTTTTCATTCACATACAAGTAAATGGGCACCCGTCCAACGTATAAACTGGAACACACTTCATACCCGGTTACTTCTTGTGTTCACGACGTTTAGATAACACACCTCAGACATATACACACCTCAGATATACATACAATCACACGTTTTCCCCGCAGAAGTAGACAGGAGACCGCGGATACCACTTGCTAGATCAGCAATCTTGCGAAACTGTTTTTTTAATAGAAAAACTTATTTCTTTTTTATCGTGTCCTAGATACTTTATTCACAATATAAGATTACAATATAAATAATTAAAATATAGAACAAAAACAAAACAAGATCTTATTAACTACCTAAACCTAACCTAAACTAAAGGCCTAACTGTATGGGCAAGGGTCGCCCAAGTCGCTGCCACTGGGCAGAGTTCCCATAAGGCTGGCCGCGTTGCCTCGCTGAATGGCAATGCCAATTCGCTGCGCGAGGAACGAGCCAGCCCTACGGTCACCTGAGGACCGGATAAGCAAATAACTTAATCTTTTGAAAAGTTTAATTAAAATTTTATTGATTTACAAGCAGTAATAATAGTTAAATAACAATAACTTAAATAATATTAAAACTAACTTAAGAGGGGGCACCACGCAAAATTGCAGTTCTTAGATTGAACATTTACCTATCACAATCAAGTGCAAATGCCACGAAAAAAATTATACGAAAACTAGATCATATTTGCTGTTTTTGTGTTCGGCTTCGCCTCAAATTGTTAATAAAGATGCCTTGAGCCTTTTTTGAACTTATACAACGTTGCATAGGTACATTACTTTTTCTACGACTAGGGATAAAATAATAAAACACAAAATTAAACACCCATACAGCATAGGAAAGAGCAGTAAGTTGGATAGTGACAAATGACAGTCCAACAGAACGTAATCATAGACACGGTAATTTTTTTTCAACTGTCATTTACTGACTTGCGTTTTTCCTTATGTTGGCAGTAGGTAATTATTTTAGTTTTGTTATTGTTTCAAACCATATGAATTCAGTTGTTTGTTAAGTTGACAGTTTTGATTTTCGTTGTAAATTTAGTGTTTTTTGTTTTATTTGTTGGTTTCACAGGGCACCTCTGTTGCATTATATCACATTATAACCCTATGGTCTTTATGAAGAATAGACTAGATAAACTTTTTTGAAATTGCATAAAACATGCTTTTATATTCGTTTGCGGGACCATATAATTGACAGATAAAAGTAGCGGAGTAGAAAAAATAATATAACTATGGTTATCTTATAACTAACAGTAGATAAAGACACAAAATACATAAATGCGAATATCGAATACACCACACAGCATAACGCAAAAGCTTCCACCATAATTACACGGTCGATTAGAACCTGTTGAATAGGAATCAATCAATGGTGTAATGTAAATTATTCGCCGGCCACCGATTACATCTGATGGTAATTCTTATCGGATTTCCCTTTCCTAATTACGGCTTTAGACCGGGACAGAGCAAACTGGCGCATTTTTAACAATTTATTTATTTATTTCATATATATATCAACAGACACAGATAAATCCAACACGTGATACATATTACACACACAAAAAATAAAAGAACAAAAATATAAATTGAAATATCTTACTAAAAACAACTACATACATACAATTATACATATCGGTACATTTAATCTTAACTAACAGGTAACGATAATAGTTTATGTACGACTTCTGTGAATTTAGCCAGTGAGCAATTAAATAAATCTATTTTAGTTGAGGTCTCATTCAGCATCTTTATATAACAATGTGACAATGTCATTTTAAGTATGACATTGAAATGAAATCATTTATTTTTCAATTTAGGCATATTACAAACATGCAGTTATGAACGTCAAAAAACTACCACCGGTTCTAAAATAAACTTCTGCCTCGAGAAGAATCGGCGTGAGAAATTCGGTGAGGTGTCATTTTTACAAAACAATATACAATATATATAAAATAACTGTATCATAATACTACAGAATTAAAATGCTACAATATAAAACATGCATCCATTTATTTTCTATTTAGGACAAAATATTTCTGTGTTAGATTACTTGTGCGGGAAGCTATCACTGCCAAACATCCCTATATATCCATGATGTAATCGTTTATCTTATAATATGCGTTTGAAATAAGTCAAAATAAGACAGATTTAACTTTAGAATCTGTAAGTTCAGTAACGTGTCTTGGAATTTTATTGTAAAATTTTATATATTTCCTAAGAAGGACTTTTTCGCCTTCACTAGTCTGTAAAAAGTTATTTTCAGTTTCCCAGTGTTTCTTGTAGTTATTAGCTTATCAGAGTTCATTGGAAAATTGCAAAAATGATTATTTAAAATATGTACAGCGACGGCAGTTTTAGGATATTTATTTCCTTAAAGATTCCTCGCAATGACTCACGCGACCCCAAGTTATAAATTGGTTCATTATCAGATGACAATATTTTGAATACACTTGGATTTTAATGTCATCATTGTAGTTTTATATACATGTATATAGGTATAGCTACAGTATCTAATACAACAAAAGGAAAATGTTTGGAACGTGCTAAAACATTGATAGAAAAATAATTAAGGCACGTATAATAATCAAAACATTTTTTTTACAGAAGATCGTTCTGTATGTTTTTTAACAAAAATCATTGCCAAAAACTACCTCTACCTCTTTTCCACCTCTACAGATCGCATTTCTAAACCGATTTGTTAGCATGTTCTATAATTTTTCAAACTGACTGATCCATGGAGGTTGAAAATGTAAAAATTATCACCAGCGAGCTCTAATGCTCATAGAGCTACAAAATATAACATTAAAGCGGCAATTACACTTCGTCGTTCACCTAATGCGGTCGCCGAATTCATTTTACACTACTTAGGCCAACAAACGTCGTCTTTACATTAGTCTGTCCGACTACCTATAAGCGTTGGCAGCTGTCGATCGCCGAATGCGGCCGACTAACGTGTTCATTACACTTCGTCGTTCACCTAATGCGGTCGCCGAATTCATTTTAAACTACTTAGGCCAACAAACGTCGTCTTTACATTAGTCTGTCCGCCTACCTATAAGCGTTGGCAGCTGTCGATCGCCGAATGCGGCCGACTAACGTGTTCTTTACACTTCGTCGTTCGCCGTATGCTGCATGCGGCGAACGACAAAGTGTAATTGCCGCTTTATACGAGTCACACATAGTTATATTTGTTGTGTCGGGATTTTTTGAATGTCGTCCTCCTCGTCCTCTCCCGGCGAAAAAAATAAACAATAGCATTCTTTTGTTATGATCCCGGGGATCCCAGGGACCGGTAGACGACGTGTTTCAATGTTATTTTAGCTGCTATTAATAGTTTAGCGTTATCGAAACCGTCCAAAAACCGTCGTCCCTCCGCCCGTCTGCCCTCAGCTTGGAGACAAAAGGAATTCCCTCCTGATTTATCGCGGGCCTCCTCTTAATGGCGGTTGGCTGTTATAAATTAACCTCCAAGCCGTCGGCAATTAACTACGGTGATGTATTAATGGTAAATCAAAATTTGAAATTTGGGGAACTATTTGTTACTTGTTAACTTGAGTCCCAAGTTCCTATAGGAAGAACCAAATTGTACAGTCGCCATCAAATATATCTGTACTCTTCAGGGTGCTCAAAAATATCTGAACATGCACTTTAACGACTTGACAATAGAGTCGTGTTCAGATATTTGTGAGCACCCTGTTCGCTCCGATATATTTGATGGCGACTGTACAATGGAATGTCAAGTTTGTAAGGAATAACAAGCAAATGAAGATATTGAAATCTATAATCCGTTTCATTTGTTTTTTTTTATACAACACCGGTGGCAAACAGGCGTACGGTCCACCTGATGGTAAGCGGCCACCGCAGCCTATAAACGCCCGCAACTCCAAAGGAGTTACGTGCGCGTTGCCGACCTTTTATAAGATTTGAGGATGCACTGTAGGGCACAGCAAAATGTCATCTTGCTCGAATTTGGAGCAGCCCAACTGGGGAAGTACCTCCGCCTTGCAGAAGACCACAGCCATAATAACATTATCTACTGTACAAGTACGTAGTGCTGTGTTCCTGGAGGTGAGCAAGGTTGCCAGAGCTCCCGAGGATGCACTGTGTTGAGAGCGAGGGACCTAAATGTGTTCCTTCTGTTGTCAACACAGTGCATCCTCAAATTTTATAAAGAGTCGGCAACGCGTACGTGACTCCTTTGGAGTTGCGGGCGTCTATAGGCTGCGGTGGCCGCTTACCATCAGGTGGACCGTAAGCTTGTTTGCCACCGGCGTTGTATTAAAAAAATACATACATAAACTCACACCAGTATTTCCAAAAGGGGTAGGCGGAGCGCATGAAATTTAATCCAGTGCCACAGCGCATGAAGTTGATATTGCAGTGATAGGTTGCTAGCCCTTCGACCACAACACACTACAAGCTGGTTCCCATAGTAGACTCTTACGACACCCACGGAAAGGAAGGGGGAAGTGCTATTCTAACCCGGCACCACCCGAGGATGCCACCACCACACTTTAAATGATGGTATTGATGGTATTCTCATTTACCTAAGCTTCATAAAGGACAGAAACTTTCCTATAGGTATTTATTTATCAGGGATGTAACAGATGTCGTTTTATCGGAACCTGAAGCGGAACCAGATGTTTTAAATTCGGTATATCGGAACCGGAACCGGAATCGGAACCGGATCTGAAAACGTATGCGGAACCGGATGCAGAGCCCGAGTGATAGATGGATAAGATGTTAAGGGCAGGGCAGGTCTAATTCTATTCTAAATAAAAATTATAAACCTGTTTGTTTTTGATGTACGCCGCTCATTTCTCCGGATGTACAGAGCTCTGTTATATCCCTGTTATTTATCAACAATTGTCCAGGAATTCTAAATGCGAGTAGTGAGATCATCATCATCATCATCATTCAGCCAGAAGACATCCACTGCTGGATATAGGCCTCCCCCAAGGAGCGCCACAGCACACGGTCGCGAGCTACCCGCATCCAGCGACTCCCCGCTGCCTAGATGTTGAGTAGTGAGATGTGTTGGGACAAATTGTGAATAGCCTATCTGTACTGTAGTGGAAACACTGAAACAAAGAAATTGATTCATAAATCAAACTCAACGCAATTCTCGTTAACAAAAGCGGAGCGCGGTGTTAATGAATAAACGGACAAATTAAGGCAATACTTTATTGTTAATTGGCGACAAATTATACCGGGGTGCCAAACGAGGGGAATGCTTCCGCTATACTGTTGTTTATTTCCTAAGGTCAGCTATTTAAATTCACTACCTTCACTAAAACCACTAGTGTTTTTTTTGCAGAAATCCAAATCCGAATCGTCAAAAAATTCTGTTGTTGGGTGGATCAACTATTCTTTGTTGCTCGTTACTATGGTTACGTCTCCTGAGTCACTCTTTAAAACTGTGATTTTATAGCGTTTAAATCTACCATACATGATTTTAGCGATGAGCATAAATTCATTTCGACATGGGTCATCTCTTGACCATGCTTGAAGTCCATATTATAAACATTTTTCTAAGAAACTCGGTTACTATTGTCTCCTTGTTGACGGGACAGAATAACAACAAGAAGTTGATTGACCCTGTTATCAAACTTTTGTTTAATACCGTATTTTTTTAATTATCTAGAACACAAACAGTCGCATATTGTAATTATAAATGCTGTACACGTAGTGTACATAGAAACATTAACACAAAGACCTGGAGGTTCATTTTTCCGTACAAGTTGTTAAACAAAACATAATATTATGACTAATAAGAAACTAAACTAAATTGAACCGGTCCTCGACGCAGTTTTAATATCCATTATATTAAACTTATTATTATTATTGTTTTATATTTATTTTGAGAGGAAATCACTGAAAATATAGTTACAATTAATAGTTACACTTTACCCAAAAGCCGTACTAACAACATGTATGAGTGTAATTTACTCGATTTATATGCTATTAGCAGCGCCTTGCGGTGTTACCCGCGGATAAAAGGTAGCCTATGTCCTATTCTGATGTCTAAGCTACAATACTGGAAAGTTTCATAGAGATCCGTTCAGTAGTTTTTGAGATTAAGCGGAACGTACATCCATCCGCACAAACTTTCACGTTTATAATATTACTAGCGACCCGCCCCGGCTTCGCACGGGTGCACTATTTAATGGATGTTATTATACATATAAACCTTCCTCTTCAATCACTCTATCTATTAAAAAAAACCGCATCAAAATCCGTTGCCTAGTTTTAAAGATTTAAGCATACATACGGATATAGGGACAGAGAAAGCGACTTTGTTTTATACTATGTAGTGACTAGCAGCGCCCTGCGATGTTACCCGTGGATAAAAGGTAGCCTATGTCCTATTCTGATGTCTAAGCTACAATACTGGAAAATTTCATAGAGATCCGTTCAGTAGTTTTTGAGATTAAGCGGAACGTACATCCATCCGCACAAACTTTCACGTTTATAATATTACTAGCGACCCGCCCCGGCTTCGCACGGGTGCACTATTTAATGGATATTATTATACATATAAACCTTCCTCTTCAATCACTCTATTTATTAAAAAAAACCGCATCAAAATCCGTTGCCTAGTTTTAAAGATTTAAGCATACATACGGATATAGGGACAGAGAAAGCGACTTTGTTTTATACTATGTAGTGACTAGCAGCGCCCTGCGGTGTTACCCGCGGATAAAAGTTAGCCTATGTCCTATTCTGATGTCTAAGCTACAACACTGGAAAGTTTCATAGAGATCCGTTCAGTAGTTTTTGAGATTAAGCGGAACGTACATCCATCCAAACTTTCACGTTTATGATATTATTAGGATTATTTTGAGTGTATTTGTGAGCTGACATATTATGCACCTGTTTTGGCAACATTAAAATTAATATAAAGTTATTAAGGCCACGCTGGTAGCTCTCGCTCTCTTCTGTCAAGTCTGTCATTTAGTGTTCACGCGTTCAAACTATAAAATCCGCGGCTTGTTGTTCAACTCCTACACCACCACGTTATAGTTAATTGACGTTTCCCCCTCAAAATATTCAGTTAGCTATAATATAAATAGACTCCATTGAAATTCTAAGATTACTTGACTAACGTAAGCCTACCTTAGACGGACATCTGAAACACACAAATTCAATTCTGAGATATTGTCGCTCCACAGAGTTTCAAATGACAAAGTAGGTACTTTAAACAGACACAAAGCCAATACACCAACACACGCAAATAAACTCTAATCCGACAACATAGAGCTCAATTTAAGACGACTCAGAATTTGGAATGGTCAGACCCTTTTTGGGAACATCAAATTTGGCTTTGACATACTTATAGTGATAGAATTAGTTTCTTTGGACTTTGTTTATGGAATACAAGAATTCCACAAATACAGTAATCAAGATTAGCATACAAAGCCTAGAGAGACTAGTTGAATCTTTACGCCTATTGTACTAAAATTAGGGTCCTGTAAAATAAAGTTAGTTGTTATTCAAACAATGCTGTGTGTAGCCACCTAACTGGCATAAACAGAGCCGCCTTTTTTTAACGTTGGGAAAATGCATTTACGCATTCCGTCCTGCCGGGGAGGCAGATCGGGTATGACGGACTAACCACGACTAGAGAGCCTTGGACTACCGTCTAAAACCACCAACGAAAACCGGCTCCGCCTTATATTGGGGCGCCGCAGGATCGCTCCTGGCATTTCAACCGCGTACGTCCCGTCGGTCGGTCTATTACTAGGCCTACATACTGGGGCAGCAGCCAGGCGTGCGTCTCCAGTCCTGTGGAACCTTTGTTTACAGGGCTTGACCCCGACTCCCTGTTTGGTTCCACTACGGTGGAGGCATCATTCTACCAGCTTGTGGAGCGCCATGTCGACAGGAGCCGTTCTGTTACGTCGCTTAAATTAACTCTTTTTGTCTTTATATTCTGTATATTAGTCTGTTAGGTATATCTAAATATGCACCTTGTTGCCTGATACAAATACAGATGAAAGATAAAAAAGCGGTTTTTGAAATTCATCCTCTTGCATCTGGCTCAGACAATAAAAATCTTTCTAAATTTTTGCTCATAAATATCAGAGACACCCTTATCCTGCTGCATCTCCATCTGCAAACTGATTGTATCCTGGAGCAAATAGATCGATAGGTAGAGTGGATGGGTCGACGATGTTAGGAAGATCGCGGGTCACTCTTGGATAAGACTGGCTCAGGACCGGGACGAGTGGCGTACTCGAAGAGAGGCCTGCTCAGCAGTGGGCGATTACAGACTGAAAATAATAATGATGGTCCTAGAGCAGACCGGTGTCCTATTTGGCACTTAATTCGAAGATTTAGCGTAGGCCAAGACCTTAACCGAAAAAGTCCTTAACAATGGTGTTCCACCTTATTGTTAACCATGTCAAGCAAATATTCGTAAGATTTCATTTCATTTCCTTTAACTCTGACTAAAAACTATATCTTGTCGGGATTAAACTAGTTTCCTCTCGATTTTTTCCTTCACCGACTAGCTAATGTCCATATTGTTTACATATATTACGAAGTATGTATGTATGATGTATTTACGAAGATTTGCCAACTGCACATGAATGTAGTTAGAATATGTCTTTTAATATTCAAATGTAATTTTACAAAGATACAGGAGTGAGTTTTGAATAGTCGACGAATAAAATGGTTCACAAACTTTAGACTTTATTTTAATGACATTAAGGTGCAAAAAGTGATGATCATTTCATTCATTCAATTTATACACATATACGGTTCCCAGTGTGATATAGATAGGACATTTTAGACTGAAACTAAAACTTTCTGCCTGCGACACGATAACAATATCCAACTAGCATAATCAAGTTCTGTCTTACTCTAACAGCGTGTAAGAAACTATCATTTTGAGGACAAAAAGAGCAGTTATTAGAATATTCTAGAAAGTTTGGTTCCATAACGAGCGAGCTGGAAAGCTGAATAAGATAACCTATTGAATGTAGCCGAATTGTAACTTAGTTTTGGTTATACATTCAAACAGAACTTACACAGCTTCAGCTACTAATTTTGTGATAGTTGTTCAGGTTAGTTGTAAATATATTTCAGTAATTAATAACGTGTGGTGATAGTACCACCCCGTTTTAGGTGGTTGAAGTCGTAAAAGACTATGCGAATAACGCTGAGTTGTGTTGTGGGTTAACTGGCCATTCTATTTTTTCATGTACATCATTTTCAGACACTTTTTTTTAATGCAGATTTTGTAATACTTGGCCCTCACTTCATATTTTTGTATTGTTATTTAGAAAGAGGTTTAATTGCAGTATCACTTCCGATAGTTTTGGTAATTGACGAACCACAGCTTATATCCATAAATCGAGTAACACAGTGGTCCTTGGATGTCTCACGATTTGTATAAAAAAATGGTTTTTACCACAGTGTTACCCACCTTTTACAGCAATATGTTAATGTTTAAGTATTTTTACCTGTAAATTCTTTTTATTACATTAAGGTACTATTTCAAAATCCTATTTTTGTACACTAATTCACTTCGGGAACAGTAGTCGGATTGTCTTCCTGGTGGTGAGTGAGGTGAGCCCATATGTATCGTCACAAACTGGATAACGTACCCCTAGACGAGTTATAAGTAAAATGTAGATTTCCCCGGATGGGCAGTAATTGTTCCACAAGATGGGCAGAAGGGCTACCACGAACCGAAAACGAATGAAGTTCGAATATCTCTCTCTCTGTCGCACGAATTAGCAAGTGCGACAGAAAGGGAGATATTCGAACTTCGTTCGTTTTCGGTCCGCGGTAGCCCCTCAGTATAATAATGGAAGTAAACTCCCTTGGATCGGGATTTAGTTTATCCAACGTGCGGCTGCACAGGGCCTGTACTTACTTCGAACTTCGAAATCCGAACTTCCTATCGTGCCGTCCCTTTGACTCTCGTGTTATACACTATACGAGTGAAAGGGACGGCACTATACGAAGTTCGGAGTAGCCCCTCTGACTGCGTATAGTTTAAGGGGATGCCTCGATTCGATCAGCCACGCCCCCCGTGAAATAGACACACATTGTGTCGTTTAATAATTCGTTATTTTAGTAGGCTGAAAAAAAAAAGGAAAATAACTTTGGATTTTTTTTTGTATAGACAAGATTTTAAGCAATCATGTTTCGACTATTGTCAGAAACAGTAATATATAGTCAAGAATCATATACCTGAAAATCAATGCTTATCGTTTCCTCATCTGAGAAGAACAGCGTTTCAAAGAACACGATATTGTGGGTCTATGCAAAGGATCCTAAATCCCTACGTCCCTAAGTCCCGAACCTATTCTCATCTTACGACCTTCATGTAAACAGGGATATCTGTTACCACGAGACCTAAGGCAGATATAACAGATGGATTCCTACGGCGAGGAAATAGAGTTTGGCGGTGGGTGATTTTCTCACAGCCGATCAAACAGGCTCACTACCATCAAGGGCTTGAAAGTGTCTTCGCCACTATGAGAGGAACTCTGAAAAGGATGGACTTTACACTCCCAGAGAGAGCATCGGATTTAGAGCGGTAGATCTTCCTTGGATGCGCTGTGTTTAGAGTTAGGTTTCTGAGGGGCTACCGCGAACCGAAAACGAAGGAATTTAGAATATCTCCCTCTTTGTCGCACTTGCTAATTCGTGTGACAGAGAGGGAGATATTCGAACTTCGTTCGTTTTCGATTCGCGCTAGCCCCTCCGATCCGTCTTATCGACTGTGAATCGCTACAGTTCCATTTAGGATTGTTGGCAAACGCTCAGCACTTTTTAACGTATGTTCATGTACTGAGTATATTATATTTGTAACGGTGTCTTTTGGTGCAGTGAATAAATGCTTTCTTTCTATCTTTTCTAACTTTCTTTCAGCAAACTTTTGTCTGTTTTCAGTTCTGCAATGTTATTTTATTATGTTAGGTATCATTCTCACTTGCTTGTGTTACAAACTTTATCAAAACTTGAAATGGATCTTTTGCGAAAAACAAAGCCATTTAATAACTCAAATATTTACTACGTCAAATAACGCATCTTTTTAAAGTTGTGATTAAAGAGCAATGAAACTTATTAATGCGCCAGATTGACACCGCTAAAGGGATACCTTGTGCGTAATTTATATACTACTCATAAAAAATGAGGGTCACTCACATATTTCTGTTTTATTGTTAATTATTGTACATAAACTAATTGCAAAGTTAAGGGGATGCCTCGATTCGGTCAGCCACACCCCCGTAAATAAGACACGCTTATGTCTTGACCAGTTTTCTATTACAAAAAAATTCATGATAATTATGTATTAAATTAGTGTACAAAAATAGGATTTCGAAATAGTGCCTGAACCTAATAAAAGGAATTTATAAGTAAAAATACTTCAATATTAACATATTGCTGTAAAAGGTGGGTAACACCGGGTGGTAAAAACCATTTTTTCATACAAATGGTGAGACATCCAAGGACCACTGAGTTACTCGATTTATGTATATTAGCTGTGTTTCGTTAATTACCAAAACTATCGGAAGTGATACTGCAATTAAACCTCTCTCTAAATAACAGTACACAAATATGAAGTGAGGGCCAAGTATTACAAAATTCTGCATTAAAAATGTGTCTGAAAATTATGTACATGAAAATGTAGAATGGCCCTAACACGTTCACTGTCCTAATCCGAATCGTAAACCTTACGGCTTTGTAATAAAGGCTTGCAGTGACCCTTATCTGGGTCACGGACTGTGAAAGTGTTAAGTCTAATAAATACTGTTTGACATAATTTTCACATAAAGATAAAACTAGTTAATGACCCCTATTTTCCTCACAGCAATAATAAACGGAAACTAAATTAAATGTCGTAAAGTAATAAAAATGTACTTAAAATAAACAGTCATTTAGTTCATCCAAAATGGCTGACCATTCACGGGCACTGTTGGAAGCTCAACCTGATATCTCCTTCGGCGGCGGTAATGAACTTCCATCTTTATTTACATATTTATGTATTCACGGGAGCTCAGGCTCCGCGCTAATCGCTCATTACCATGGTCCGACTTGGACAACGAACTGTGACGCTGGATGAGACACCATGTTTTACTAACTTGACGTTGAGATCACGGATTTTAAAACCGGTTTTATTTGAAAGAAAGAAAGAAAAAAACATTTATTCGTGGCACAGACACAGTACAAACACCAAAATACAGAAAATAGCCACGAAATGGCCCCAAATCATAGTGCTATCCATTGGCTAGCGCTGGTCTTCCTTTGGGACCACGAGAAGCCACTAAAGACAAAAAACATTAAAGTCACAAACAACATAACAACATAACACAATTTAAACAGACAAGAACAGATAAACATGAACGCGACCTTAAACAATCTTCAAATATCTGTGGTCTGTAACAAGTCGCAACTAGCGCCAGCGGACAACCACTAAAACAGTGACAGATTACGCGTGATTATTTAATACCTCTATAGAATTTGACACACTATTACCGCTAATAAAAGAATACCTATATTCTAATTAGAGGTATTGTCATTACACTTTTATCTATACCTCTATGTATAGACTATTTACGTTATTAAATACCTGTATTTAATACCGCTATTCATTGCACTTGAAAGGTAAGATGTCAATTAAATATTACTACTAAAACGCAACAAATAGGTATAAATACCTATTTTTTTAAAAATTTTGCGATACACCAGTTTGCGGAAACAAATAATGAGTATATTGACACTGACAGCTATTACCGGTAATGATTTCTATGGGTAAAGTATCAAATAGAGGTATTGTTGTCAATTGGCGAAACCGCTAATATATTTGAATACCGGTTTTGATTATCCCGCTTAACAGAGCTTTAGCGATATAAATAGCGAAATACAATTATAACCGGTCATACCTTATTTAAAACCGGTAGTAAGAATACCGGTAACGATCCCTGGTTGAGACACGCTTTAGTAATTTGTAATATGTCTCTATTTAGTATTTGCATTTGACACATTATGACTGACGTTTATAGAGATGTAACTAACCCAAATCGATTGTCACAGCAAGCGATTGCGATTGGATGGCACCTAGACTGAGGTATCGAATTATGACGTTCAATGAATTTTTATTTGAGATTTAAATAAAGCTAGAATTATATGGTTTTCCTGCAAGGTAATGCATTTAATAGACCGACCGAATAGGTCGCACTTATCGTCAAAATAATCCTACTTAAATCCACGTGAAAAGACAGACAGATGTACTTTCGCGTTTATAATTATATCAGTAAGGTGCAGCGGAGCAATCTATAGACTGCGGGAAATTAAATCTAATCGAAAATATCTTCCATGTTTTACATCATTTACTAGAGCGCCATCTATGCCCGCACAGCGGAAGAGCGCTTTCACAATTGGGTCATTGTCAGTTGTAAAAACAAAAGGTGTCCACCCGGTGGTTAATAGTTAACAGCTTATGTACATATAAGTTATGTTTTTATTACACGGATTTATAGTTACGGAAACACCGTTTATGCGGGTTACTAGGCCAATCCAAAATTAAGCTTCTTGGCCCTTAACTTTTGATATGTCCACCGAAAAGACGCGAACCTAAATCTGACAATGACCCAATTACATCAAGATGGCAATCTAGTAGATGATGTAAAACACGGAAAAAAATATGGATTAGTTTTAATTTCCTGCAGTTTGATAGACCCGCTGCACCACATGTATTTCTTTTTGAATTTCTCTTACTATTTTTGGCCACACAGTATGTTTTATATCCATGTTTGGTAATTTGGTTACTGAGAGGTCTCTCTAATGGCTATTTAAACACTGGAAGTTTCTTGCATTTATTTGTTTTTTGGAGGTAAATTTATTCCCGGAGCGTTATCGTTGCCCGTATTACCTGAAATCTTAAAGTCGCTTGTAGTTTTTAAATAATCTTACTTATTAGCGCAGTCAGTGCCATTATTTTTGTGGTGCTACACCTGGCTTTTCCGCCTTGTGCCGAAAACTTATTAAGAACCGACATGTCTTCTTACCCTCTTGGCAGTGAAGGGATATTAAAATTTCCTTAATGAAATGAAATGAAAGTTTATTCACAAGAACATATGGTACAGCAGGATGATATAGGTATACATTGTTGACCCTTAATATATTCGGCCTCGAGGCATGTGAAAATATTTTTTCCATGATGACTAACAAGTCATGCATGTCAAAGTAAATTAAGTAAATTGCGTGTATGTCACATTAATTTTAAGTGCATGTCAAAATACTTATACATGCCAAGATATTAACAAATTAATAAATAGGTATCTCAATTGCATAAGAAAACATGAATTCTCTACTTATTAGAATGTATTGAAACTAACCGCTCACTTCATGAAGAGGCTGAATATTGGTCGCCATGTTTTGAATCTAAATTTTCACAAGCGGATGTGTCCGCCAACGAAATTATAATTTTCAATCAAATTGAAAACTTGAAAATGTATCCCCCCAGGTGGGATTTGAACCCGATACCTCTGGAATCCGTCCATTACTCTTTAATTAATGTTAATTTCAATAATCTCTAAATAATGCTAATTCTTCCGCAGGCTACAAGATGTCGCTGGCGGTGTGCCGCGACCGCCTGACGGGCTCGGATGCGCCAGAGCAGCTCTGCGACGCGTCCAGCAAGCCCCAGGCCTCCATCGTGCCGTGCAACACACATCCATGCCCGTTCAAGTACGTCATTTGTTTCATCAGCTACCCTCTTTTGCACACCTCAATTAAAGAACAACAGGAATAAGGGTATAGCACCGGCAGCTGTCATCCCATAGAAACTTGTCAAACTTTCCATACAATCAATTTTAACGAACACCGCTTACGATTACAGACGGTTTGGTGCAACCCAACCTTAGTAAAGGAAAGAACAGGCGGTCTTATCTCTAAACAGCGATTTCTTCCAGACAACCTTAAGGTAGCGGAAATCAAATATAACGATTCTACTATGGTGTGGTGGTCCTTTCCTCCCAGCAATCTTACGAAGTCTAACGCAGTTCATTATTTTTTCACGAAACAGAGACCGCTGCAATTCTAAATTTTTCCAGCTACCTACTTCCCTAGTTGGGAATATCTTAAACACTGGGACTTATACACTTCGACTCAGTGGATATTTTATCCGCAATAATCATATCATATCATCATCAAATTGTAATCATCGTCCCATTGATGAGCAGATGAGCATTGATGGCTTCCTGTGTCGGACGACAAAAAGTGTTATCCCTATCGATAACCTACATTAGTCACTTCAGTCGATCCTGTACAAGATACTTGTCCCACAGGTGGTACGTCGGGGACTGGTCGGCGTGCAGCGTGACCTGCGGCGGGGGCGTGCGCTCGCGCCGTGTGCTATGCGCACGCTCCGCTAACATGACCAGAGCGGACACCTACGAACCTGGTGAGAGCTTGTGAAAAGTGTCATCCTTATCATCCTCCTAGCGTTTCCCGATTGTGCCCTAAAAAGCCTGGCGTCTTTTTTGACGCTTATTCCCAAGACTTAGCGTAGGAATTGGTTTAATTCAAAACAACACACTTTTTACAACTTTGACCGCTACTATCTCACCAACGGTTGACTTAAATGGAAACGCATTTGTTTACGCCCTATCCAGAGATATCCCACACGTCTATGTGCAATGTCATGGAGCCCCCCCACCACTCCTAATTTAATATATTTTCGTAAATTTGCAACATTTTTATTTAGCTGTTCATAGAATACACCTTCCTACCAAATTTCATAAATGTACCCCGTTATTCATAAAACTTAACAAACCTCTGCTAACTAAAATATCTGCTGTCACTGTCTTATAAGAACATACGTCAAAGTGATAGATAAGGACAAACGAACTTTAGCGGCTTGTTAACTAATATAGGTTGGATAGGCGTTTATGAATAAGGCGGGTAGTGTTTTAGTCTCCGAGTAAATCAGCTTTGACATACAGACGCACGGACAGACATGACGAAATCATATGGGTTCCGTTTCCGCCATTTTCACTACGAAACCGACAACCAAACATAGTTGGGATTAGACGGGTTCTCACAATGTTTTCCCTCCTCCAGATTGAGAGTCGCGTTCTATTCTACTTGGCTACACTCTCTCCTTTAGCAAGAATTACTTTTTTCACGGAAACGTGTTCGCTCACCATGGGCCTCATAAGAAGGCTCAAAGTCACTCAAAGGCCAATGGAGAGGGCTATGCTGGGAGATTCTCTGCGTGATCGCATCAGAAATGAGGCCATCCGTAGCAGAACCAAAGTAACCGATATAGCTTTTCGAGTCGCTAAACTTAAGTGGCAGTTGGCGGGGCACATTGCACGTAGAACCGATGGCCGTTGGAGCCGGAAGGTTCTCGAGTGGCGACCACGGACCGTAGGGCCCCCACAAGGTGGACTGATGACCTGGTAAAGGTCGCGGGAGTCCGCTGGATGCGGGTGGCACAGGACCGGTCATTGCGGCACTCTTTGGGGGAGGCCTATGTCCAGCAGTGGACGTCTTTCGGCTGATATGATGATGATGATGATGATGAGTTTTTTCACAACAGGATCGAGTTCGGACCCCGGTTGTGTGTCGCCGGCACCGCGGTCAACCCAGCCCTGTAACAGCGAAGACTGTCCTGAATGGGTGGAAGGACCATGGTCTGGGGTGAGTTTTATTTAAAAAAAAAATGTTCATAATTTTTTTTAACGAGTTCGTTAAATTATGAATCTCTATCAAGAATTTCGATAAAAAAAACCAACGCATTCAAATCGATTTGTCCGTTAGGGAGCTACAATGCCACAGAGGTATATAATCCCTCATGAGCAATGAGGGAGTTTGGCAAGAATGCAAGATATGATGGCGTACTAATATACTAACAAAATGCACTTTTACAAGTCAAAAACTAGTAGCGTTTCTCAAGAGTTTCTTAGTTTAGATTTGGCGCCAATGAATATACAGCACGACTAATTATGAGATGTCAGAATTGTGCTACATCCATCAGTCTTCTGTTACATCTCAATTTAGTCAGCCTATCATAAGTCGATCCCCCTTGGTGATTCGCTAATCCTCCTTCTATCTAACCCCCTTTCTAGGCAATGATACTACTTAACCAGCTTAAGTAAATCTGAGTGGTCAACAACGAAAAAGAATAAAAAAAAATCGTGAAAAAAATTCCTCAAGAAATTAGGTTCTTGCGTGCACTTATGAAGTAAATACAAATACAAATATTTATTCTGCAAATAGGCCACAAGGGCACTTTTACATGTCAAAATATTAATTTACAATTTAAGAAAGTCTGACTATAATAAGTAATACATTTTTCATGTCAAAATATTAATTTACAGTTCAAGAAGGATTAATAATTTCGAGTTTACAATTATAATAAAATTAAAGTCATACAGTGAAGATAAACTTGCAAAGTTATCTATTACAAATATTACAACATCAGTAAAGTTAGATATGTATAAGGTCTCAAGATTAAACAAGAAGTATAATGAAATCAATTATAATAACCCAGAGATGTACATGGTCTCTGAGCGTCAAAATTAAAATTAATTTAATATTGTTAGAGATGTATATGGTCTCTAAGTCACTGATAATAAAAACGTATCCACAACAGGATGATGTCTCTCGTCAAGTATGCAAATAGGGTACGTTTCCCGTTCGAATTTTAAGACAATGAGACACAAGAGCGCTGCGTATTCTATAGCAAAGGTTTCAATCTATTTAGAAAGTAGAGCTCTAGTTTTGGAGGAAAATTTGTTGAAGTTTTTCTGGTAATAAATAAATAGATTTCTATAGAAGGTAAGTCGACACAAGTCATCTATAATGATATGTGGGTACCATGAATAATTTCTGTCTGTTTCTGATGACTTATTTTCTTGGTACGAGTATTCCTGCATAGTCCCAACAAAATACAACAACAAAATAAATTGATTTATCTGAGTTGCCTCACAGTAATCGTGCAAAAAGCGGTTTAATTTTGCATGCCAGAAGATTCAAAATAAAATAAAGTAACAGCCAACACAAAATCGCGATTTACATTAATCAGAAGACATTCTAGAACTAACTTTATGATTATATTTTAATCAAAAGTGTTATAAACTTTATGTTATTAGTTGAGAAGTTACAAGTTAATATTAGTACTCGATAGCGGGTACATATTTAAGCCTTTTGGGGTCGAAACACTTGGGCCGTGGAGACCGGGAGCCCATAAGATCTTCAAAGATCTATCTGGACGTCTGGTCGACGCAACACGTGACCAAAATGCTGGCCTTTATCTGACACAAAGAGCATTGCCATCCAACGTGGCAATGCGGCCAGCATTTTGGAAACGTTACCTACTGGCAGCGGTTTGTTAGATTAGGGTTTTTGATAGGTACATTTTAGGTTAGTTTAAGTTTTATTTTAATTTCTTTGTTTATTTGTACTTTTAACTTTTCTTTTCCTTGTAAAAATATTTGGCCAATGTGTTTTGTGAGTTGGAAATATGCGAAGTACTTGGGTCATTCTACTTTTTCATGACCAGTTTTCTATTACAAAAAAAAAATCTATGATATGTATTGAATTAGTGTACAAAAATAGGATTTCGAAATAGTACCTGAGCCTAATAAAAGGAATGTATAGGTAAAAATACTTAAATATTAATATATTGATGTAAAAGGTGAGTAACACGGTGGTAAAAACCATTTTTTCATACAAATGGTGAGACATCCAAGGACCACTGAGTTACTCGTTTTATGGATATTAGCTGTGGTTCGTTGATTATTAAAACTATCGGAAGTGATATTCTAATTAAACCTCTTTCTAAATAACACTACAAAAATATGAAGTGAGGGCCAAGTATTCCAAAATCTGCATTTTTAAAAAAAGTGTCTGAAAATTATGTACATGAAAAAGTAGAATGGCCCACTTTATGATTAAGTTTTCTAGTTAGAGTTAACATAAATTTTCATAAAGATTAGTTCGAAAACGGAATCTCAGTCGAATGTTATCTTACAGCGGGCTGAAACTTCAGAAAGTTCTGTTCTTGTATAAGAAAACAACTATTGTGATTGCTACCAAGTTAGATATTAATGTTACCAAGTTCTACACTATCGGGGATATTTATAACGTCCCTTGTACGCTTTAACTCCTTAAGTAGCAACATTGTTGAGTTTTCAATGCTGCTAGTGTTGCCAGGTTTATAGGAAACGTGGCAATATCAGTGGTAATATGCATACTTTTGTACTTACCACACTTTGTTGCACGGGCGATGGGAGAATTTGCTGATATTATAGCGAAGGTTTTTTAAATTGCAGTTTCTGGGGGAAGTTTCTTGGAAATGTAAACGGTGGCATAAAATTCGCCTCTTGCACGTTATTAACATTTCGTTTTGTGCAATAAACATTAAATAAATAAATAAACGGTCCAACACTGACACATATAGTACCTATTCGTCCTGGTAACGCCCGCACACCGGGTAGAGTCAGTCCGACTCAGGTCGGGCCTAGCTTAGTTTCTTGCTGGACTCTTCTCAGCAAGGCTAGGTTTAGTAAACCAGCGACAAACTTCCAGTACCTCGATTCCACTCACACCTCAGATTCGGTTGAAACCGCTCAACCAATCTCACTGGAGCGCAAACTCTTAGAGTATTCCAGTGCTCTAAACCACCCGCGTGGTCGTGCCGGAGGTTTTCCCCTGGATTTTCCCCAGGCTACTCTCCAACCGCGCACTCCTATCGCTTCATTGGGTCCGGCCTATAAAGCCACAGTCAGATTAAAAAAAACGGTTCATTATTAGACACCTTAATATCCTATTATTATTAACCGTTTTATTGCGACATAAGATTGAAAGTCTCATATAACGAGTCACCGTCGAAAACTGGGTTTACCATACTTTAGTATTAGGAGTTAGTTGTTCATCGTCCGTGAAGCTAAAAAATCTAGGTCTAATATCACCTAAAAAGTATCTCATGGATTCCCTATAAAGGGTAAGTTCACCATCTATGGATCACCCATGATATTAGCTACTTATACGTATGGCCATATTATAACTTATTGCCTAATACCTAAATAATATTTGTTACCTAATTATTACCTATTGTTTTGAAACTGACATTCGACTCCACAGTGAAAGCAAAATGGCTGTACTCTGGATTGAAGAGTCCTCGCTACCACAATACGTGCTTGTATTAATAGACGTCGAACTCCGACGCAACCATTCAATTCAACTTTTTTTTCTACAAGTGACTATTAGCTTATTTTAAAAGTAAATTCAGTGCATTTAAACAAATACAGTTGTGTATGGCAGTCTGAGTATAAAATAAGCTAACTATAGGTAGTGCAGAAAAACATATTAGATGAAAACGATGCTTCTTATAGGTATGTGAAAATCAAGCATGTTTGAGTATTAGGTATATTCTCATTCATCTAATATGCTAAAGAAATATGATAATCCGGGTTTAATATAATCAATTTTTCCGTCATTTTGAACCTTAACACTATGAAAACCCCCACGAAATAAGTCAATTCCTTGTTCAACAGCCTTCCCTTCCATTATATTTAAAATGCAACAGATAATTTCTAATATTTATTCCGATGGGTCTAAAATCGACTTAAACTGTGGGATTTTAAGGTCCGGTCTTCATTGAAGGGTAGTTGAAAGGAATGGTGTTGCATTTAGCACATTGTTTAAGCTGGTTGCGCCGTGAATATAACAGAGACACTTAAAATAGTTTCAAGTTCGTATCCGGCGAGTGGATTTGACGGAATATGGATTTTAACATCAAAGTAATAAGAACCACACCAAAAGACTGGAATCCGCTCGAAAATTGTAAAAGGCTTTATGCGGTTTTCACTTTTGCCATACTCGTGAACGGGTGCTGTTTGTGGGCTCCGGTCTGTTCATGTTTGCAAGGACTAGTAACTTCGTACTAGTGTTCAGTGGAATTGACATGAGGAGAGACTTCGCTCTGTTCTCATTTGATTTTATTTTTAGACTGACGCTCAGAGACATTGTACGTCTCTGAGGATATTTATTTACTAGATTTTATTATTTTCATGTTGACGCTTAGAGATATATCTCACAATATTATATTATGATTAGTGTACGTTATTACTTTTTATTTTGACACTTAGAGACCTTATACGTCTTTAACATATGTAGATTGTTATTATTGACATGTATCACTACATTTAATTAATTATATTTTGATTATTGTGTCATTTTTAATTGATATAGATATGTTTTGACTTGTAAAAGTGCCTTTGAGACCTATATGCGGAATAAAATAAATAAATCTTTGGACAATCTTACACCAACCAACCTAGTCCCAAACTAAGCAAAGCTTGTACTATGGGGTCCCGAGTGACGATATACATACTTATATAGATAAATAGATACTTAAATACATAGAAAACAAATAAATGTTAAATAAATGTTTTGATTTGATTTAATTTTTTTTTGTCTAGTTGTGTACTTATTTTGAAAATATTTAGGGTACCTTTCCACCAGAGACGTGCTATGCAGCTATGCTGCGAGGATGTGAAAGCTTTCCATTTCTACCAGTGCTACGCTATGTGGGCCAATGGATATGATTGGTTATCAACGGATCCATAGCAACGTAGCATAGCACATCTCTGATGGAAAAGCACCCTTATGCAGTGAAAGCGATCTTCATTATCCTCCGTACCTTTCCGTTGTATGTCCCGTAAACATGCACGAACATCAACAATTTGTTTTACTGTTGACTTTATTCTCTGCAATTAACTTTTGTGTGTTTCATGTACATACTTGTTTATTATAAATTATAATTGCTATACTATCTTATTTTCAATTGTAGTCGTGAATGTGTGTAGTAGGCCCCGCCATTTTTGGACGCACCTTTTGACAGTTGGACATTCATGTGACGGCCCGACGTGACAAGATGGCGGTGTCAAGTTGTAATAGGTCGCGTTCAATTTTTAGGCGAAGCGTGCTACACACACCGTCATTAACAACCTAGGTTTCGCCGGAAGATCAGCGCCAGCTCCCCGAGTCGGCATTACGCTGAGGCGAAACCTTTTTGTGGCGATTACTTGTTTTTTTCTAATTACGTTTATTTGTATCGTCTCGAATAAATGTTTTTCTTTCTTTCTTTCTTTCGTACCTTATCCCGGTTGTGCCCTATGGTGCCCGGGTATGGGAACTAGTTTTAAGCAAGCTACTGCCACCTGACCTTACAACCCAGAGGGAAAACTACACCTTGTTGGGATTTGACCGGTTTCCTCACTATATTTTCCTTCACCGAAAAGCCAATACGTCTTTAAGGTCGACGTCGACATGTTTCGGACCAGTACATGGTCATTAGCTATGTATATCATTTCCCAACGAGCGCGGAAGCCGGCAAGTATAATTAACTGACCCAAAGCGAAGACAACGCAAACTTTCAACTTGGGGCTGTCAAAGTTTCTACAACCCGGTAGACTAACAAGTTGGGAAAGTTCGGAGTTTAGGCTGTGGCCTGGAAGTGAGCGATTAAGCCAGGTGAGTTGGATGGTTAATGTTAGGACAGTGTGCTTCAAATTGCGAGGCGGGGCCTAAGCTGCCGGTGGTTAGGGCGACAGAGAGAGGAACCTCCTGACTATACGCGCCGTGTCCAGGAGTTATTATTATTTCTCTTTATTTTCTTTAAGACTTAGGCTAGATTTTATAATAATTATATAAAAAGTAAAATATAAATCAATATTTACAAAACATAAAATCATTATAAAAACCTAACCTAGTGTGCCGCCGGCAGCGAGGCGGGGCCTAAGCTACCGGTAGTTAGGGCGACAGAGAGAGGAACCTCCTGACTATCCGCGCCGTGTCCAGGAGTACCGCCTTCTGTATCTGACCCTTGACCCAGCCATCTAGCGAGAGTCTCTTGAGGTGTTGGTCGAGACTCTTCGCTATAAGACCGTTCGCAGAGACGACTATCGAGACAATGATCGTTGAATCAACATCCCACATGGCGGTCACCTCGTGTGCCAAGTCTAGGTACTTGCTGACTTTGTCCTTCTCGGCCTTCCCGAGGTTCTCGTCATGGGGGATGGTGATGTCAACGAGCACTGCCTGGCGCTTCGATCGATCTGTCAGCACGATATCAGGTTTATTGGCTACAATAGTCCTGTCCGTGATGACAGATCGATCCCAATAGAGCGTGGCACGACCATTTTCGAAAACTGGCGCAGGTGTATACTTATAGTACGGCACTTCGAACTCCACAAGACCGTATAAAAGAGCAAGTTGCTGGTGAATGATCCTGGCTACTAAGTTATGTCTGTGCAAGTACTCGCCGTTAGCAAGATGACCACAACCGGAAATTATATACCTGAGTGATTCTCCGGGACGGCGGCATGCCCGACAAATGTCGACCGTACCGTCCTTCAGGATATACTTCCGGTAGTTGTTCGTCATGATAACTTCGTCCGCAATTGCACAGACAAAACCTTCGGTTTCCCCGAAGAGATCCCCGAAACGTAGCCAGTTCACCGACGCGAGCAGGTCTACGTCGGGCCCTGTGAGGGCCCTGTAGAACCGCCCGTGTAGCTCGTAGAACCGCCCGTGTAGCTGTTATTATTATTATTATAACAGAAGAACTACATTTATCCATCCTCTCGCAGAAACTTAAACATTCACGACACACCCACTACGCAATTCAACTAATGGCCATTCGCGACCCGCTGCGACTTTAACCACAGCCCGGCGAAGACCTGCTTAAGCCGCGAGCGACATAGTTAGCTAAAGTAAAAACCAGCATCGGAACTTTGTCTAATTGGAATGTTTTTTTTAACAACCCGCAGGTTCGGGAACTTAAGTCCACATTCAGTTCCCGCTTCTTTGTTTCTCTTTTCTTTCAGAAGTGTTTTACAATTCCTTGGAATTAAGAGTTTTTAAGCAAAGAGCATATTCATAATCGTTCATCAAACCTTTTTAAGTTTCCGTGCTAAAAAGGTAAAAAAGGAACCCATATTATGTGACTCTGCGTTTTTGTACCTGACTGTGGCTTTATGGGCCGGGCCCAATAAAGCGATAGGAGTGCGCGGTTGGAGAGTAGCCTGGGGAAAACCCAGGGAAAAACCTCCACGACCACGCGGGTGGTTTGGAACACTGGAATACTCTAAGAGTTTGCGCTCCAGTGAGGTTCAGCGATTTCAATCGAATCTGAAGTGTGAGTGGAATCGAGCTATTGGGAGTTTTCTCGCTGGTTCACTAAAGCTAGCCTAGTTGAGAAGAGTCCAGCAAGAAACTCAGCTAGGCCCGACTTGGGTCGGACTGACTCTACCCGGTGTGCGGCGGTACCGGGACGAATAGGGACTATATGTGTCGGTGTTGTCACGATCGCGCGGTGGACGTCCCCGCCGGCGGGAATGCCGTGTACGCGTCGTGTCGGAGTTGGACGCCGTAAGCGCAGCGTTTCATCTTTCAATGGACGCTGTGATTACGTCGTCCGGGCCCATGAGTGTGTGCCTAAGACCGTGGGGTCCCTAATCAGTGATCACCGAGTTACGACAGAGGAGACAATATCGAGCAAGCACGAGCTGTGCTATCGATTTTATAATGGCTATGATTACTACGTACGATTACTAGGTACGATTAATTACGTAATAAATCGTAGTACCTATACTATAGAATTCAAACATCAATCACCTCAGAAAAAAAAATCACAGTAAGTACATTAGTTTCAAAGAATAGAGATAAAAAACAGACGGTCTTATCGCTCTTGATCTCTTTGCACCGCAAGACTATTACAATTTTTACATACATACAATACAAGATCAGTCAAATAGGTTCAGTAGAAATCAAGAAAACCAAGTATAAAGGGAGAGACAAATAATATTCTTACCTATGTTATAAACGATAATGTCTAGTCATTGCACTAATTCTGCACAAGAGGAAACAGTTTCTGAAAATAACTCGCGATCAATACGGTGCCCAGTGTTGGACCATTAATAATTCCAGTCTATCCCAACAGTGAGTTGACTACGTGTCCAACTTACGTTAGGCAGACATGACTGTCATCCTTTGAAACTTCGTAACATATTGAAACATCTGTCTATTTCGGGATACTTTAGGCTTAAGGTCCCGTATAGGGTTGAGGTCCATCTAACAGACAGAAATGCATGGCCCAAACCACCATTTGGTTTGGGCCATTCTACTTTTTCATGTACAGTCGCCATCAAATATATCTGTACTCTTCAGGGTGCTCAAAAATATCTGAACATGCATTTTAACGCCTTGACAATAGAGTCTTGTTCAGATATTTGTGAGCATCTTGTTCGCTCCGATATATCTGATGGCGACTGTACATAATTTTCAGACACTTTTTATTTAAATGCCGTTTTTGGAATAGGTACTTAGCCCTCACTTCATATTTTTGTATTGTTATTTAGAAAGAGGTTTAATTGCAGTATAACTTCCGATAGTTTTGGTAATTAACGAACCACAGCTAATAGCCTTCAAAATTGCGAGACTTAAGTGGCAGTGGGCAGGGCACATTGCTCGCAGGACTGACGGCCGATGGGGCCAGAAACTGCTTGAGTGGCGTCCACGCTGTCGCTAGGCCTCCGACAAGGTGGAGTGATGACCTGGTGAAGGTCGCGGGAATCCGGTGGAAACGAACGGCACAGGACCGGTCTAAATAGCGAGCCTTGGGGGAGGCCTATGTTCAGCAGTGGACGTCTTTCGGTTGAAATGATGATGATGATGAGCTAATATCCATAAATCGAGTAACTCGGTGGTCTTTGGATGTCTCACCATTTGTATGAAAAAATGGTTTTTACCAGTGTTACCCACCTTTTACAGCAATATGTTAATATTTAAGTTTTATTACGTATAAATTCCGTTTTTAGGTTCAAGTACTATTTCGGAAACATAATTTTGTACACTAACTTAATACATATCATAGATTCTTTTTTGTAATAGAACACTGATCATGAAAAAGTAGAATGATCCAAATACCTAAATAGCGTAAAGATTCATGTATAGCATAATATTTTCATTGCATCTACTTGACACAATTCTTGCAGGCAAGCATATCAAACGATTGAATTTATGTCTAGGGGAAGCATTTTCCATTTTTATTATTTTTCTTATCTCGTATTTGGTACGGGTATTTTTAAAAAACCCTGAATTAGCCCAATATTTTGAATTATTTTTTGCTCTTTACGTAGGGCTGAATCATGTATTTAGGTAACAACGTCGTATTATTAGATTGTCCCATTAAAAACGAAATAATGAACCGGTGACCGTAATAATACCGATATTTTCTACATAGAAAAATACCGGTATCTGATCCCTGATTTGGTAATACCATGTAATACGTAATACAGCTTCAACATGTTTTCTTGTGGAACTACACATTGTTATTTCTTTTCTGGTCTTTTTTATTCTTTTTTGTTAGTTTCCACTTTTATTTAAATAGTCTAAGCAGTATCATTGTAATAAGCATATTTTTGGAGAAAATGACTGACTGTCGAGTTTCTTTCGGCGCTTCTTCTCGGCAGTGGTCTCTGAGAAACGCTAGTAGTTTTTGACTTTAATAGTGCTATTGCGGCCTACTTGCTGAATAAAGTTCATGTATTTCATTTATCAGATTCAGATTCAGATTTTTTTATTATCACAATCTTACAATTCCATCATTATACAATAAAATTAGTATACACGATAAAATTTCCAAAATTATGATTCGTCAGCTGTACACATTATGTGATTAGTTTATCAAATTATCACTACAATTGTTAATTACTTAATGTCAATTCAGAATAAATAAATAAATAAATAAATAAATAGTGCTATTAGATAGAATACCGTATAACCAATCATAACAACACACAACATAAATCACAATTAATTCATATAGCAAGTTACAGCTAATTAACAATATTTCAGTATAATTAATAATAAATTTATGTATACTGATACAAAAATTAGTCATTATTGAGAGTAATGTTCTCATAATCGGTCGAGAAGAATTCTTCTAGGCTATACAGCTTTATCCTCCTAAGACCCCGCGTCCTATATAAAGGACAAAATATGGTCAACGGAAAATAAGTTAAAATTTGAAGTGATAGAGTTGCATTTGTTTTGGTTTGATTGATTTGACATAAAATAATACTCAAATTTGTAATCGGAACTGTTAGGTTCAAATTCGATTGTATTTTTATTTGTATGGTGGGTCTCAGGAGGTTATATCATAAGCGCGCTTGAACTTGACGCGACTGATCTAATCTTTGTCACCAGTGCTCAGTGTCCTGCGGCGAGGGGGTTCAGGTGCGAGGCGTGGAGTGCACCCCATCAGGCGGCGGCTGCGACCCCGCGATCAGACCAGAGATCTCCAGGCCCTGCTCAACCGGGATCAGCTGCCGGGACTCTGAGGAGCCGGAGGTATAGCAACCATCACTCTTTTTAGGGTCCCGTACCTTGTTGCTGTCACTCACGCCGTCCGTCGATTGTCACAAAGTTTTGTTACGAAGATTACGATATGTATGTTTATCCTTTCGAAATCGTTTAACTTTTATGAATTATTTTCTCATTGCACCCACATTTGCTAGTTTCTGTTTGGTCCTATGGTCGACTGGTAGAGAATGCCTCATGGTATTAAGTCCGCCCTTTGTACTTATATTCTTTTTGTGCAATAAAGTTTAAATAAATAAATAAATAATAAGATTTTTTGTAACTTCCCATGAACCTATGAATTTGAAATTTGGTGATAATGTTTATCTTTACTTATGTTTTACCAACAAATACTTATATATTGATAAAGTAGATTTTTCAATTCGAGATTTCCTTATTTTGCCTATCAACTTTACCGCGCGGGGCTTCTATTTCCGCGCTGAGGAACCTAGATAACTAACGAACCTAACCTAAATTGTAGTTGTAACACATGTCACGAACACACAGACAATGTAAAGTCATAGCTCGTACGCTGACTCACACATATACAATCATCATCATCATCATCATCATCAATTCAGCCGAAAGACGTCCACTGCTGAACATAGGCCTCCCCCAAGGCTCGCCATTTAGACCGGTCCTGTGCCGTTCGTTTCCACCAGATTCCCGCGACCTTCATCAGGTCATCACTCCACCTTGTCGGAGGCCTACCGACAGCTCGTCTTCCGATGCGTGGACGCCACTCAAGCAGTTTCTGGCCCCATCGACCGTCAGTCCTGCGAGCAATGTGCCCTGCCCACTGCCACTTAAGTCTCGCAATTTTGAAGGCTATGTCGGTGACCCCAGTTCTGCTACGGATAGCTTCATTCCTAATTCTATCACGCAGAGAAACCCCGAGCATAGCTCTTTCCATTGCATATACAATGCCTATGTATATCTCACCTGTTGAGATATACATTGTCTACAACCATGGCTCACCTGCGTTCAGGAGATCAAATTACTGCACCAGCTGTGTTCCCCAGGACGACATCGAAGAGCTGCTGCCAGGAGTAGTGTACCACACGCAACCTCTGATCCAGCCCTATCCGCCTCCTCAAGCCAAGGCCGAGCGTCTCATTGGCGATCCAGATGTACCCGTGGAAGCCACGTAAGTTATGTAGACCTAGTCACATTCAATCTGCTAGCGTTATCTAAGTACAGTTGCATCTTGAAGGATGCCCTCCGCCCGGTCCGCTACCTTTTTTTTTTATTAAAAATGGGATCGCTCTTGGCCAGCATCTAGCCAGGGGGCCTAAAACCTGGGCGAAAATCAAACTATTTAATTGACATCATTTTCGTTACCTAAGAAATTTAGTTATACAATTTATATGGATGATTTTCAGCCACCTAATCCCAAGATTTGACGTGGACACTAGTTTTTACGGAAGCGACTGCCATCTGACCTTCCAACCCTAGTCTAGTCACTTCAACTTCGAAAACACATTATGTAAATTAGGGGCTTTCCACGAGAATGTCGCTTACGTAAGACTTTTCTTTTACTACTTATCTAAATGCTAGGATATCGATTTTTAGTTTGATAATATATCAAGGCGATTGACAATTAGTAGATTGTGTCTCAAGGGAGCAAAATGATATATTTACGGCGAGGGCGGTATATTGAATTCTGAGTGAAGCGAAAGATTCTACAATAGAATCCTGAGCGTAACGAGGGATTCTAAAGTAGAATCTTGAGCGTAGCGAGGAATTCAAGTGTTAACGCCCAAGACGAAAATAATTTTGCTACCGTGTGACACATACTGATTTTCACACCGCCTATGAGGGCCGCTGCTAAAAACATGAAGTATCTTACAAATGATTTTACTACAGTGTCACATACTGCTTTTCACACCTTCTATGAGGAAAAGAGTCATTGTTGCCCTCAAATGAGGGAAGAAAAGTACAACTTTGATCCCTCATTCGAAGGCAACAATAACTCTTTTCTGAATAGAAGGTGTGAAAAATAATATTCCCGAACTTTATTAATTTTACTGAGGTAGCTGCGATACAATGCGTATACTTTACTAGCGATATTCTCGTCGAATGTCCCATCAACGTAAACCCAATCATTAAATTATGAATGTAAAGGACTGACGTGTGGCACACATTTGGTACATAATCTGAAAACTATATCGTTTACCACTTCAGTGACGATCCGGTTCGAGGGACCATATGTCCATACATAGTTAATGCTGAGACGCAAATGTTGAAATAATGGGCCACGGCGTTTTCCACTTTGATTTTAGTGTAAGGTTCACAGTCGGAACACGCTATTTATTTGTTGAGATGGAGTAGAAATCGTATTGATTTGTGTCTTGCTCGCGTACGTTTGGTCGAGCATTAGTAAAAGCGAGAGAACACTGAGTAATTCGAGATTCTGAGAATTCATTTTTGATTGTGTCACTGGGATTTTTCAATGGGTCTTATTTTCTCAATTTCGTATACTATATCCTATTATCAATTTATATCTACAGTTAGGGTAATGTAAGCATATTTATGTATGATTCATTGCTACAGTACTACATTCAAATGTATACAGACTCACCCACTCAAAAACACGGAAATCAAATCCCAACGTGTTCAAGCTCTTAAACCAAAATCCCGCATTCGGAAAATAAATTACCAACATATATATATTGAAACGAAAAACTGTTTCATTACTTTGAAAAAAACTAGGCCTAAGACGTTCCTTTGTTTATACAAATATGAAATTTATCACTGTTTTTTGACAGCTGTCAATCTGCGTGCAATTGTAATTTATTCACCTTTTTTCACAATTGTACGCGATTAAGTCCCATTTATCAATAATGTTTGAAAATTGTGCAATTTTAAATCAATATTATGTAGCTGTGCATCTGGTACGGAGGGAACAGCTGTCAAAATAGTTTACCGTTGCGTGAGAAGTATTTTGATTTTAAAAATAAAAAAAAACGAAATTGTCTATTAAATCATTATTATTGTTTACACTTCATACTACATACATCTTCTATCTCAGTTGTTTCCGTCAAAGGCTCAGAGTATTTTGTTGTTGTCTCTTTCAGCAATTACAAAATATTCTTTGCGTGTGGCTGGTTGTATGTAAGGTATTGTACCTACGACCGATCAAATTTTTAAAGTTTCACTTTTGAATTCAAAATAACATCACACATTTTTACAATGAATGACATGATCCCCTCCATCACACTGCTCCAGTTGCTGCCATGTTGTTTTCTAGCTTATATGTATAGCGGTTGCTCAAAAATGATCCAAATGTAAATAAAGTTAAGATACATTTTTGAACAATTGTACTCACCGTAACCTCATAGTGGTCTTAGAATAGAATAGATACAGAACCCGAATGTGTGTAAATAATCCTGTGTCTAGATAATTTATAGTTTGATGTTATATTCACTGTAAATATTGTAAAGAATTAAAATTACAAACAATTCCTATATTACGTCCAAAATCTGCACTTCCTTGACCGTTGTTCAAATGTTCAAGTTCAGATTGAGACCACTACTATCACTATCCATCGCTTCCACATGAACCTACAACATCTTTTCAAATCTTTGCACAGCACAATAAAGTTTAATTCTCCTTGCACACTTGTAGTCGACACAGTGACAGTTTATCTTGCATTTATTTTTCCTTTCGCTTCTGAACACTTTTCCAATCTTACTCTTTCTGGCACCTACACTAACACAGCGACACTGTTTCCAAAAAGAGTTTGACTCACAGAGTTAACACAACAATTTTGTAACGCACTAAAATTCTTCTCAATGTTAAACATATAAATATGTTCAGATTTTCAGGTGAAACATACAATTGGTGGACAGATAACATAATAACACTGGTGCACATACTTCTACATATACCAGCCAGAAAATGAAATGTAAAAATAGGAATAGTAGATTGACCCTTAAGCACCAAGCATGACGAGAAACGTGTGGATTTCTATAGTATTAAATATTAGTATAGATAATCCTATAAATGACGATAAAGAACATTAAACAAACAGTTAATCCAATATTTTATTCACTAGCTACATCAAAGACGACGAATGGGGACCATGTAGCGTGTCATGTGGTGAGGGCTGGAGGAAGAAGGAAGTGCATTGCAAGATATTTCTGGAATTCAGTAGGACTATTGCAAAGCTACCGGACAGCAAATGCATGGGGCCTAAGCCTACGGAGGAGACCGAAAGATGTGTCATGGAACCTTGTTCCCTGGCGTACGGAACTTCTTTTGGGGATTCAGGAGTGCCCGCTTATGGTTCTGACAGGTAAGTTAATGTATCAACTACAACTTACAATAGAATAAGAATAAGAATAAGAAGAAATTTATTGCCCATAAAAAACCTTAACCTAACAGATACAAAACAATCAACAAACAGTAAGTAACAATAAGCTAAACCATCAGAAAAAGGTGAGGCAATGGGTCCCAGGCTCAGCATGTGCTGGGCAGAAGTGCCCGGCGCTGGTTTTCAGTCTGGTCCCAAGAACAAATATTAAATAAATAAATAAATAATATAGCCAGGAGGGTCGCAAACTAAAATTATTATAAATAAACAAATTACTCAAGTTTTGGTCTGTGGTTAGATGCAGAAAAGAGGGTAATACCAGAAGATATACACACAAGTGTCCTTGCAGACAAAGAGTCGTGCAAGATCGCATTAAAAAGATATTATCTAACGGGAACAGACAGCAAGGTGTGCTGGAGTGTAAAATACCTACACTAATTGCCTACTTAGTACTTAAGTATAATGTTATTGTTGTGAGCGGTGTGATACATTCGCGTCATGACAGGTTTTTGTACGCGACTACTAAATTTGTATTGTTATTTTTCTCTTCTAATATGAAAAAAAAACCTTTTTTTAAGCGCTTAGCGTAGCATACTCCTGCAACTCTTTGAGTACAATGCTTGTAGGGAATTACTTGGAATTTTAAACTTTGTGACAATGCATGAAGATGAAAAATAAGAACACTGCAGTTAGGTACAAATTGTATAAAACTTTAAACACTCTTACAGAGGTTAGGTATATTCAAACACTAATAAATACAAAAAGTAAAATCAATACAAGTACAGTAGAATCCGTTTATTATGACTTCGCCTCTATTGACCAACCGCCTATTATGACGTAATTACACAACGAAGTTTGGTTTTCACATAAAAATCTTTGTAACAAAGTCGGATATAATGACTTCGCTTACAGTGACATGTCGCTTATTATGACCCTTTTTAATATGTACTCTCATCTTTAATGTATCCATGACATCCATTTCATTACAAAAATAACCAGAGAGCCGAAAACAAGGCAGTATTTACTCGTAAAAACGAAACGTATTGATTTCATCAAGTAACTTACTTATGACTCCATTAGTCGCGGCTTCACTGACGACATCATTTATTCTAATTTTAAACAGCTCATTTCCATTCGGAGACACTAAAGTATTCAGTGAAAGACAAGAACCTCTTAGAAAATCAATATCCTCCGGGGTACATGTGACTATTCTTAACTCTATAAAAGCTATCAAGAACCCGAAAGGCAAAGTTTCCTTTATGTCCGTGTAAAAATTTTCCCTTGTATAAATTAAACTTGCATCTACTTTGAATAAATTCGAGAATGTTAGGAAACTTTGGTAATATGCGTCTAAGAGGGTATCTAAATGTTGCGATCTGAAGTTTGAGTTGGTGCACAGAAAGAGAAAATGTAGGACGTCCGTTGCTGGATTGGCGTTTCTTAGTGCTTGGAAGTCTAGGAAACACAGGCGATCTCCATTTTCCTGTAAATAAAGAATAGTATTTAAAAAGAAACATTAAATATATGCTACAACTACTTATTTTACATTAATCGATCTGGCCCCTATTTCACCAAAGCTGACAGGCGTGACAATTGTCAAAAAACATTAAAATTGTAGTTGGTGAAACAGTTTTCACATGAAAATTGTCGATTTGTCAGCCTACATATGTCAACTTGGTGAAATAAGGACCTGTAGTTGTAGATAAGTACAAGAGCGGGTTACGGCAACTTATAATTACAGGCCCCTATTTCACCAAGTTGACATATGTATGAATTTATATATGTAGACTGACAAGTCGTCAATTTTCATGTGAAAGCTGTTTCACGTTGGTGGGTTGGTTGGTGTGTTTCATATGTAGTTGTACAATTGTAATGTTTTTTGACAATTGTCACGCCTGTCAGCTTTGGTGAAATAGGGGCCAGGAGTACAGTAGTAACAGTTTTAAGGCTTAATGTAGGTACAATATTAAAATCTTACCGATTTCTTAAAAAGCACATTATTGATCCAACAGTCTCCGTGGCATAATACATTAAATTTTTTCGGCTCAGTATAAAGTCTTAATAACTCTATCACTTTAGCTCCTATTCTTTCTAATGATTTCTTAATCTCAATATCCTTAACAACTTTTAATGACATCTCATAAGAATCCAAATAGTACTTCCGTAAAGTGCTTTTGTTTACAAACTTGTTTTCGAACAACAAATCTTTAAACTTACTTTGTAATTTTTTGAATTCTTTTGGTTGTTTCATATCGCAGATTAAAGAGAGTGCATGGAATTTTGCTAGCTCCTTTAATATCAATTCAGTTTCACTAAGAGTCAGTGGTTCGAATTTTGCCACTCTGTCACTCATAAAAAAACCTTTTTCTTTCATATCTTCTAATATTAATACATCGTGTTCATCTTCAGTACTTGACAACAAACAATCTGGAAATATAACTTTGTCTTCATCGTATATAATATCTTGAATTTGTTTAAACATCGGTAATACTTTTTGATAAACCTTAATTTCTCGTTTCTGCAATGCGCTAAACGTTTCTTTTCTTGCAGAATTAATTAGAGTTTTAACAATTACACTAACACTGTTAGCTTCATTTTCTGTATCTTTGATTGTCACTCTAAACAAATTAGCAATGTAGTTGTCACCTTTGCCACTAATTGTATCCACATGATATTCGAAATCCTTTATTCCTTTAATAAAAGCAGTTTCTTTAATGGAACTGTGAAGTTCATGACAGTTAAATTCTTCAGGTTCACTGATATTGACGTCAAGAGACATTCTTGCTTCGATAAATACTGTTAAAGTGCTATTTGATGTTTATTCAAGAGTAAAGATAAATTAATCATCTGTGATATGAATATCGATAATAGGTGATAAAGCTTATCAGTAGTTAGATTATGTGTGGTTTTCTGTAGTATTTTCTAAATAGATGCCCATATGTCGCTATAAATATTTTTAACTGTACAAATCGCTCACTACAATGTCCATAGTATGCTGTACAATCAATACACTATCAGTCTGCCTTTATCAATTCGCAATATTCAAACAAGATAAGTCTTATCCCAGTGTGCCTCAGTGCCTAAAAATCCCAGGTCAGAAATACGAACCTTTATAGTTTAGATTTTTTTCGCCCCGAATATCTATTATTAAGAAGCGTTTTATATATAACACTAGCTTTTTCGAGCGACTTCGTCCGCGCATAAATGGTACTTTACGAAGTTTCAAATCACTCACTTTGTAACAGAACAATGTTATTATTCAGTCCAGGAATTCTTAGAACACAAATGTGAGAATTTTATGCCAAGTAACTATATACTGTAAGTTATAATTTCAATTCTGTTTCAGTGAATTTAATATTGACATTCCGTTTTTTTATATTGTATATTAGTATTGTTTTTATATGTTTTATTTTATTGATGTGATTTACGTAATGATGAACGCTAAATTAATGATTAGTTGGTTATATACTTAAATACTATTACTACCTGCCATGTTTTCTTATCTCTCTATGTTTGGGCATTGCTGTTATTTTTTATGACCACTAGATGCGTGTTTTTATGTTCACCTAGATATAGTACTTATACAAAAAAATTGCATGTCACCGCGTGACTAGATAGCTAGTTCTAAACACTATAACTAAGATCCCATTATACTCTGTCTTATGCGAATAAAGATACTTACTTGCTCCCCGAACAAACATGGAACCCCCTTTTCACCCCTTTAAGGGAGAAATTTCATATGTCAGTCAGTCAGTCGATTTCTTCTTTTATATATATTTAGATATCGAGGAATCGAGTATATCACTACATAGTATAAAACAAAGTCGCTTTCTCTGTCCCTATGTCCCTATATCCGTATGTATGCTTAAATCTTTAAAACTACGCAACGGATTTTGATGCGGTTTTTTTTAATAGATAGAGTGACTCAAGGGAAAGGTTTATATGTATAATACATGCATCAGCATTGCACCCGTGCGAAGCCGGGGCGGGTCGCTAGTTAATTATATCACATCAACATGATTAAATTAGTGACCATAAGTATTTTTCAGCAGGTCATTGACCTACGGCACGTCGAGCAACATCAGGGTGGCCCCAGGATCCCCAGGCAAGTCCTACTCCTGGAAGGAGAAGGGGTATACCAGCTGCAGCGCGTCCTGTCTCAGCGGTGTCCAGGTTAGGCATTATAATAGGGTATTATCCAGTGATCGAGATTAAATAGAATAGAATAGAATAGAATAGAATAATGTTTATTGTTGAACTGTGTACAAAGATGTTAATAAGACATTACATTTAGACTCAACAGTTTGTCCGTCACGGACATACAATATAAAGACAAAATGAACTGTATGACATGCACTTATAAATATTTAATGTACATAAAATTCATTCATGCAATAAATGGCCTTATTGACAAGCCAGTGTTTCAAAGCACCTAAATATAAAACGTGGTCTAAATTAAAGTTTATTATTAAGTAATTATTTTTTAATAAACTTTTTTTGTTAACACGTCCAAAAATATTTTATCTTCCCGACATTAAAATACTTTTTTAATCTGTGTGTTACGTGACTTGAAAAGAAAATATGCAGTGTGTGACGGGGTTATCCGTGATATGACGTCATCTAGTTTTATTGTATTGCCAAATGTCTATGGCTACCAAAGAGTATAATAAATACATTTATGACGGTTACGCTTTTGAATACAACTTACCGACGACATAATTTGGCGGCCATTTTTTTAAATCTTATATTATAATTTGCGGAAAAAAAATCATACATATATGAGTCAACCTTCATTCTAAAATATTTTAAAATATTGCTCAAAATTTTTTATTATGATCAGTGTACCTACCTACTTTATTACCTTTGACCAAATTAGTATTTATATTATCGCATGATCTGCTAGAAAATTCTGTTCGCACTCTTCCTAAGCGATTTTTTATTTCAGGAATTGATAATCCAGTGCGTGAGAGACGAAGACGGCAAGAACGCATCCCCGTACATGTGCGATCCACTGACCAAACCAGAGAACCGAGTGAGGACCTGCAACGACCATCCTTGTCCTCCGAGGTATATAAACCAAAAAAATACTAACTGTATGTTCATTATATATACATGATACAGTAATGAATGTCAAAAGAAACTTAAAAACGTTTAAACGAGCCGATGATGTCCATAACTTCAACACTCGAAATGCACATCGCCTCATCAATATTCGAAGAAGGCTGGCGCTGTGCGCTAAAGACCCCCAGGTGATGGGGCCAAGCCTCTACGAAAAATTACCGCAGCGAGTGAAAGACATAGCCAGTGTATCGGAATTCTAATCCCAATTAAAGCAAATACTGCTTGAGAACACAATATACTGCATGGATGAATTCATGAACTTGTGAAGCTCCGCATTTTTGTTTGTTGTGTATAATTTATTCATAATCTCAATTGTTACAACTTTGACGATCATAATTATTCATTCTTATGAGTTGACATTAATGTAATTTATAATGTATAGGTAATGTAATAATATGAAATAAATAATATCAATATCAATATAAAACAGTTCTTCGTCGTCTAAACCTCCTGACTTAGAGTCGTCACTAGGGATTGCAATGACCGGTTATGGTTTCGGTTATAGATTGATATTAGTTTGTTAGTCTTATATTTTGATTATTGTGTTATTTTTAATTGATGTAGATAGATTTTGACTTGAGTGCCTGCCTATTTGCAGAATAAATGTTTTGATTCGGTTTTGAACGTGGGACACAACTTAAATCATGATTTTTCTTTCAGATGGAACTACACCGAATTCTCCCAGTGTACTAAATCCTGCGGTATCGGAATACAAACAAGGGAAGTTTCGTGTATACACGAGGTAAGTGTTTTATCCCAACCAGGTTTAGAAACAAATTAAGGTTTTCATAAGTGACAATTTATTTTATGATGACTACATCCGATTTATATAGATTTCTTTAGGTTTAACACAACTTGCAAGGCTTCGAATGAGCTGGATGAGGAATCTAATAACGTCTCGTTTAACTTTGTCTTCAGAGATTCCTAATTAGCCATAACACCTCCAATTTTCTACCGTTTCTTAGTTTAAGAGCGCTTTAATAAAATGTAACAGGTCCACTAGCGCCACTCGTAAATAATTGTGATTGTTTAAATTTAACGATAGATATCTAAAAAAGGAGGCCGCTACGTACTGTATTTTGTATTTAAGTACGTTTTGAATCCATCAAACTAGTTATTACGTTGCTGGATTCGTCAATCTATGCGTCCAAAGTTAAAACGGCCGTTTTAATTTTGAGCTCATAGAGAGACCAACCTAGCAACGTAAAAATTAGTTTGATGGATTCAAAAGTACTTAAATACAAAATACAGTACGTAGCGGCCCCCTTTTTTAGTTATATATCATTAAATTTAAATAATTACAATTATTTACAAGTGGCGCTAGTAAGTGGACCTGTTACGTTTTATTAAAGCGCTCTTAATTTTTCATGTTACTGTTTTATGTTTTGGGCAAAAACAAATAATATAAGTATTGCGTTCTTATTCCCGCGCAGGTGACACGCGGCGGCACGAACACGGTCGTAGTGCCCAACAGCATGTGTCCTCAGCCACCACCGCCGGACCGGCAGTACTGCAACGTGCTGGACTGTCCGGTCCGCTGGCATACCGGAGAGTGGTCCAAGTGCTCCAAAACGTGTGGAGGAGGCATCAAACAGAGAGAGGTATGTGTGTTACTCAATAAAGCAATACTTACGTAAACCTATTGTCGGAGTTTTTTACCAGTTCATTTTTGACACACCATAAATTCATAACTCAACTTCGAGAAGGAACTTAGGAGACGAATACAGCTGGGCTGGGCAGCGTTTGGGAAACTTCGTCGAGTCTTCTCATCGCCGATACCACAAAGCCTAAAAACGAAAGTTTTTAATCAGTGCGTCCTGCCTGTAATGACATACGGAGCCGAAACGTGGCCACTCACTGTACGTCTTGTCCACCAATTTAAGGCGCTCAGCGAGCTATGGAGCGAGCTATGCTTGGAGTCTCTCTTAGGGATCGTATCTGGAATGAAGTTATTCGTCAGAGAACAAAGGCTACCGACATAGCTCAGCGAATTAGTAAGCTGAAGTGGCAGTGGGCAGGTCACATATGTCGCAGAACCGATGGCCGTTGGGGCAGACTGGTTCTTGAATGGAGGCAGCGTGTTGGCAAACATAGTGTAGGGCGCCCTGTAACTAGGGGGGGATGATATTCGTAAAGCAGTGGCCAGGGATTAGAGGTGACGAGCTGAAAACCGAGCCCAGTGGTATGCCATGGGATTCCTATGTCCAACAGTGGACTGACATAGGCTGGTGATGATGATGATTGATATTAGAGCTTTACAAGTAGTTAAAAAGTTGTAATACGCGTTTTAGAGGAGCAATCAAATGAATGCATATTTTGTACTATCACTAATGCGAAGTAATTTATGATAATAACTTACTATAAAAACAGTTACGTACTATATATAATATCTTTTATTTTTAAGTCTAGTGTAGTGACAATCATTCGTTTCGATCCAGATGACATTTCCGTAAGTTGATGTAAATCGATTAAATGAATTAATTTATAACCGTAAGAAATTACGTGCTATAAAAAAATAAGTATTTCATTAAATTCCAAACGAATGAAGTGTGAAACTACCTTCATCGCGGAATACAAAATTGACGTAGAATAAAAATAGTATGACAAAAGTTCCTACTCTAGATTCGTATTCAATAATGAAATATATGAGAACCTAAAAAATAATTGCAACGAAATCGATTTGAATAATCATTCACCATTCATTAATAATCGCTACTTATGTCAATAGGTTCATCCTAGCCTCACCACTACAAACACCAATTCAGAACTGTCAAAAAGGAGCTGTTAAAAAATTACGATAATACTCATCCTTCTATCGTTTTCTGGGTTGTGCGTCTTTACAATATATCATAACAAAGAGCATTCCTAGAGACAAGAATGTATTACGATATATAACATAATATGATGAGAGACTTCGCTCTGTTCTCATTTGATTTTATTTTTAGACTGACGCTCAGAGACCTTATCCATCTCTAAGGATATTTATTTATTAGACTTTATATTTCCATGTTGACGTGTTATAGATATAGCTCAAATTATTTTATTATGATTAGTGTACCTACTTTATTACCTTTTATCTTGACGCTTAGAGACCTTATACATCTCTAACAAATCTCGATTGTTATTAGTTTCTTAGTCTTATTTTTGACATGTAACACTACATTTAATTAATGATACTTTGATTATTGTATTATTTTTATTTGATGTACTTAGACAGATTTTGACTTGTAAAAGTGCCCTTGAGGCCTATTTGCAGAATAAATGTTTTGATTTCGATAACTTTAGCTATCTTTAATGTCGATAACTATACGTTGCTACCGGACGACGCAGCATTGGAAGGCCCCACACGAGGTGGGCTGATGACCTGGATAAGGTCGCGATACGGGTAGCCCTGGGGGAGACCTCTGTCCAGATGTGGACGTCTTTCGGCTGATGATGATATGATACTTCTCTACCTGTCTGCCTCTTGAGAAAAAAGTCTTTCTCCAGGTGGAATGCAAGCAGATAATGGCCCAATCCCACGTGGTGGAGCGTCCCACCTCTTTCTGCAACTCGCCTCGACCCGCACCCACCAAGCCTTGCAACAGCCGGCCCTGCCTCCTGGACACTTCGGCGCCGGAGATCCAGCTCGACAACTCGTCGTACATACAGCATGATCCGAAGAAGAAGAAGGTCAGGATTTAGGTTTTAAGTTCTATTTTGCTCCAGTTCCTGATACAATGACAAATCTTTAGCTTTCAGATACTTCAGTTATGGTAAAAAAGGTTATATTAGAATATGGCAATGCTACCGAAATTGGACGATAACAGGAAAAAAATGCATTGAATTGACATCTTATTCCTTATAAGAACAGAGTCCTATTTATTTATCTGTATTTAGCAGGCCCGTGGACGTAACAGAAAAGATAATCTGACTGGTTCGATTCCAGTTTCTATAAAAAGATGTTACGTTTGGCTAGTCAACGTGTCAATTTTTTTTTCAAACTGCGTAATAATGTCTCGCCTAGCTTTGAAACTATATTTTTATATATTTGGCATGTTCTCCAGCGTTGTGATTCAATGAACAAACGACACGAACTAAATAGTCATTGTTTTCACAATAAAGGTGACGGTGAAAGTTGGAGGCTCAGCTACAGTGTTCTACGGAACCCAGGTGAAGATAAAGTGTCCCGTAAAAAGCTACAACCGAACCAAGATCCAATGGGCGAAGGACCACCAGATCATCACCAAGTCGAAGAAATACAAAATATCTAAAAAGGTAAATTGATTATGCAGCTGTGGACTGAAGATTTTGATCAATTTTATTAAGAAAATCTGTCTTACCAGCGTTTCAATTTTAGGGAGAAACTTGGGTAAAACTAAAACTCCATAGCTACATTAGAGCTCCTCGGTCAGGCAGACATCAGAATCTTAAAGCTAACCTTCTTAAATCCTTCTCAGAACATACTCACAAGATAAGCTTATCTTGGACAAATATATTCGACACTTTCCCAGGTCCACAGAGAATCCTATAGCCCCCAGAAGCATTAGTATCAGTTTTCATGAACTACGATCTTAACCCGTTCTTTTCTTCCCTAGGGCGCTCTCCGGATAAATTCCCTCTCGCTGCGAGACCACGGCATCTACACATGCGTGGCTGGACGGTCCAGTGCTAATCTGACGTTGTTGGTTAAGCCTCGACCAGGGGAGTTCCCGTCCAGTGAAGAGATAGAACGGCATAAGGCCTTGGACGAACCTTCGTCTCCATTGGCAGACAGGTCAGGGCCAGCTTTCGGTTTCCGTAATTGAGTATATAGTTTGCAAGCAGATATCAAGATTCAGATTCAGATTCTTTATTGCATTCATGTTGTAACAATTAGGTCTTAAAGTTAGGTGTAGTTCTAAACATGAGCTCTTACCAGCCGCCATGAGCTTCACCGATCAAATTTTAAAAACCATTTATAATTGGTTGATTTTAGCACTTGAGCACTTGACATATTAAAGACCTTCATTCGTTTGGTTATCATTTTACAATAGTAATTATCATCATACCATACGGGGAAAATTTAAAGGATGACTTGCAAGCAGATATCAAGATCCACCGATCAAATTATAAAAACCATTTATAATTGGTTGATTTTAACTCTTGAGCACTTGACATATTAAAGACCTTCATTCCTTTGGTTATCATTTTACAATAGTAATTATCATCATACCATACGGGGAAAATTTAAAGGATGTCTTGCAAGCAGATATCAAGATCCACCGATCAAATTATAAAAACCATTTATAATTGGTTGATTTTAGCTCTTGAGCACTTGACATATTAAAGGCTTTCATTCCTTTGGTTATCATCTTACAATAGTAATTATCATCTTTCTTCTTTCTTTCTTTCTAATTATCATCATACCGTACGGGGAAAATTTAAAGGATGTCATTATATGGATGCTGTTATGCAATAATGTTTCAACCTACAGATTTTTCTATTACGTTGACACATTATTGAATAAAAGTGTACATTGACGATTAAGATTAATATTTCAATTATGATGACTGGACTATCAAACGCGAGATTTTTACCCACGACGGAACGGAGAAGGTAAATGCGTTTAGGGTGAGAGGTTGTTTGTTTGTTTGTGTGTGCACATCAATATCTTCGAAACGGCTTGACCGATTTAGAAACGGTTTTCTGCAAAAGGTTTGTAGTTTAGACGGGCAGAAATTTAGCTAGGAGTTACGACGATAATTGCAGCTCCTTTTACTATAAATGCCATTTTGCCAACAGCAGAACCGATGGGCGGTACCGGGCCATGGTCGGTGGTAGATCGGACGACCAGTCTCACGAACAACGGCCTGGGGACCAGAGGAAGAACTATAAGGGGAACAAAAAGGGTACGTAGCTGGTTGACTGCAGAATAACGCCAACGGGTATAAGTCGCTTTGGGTCACGAATGATATTAAAATTGCAAGTAAATGCAAAATCGTGCGTTCAAGCTTCCAACGAGTTATCTTGAAAAAAAAATACTAAGCATGTATCTGGAAAAATGTTTTCTTTGGCCTGATGCTAAGCGGCCACCGCAGCCTATAGACGGCCGCAACTCCAAAGGAGTCACGTACGCATTGCCGACCCTTTATAAAATTTGAGAATGCACTGTGTTGACAGCAGAAGCAACAAATTTAGGTCTCTCGCTCTCCACAAAGTGCATCCTCGGGAGCTCTGGCAACCTTGCTCACCTCCAGGAACACAACACTACGTACTTGTATAGTAAATAATGCTATTATGGCTGTGTTCTTCTGCAAGGCGGAGGTAGTTCCCCAATTGGGCTGCTCCAAATTCGAGCAAGATGACATTTAGCTGTGCCCTACCTCTCTGAAGACTGACTGATACAGAATGCCTTATGGCATTAAGTTTGCCTTTTATACCTGTAACTTGTTACTGTGCTTTTAAAGAGACGAGACGGTTCGATTTCAAACGCCCACTAAACATCATAAATTGTGCCAATTTTACATGTAGGTACGTAGTTTCGCAAACGTGACACCAGTAATCCTTTTATATCTGTAGCTGTTTCATATGAGTACTTTGCTTTAGAATTTTACTGCAATTCGATCACGTTTTATTTGAAGCATCGAACTAGCATGTTTGTAAAATATTTTCCAAGCACGAAACACTGATATTATTGCAGCGATACGTCTATAAAACCAGCATAAATCCAAATATTATTCATGACTTTTACGTATAACTTTTAGAAAAATATTGTGCTATTTAATTTAACATTTAAGGGTCCTTATCAATTAAAAACTCTCGTCTATTTACGCCATTTTCTGTTTGAATTGACAGGCAACTTGACATTTTCTCAATGTTACTATCTAGAACAGGACTATTGCGACATTATGTCATAAACTTTAAATGTATTTTTTGGATTTTTCACTAAGAAATATTGTTTCAAATATCACTCCACATTGACAATTTTCAAGCAACAAATTTGCTTTTTCCGCTTAAATTCTACTATACACTATATTATCAAAAAATGGCTATGTTACTATCTAAAACTTTAATAAAGTTATCGTAGCCTTTAATAACTTTATTGGTATTATCAATACTTTTGTCATAATTTTAAATCAAAACATTTTAAAACTTATAAGTCCTCTTAAGAGTGAATGCAGATGTCAATATCCTGTACTGTACATAATCGTATGGCACTGTTAATTTCAAAATTATGAAAACTTAAATTTCAACATATTGTTTTCTAATGAAAATCCTAAATTTCTAAATGGAGCTTAGTTAATACTGAACCTTTATAGTCGCTATGAAGTGTCTAGTATAAAATGAGTTCTAAATGGCTCAAATATTAAAGTCCCCGATTGTACATATCCCATGTCGCATATTTTGTCGAACGTTCATATTTTGGCAAATCAATTGGTTGTTAAATTGAAAATAAACGCTTTGGAATTTCGTAAAACTTAAGAGGATTGTTTAGCAGAAATTTTCCATAATATACCTATAATGTATACCTATATCATCCTGCTGTACCATATGTTCTTGTGAATAAACTTTCATTTTATTTCATTTCATTTCAATAAAGCGGTAACTTTTTTTCTCCCCCTACTCCTGTATGGATTTGTATGAATTTTAGAAATATCATTAAATACTAGGTGTATATGTTTTGATTTTTGGAAAAAAACGCCTATAAGGGTAATACGCAGATTTAGGTTCGCGTCTTTTCTGTGGACATACCAAAAGTTAAGGGCTAAAAGCTTAATTTTGGATTGGACCAGAAACTCGCATAAACAGTGTCTCCGTTTCTATAAATCCCTGTAATAAAAACATAGCTAACATGCACATAAGCCGTTAACTATTGACCACAGGAGGGGCGACTTTTGTTTTTTCAACTAAGTATGACCCATAAATGAAAATATGGACCCTTAAAAAAACGTTTCGTTTTACTCGAAATGGTTTTTTGCTATTAGTTCCTAACCTAGTTAACCTAGTTAAGGATGTAAGGAATAGATCAAGACCAATGTTGTCTTATTTGATAAAAGTTTAAGTGGTGGAAAACGATGCCGCCCAAAACACTAATTCTGCGAGAAATTAGGCGCCAAACTGGCGACGGCGACGACTCTTTCTATCGCACGATGCGGGTGACCCTTTTGACTTGATTTAGGATTTTTTCATTTTGATGCGACCATCATTATATGATAAATAGATATTACAGCTTACAGCACTTACAGGTAACAAAATTAATTAAATTATATTTTCACTTCTCATGCTCGAAAAGTGTGTCATATTAGGCTTGTCAGACGGCGCTAAAATAGTACATTTAACCCCTAGGGAAAATATGAATACATATTTATGATTTCCAAAACATTCAATTTTGACCAATCAAAATACGTCACCTATTAAATCCACTAATTACAAAACACAAATTTAACACTTTAAAAAATATTTGGTATTGGGTATTAATCAACCAGAATACAGCTTTACTAAAATCAAGCAATCAGGAAACAGAATTCATTTCTCTAAAGAGTCTAAAGATTAAGTTAGTAGTAGTAAAGTATTTCACAATAATTAAAAAAGTGATTAGTTCGTTCGAGCAACGCTTTGAAGCGCTCAATGGAAGGTGAGTTAGCTTTTTTTGCACGTGAATGTTGCGCGCGAACCGCGGTGTCTATGTTTTGTGTGTCAAAGCAGTTTAGAATAAAAAAACATGCTGCTAAATTATATATAAGTTCGCCGTGGAATTTATTGTTTGGATGGTTAACCTTTGTTTATTTATTTTCTCGCAATCGAAGTGAAAAGTTGAGTGTATAACTCTGGTCTAAAAGCCATATTACCCCTCGAACTATTTTCCCTCACTTCGTTTGGGAAAATAACTATCTCGTGGTGACATGGCTCATTTTAGACCCTTGTCATACAATCTACTATTAATATTAAACAGAAACCAAACCTTAAATGGTCTTCACTTAAATTCCCGCATAACAGATTAAGCAACAAAGAACCACGAAAGCCTATGAGTGTTTTTCATTAAAATCTGGCGCAGAAATCTTAATTAAAAAATTTCATAAGTGCCTTGAAATTTGCAAAAAGAAGTAGCGATGCCAGACAGAAACAAATAAAAACATTTCACGGAAAATGAAGCAATGGGAATCTTATCTTCCTTCGTAATTAAAGCAAATATAAAGGCCGTTTTGAGATTGTATCAATTTTTAACGAAACATTTAGATATAAGCATTTTTATTAAACATAAATGGGTCATTATAAGATTTCAAGCTTACATGGTCATTTACATTAGAATTACGATTTGAAACGGGATATTTACCATGTATATCTGTATTTTTGAGTTCCCGATATTTCGGCACTGTTGCAAGCGCCATTATCAAGTTAATCCTTGATAATGGCGCTTGCAACAGTGTCGAAATATCGGGAACGCAAAAATACAAATATACATGGTAAATATCCCGTTTAAAATCGTAATTCTAATATAAATGGGTCATTATACTTTTTCATGGCCAGTTTTCTATTACAAAAAAAATCTATGATATGTATTGAATTAGTGTAAAAAATAGAATTTCGATATAGGACCTGAATCTAATAAAAGTAATTTACAGGTAAAAATAATTAAATTTTAACATATTACTGTAAAAGGTGGTAACACAGTGGTAAAAACCATTGTTTCATAAAAATGATGAGACATCCAAGGGCCACTGAGTTACTCGATTTATGGATATTAGCTGAGATTTGTTAATTACCGAAAATATCGAAAGTGATACTGGAATAAACCTTTTTCTAAATAATAGTGCGAAAATATGAAGTGAGGGCCAAAACAAGTGTCTTTAGATTATATACATGAAAAGTAGAATAGCCTAAATACCTTGAATAATATAAATATTGATATAAGACATAAACACAGAATTGTGACTATGATTAGTGATCCAGGACGGACATCCCACCCGACAGCCATCTTCACATCGATACCTGCATATTCGTCTTCTTGTTTCTGTCATTTTAATAGACACCCCTCAATTTTTTAGAATAAAAAACCGCCGCCGAGTCCCGGGAGGTCGCAGGTTCGAATCCTGCTCGGTGCCTAAATTTTTCCTTCATTCTAAATTTGGGTATGGGATGGCGCATCGTAACTGACGATTCTCAATATGATTTGAGACGTTAGTGCCGTTAAGGAAGCATGAGTCTTCTGGTAGATGTCGCTGTACGCCTCCCTTAAGGCGTTTGTATAAAAAAGGACCCCTCTATTTATCGATATTTGTGGAAAACATTTGTGGGGCAATCACATAATAAATAAATGATGATTTGTTTATTAAAATAACTGTTTGTGTTGAAAGTACTAATACACGAGAATGAACTAGAGACTAGATGCAGACTGTTACTAATTTTACACTATTAAAAAAAAAATTAATATATTATGTTTAAAATTAGAAGATTGTGGATTTGCTAGAAGTACCTTAGAATTATGATAATCGGTCAGTGTCAGTGACAAAACTTAGGAAATTTGAAGGGTAGTAAAACTACCAGTTTAAATTGAATATTGACAATGTATCTAAGTCATATTATGCCCTATATGTTACTGAAAACTCAGGGTTCTAGAAAAAAAATTCAAACATTTATTCTGCAAATAGGCCACAATGGCACTTTTACATGTCAAAATATTAATGTACAATTTAAGAAAGTCTGACTATAATAAGTAATACATTTTTCATGTCAAAATATTAATTTACAGTTCAAGAAGGAATAATAATTTCGAGTTTACAATTATAACAAAATTAATGTCATACAGTGAAGATAAACTTGCAAAGTTATCTATTACAAATATTACAACATCAGTAAAGTTAGAGATGTATAAGGTCTCAAGATTAAACAAGGAGTATAATGAAATTTATATAATATCCCAGAGATGTACATGGTCTCTGAGCGTCAAAATTAAAATTAATTTAATATTGTTAGAGATGTATATAAAAACGAATCCACAACAGGATGATGTCTCTCGTCAAATTTTAATATAATATTAAAAATAATACATAATAAAAGTCTGCCAAAAAAACAAATAGACCCAGATTGACATTGAAGTTGTAAAATAATTTGTAGTACAATAATCAACGGCAGATAATTCTGGAAATATTCTTATATTGCAGCAAATGAATTCATCACATTCCATTAAAAGAGGGAACAGATGACTAAATACAAAGGGAAAATTTAAGAATCGAAATTGCCGTTCTCAAACAATTGAATAAATTGAAAATTTCCGAGATAAAAACAGTTAATTCGCGCACAGTACAAAGCTTTAAGAGCGCTTTAATAAAATGTAACAGGTCCACTAGCGCCACTCGTAAATAATTGTGATTGTTTAAATTTAACGATAGATATCTAAAAATCGAGGCCGCTACGTATTGTATTTTGTATTTAACTACGTTTTGAATCCATCAAACTAGTTATTACGTTGCTGGATTCGTCAATCTATGCGTCCAAAGTTAAACCGGCAGTTTTATTTTTGAGCTCATAGAGCGACTAATCTAGCAACGTAAAGTAGTTTGATGGATTCAAAAGTACTTAAATACAAACTACAGTACGTAGCGGCCCCCTTTTTTAGTTATATATCATTAAATTTAAATAATTACAATTATTTACGAGTGGCGCTAGTGGACCTGTTACATTTTATTAAAGCGCTCTTAATGGGAATAAAGTGTCGAAACACTCGATGGTGGAAAAAGTGAAGCTGTAGAAACTAGAAAGAATTCAAAATTGTTCCATTCAAACCACCGTTGTTTACTGAGCTCGTGCAGTGTGGGCTAAATCTTAATTAATCTGGGAGGTAAGCCCCGGTTAAGGATGCAAACCGCTGGTGTAGTAAATGTTGGGAAGTAAGTAATTCTCCGTTTATTGGTTGCGGTATTAAGCACAGAAGCAAGTTATTTACCAATAACACGATTTCAAACCGCAATATGATTATCACTAGAGATGTGTAACTCATGAAGGAGTGATTCAAATGAACTGCATCTTTTCGTATAATTCACTCGCTCACTCGATCACTGAAGAACGAAACAACTCACTATATCCGTAACAATCACCAATTCCCAACACAACTGAGCCCGTGAGCCGAACTGACTGGTGTGATTTCGTATGTCGCGATTTAAAGAGTTGTTACGAGCTACAGATTCACTGAGCGAAATGAGCGAAAAGAGTGATGTATATCATTGTGACATAAAGATATGAATCGCTCCTTTCACTTCAGTGACACGTTTTGCGCATCTCTAATTATCACTATCACTGCATAGTATAAAACATAGTCGCTTTCTCTGTCCCTATATCCCTATATCCCTATGTATGCTTAAATCTTTAAAACTACGCAACGGATTTTGATGCGTTTTTTAATAGATAGAGTGACTCAAGGGGAAGGTTTATATGTATAATACATGCATCAGCATTGCACCCGTGCGGGTCGGGTCGCTAGTTTATTGTAAACATCTATTTATCTATCTGTCTATCTAATTTCTTTAAACTAACGACGAGTTAATATCGTATATTTATTTGTTTATTCAAATTGAGATTAATTTATTCACAATATATGATTACAATATAAATTACATGTCAATTTACAAGAAACTCTATTGTGATCGTCAATAAAATTAAATAAAACAAATTAAATTAAAAATCAATGAATAAAATAGCAGTTAAATAATACAATGAGTACGATAAAGTTCACCTGAGAGGATCGACATGAAATACAACACAATACAATGCAGTAAAGTCAGAATTACAGTGGAATCCGGATAAAGCGACAGTCAAGGGACCGGTGATACTCGTATTACGTCGCACTAACAGAACGTCGCACAAAACGGACTGATATACTTTGAAAATGTTTGGTATGAAATCTAATGTGTGGTGCTGGTGATTTCGAAGTCGTCAAAAGCGGTCAAATGTTATAAGCGGAGTCGTTATAAGCGGATTCTACTGTAAGATTAAAATTATATTTATGCTGTTATGTCAAAAAAATCGCTTACAGAATACAGAGGATTTTTCAGTAGAAAGTTCGGGGAACACCGAAATGGTTCTGATAATTTTTATTAAATTTAATAAATGGGATTGTTCGGGGGAGAACAATCGCTCTAACTAGGTCTACTTCCCGGGAAAACACATTTTCTCAGAAAAATACGAAAAGCAAAACTCCTTCTCCCAGGTAAATATAACATGGTAAAGAGATGATTTATTAACTCTTCGTTTATTTTAATTCACATGTCTTTAAAAAAATGTACCAATCAAAAGATACAAAAATATATCCTCAGGTTACATAGGTCAAGCGGTTCGTGCGTGATTAAGTAATAATTTAATAAACGTACAAACATTTATAAAATTGGTAGGTTTCGTGAATGAGAACACAAAGGAATACCTACTTGTATACTTTCACTAAGACGATTCTATCCTGCCGGGGGATCTTGGCAACCATTTGCGAGTTTTATGAGTTTCATAATTTATTTACATTTTTTCAACACCCTCCCGAAATTCAGATATTTTCTACCAAGAACAGAATTAAGAAGATGACATTAAAATATTATACAAAATATATGATTATGTTAAAATCCTCGGGAGCTCTGGAGACCTACCTTACCACCTCCTAGTGGGTTGTGTACACAACAAATATAGAGCAAGTAACGGTGTTACTTATTATATCTGCGGTCTTCCATAAGGTGAATATACCCTCTGTCGTAACTCGGCAATCACTGATTAGGGGCCGCACGATGCAGCGTTCTAGCCACACACTCACGGACCCGGACGACGTAATCACATCGTCCATCGAAAAATGGAACGCTGCGCTTACGGCGTCCAACTCAGCCACGAGGTGTACACTTAGGCATTCCCGCCGGCGGGGACATCCACCTCGCGATCGCGACAAGCTAAGTTTCTTGCTGGACTCTTCTCAGCTAGGCTAGGTTTAGTGAACCAGCGACAAAACTCCCAGTAACTCGATTCCACTCCCACCTCAGATTCGGTTGAAACCGCTCAACAAATTATCACTGGAGCGCAAACTCTTAGAGTATTCCAGTGTTCCAAACCACACGCGTGGTCGTGTCGGAGGTTTTCCCCTGGATTTTCCCCAGGCTACTCTCCAATCGCGCACTCCTATCGCTTTATTGGGCCCGACCTATAAAACCACAGTCAGGTTCAATCCCCAGTTGGGCTACTCCAAATATGATTGAGACGATATTCCGCTGCGCTGCTCTGTTCAAGAATTTCAAACTTACTAAAGATAGGTGTCGCCTGCGGTATTTCCGGACCGATATGACCGGACCTTCAAGAAAAGAGCTTATTCCCTTCTGAAAGGCCGGCAACGCACTTGCGACTCCTCTAGTGTTGCATGTGTTTATGGGCGACGGTAATTGCTTACCATCAGGCGACCCATCTGCTCGTTTGCCCCCTATAACATAAAAAGGATATTTTGTTTTCTATATTTACACTATTTACGGTCTACTGTAAAACATTTTTTCACATACATTTTGTTCTCCAAACAGGTAAAATAGACAAAATTCGAGACGCCCTGAACAACCCCGTGACAACAAAAGCGTCCCCTACCTACAACTCCCAGGCCAGAGACATATATGACGAAAGCGAGGTAAGCTTCATTTCTGCATAATTAGTCTCCGCAATGGAGTTAATCTTGGCTTGATGTTGATCTAACCCGCATGTCGGTGACTTCTCTATAGGTTTTATTTATTTATCGTATGGCAATTATTTCGAGCCGTGAGATCTTCGAGAAGACAGTACGGTTGCCAGTTTTGTTGCACTTTTAGCACCACCCAGGGGTCACGTGTAGGGTAGCGGTGGGTACTCCCTACGGACGTGGTGCAACTTCGACCCCCCTTTGTCAAGTGAGTGGGCAAATTGACTGTTAGAAGTTCTCAAGCCGCCCGGAGGCCTCTAATTCGGCTTAACGACTGCTATCATAGACAGCATCCGGGATCAACGGATTATCGTGCCTTACAAAGCACGGGAGCGCTCAGATAATAACCGCTCAAAGCGGTCACCCATCCAAGAACTGACCTGGCCCGACGTTGCTTAAGGGTCCTTATCAGTTAAAAAACGCTCATATATTTACGCCATTTTCTGTTTGAATTGACACGTATCTTGACATTTTCTCAATGTTATTATCTAGAACAGGACTATTGCGATCTTATGTCATAAACTTAAAATGTATTTTTTGGATTTTTCATTATGAAAACATCGTTTCAAACATCACTCCAAATCGACCATTTTCAAGCAAAAAGCTTGTTTTTCGCGTTTAAAAAAATCAAAAAATGGCTATGTTACTATCTAAAACTTTAATAAAATTATCGTAGCCTTTAATAATTTTATTGGTAATATCAATACTTCTGTCATAATTTGAAATCAAATAATTTTAAAACTTATAAGGCCTCTTAACCTCGCATACCGCACGCGGTACGCGGGCGCCGCTGGGCCACGAGCGCTCCCTCTTTATAGGTAATTCTATAGGATAATGTAGTGACAAATTAATAATATGCGTTTAAGTGTTAGTTATGAAGGCAGAGTGCTGGCTGGTACACAAGAATAGAAAGATTATTTTAAAGTGAAATCATTTTCTACGCGTTTCTACTTTGTAATAGCAGCGTTCAACTAAGAATAAATAATAAATAAATAAATAAATATTAGAGGACAATCTTACACAAATCGAACTAGCCCCACAGTAAGCTCAAGAAGGCTTGTGTTATGGGTACTAGTCGACGATATATTTAATAGATATAAATACTTAAATACATAGAAAACATCCAAGACTCAGAAACAAATATTCATGCTCATCACACAAATATTTGCCCTGACCGGGATTCGAACCCAGGACCGTCAGCTTCACAGACAGGTGCACTATCCACTAGGCTAAACCGGTCGCCAAGAAAGAATTAATATACAGTGGAATCCGGATAAACCGACAGTCAGGGGACCGGTTATATTACGTCGCACTAACAGGACGTCGCACAAAACGGACTGATTTACTTTGAAAATGTTTGGTATGAAATCGAATGTGTGGTGATTCGAAGTCGTTATAAGCGGTAAAATGTTGTATGCGGAGTCGTTAAGCGGATTCTACTGTATTATATTTTAATACACTTCCTATCGATGAAGCAGAGTATCATTTAAACAACGCTTAACAATTGTTTTTTCGATTGTCATATTTGACACCTTTACGTAGTTCTTATAAAGTTAGTATTTATAATGAATATTAATGAACTACAATTTTACACTTAAAATTTGTATGTAATTTATTTTGCATCTTACAAAACACTGTTATTAATACTCCGATTCATCTCAAATGCTAATTACTATTGTCCGAACGGCATTTATGTAATCTGACACTGAAGAAGAGACAAATCTAACTCCCGAGATACAGGTCTCCCACCTAGTTCGGGGGTCGGAAATATCGACCACTACTTTTAGGCGTTGTTGTACTGTCCAGATGAATTTCTATGATGTATTGTGATTGTTTGTAGCTATGTACAAAATAAACCATTATTATTATTATAATATTATGTCTTTCCCGTTCACGGGACAATGGTATCCCGGACCTTTAGGAGGCGTGCGCGGAGCCGAAGTACCGAGGCACCGAAGTACCAAACGAGTACCACATAGCCAACACGTAGAGGCCCTTTTGACACTTTAATGAAATGCAAGGGATACACCGAGCGGATGCTGTCCCTGCCCGTGTCATGGGACGCACACAGAGACATTAATATTATTATTATTATAATATCATTTTAATGACTTTTACATTTATGCAAGCAGTATCAAACGATTTCAAATTTTATACAAACTCTGCGTCGATTACTCCGCTTTCATTAGTCCGTTCTATAGCCAAGACTCATTCTGAATCAGATATTTAATCAGTTTTTATATCATCTAGTTTATTGTGTCCATAAAATCGTCAGGTTTTATCGGCACCATTCCTCAAGTTACGGCCCGCATTTGATTATGAGATTCGGCTTAGACAAAAGCACCTTAGCCGTAAATTGTTTATCTACCTTTAAAGGCTGCTCTTAAAAAACCTTTAAAGCCGCCGGTTTGATTCTTAAACTACAATGTAATTGGATGAGGAAATACAATGATGAAATTCTAGAGGCCCACCCGGCGTCTACCGGTCCCTGGGATCCCAGGGATCATAACAAAATAATGCTATTATATAAATAAATAAATATTAGAGGACAATCTTACACAAATCAAACTAGCCCCACAGTAAGCTCAAGAAGGCTTGTGTTATGGGTATTAGACCACGATATATTTAATAGATATAAATACTTAAATACATAGAAAACATCCAAGACTCAGAAACAAATATTCATGGTCATCACATAAATATTTGCCCTGACCGGGATTCGAACCCAGGACCGTCAGCTTCACAGGCAGGTGCACTACCCACTAGGCTAAACCGATCGTGCTAATGGTTATATTTTTCGCCGAGAGACGACGACTTAATGTAATTTAGGCGTTAAGGCAATTTTACACAGGGTCAGTAACTGACGTCAGTCGACTGCCGAGTCAGTGCTGACCTGGCACTGCCATCGTGCGTCATACTGACTGCGTCTAAATAGCACGAGTCAGTTTTAGTACGAAGTATAGAGAAATATATACTTAAATACATAGAAAACATCCAAGAATCAGGAACAAATATTCGCGCTCATCACACAAATGAATGTGCTGACCGGCATTCGAACCCGGGACCTCCAGATCCAGCTCGTAGGCAGGGTCACTACCAACTAGGCTAAAGCGGTCTTCAAAATATATCATGTATATCATTTAATCTAAACGACAACTATCTCCCCACGCCACTCGGACTAAAGGAGAGCGCTGTCTCCTCCCAGATGCTCCCCCCCAAGCCTAGCAGCGCCCCGCGGCTTCTGCCATGCCTCCACTACCTGGTCATGCAGATTCAGGTGAGCCGTAACCAGAATAGAGGCCTTATAATCTTCCGCTTTAGGTTCCTTTTTAATTATCCTCTCAATCGGTTCTTTAATATTTCTACTATCACGTATTTTGATTTTCAATTCAGTTGTTACTTTTTTATCGTGGGTTCTTGTTTGATTTCTTCGGTTGATCGTTTCTTTGAGTCCTTTTGTCTTTTATAACCTCCTCGGTTATTTAGTATCATTTGGTTATCCATTTATCATATTAACTTTTTTATCATTGGTTCTCTTTTGATTTCTTCGGTTGATCGTTTCTTTGGATCCTTTTGTCTTTTATAACCTCCTCGGTTATTTAATTTCATTTGGTTATCCATTTCTAATATTAACTTTTTTTGGTTTAGTTCGGTGTTTTGGTTCTTTGTTTTCTTTCAGATTGTTCCAGTTGGTAATTTTAACACGGTTTTTTGGTTTTCTGTTTCAATTTTGGTCATTTGAATTAATGAGTATTCAAAGGGATGCTCAAAAATTCAAAAGCATGGATACTTAAATATGTAGGTATACCTGCGAATTTTTCATTACATATATTACTTGATAATTCATTGTTCAGTAGAAATTCATACTGTCTTTACATTCGTTCACCTGTGTAGATATACTTAGTTTCATAGTCATTCGTCATTCATTATAAGTGCATGTAATATGCCTAAATTGAAGAATAAATGATTTCATTTCATTCATTTAATTAGTAAGGTAAACGTCCCATTGTTTGACACTTTAATACCCAATAATTGACACATATATAAGCTCACGCCTGCATTCCCAAAAGGGGTAGGGAGAGCACATAAAATTTAATTCCAGTGCATCATTTAGCAATCGCAGGTTTAAAAATGGAGAAAATGTGATATTGCAGTTATAGGTTGCTAGCCCATTGCCCACAGCACAATAGAACCCGGTTCCCATAGTCGATTCTTACGACACCCATGTAAAGAAAGGGGGAAGTGCTATTCTAACCCGACACCGCACGATGACATATGACATAAGAAATTTTCAAGTATTGGGTTACTGACGTGCACTGGGACGTTTACATCATATCCGTTTTGACGAGCCTAAAAAGGACACATATAATTGATATGTTCAGATGTTTTGGAATTTCCAGGGCCTCGGTAACTCGAGAGGACAACGCATGGTGGACCCTCTCATCATGTACCAAAACTACGGGACCCCAATCAAGGCCCACGTCATCAATTTGGAAGATAAACAAATAGTATTTCCTGAAGACGATGACTCTGACATTATTATTGTCAATGAAGATTACAGTAGGAATAATATAGAAGACGTGAAAGTCAATAATTTAAAAGAAAATGACGAATTTGAAGTTACAACTGAAGCTAGGTAAGTGAACAATGTAGAAGAGCTAATAAGTTAAGCAAGATAGAACAAAGTGATAATATGGTTTAGGTAAACGATATCATGACACACGCGCGGGTGCATCGTAAGTTTAAGGCCCAATTCTTAGATCTGACGAAAATACTGAAGTTTGAGCTTCCAGTGTGAAGAAATAGTGTAGAATTACACTACACAAAAATTACAGTAGACTGAAAAGAAACAAAGAAAAGAAATAACCGAACAAAATATTGTAAAATGTCTTGGTAACTCTGTCAAAAAATCCTAAATATCATATTAAAAATAAACTTTAATGCTGCAGATCTCGTAATAATCAACGAAAGTGATAAGTTTTTTATTAGAATTACGATTTGAAACGGGATATTTACCATGTATATTTGTATTTTTGAGTTCCCGATATTTCGGCACTGTTGCAAGCGCCATTATCAAGGATTAACTGATACAAACAAATATACATGGTAAATATCCCGTTTCAAATCGTAATTCTAATGTAAATGACCATGTAAGCTTGAAATCTTGTATTGATAAGTTTTTTTTATAAAAACGATAGCTTTTTTATTGTTCTAAGGAAATAACCTGATAGATTTTTCATAAGTGATTCAGTGTTCTAACAATCAATAAAAATGTACTAAATATTTACGAAATTACGCGCAGAGCTTCCGTAGAGAGCGGGATGGTTAATTGCAAACTCCCGCGTGTTAGAGGTGGTCATTTGCACTGGAGTGGCCTTGTTTTAATATTAAAATGTCGAGTGTGCTCGTACTCTTCAGAATTGGAGGAAGGGTATGTGTCCATCCCCAATGACTTTCTTATAACACTGTTCCAAAGTGATCTTGCTTGCAGGACAACGGAAGCCGTGGATGCCAAAGAATACGCGTGGAGGACCACAGAGTGGTCCCCCTGTAACGCTCCGTGCGGACAGACAGGTCACCAGATAAGAGGCGCTGTTTGTCAGGTAAGCAGTTCTATCCTCCTAAGACCCCGCGTCCTATATAAAGGACAAAATATGGTCAACGGAAAATAAGTTAAATTTTGAAGTGATAGAGTTGCATTTGTTTTGGTTTGATTGATTTGACATAAAATAAACTTCAAATTTGTAATCGGAACTGTTAGGTTCAAATTCCATTGTATTTTTATTTGTATGGTGGGTCTCAGGAGGCTATGAAATAGGCAATACGTAGATTTATCAATCATGTACGTAATTTATAAAGTCGGTTTCAGATTTATCTGAAGTGATGTGTCATGACGTTACGGTTAAATTCACATTCTAACGCGTTCTGACGTGATCGCATACTGTGTCAGGCGTCAGAAGTCTTCAGAGAGCATCACGTTACGTGAAACAAGTATTATTTCGGTTTAATACTGTACTTTTTTTTGGTGTTTATAAAAAAACCGTCGTCAAGATGTTTACAGTTATTTTCTTTAATTTTTATTAGCTGATTTTGAACTTGTATTTAATGGACCTAATTCTTGGTTCTGAACAATACACTATGCAGGCCTAGCATTGCCTGAAGCAATAAAAGATGTCCTAGGAAACCTACACCAACCAAAAAGCATGCTAAACTTTAGGCCGTTTTATAAACTGGGTCATTCTATTTTTTCATAACCAGTATTCTATTACAAAAAGAAAATCTATGATATGTATTGAATTAGTGTACAAAAATAGGATTTTGAAATAGTACCTGAACCTAAATAAAGGAATTTGTAGGTAACAATACTTAAATGCTAACTTATTGCTGTAAAAGGTGGGTAAAACAGTGGTAAAAACTATTCACATTCAAGGACCACTGAGTTTCTCGATTTATGGATATTATCTGTGGTTCGTTAATTACCAAAACTATCGGAAGTGGTACTGCAATTAAACCTCTTTCTAAATAACAATACAAAATTATGAAGTTAGGGCCAAGTATTCAAAAATCTTCATTTAAGAAAAGTGTCTGAAAATTATGTACATGAAAAAGTAAAACATTTATTCTGCAAATAGGCCTCAAGGGCACTTTTACAAGTCAAAATCTATCTAGGTACATCAAATAAAAATAATACAATAATCAAAGTATCATTAATTAAATGTAGTGTTACATGTCAAAAATAAGACTAAGAAACTAATAACAATCGAGATTTGTTAGAGATGTATAAGGTCTCTAAGCGTCAAGATAAAAGGTAATAAAGTAGGTACACTAATCATAATAAAATATTTTGAGCTATATCTATAACACGTCAACATGAAAATAATAAAATCTAATAAATAAATATCCTCAGAGATGTATAAGGTCTCTGAGCGTCAGTCTAAAAATAAAATCAAATGAGAACAGAGAGAATGGCCCAACTATTCAAATTACAGTTCAGTCCATGAGTAGTAATTATTCTCTTATTCATCGCGTATTACTCTTAATGTCTTTCTATAGCATAGTGTTGTACTCTTTATAGATTGAACAACCTATAATTGGCTTAAGAATAATTTCCATTGTTCGTAGCACAAGAAAGAGAACTCTACAACCACCGTGGAAACGGAAGAGTGTCTCTCGCGCGGCCTGACGCCTCCATCAGTGCTGCTCGCATGCTCCAGCGGCGCGTGCGCATCATGGCGTGCGGCGCCGTGGTCGGGGGTCCGGTGCCTCGCCAATGGCGCTGGTATTTTTTTTTTACCTGACTGTGGCTTTATAGGCCGGGCCCAATAAAGCGATAGGAGTGCGCGGTTGGAGAGTAGCCTGGGGAAAATGCAGGGGAAAACCTCCGGCACGCCCACGCGTGTGGTTTGGAACACTGGAATACTCCAAGAGTTTGCGCTCCAGTGATATTGGTTGAGCGGTTTCAACCTAATCTGAGGTGTGAGTGGAATCGAGCTACTGGGAATAAGTGGAATCGAGCTACTGGGAGGGCGCTGGTATAAGTCAATACCAGTGACTCATGCTGGTGACCTTTATAACATATCTTGAAACAAAACCTCAAAAATATCGAGGATTTTACTAACATCGTTGTGATTGGCTCAAAATAGCACACTACATTTTGATTTTTCAAAACGAAAAAAAAAATTGTCCAAGTGTTGACACAATACAGTCTCTTGCCGTCCATATTCAGCGGCCCCACCAGATCATTAATAATAGTAACAAATCTTACACAAATCGACCTACTTAGTAGGTAAACTAATCATAACTTGTGATATAGGTACCAGGCGACGGTATAGCTACCTCATATAGATAAATCATCATCATCATCATCATCCTAGCGTTATTCTGGTAAAGTTGCATCCTGAAGGATGCCGGGTCCGCTACCTAATCCCAAGATTTGGCGTAGGCACTAGTTTTTACGGAAGCGACGGCCATCTGATATTCCAACCCAAGGGGAAACCAGACCTTATTGGAATTGGGCTTGTCAAGTGAGTGGGCAACTTGACTGTTAGAAGTTCTCAAGCCGTCCGTAGGCCTCTAACTTGGCTTAACGACTGCTATCATAGACAGCAGCCGCGATCAACGGCTTAACGTGCCTTCCAAAGCACGGGAGCTCTCAGTTAATAACCACTTAAATCTGTCACCCATCCAATAACTGTCCTAGGCCGACGTTGCTTAACCTCGCATACCGCACGCGGTACGCGGGCGCCGCTGGGCCACGAGCGCTCCTCATATCTATATCAGTTTGGGTATGGGATGGCGCATCGCAACTGACGATTCTCAATATGATTTGAGACGTTAGTGCCGTTAATGAAGCGTGAGTCTTCTGGTAGATGTCGCTGTACGCCCCCCTTAAGGCGTTTGTATAAAATATTTATTTTTCCATCTAGCTATAGTCCGCCGCCGAGTGGAGTGCATCAGCTCCAACGGCACTGCGCTGGCTCCAGAAGCCTGCGGCAGCAGAAGCGCGCCGGAGAAGACCCGGCGGGAGGCGCAGCCTTGCACGGCGGCGTGGACCGTCGGCCCGTGGAGCAAGGTGAGATTATCAAAATGTTGAGAAAATTATGCTCTCATCATGCCAGCCTGTACAGTGCATCCGCTCTAACGGCATTGAGATGGTTCCAGATAAATACGATGCCAGCACTTAGTCAAAAAAGACCTAGCGGAAACCACATAGCCTTGCATCACGACGTACTTAGCCGAAAAAGACCCAGCAGGTATCACACAGCCTTGCAATACGACGTAGGCCATCGGGCCTTGTAAACCATCTTATCTGGGCCAGTCAATAGTCCATTAGTCGAGACCCGGCCACTAGAGCTCGGAACCGGTTTTAACTATTTTTGAAATATCTCCTAAAGCACTTTTCATATCACCATTTTTATTTTAAAATTAGTTTAAGTTAGCCTTCATCTATGAAATAAATGATTTGAAATACAAGAAAATATCGTAAAACGCAATTAACCGAAATTTTTAACCGCTAAGACGAAACTGGTTTCCGAGCCCTTTTTTACGTTGGGAAAATACATTTACGTATCCCACCCAGTGAAAGATCTGGGTGGGTATGACGGACTATCCGGATGGACCGTACTACCGTCTAAAAACCCAACGAGTACCGGCGACGCCTTTAGTGGAGCGCCGCAGGATCACAGTGGCATTCTACTGCGACGCACCGGCGGGTGGCCCGCAAATTTTTAATTTGCAGGCCGCAATTCATGCGGGGCACTCACCTGAGTGCCCCTAGCTCCTTTTTTATTTTTTATTTTCTATAGGCGAGGTAGATCCCCTATATTGCGGTTTCCGAGCCCTGCCGTAATAATCTGTCACTGTTTTAGTGGTTGTCCGCTGGCGCTAGTTGCGACTCGTGACAGACCACAGATATTTAGTTTGTTTAAGGTCGCGTTCATGTTTGTCTGTTTATATTGTAAATTATGACATTTATTTAATTGTTATGTTGTGTGTGACTTTAGTGTTTTTTGTCTTTCGTGGCTTCTCGTGGTCCCAAAGGGAGACCAGCGCTAGCCAATGGCTAGCACTATGCTGATTTGGGGCCATTTCGTGGCTATTTTCTGTATTTTGGTGTTATGTGATTTTGTACTGTGTCTGTGCCACTAATAAATGTTTTTTCTTTCTTTGCCGGCCTCGAGTGGGACGAGCGCAAAAAATATTCGTTCCCAAATCAAATCGCCTCACTCTATCCTAGTCTCATATAGTTTATTTTTTATTCCATTCAGTGCATAGGCCAGTGCGGTTCGCAAGGGCGGCAGCACCGCGTGCTCCGCTGCGTGTGGCGCGCGAGCCACGCGCAGAAGCGCCGCAAGGAGCGCGGCGCCGGCGCCGCTTGCGAGTTCCTCAGGAGGCCCAGCGTCATACGGCAGTGTGACGTCACCTGCCAGGCGAGAGGTGAGAGCTGGTGCATCAATGCTGTCATCTCGACGATTAGGTTGATGAAGACGGTTGAGGGCTGGTTCGTTTAGTAAATTGCTACATTGAAGCAGGGATTGGATACCGGTATTTTCTCCATAGAAAAATACCGGTATTATTACTGTACGATCCAAGCATCGCACATTTCACGCGTCAGCGTCAGCATTAAATAATAATGAATGACGTTATAATAAAACGATGTATCGGCAACTACGCCACTAATGAATTAGTTTACGTTTATACGTGCTCCTAGCTAGTACTTACCACCTTGTCTTGGTTATCAATAAAATCATAAAACGACATCAGTGTTTCTATCAAGTCTATAATCAGCCATCAAGAATAAAATCATCTCAGGTGTACGACCCGTACAATTACGGTCACCGGTTCATTATTTCGTTTTTAATGGGACAATCTAATAATACGACGTTGTTACCTAAATACATGATTCAGCCCTACGTAAAGAGCAAAAAATAACCCAAAATATTGGGCTAATTCAGGGTTTTTTTTTAAATACCGGTATCGGTCCCTGCATTGAAGTGACACAGGAGTAATAGAACCTTTCTTGGAGCCGTTAAAATACAAGAAGGAATAAGTTTATTTCACCTGAGGAATGGAACCGCAACTTAAGAGGTGAAGGCACCTGAATATTCTTTAGAAGATTAGATTCTAATGAGATTTTGTCACAAATTGTAGTCACAGTGCGATACTTATTTTATAAATGTCTCAAATAATGATTGTGATTTATATTTTAAATATAACAAAATGAATTTAAATTTTATTTACTTCTTTATTACTTAGTTAAAAGAAATACCGAGGCAATGAATAAAGATACTGAGATAATGAGATATAGAATGAATATAGATAGATGAGGGCTACCGCGTATGAATTCGCCGCTAGAGGCGCTAGTGTAGCGTGAGGTCTCCGAAATGTCAAATGTCACTCTTCGTGGCTACGCGCGTTAATATCTGATTGGAACAATATGGTGACTATTGTCAATTGCTGCCAGTACTTTGAGACAGTTTTGTCTTTCGGAAACTTATGTCCCCCTTTTTTTCCGAACAAAACTGCGCTACGATGCGGGATGTTCGATATTTTTACGGTACGGTTTAAGGTATTAAATATGATTTAAATGTAAACTTTATTCTCATACCCATTATGACCAATAACAATTTTTGACAGCTAGACCTTACTCGACAGTGGCGCCAACTGGTGAGCACAAATACAGTAGCCCTCATTGCGATAAACTCATTGTACTATATCTTATTCATGACTTTCGTCCCGCTCGCTCTTACTCTTGCTCTCTACTTAAACAAGATTTGTTGACGAATTAAAATTAATTAAAGTATTAGTTTAAGAAAGTCGTCTGCCAAATTGTTTACTTGTCTATCGTAATAACCTCTTCACCGCCACAGTAGATTCCTTAACTTGTATCTCACACGCGAAAGTGAAAACCGAAAATGAACGTTACTTGATAGCACGTAGGTTCGCTTTACAATTCAATACAAATTTAAGTAAAATTTACGTTACTTGATAGCACGTAGGTTCGCTTTAAAATTCAATACAAATTTAAGTAAATAAAACTTACGTTACTTGATAGTACGTAGGTTCGCTTTACAGTTCAATACAAATTTAAGTAAGTAAAATTTACGTTACTTGATAGCACGTAGGTTCGCTTTACAATTCAATACAAATTTAAGTACGTAAAATTTACGTTTCTTGATAGTACGTAGGTTCGCTTTACAATTCAATACAAATTTAAGTAAGTAAAATTTACGTTATTTGATAGCACGTAGGTTCGCTTTACAATTCAATACAAATTTAAGTACGTAAAATTAAACCCCCCGCTCTCCCTCCACCTGCTTTACCCGTACCGTGCAGGTCTCAAACCTAGTTGTTCTGTGCAGATGGCGTCTGCCGCGACACATCGCGTTACTGCGAGAACGTCCGAGCGATGAACATGTGCGCACTCCAGCGCTACAGGCTGCAGTGCTGCAAGACCTGTAACGATTAGATCGCTACGATGTTTCAATCAACCAGCGTAGGAAATACAGTTCAATTTCCTTTGTTGGAATGGACGGAACAAGAAGAATGTAACTATTCGAATTAAAAAATTCATTCTCTGTAAAGGAATTACTATCAGTAGAGCCTTGGACCTTAGCAGACTAGAGTTCAAACAGTTCTGATGAATATGACATATAGATCCAGCAGAGTAATTGTGTAACTTTTCTAACGTTAGGATATATGAACTGTATTTTTTTAAGTAGAATTGCAGTTGAAACGTCCTTACACTCGCTCGAAAAGTTACTCATTTTTTCTGCTGTGGCAAACTAAAACAGGTCTTGTAGATTTGTTATAGTTTGGTACAGTCTTCATCTAAGCGATATATAAGGCACCCGGCGTTCTTAATAAGTTTAATTAGTAACTACGCTGAAAAATTAAACGCTTGATGATAAAATTAATATGTACTCGTACGCGGTCATATTCGGTCTACTACGATGGTACGCTGAGCAATAAATTCGCTAAATTCAATTATTGAAGTCGATTCAATAGCGTAACTCAATCTTAAGATAAATTCGATCAGTACGCTAACTTAAACAGCATCAATTATTAAAAATATTTGAAAAAATCAAAGATTTAAAATCAGTACCAAATTGGAACGATTTTAAGGAAACTTAAACACAAACTCTAAACTATACCTGGCGGCGGATAAATGCTGTTTATTTCTAAATACTTTGAACTGAAAGTTCGTTGGAACATTCGTTTAAGGTGGAATTGAATATTGAATAATCGTCCAACACGTACAGGCGACTTTCACTTGTTTTTCTCCATAGTTATCTAATACTACTGTATTTTGTTCAAAAGATCTGATCATTTTTAAATTTTCACTCAATTTTCTCATAATTATAAGTTAGGTTATCGCGAGAATAAACGCCATTTAAAATTATAAGATGCACAAAATGAAAAAATAGATCTAGTCGTAACGTGCACTGATTGGATACTGAGCAATGAATGGATGTAATATATTTTTAAAAGTACCTATATGAGCAAAAAAAGAATTTTTGAAATCCGAATGATTTGATAGGATTAAAAAAAATAACGATTGAACATTAAAGTTCGAATATAATAGTCCTCGAATTGATTATTATGTAAGTAGGAATCAAAATATTTAGTAAAATGTTTTGTACTATACATTGAAATATATGTAAATATATAATAAATATACAAATGCAGCACAATATATCTGATGCTTAGCTCTTGGTCTTGAAAATGCACTATTATATAGAAAATACAATATTCATATATAGAACAAATGTAGATTAAATGCCAAAATGAATGCAAAAGCGAGTGGTTTCAATATATATCTAGAAAATAATTATTAAATGTCAATTTAGTAAAATTAATTTTAATTTTATTTTTAAGCCGTCTTTCAGATGGCATTGTTAGGGCATTATCACTGATCAAAGTATTGTATGTAGCTAAGAGAATGTTTAACATATTTGATATGTATATTGAAAATTTATAAACTAGCGTCGTTCTTTATTATTGAAAGCAATACAAGTCGCTTATATTAAAACATGTATATATGTAATACCATTACTTAAATTACCTATAGTTTAAGATATTTCAATAGTCATTTCATTTTATTTCCGATTTTATTTTAACGTATTTTTTGATACTGCCTTAAACTAGTTGCTGACTTGACTTTTTTTATACAACGCCGGTGGCAAACAAGCTTACGGTCCAGCTGATGGTAAGCAGCCACCACAGCCTATAGATGCCCGCAACTCCAAAGGAGTCACGTACGCATTGCCGACTCTTTATAAAATTTGATGATTTGCACTGTGTTGACAACAGAAGGGACAAATTTAGGTCCCTCGCTCTCAACACAGTGCATCCTCGGGGGCTCTGGCAACCTTGGTCACCTCCAGGAACACAACACTACGTACTTGTATAGTAGTGACTAGGCGGTATCGGGACCTGTGTGGTATTGTGGTAGCAGCTTACTGATACCGTACCGACTCCGCACCGAAAACTGCAGATATTGATTAGTCCGATTAAATAGTTATTTATCGTTTGACGATTTTTTATTAATTTAAGTTCAGTTACTGGCGAAAGGCAGTTTCAAATCTTTGATTGACATTTTTTATTGACTTAATGTATGTGTTCAATGATTTCTTGTATTCTTAAGAGTATCATTTCTTTATACATATAAGTTATACAGTATTATAAAATACGAACTATATGTATTAGGTAAACAATTTGTTGTCAATTGTTAAATGCATCATTATCCTAAATGTAAATATATTAAAGTAAAAATTGTAATGTACCTATTGTTTATGAGGTCATGTATTGCACATAGTCCAGCCACTAATGATTCATAAAACTTTAACTAACGATTAATTATATTATGAAATGCGTAACGTCTTGTCGAATATTTAAAATCCATAATTTAACATTTTATTAAATTGTCCTTACCGGGCCCGGATTGTTAACGACTCGTGAGTGATTATTTCTGACTAACTATTTTAACAGTTAGGGATCCAGGTATAGAGTAAACTGGAGTCAACAATAAGTATGAATTACACTCAGATTTCCTTAACTTTCACTTAACGTTCGGACCGGTAAGGACATCAATTAACTTTAACGATGAGAAACACCCTCTACCAATTTGTAATACAATCAAAATAAATATGAATTATATAACAGCAAAGAAAAGAAAATAAGCTTCAGGTAACTTCGAATGTCGGCTAATTCCGAAAATAACTAATTCCAGTATAACTAAGCGATTTTATTGCATCTCATCATCACTATCAAAAAGAAATGTTAAATATTTTTGTTGATGTTTGATAGTGCAACAAAATCACACTCATCATCATCATCTGTTATTTTCGGAATTACCCGACAGTCGGCATTACCCGAAGACACCATATATAATATTTCCGAAAAATTTAATTAAAAAATGTCTGTTTTTTTTCTACATTAACACTCCATTGGCTAAAAAATGGTTAAGAATGAATTAATTCATGGCACGTGGCCGTTCTAGGCGCCAGGTGTCCAGGGGAGCCTAAACAAGGGAAATTAATTTTGGCGGAATCGCCTATCAACGCCCGCCGGAGAAAAAGACAAACTACTGTAATTTGATAAGTATTTAGTATTTTTGGCTGCTGACTGTACTTATAACCACTGCATACCTCTACCGAATATTGCGCAATGTTAAATAGTATTTTTGTTTAGCCCCTAAATTGTACATTGTACCGAAATTTTCAAATATGAATAAAATATATTATATAAATAAGTTACTTAAACATTTGTTTTATTGCTTAATCCTAATTACTGCAGAATCTCTGGCGTTTCTCCATCGTAGCGGTTCCAACTGTACCCTAAAAGAGCCCGGGATCCACTTTGGCACTTAGGTGCCAAGATTTGGCACTTAGATGCCAAAATTTAGCATAAGCACTAATTTTACGAAAGTGACTGCTATCTGACCTTCTAACCCACAGGAAATAGAAGGTAACATGCTCGTAATAGGCCTACTTAAAGCTTGTAATTCGAATTTGCCCAATGCCAGGAGGTGTGCATAAAAAAAATCCTTTGTTTGCTTGTAGCTCGAAATGAGCATCTATATATAAAACTTCAGTTCAGTGGCACGGCCGAAACCAATAGTTAGAAAACAGAAAGAAAGAAAGAAAAAAGAAACATTTATTCACAGACACAGAAGACACACATATTACAAAAAACAACAACAGAAGAAAACAAACCACAACATGTGTGTCCCCGCGGCAGTGAAACAGACACTGGCTCAGCATTATGCTGAGGTGTCAGACACCTACAGCGCTGATTTTCAGCCAGTACCGTCGGTGACTCACGGACCGCTATACACTAAATAATAGCCAAAAGAACAATTTCTCATTAATTGCAAGGTTACATTATAATAATATCAGAAAAACGTCTTGGTGGGTTACCTAGCAACAGAAGTTACGTTTTGTTATTTTTGTCAAGCAGGTTCTACAACCAAAAAACGGAAAAAAGATCGAAAAAATTGAGCACACATCATGGGAATACGCAAACTTGGATTACAAGCATTTTAGACTAAATGAAGGTATTAGAACGATTTCCAGCTTGCTGGAAATAAATTCTTCCAAAAAAAAGGTTGCTTGATTGGCCTATAATGTTATTTATATGTACACACAACCGACGTCGAATAAAAATACTCTACAAGACATAATGTCATAATATAATATCGATAACGACATCGCTAAGCATCCCATCTTATGCTGGTTCAATGAGTTAGTGTGAGATAGTGTCATTTTTATCCCATATAAAATAACTACAACATTGTATCGAAATCATTTTGTCAGTATAAAAGTAACAACCTGTAGTTACCGACTTGTTTTAATTTATGTCTAACGCTTTTATCCACAATTCCAGCTCTAATTAAGAGTCTACACTACACGCTGTACAAACTCTATATTTTCCGCATTCTATCCAAATCCACAATAGAATTCCAAATTTAAATTCATACATGATATTTCCGTAACGTCACTACCAAACTTCTCTCTGATTGGCTGGCGCGCGCTCGCCCTGGGACGTGATTGGTCTAATGAACAATCTGGCTGATTGACGCAGAGCACATTGCTGCACAAAGGCGGCAAACGAGGTTATGTTGATTTGTAATACGAGCTTCGAGTATTGATTTTGGTACAGTACACTATTGTACCTGCATCTGCAAGTAACGCAATATTCGCCAGCAAACTAAAAAAACTGTTGACTGAACTGGCTTGTTACAGCTCATCTAACTATTGATAATTATAATATTAAAAATAAAAATAGTAGCAAGTGAATACAAAAATAATATGCAAAATTACTTATAATTGACATGTAAAATTACTTATAATTTTACCAATAAATATCTAAATAAAAAAATAAAAAATAAAATTTGTAAGCGACATCACATGTAATTTTTTTAACAGCATTACTCAACAATATCTTCACAATACGAAATTATTAACGACATACGTCGTATCTAATGGTCCCGTGATAACCCACTTATATTTAGTCCCAAAAATATAGATTGGGAGCGTTAAAATCACCCAATATCACCAAGGGGGAGGCCCCTTCAAAATTAGGCAAAATATGATCACACCATTTCTAGGTGGTACTAAAAATATCAAGACAAAAGTCTTTGATCAGTGTGTGTTGCCAGTGATGACATATGGTACGGAAACGTGGTCGCTCACCAGGGGCCTTATAAGAAGGCTCAAAGTCACTCAGCAATGGAGAGGGCTATGCTGGGAGTTTCTCTGCGTGATCACATCAGAAATGAGGCCATCCGTAGCAGAACCAATGTAACCGATATAGCCTTTCGAATCGCTAAACTTAAGTGGCAGTGGGCGGGGCACATTGCACGTAGAACCGATGGCCGTTGGGGCCGGAAGGTTCTCGAGTGGCGACCACGGACCGGAAGGCGCAGCGTGGGTAGGCCACAAGGTGGGTTGATGACCTGGTAAAGGTCGCGGGAGTCCGCTGGATGCGGGTGGCGCAGGACCGGTCATTATGGCAATCTTTGGGGGAGGCCTATGTCCAGCAGTGGACTTATTTCGGCTGATATGAAGATGATGACTAAAAATATACTTATATATCAGTACGCAATACATAAACATATTTAACGAGGGTTTACATTTCATAGCAAACCGCCTACTTCATATCTGAATAGAATAATTAGATATCCGATCCAATAGCCACTCCCATATTGCATATAAAATTGAAATGTCATTCGTTGGTTGAATTTATATAAATGATTTTGCTTATTAAATTAAATTTATTTAGCAGTAACATTAATAACGCAAATAATAAATTATTACGAAATGAAAGAGATATTTTCTCCCTTGTTCTTCGTATATAACGGAGTTACATAGCTAGCTATGTACAAAGAAATTTATGTAGGCGAGCAGGATTCGAAGCTGCGACAGGCTTATGCGGCCAATATTTGGATAATTTTTTGAACGATAAAAGTGCATTTTGAACGAAGTAATGGAACTTTGCCAAGTCAAATCATTTCAAATACAAATTCTAAGTAAACTGCAAGACAATGGTAGAATAACGACAAATAAAATGTAGGTATATAAATGGAATGGACATTAAATCTACATCTAAAAACCTCAACGACCTAAAGCCTTGACAATTTTAAGCCATTCTAGGACGTAATTGCCTTGCAATTAGTTGCACAATCGCATGTAAAAGAAAATGCATTTGGGTAATTCAATTAAGACCGCGAGTCGACCGAGCGGCGTTTAATTTTGCATAAAAGAGTTTGCCTAAGTATTATAAGCAAACAAGCCTACAGCCTGCCTGATGATAAGTAGATACCGTAGCTTATGGACACTTGCGACTCTAGAAGAATCATAATTGCGTTGCCGACCTATTACTTATTATATATTTAATAATAATAATAATAATAATTCTTTATTTCAGGCTTAGCCACAACACAAAACAACACAAAATTACACTATTACATTAAGAACATTATATCCAATACATTAACTAAAAATACATTTATTTAAACTTTAATGCACAACATACACAAATTGTACAAATGGCGGGCTTAATGCCAAATGGCATTCTCTACCAGCCAACCATTGGGCTAAACAGATATTTTATTATTTACTCATATTCATTGCGTTGACAGCTAGAGACATTTGAGCTGGAGTTGCAAGCGTCCATAGGCTACGGTGACCGCTTACCATCAGGCGGGCCGTACGCTTGTTTGCCACCGCCGTGGTATAAAAAAAAGAGTCCCTCAATCTCCACACAGAGTATCCTCGAGAGCACTGGTGACCTTGCTCACCCCAGCATACAACACGACATAGCTAAAGAACAAGTAGTGGTGTTTATATCGCTTCGGTCTTTTACAACGTGGAGTTACTGTATGAGCGAGACGATGTTTCGCTGTGCCCTTCCTCTTTAAAAGTAACCGGTTTTATTTATTCCTTACTAGCGACCCGCCCCGGCTTCGCACGGGTGCAATGCTGATGCATGTATTATACATATAAACCTTCCTCTTGAGTCACTCTATCTATTAAAAAAAACCGCATCAAAATCCGTTGCGTAGTTTTAAAGATTTAAGCATACATAGGGATATAGGGACATAGGGACAGAGAAAGCGACTTTGTTTTATACTATGTAGTGATAACACGCACTTATAGGCTTCCAGTTAAGTACCAAAGCGCCTACAATGTTAAAAATGGCATCATTTAGTCTAAAAATTTAATGAAATATACTTCTGTCACCGTCAGATTGTAAAAACCGTTAGATTATAATATTTATAATCTAACTAGCGAGATTTTAAACTATCGAAAGATTGTAATGTACCGAAAAACAATGTAAATTGTAAGCAGTATTTTACAGTTCCAACTCTTCCGACATGAAACTTGCAATTTAGGTTAGATTCGTTCGTTATCTAGGTTTTTCAGAGCGGGAATAGAAGCCCCGCGCGGCGGGACTTCGTCTCGGCTTGCTGGAGGAATGTATGAAACAATTTTCACAATCTTTCAACAGTTTACAATCTCGCTAGTTAAGACTATAATCTAACGGTTTTTACAATTTTACCGAACATCTACTCGTAATATTTAGGTCATGCGCGGATTTAGGTCTTTTCGGTGTACATACCAAAAGTTAAGGGCTACAAAGCTTAATTTTGGATTGGACCAGTAACTCGCATAAACAGTGTCTCCGTTTCTACAAATCCCTGTAATAAAAAATAGCTAACATCCACGTAAGCCGTTAACTATTGACCACAGGAGGGACGACTTTTGTTTTTTCAACTAAGTATGACTCATTTACTAACAATATACATTGCACAATTCACTAATTTTAGAGAGTTATGTGGTTTATTTGGTTACTATTAAAACCAGTTTGCATTCCCTTGTGATAATCCACTCGTCTATGATTTAATACTTGAATAGTCAAACTAGTCAGACCGCTCTCAACACTAGTCTCATCTAACTAGAAATACGATTTAGGTTAATCTTATCTCTGGAACCAGGATTTGGAATGGAGCGACTAAGCAAATTGTATTGACGATTGCAGATGGTCCGCACTAATTGCGCAGTCAGCACCACAAATATGTATACAGTCTTCTACCTTACCTCCATACAGTAAGGTGCTAGAACGTATACATGTTTATGATGCTGGTATCTGTGGGAATTGCCGGACGGATTTATCAAGTCGTGCGATTGCCGGATATTTCGGATTTTAATGAGCAAGTGATTTTCAATTTTTAGGTAAGAATTCCTGAGTTGGAGGAATGAAATCAGTATTCGTAAGGCGTCGGTGCCAATTCTCGCCAATCAGGAACATTCATTAAGAGGACTTATAAGTTTTAAAATGTTTTGATTTCAAATTATGACAAAAGTATTGATAATACCAATAAAGTTATTTAAAGCTACGATGATTTTATTAAAGTTTTAGATAGTAACATACCCATTTTTTTATTTTATTGTCTGTAGTAGAATTTAAGCGAAAAAAACGAGTTTTTAGCTTGAAAGTGGTCGGTTTGGAGTGATGTTTGAAACGATATTTCTTAATGAAAAATCGAAAAAATACATTTAAAGTTTATAACATAAGGTCAAAATAGTCCTGTTCTAGATAGTAACATTGAGGAAATGTCAAGATACGTGTCAATTCAAACAGAAACTGGCCTAAATAGATGAGCGATTTTAAACTGGTAAGGACCCTTAAATTCAGACGCACAGTAAATAAGTCATATATGTAACATAATTATGCTCTTATTCCGTTCGATATTCTACTTTAGCACGGATGTAATAGTGTTTCTATTACATATCCGTGCATGGCGGGTATAAGTTGGCAACTCGGGATGTTTTTTATCGAATTTTGAACTTAGATTACATTGCAATAAGGTTCAAAAATCCCATTTTTCAGTTTGTCTTATACGGATATATATGCTGCCTTAAACTCATATATTTGTAATATAAACACATATTTTAAGACAGAATATCAATTAGTACACACGAATGTGTTTATATACATATCCGTGCATGGCGGGAATAAGTTGATAACTCGAGATGTTTTTTTATCGAATTTTGAACTTAGTTACATTGCAATAAGGTTAAAAATTTTTCAGGTCGACTTATACGGATATACGCTGTCTTAAACTCATATATTTGTAATATAAACACTATGATATTGATTTTAAGACAGAATATCAATTAACATCACACACCTGTCAGTGTTTCAGTAATCGTTTGTAAGTTACATTTTGAATCTCGAATCGGGCCCGCAAGTATGTACGGACATTGTCATTTTAGGCTCGCTTTATATGGATGCTGTTATGTAATAATGTGTCAACCTAATAGGAAAACCTATAGTAATAAGACGCATTATTGCGTAAAGCGAGAATCAAAATGTAACTTACAAACGATTACTGAAACACTGACAGGTGTGTGATGTTAATTGATATTCTGGCATAAAATATTTTTTGTCATGCCTACTTATTATCCATAAAAACCTCGCCACATCGTCAATAATGTGGTCACAGTAGCCAGGTGACCCAAAACTCCCGAAGAAATACCCTGTTTTTTTTATCCTGACTGGCTTTATATGCCGGGCCTAATAAAGCGATCGAAGTGCGCGCTCGGAGTGTGGGGAAAGTCCAGGGAAAACCTCCGACACGACCACGCGTGTGGTTTGAAACATTGGAATACTCTAAGAGTTTGCGCTCTAGTGAGATTGGTTGAGCGGCTTCAACCGAATCTGAGGTGTAAGAAATACCCAAATAACATACTAAGCAACGTGGCCACCGAAATCTTATCTTATGTTATCTTATGTACTTATATAATCTTATCTAATACTGATTGACCGAGCGAACTAAGCGTCTCAGTTTTAACTTTGGCAAAATTGCTTCCAGAATTTAAGCACTTGAATTGTTACTAACACCACTATAATATAATTTAATAAACTGTTACTAACACAATGATCCACGTTGGTCGTAAATAAACATATTATTATTATTGTATGTCTTTCATCATATCTCGGGACCATGGGGTCCCGGACCTTGGAAGGCATGCGTGGGGCCGAAGCCAACAGCGCAGAGGCCCCTTTAAGACAAAAATAATATAAAAGCAAGGGATACACATGGCGGATACCATCTCCGAACGCACAACATCATACATCCGGAGATGGTTCCCGCCAGGTGCAGAGACTATTGAAGTGCAGCTCTTTGGCTGCGATGGGAACTAAGGTCATTGGGATATTGAGTTGAATGTTGGATGGACTGGATAATGGGTTATGGGAGGAGACTAGCGGACACCTGCTGTGACAATTAGTCTCGGAATTGTAAAAAGGCAGGCGGTGACTTGCCTGCTCGCTGAGTGGGCCCCACATAACAGTCGCACGTACAGTGCGACAATGAGGCAACATCCCTTTGAGCGGCTGTAAGGTTGTCGAGAGGTGAGTCTGCGGTAGCCAGATCCCGGTAATCCGTTCAGCAGGCCGCCGGCGTTATGACATTTTACACTTCCAACCTGGAGCATAGGTTCCGCTCTTGCGAATCCACTCTGACCAGCCGGTTAAGGCAAGCACAGAGGCGAGGGCCGGATACACGTATTATTAGATTATAAGTCCGTCTGTACTTCACTACCAGGTTACATTTCCTAACCGATTCTCTACCTTAAACGTAGTTATAATTTAAAGGCACGACAATTACATTTAATCGGTACAATTGTGTTCAATCATATCGTTACACACGCAATGTAGCTATCGATAATATGGAAATCGATGCCCGTCCAATTAGTGACGTGGGTTACCGACGGTTGACGTTTAGACCGGCCAATTAGGTTTTAAATATCAGTTAAAAGAAAAGATTTTTTCCCGTGTGGTGGGATTAATAGCACTTCCCCCTTTCTTCCCGTGGGTGTGGTAAGAGCCGATTATGGGAACCGGGTAGCGTGTTGTGCAAGCTATCACTGCAATAACATATTTACTCCTTTTTTTTTAACCTGACTGTGGCTTTATAGGCCGGGTCCAATAAAGCGATAGGAGTGCGCGGTTGGAGAGTAGCCTGGGGAGAATCCAGGGGAAAACCTCCGGCACGACCACGCGTGTGGTTTGGAACACTGGAATACTCTAAGAGTTTGCGCTCCAGTGAGATTGGTTGAGCGGTTTCAACGGAATCTGAGGTGTGAGTGGAATCGAGCTACTGGGAATAAGTGGAATCGAGCGACTGGGAGGGCGCTGGTATGTTATAAGTCAATACCAGTGACTCATGCTGGTAACCTGTTCTTCTCTTGAAACAAAACCTCAAAAATATCGAGGATTTTACTAGCATCAAGTGTTGTCACAATACAGTCTCTTGCCGTCCGTATTCAGCGGCCCCACCAGATCATTAATAATAATAATAATTTTGAAAAATCTTACACGAATCGACCTACTTAGTAAACTAATCATAACTTGTGCTGTAGGTACCAGACGACGGTATAGCTATATAGAGATTGGTTGAGCGGTTTCAACCGAATCTGAGGATTTCAACCGAATCTGAGGGTTTCAACCGAATCTGAGGGTTTCAACCGAATCTGAGGATATTTTCTCCATCTTTAAACCTACTATTGCTAAATGTGGCCCTGGAATTAAATTTTATGTGCTCTGCCTACCCCTTTGGGAATACAGGCGTGAGTTTATGTATGTCAGAAAAATACAAAACGAGTGAAACGGGTGACGTGGGGGTGGCAGCTATTTTGGCCAAAGGATTCGCTTAGCAATCCAAAAGAGGTAACGCTACCTGCCTTCTAGGCACTACCATGATAAGGACTTAAGGAGCATTTTTTATATATCATTTTATTTTATATATTTGGTTATAGGTTTAGTTACCTGCGGATAACTGATGCGCAGAAGAAGTATCCATCTAGGGCAGCACATCTTGCAACCAGAAGAGGTACAACACATCACTGTCTCTCCCAGTATCTTGAATCCACTCACACCTCAAAGGTTGAAACCGCTCAGCCAATCTCACTGGAGCGCAAACTCTTAGAGTATTCCAGTGTTCCAAACCACACGCGTGGTCGTGTCGGGGGTTTCCCCCTGGATTTCCCCAGATCACTCTCCAACCGCGCACTTCTATCGCTTTATTGGGCCCGGCCTATAAAGCCACAGTCAGGGTCAAAAAAAACATCATTCCCCAAAGAATATGGAAATTTCTGGAACCAACGGGCCTTAATGGTGTACTATACATGGCTGTGTGACGAAATGGCATACAAAGTTTAATCATATAAGTTGGTTTAGTTAGTTTAATCATAGTTAAGTTATATGTTAGTAGTTTACTGTAACTTATCTCATTTTAGAAAACATGTTGTCCTCGATTTCCCATATAACTTTTCTGTGTCAGTTTTGTGACGTGCCATATAAAAATAAAAACGAAAATACTTTGAAAACGCACAACTTTGACCTGTTTAGAGGCTATTTTTACGTTTACCTCATCCTGTTTTAAGAGGCCTTATAAATTTTAAAATATTTTGATTTCAAATTATGACAAAAGCATTGATAATACAAATAAACTTATTAAAGGCTGCGATTATTTTATTAAAGTTTTAGATAGTAACAAGGCCACTTTTTGATTTTATTGTGTGTAGTATAATTTAAGCGGGAAAAACAAATTTTTAGCTTGAAAATGATCGATTTGGAGTGATGTTTGAAAAGATTTTTCTTAATGAAAAACCCAAAAAATACATTTATAGTTTATCACATAAGGTCGCAATAGTCCTGTCCTAAATAGTAACTTAACAAACATCTATCCCAAATGGGTATAAAACAAAGTGCAGCATGCAGGTTCTGCCAAGAGTCGGAGGAAACTGCCATCCATATCCTCTGCTCCTGTGGACCACTTATGCGCAAAAGAAGTATCTATCTAGGGAGGCACATTATGCCCACAGAGGAGATACAACAGATTGCGACCCAAAGAATCTGGAAATTCCTGGAAGCAACGGGTATAAGCAAAGAACTTTAAGGGCTGCCACAATAGATCAATACTGGTCGAGGCGGCAAAGAAGGCCCACAACTAACAATAATAATAATAGATAGTATCATGACGAGCAATTGTAAACTTTCTGAATGAATATAATTATTATAGCGTAAATGAATATTTAAATAATGTTAATGTTAATAACTAAATGTTGTATTCTCATTTTTTATTGTAGTGATAATATTAATCAAATGTATTTTAATATTGACAGTCTTGACATTGACCTTTGTTGTAAAAATAAAACCTAGTAACTAAATAAAATTATTTTAACCATAAATAAAATATTTGCATGCCTAATACTTTATAAGGTATTGACATTATATGGACGCTATTTATCACTTACCTCACCATCTTCATATGTACATAATGTTAAGCAAATAAATATATTTCATTTCATTTCATTTCATTTCATTTTATTTCATTTCATGAGAAAATGTCAAGATGCGTGTAAATTCAAACAGAAAATGGAGTAAGTAGATGAGCGTTTTTTAACTGATAAGGACCCTTAACGTATTAGGAAAAAGTTAGGCTAAACATCAACCCACCTACCGGTAATTGAATGGTACTTCAATATTAATGCTATCCAATTATTTTCGACGCAAAACAGCGCAATAACAATGGAGTTTTGCTCCGTTCCCTTTCAATATTGCCAGGAAGGGGTCTCGTACGATATTAACAAGAGTGAAATTAATTATGTTTACGTTAACAGCGAAAAACCTGACGATAATACTTGGGAAAATGTCAAACATCAAGCTATTATAAATAAAATAAATAAATAAATCAATATTAGAGGACAATCTTACACAAATCGAACTAGCCCCACAGTAAGCTCATGAAGGCTTGTGTTATGGGTACTAGACGACGATATATTTAATAGATATAAATACTTAAATACATAGAAACATCCAACACTCAGAAACAAATATTCATGCTCATCACACAAATATTTGCCCTGACCGGGATTCGAACCCAGGACCGTCAGCTTCACAGGCAGGTGCACTACCCACTAGGCTAAACCGGTCGTCATATTATGCTGATTAGATTTTAAAAAATTAAATTCGTAAAGATATCTCGCGATATAAAAATGTAATAAGATAATAATGTAATGTGTTAAGAGAGGTAGGGCACAGCAAAATGTCATCTTGCTTGAATTTAGAGCAGTCCAACTGGGGAAGTACCTCCGCCTCGCAGAAGACCACAGCCATAATAACATTATCTGCTATAAAGTATGTAGTGTTGTGTTCCTGGAGGTAAGCCAGGTTGCCAGAGCTCCCGAGGATGCACTGTGTTGAGAGCGAGGGACCTAAATTTGTCCTTTCTGTTGTCAACACAATGCATCCTCAAATTTTATAAAGGGTCGGCAACGCGTACGTGACTCCTTTGGAGTTGCGGGCGCCTATAGGCTGCGGTGGCCGCTTACCATCAGGTGGACCGTACGCTTGTTTGCCACCGGCGTTGTATAAAAAAAAAGTTACATTGATTGTACATTTACAGTACACATACAATTTGCAGCACATAGCAGTACTGTATTTTGTATTTAAGTACGTTTTGAGTACATCAAACTAGATTGCTGGATTCGTCAATATATATGCGTCCAAAGTTAAACAGCCGTTTATTTTTGAGCTCACATATTGACGAATCTAGCAACGTAAAAACATTTGTTCATGAAAAGAACCAGATTAAAAGATATTTTCTCAAACAAAATAAGGAAAGGTAAAGGAGTCACAAAAATACTTGTCTCAACATTTTACCCACACCTACACTTTACCATATAAATGGAAAATGTTACTAAAACATCCTCCTACAACTAGATAGGTATACAATTTTTACTATCCCAATCCCAAAATACTATAACAACTTTGAACTGTATGCGCTTGGATTAGAGTTCATTCTCGTTGGATGGCTTTCGGCTATAACATAATGCAATAAATTTCTTACCGAACAGGGTATTTGGTACATTGCCTAGTTGGATAAAGTCAAAGAATAAGATTAAATAAAACAGAAAGTCCATATGTAACAGGATTATATTCTTAACTTGTGTTATTTGAATAATGCACTTTGAGCCAGTATTATCTTTTGTTTTTTTTTTTCTGAACCTGACTGTGGCTTTATAGGCCGGGCCCAATAAAGCGATAGGAATGCGCGGTTGGAGATTAGCCTGGGAAAAATCCAGGGAAAAACCTCGTGTCGAAGGTTTGTGTGGTTTGGAACACTGGAATACTCTAAGAGTTTGCGCTCCAGTGAGATTGGTTGAGCGGTTTCAACCGAATCTGAGGTGTGAGTGGAATCGAGCTACTGGGATTTTTGTGGCTGATTCACTAAACCTAGCCTAGCTGAGAAGAGTACAGCAAGAAACTCAGCTAGGCCCGACCTGGGTCGGACTGACTCTACCCGGTGTGCGGCGGTACCGGTACGAATAGGGACTATATGTGTCAGTGTTGTCGCGATCGCGCGGTGGACGTCCCCGCCAGCGGGAATGCCTAAGTGTACGCGTCGTGTCTGATTCGGACGCCGTAAGCGCAGCGTTCCATCTTTCGCTGTGATCACGTCGTCTGGGTCCATGAGTGTGTGCCTAGGACCGTGCGGCCCCTAATCAGTGATCGCCGAGTTACGACAGAGAAGATACCCTCTGTCTTGTGCATTTTCCCCTCTTTTATACTTTTATTCCAACCTTCTTTTCATCATTTCCACAAACCATGATATCGCAATTCTCAGCCGGTTCCCATGATTTGAAAGTAATTTTTTATAATTATGTAGTTTGTTTTGTCGATTTTGTCTGTGGAAACATTAAAATATATATATAAGATATAAGCCACTACTTATAGGTATGACCATAGGAAAGACTATAACCTAAATCTGTTTATGATTGACAGAAAATCGCCTGTCTGGTGCTTAATCTTTGGCTCGGCGCCACTACGTCGCCTGGCAGTCGCCAGTTCGACTCCCGGGCCACGCCGGCGAATTGTGGCGACTGTCAGCTATTTAATTGTCTGTAAATATTTAGTTGCGGCCTGGGACGGTTGATATCCTCATTTAAGTTATTTTACAACATAGGCTGTTCTTCTTTGCATACCTCCTCTACAGGTCGCATTTCGAGGTATAGCTCACAGAGCCACTCGCTTAGGTGGCCAAATCTAAAACATCGGAAAACTATTTAGAATTATTATACGCTTATATATTACTTGTGAAATTACATTGTCAATTATCAAAATATTATCTTAACACAAATATAAATATTAAAATTTACCGCTCAGTCTGAATTGAAAATCAAAATGTGGATAAAATAGTGTTGTAATGGGCGGAGTAAGCAGTCTAACACGGCGGCGAGACTCGGCCCTAAATCGGCTACATTTTACTGAATATTTTATCTTCCTGTGACGCGATGCTCGCCCTCCGCTGTAACGTTGACTAGTGATGTGCAACGTACATGTGTGTTATTATAATTTGCGTTATTACTTAAAATTATCTGAAACAACCCGCTGTAGGTTTCTACTTGGTGCGGTAATTATAATTGAAACCCACTTATACAGTTAACAGTTATTTATTATGAGAACACGCGATATGTAAATAATGCTTATTTGATTTTTTTTTTGTTAGGACAATCTAGGCGTGTTGCAATTTCCGCAGCTCAGATTGAAGAGGACATATCAATTCTTCAAGTATATTTTTCGAGACCTATATTTCGGGCCAGTTTTGAGTTTTAGGCCTTTGAACGCGACCAAAATGTGGTATTTCACTCTATTACGCGCCTTAACTAGGCACGAGTGGCGTGACCATGCTCTAAGACTGTTTGGCTCACACCGGAGGTGGAGGGCGGTGCCGCGCGTGCGCGACGCCCGACGCTCGTAGATTCGCGGAAACTAGTGCTGTGACACTACGTCTAGAGATGGGCTAAGCCTTGCAGAATACGAGTCCGCCTCACCGCCATAAAAACCTATATGCGTTGAAATTATCATTTGAGGCCCTTTGGTGTCTGTCTGGAGAAAAAACTTTTGTATGAAATATCACGGAGCCGCACCTCTCTACACCCTGAGCTGCTTACACCAGTGTTGCTACCCTCGCTGCCATCTGGTAGCTTCTAATAGGGCGGCCCACCTAGTGAGCGGCGAGTCACCGTCTGCCTCAAGTACAGTGATGAGACATTTTATATGGCAGGCGTCCCGTTGTCTCATCAATATCCCAGCAACCAGTCCCTCAAGTTCCTTCCCATAAAACCGGTGTAGTTTCCCTTCTTTTCGCACGTAGCGGGTGTGGTCTCTGGCTGTATCTCCTCAATAGTGCATGGCAGAGATAGTATCCCCTAGGTGTACACATCCCAATACATTATCGTATCTCAAAGGGGCCTCTTCGTGTTGGATCTGTATCCCCATGAACGCCTTCCAAAAGGACCGGACATTGTGCCGTGATATCCCAAAGGAGAGATACAAATAATAATAATAAGACGTTTATTCAATGATTGATGATTCTGTTAAATATCAAATGACTAGTCGGGTGTCGAACCCGCCACCTCCAGATTGACAGTGACAGCCCGCTCTGCTACAGAGTTCGCCGCCATTCTACAGAATTAAATTTTATCATCAATTATGCCGGGTCGGTGGTTACAAGCCCCGGTACCGTCGGCATCGTAAAAAATAACTGCCTGCAAATCTTATAGCAAACGCAGCGCGACAGTACAGTCCGCGAGAGAGTGGTAATGAAGTTTAATGTTATGCGTAATGACGGTTCGGAGTCACTCGAACTTGAAATATCTAACGGGTGGATCAACTATTCTTTGTTGCTTGTTACCATGGTTACGTCTCCTGAGTTACTATTTAAAACTGTGATTTTGTAGGGTTTAAACCTACCAAACATGAGTTTTAGCGATGAGTATAAATCCATTTCGACATGGGTCATCTCTTGACCATGCTTGAAGTCCATATTGTAAACAATTTTGTAAGGAACTCGGTTACTGTTGTCTCCTCGCTGACGGGACAGAATAACAACAAGAAAAAGTTGATTGACCCTAATTAATTAAACTAATAAACAAAAAAAAAAAACTAGACGGTGTGGGTACCGCGGAAATGCCTTTATGTGGTTTAAATTTTACATTGAAAATCGCAGCCAGTTTGTACGGATCGATTCCTTTTGTAAAGACACGGGGGAAGTTAAGAGTTAACTTTAATAAAATGTAACAGGTCCACTAGCGCCACTTGTAAATAATTGTAATTATTTAAATTTAACGATATATAACTAAAAAAAGGGGCCGCTACGTACTGCAGATTGTATTTAAGTACTTTTTGAATCCATCAAACTAGTTTTTACGGTGCTAGATTAACGGTAGTTAAAAATGTTATTATTCCATTGACGATTACTTAAATGACGATACATTGTAAAATAACAAACGTTGTATTATAATTACCTGTTGTAAAAATACTAATAATACTATAATTTCCTTACGATTGACACGCCTAACTAATAACTGAATGTAAAATTGCTTACTATTTTACATTGATGAATTAATGAAAAACAAACGCGTACATTATAATTAGAATTTAGCTAATTTCCGAACAAAACTTGACATTGTAATTAGATTTAAATTATTTCCGACCAAACTTGACACTGTAATTAGAATTTAAGCAACTTCCGAATTAATGTGTTTTTCTTCTATACTGTGTAAGCACCAGTAAACATTGTGCCCTATCAGCTACTATTAACATCTCTTGTAATAATACACTTGACTAAAAATATTGAATAAATAAATTAATAAATGAAACATGTATTTTGGTATGGTTTCCTGGCATACGTCAAATACTTCTTAGAATGAAGTAACTGTAGGTACTAACATAACTTTTAAATCCCTTTTAACTAACAATATATGGATCTGTGGTCTAACATTAGAAATTCGAATTTAAAAACGTAGGCAGTCTGGCAATTTTACATTTTTTTTTCATATATGAAGCTTGATTTTGATATAAATTGATTAAGACAGTGTAGATTATGAAAATAGTAGATTGTGTCCCAAGGGAGAAAAATTATATATTGAATCCTGAGTGAAGAGAAAGAATCTACAATAGAATCCAGAGCGTAACAAGTCTCACTCGATATATTTTTTTTATGGTATAGGGGGCAAACGAGCAGACGGATCGCCTGATGGTAAGCAATTACCGTCGCCCATAAACACCTGCAACACCAGAGGAGTCGCAAGTGCGTTGCCGGCCTTTCAGAAGGGAATATGCTCTTTTCTTGAAGGTTTGAAGGTCATATCGGTCCGGAAATACAGCAAGCGACAGTTCATTCCGCAAGCGGTTTGTTCGAGCGACAGACAAAGAAATACAAGAAAAAACTTCGTTATTGCGTAGCGGTAGGCTCTATTAACTCTCTTTGGGTAGGCCTATGTCCAGTAGTGGACATCTTTCGGCTGATATGATGATGAGGCTCTAACTTAAACGTCTAGATGGTTCTTGGGACATCGACTGGAAAACGTTTATTTCAATTTAAGTCTTAAAATATGGCATACAGTTAAAAAGAGAAACAACTCAAAAAATGACGACGATGACGACCTCGTTAGCCTAGTTGGTAGACTCTGCCTTCGAAGCTGGAGGTCCCAGGTTCGAATCCCGGTCAGGGCATGTATTTGTGTGATGAACACGAAGATTTTTCTTGAGTCTTGGATGTTTTCTATGTATTTAAGTATCTATTTACCTATATAAGTATGTATACTACACATTGTAAATACCTATTGTTATTTTTTCCTCGTTTTTCTTTCAATTCTCTTTTGTTGTGTACCATTTACATTTACTTAAGTAGGTTAAGTAGTATCATTGTAATAAACATATTTTGGAAAAAAATGACTGACTGTCGAGTTTCTTTCGGCGTTTCTTCTCGGCAGTGGTCTTTGAGAAACGCTAGTAGTTTTTGACTTGTAAAAGTGCCTTTGCGGCCTACTTGCAGAATAAAGTTCATTTATTTCATTTATTTATTTTATTTATATCGTCACTTGGTACCCATAGTACAAGCTTTGCTTAGTTTGGGACTAGGTTGATTTGTGTAAGATTGTCCAAAAATATTTATTTATGTAAATATATTATTGTATTTTCTTTTTTTTCATCATGCGATTCAAAATAGATAAAAAAACAGAATATTATCGATGCATATCCCAGCCCTAGCCGTTACATGGCCGTAAAATATCCGAGTGTCCGCCATGAATAACAGAAGTGGGGTATTGCAGAATTATGACGTCATCACGGCCCACTCCACCTCTCGGATAAAGGCCAATAACCGTGCAGTTGGGATAGGTTGAGTGGAAAGTTAGCCCTCTAGTAAAAGTTAACAAATATCTGTAATGTACATTTAAAATTCATGCGATTCAGTAAGTACCGTTCTCATCAGTCTCATAATACTTACTGCATGGCTATTACTATTTATAACAGACTTCACAATGACATAAAAAACTTGCCGTTGAACAAATTTAAACATACCCTAAAACATTGGTTAGTGGGTCAATCAACTTTTCTTTGTTGTTAATCTGTCCCGTCAGCGAGGAGACAACAGTAATCCAGTTTCTTAGAATAATGTTTATAATATGAACTTCAAGCATGATCAAGAGATGACCCATGTTCCAATGGATTTATGCTCATTGCTAAAACTCATGTTTGGTAGACTTAAACCCTATAAAATCACATTTTTAAAGAGTGACTCAGGAGACGTAACCATGGTAACGAGCAACAAAGAATAGTTGATCCACCCTAGTACAACAATGTTTTTATTCTATAAACGAATATTTTGATTATTATAAAAAATGTGACATTACGTAAAATTATATTATTAGGTATCTTGATTTAATCTCATCATTATTATTATCTAATTGGCAATTGTGTATCCTTAGGTTTCTAATGGCATTGTGTAATATTATTATTTGACTTTAATCTCATCATTTTATTGTTATCCAATTGTATCATTAACTTTGTAATAATTATTATTATTATTTTGCATGCCAGCTGCTGGAAAAATGTGTGAAACAACTCTATACTATCTTCTGTACCACATATTAAGCAAAAATAAATGTATTTGTATTTGTCACTTCACAGCTCACCCGTTTCTATATGGAAACTGTCAAATGTCATTTGTCCCTTTTTGACAGTTTCCATATGAAAACGGCGTGACTACCCACGTAACTTTTGTACTACCGTTACGTAATTTTTAATGTCAAATTCTAATTGTCAGCTCATACATTCATACTTCAATATTGACAGTAAAATCTATCTACCGTTAGTACATGAAGTTACATGACTCCCCTGCGGATGAGTGGTCAAGTGAGGACGAGTTGGTATGTGAATAACAGCCCTGTAGACCCAGGGAATGATATTTTTTATGTACACCAATGGTTCTAAGAAATTTTCAAAAATTGAATCGAGACAATAAAAGTCCAAATGATTATCGAAGCTTCTCACAAATTTTCACCTTTTTTTTTTCTTTTTTTTGAACCTGACTGTGGCTTTATAGGCCGGACCCAATAAAGCGATAGGAGTGCGCGGTTGGAGAGTAGCCTGGGGAAAATCCAGGGGAAAACCTCCGGCACGACCACGCGTGTGGTTTGGAACACTGGAATACTCTAAAAGTTTGCGCTCCAGTGAGATTGGTTGAGCGGTTTCAACCGAATCTGAGGTGTGAGTGGAATCGAGCTACTGGGGGAAATTTTCACCTAAGAAATGCGACATGTAGAGGAGAACAACCAGACAGAGAGCCAGAGAGTATTTACTTTTGTGAGATAGTTTAGGATCTTATATAGAGCATTTAAGATAGGAGACACCTTCAGCGCATCTTTTCGAACAAAATACGAAGACGAACGGGACGACGTAACACACATATAAAGAAACTACGCACACTTGCAAAACATTCTCCCATTACGCACCTACACTGAAATAATCACGCCTGCACACTAAAAACACTAAATTTGAGCAATAAAATTAAACCTTAGAAGCGTTTGCACTAATTAACTTATCGCATTGCTAAATTGACCAATTTCACTAAGGATCATATTTCATAGAAGTTCTTATAGAAAGTAGTCGCTTGGGTCCCGAAATACGGTGAAGTTTGATCTCAAAATAGCGGCCAAGCGTGATAGTCAAAGTACGAATGTTTTTAAATCGACTTTGTAATCGATGCTCTATTTTAATTAAAACATTAACTGTGCAGAAAATAATAATCAAAACGAAAACATACATGCAAGAGAAATGATAATTCATCTTTTCATAAATTTGATAAATTAAAATTGTTTTACCTACGCACATATCATTAGTGCTCTAAAACGCGTTCAGAAACCGTAGAAAATGACCAGCATTACGACAATCAATTTTACTATGAGAACTTTCTTATCTGTGGTAGTAGGTAAAATTTGTACTGTAATGTTATTACAGGAAAGATTTTTGTAAGGTTATGAATTTAAATTTGGAACAGCTGTCAAAACTCAAGTAGGTCTGTATTCTAGTGTCCATATATATTAAAACAGTTATCGATACGAAACGTCAATTCAGTATGTATTTGAATATAAACCGCACGACATTTGATCTCGAGTGACATGAGAATAGGGACTTCATTCGTTTGTCTATGATTTAAAATTTGACGGAGGTTGGAATTGCCGCCATTACTGTTGTCATTATTGCTTTTTTGCTTTTACGAAAGTATAATTATGATGTGAACGTAGATAAAGTAGTGTATGCAACTGTACATAATTAGGCCTTAAAACACTCGTGTGATCCTATTATGAAACTCGCTGATGCACGTTTCATATAACCACGCTCGTGTTTTAAGACCTAATTATGTATCAGTTGCATAAACTACTATTTTGTACCCGAAAACAGCACATACAGTTATTTTGACGGAACTCTTCACATGCTGGGAACGATTTCGAGACTGACGTATAATCGATTAATGAAGTAGTTTTTAATAACGTGGCAGATTGTTCTCCTATATCTTTGGCAGAGGGGTAAGTATATCAATGGCGTCTCTAGTACAGGGATCGGATACCGGTATTTTCTCCATAGAAAAATACCGGTATTATTACGGTCACCGGTTCATTATTTCCTTTTTAATGGGACAATCTAATAATACGACGTTGTTACCTAAATACATGATCCATCCCTACGTAATGAGCAAAAAATAATCCAAAATATTGGGCTAATTCATTTTTTTATAAATACCGGTATCGGTCCCTGCTAGTATTAAACGCTCTAAGTTTAGGATTGATTGTTTTAGAAACGCTATGGTAATTGAATGATTCAGCGAAATAATTAATGGAATGGAAAAAACGTACTTATGTTATCTTGTGATTTTTATTTATTACCTAAAGGTCAAATTATTACAGAACAGATCTTGAAATAAGGCTGTTTTGTTCTAAAAATTTGCTAATGTGCTAACTTGAGGTTCCTTTGTAAAAATAAGTAGTTATGTAACCATTTTATACACAGACTAGATACTTATTAGTTTGAATAGGGTACTATATCGGTAAAAATATTATGTAAATTTAGTAATATCCATCTCAAAAAAATATAACGTTTAGAATAAGCTAAGAAAAATATTACCGAACTGATAAATTACTCCCACATTTCGTTAATAAATTACACGATGGCAGAAAAAGCTCAAAGCGTAAAAAGCTAAGGAGCTTTCAGAACGACGCAAAAATTGAAATTAGCCGTACAATAACAATAAAATGAGATTGTGACGCGCTCATTGGAATGGAAGCTTTACTACTGGGGCTTTCACCTATTCACCTTAAAATGTGAAAGCTTTTACAGAGAGTAGGTGAAACACAGAGACTGATCTTTGATATTTAAAAGTAGCTTCGTTGAAGGAAAACATTGTGAGGAAAGTGGTCTGACTCTGATCCAAACAAGGTCCTTGCCCTTTGGTTTGGAAGGTCAGATGACGGTCGCTTTCATTATTTTTTTCTGACCTGCACACGATAAGGATTGATTTTCAGATAAATTGTTTTTCGGATTAGAGCCAATAAATACCACTTGCTTAAAATTATCGAAATAGAAAAAAAAATTGAGTCCTGGGTCATTCTACTTTTTCATGACCAGTTTTCTATTACCAAAAAAAATCTATGATATGTATTGAATTACTGTACAAAAATAGGATTTCGAAATAGTACTTGAACCTAATATAAGGAATTTATAGGTAAAAATACTTCAATATTAACATATTGCTGTAAGAGGTGGGTATCAAAGTGGTAAAAACCATTTTTTCATACAAATGGTGAGACATCCAAGGACCACTGAGTTACTCGATTTACGGGTGTTAGCTGTGGTTCGTTTCTAAGTGTAACTTTCGGAAGTGATACTGCAAAACCACTTTCTAAATAACAATACAAAAATTTAATATGAAGCGAGGGCCAAGTATTCCAAAATTTGTATTTAAAAAAAGTGTCTGAAAATTATGTACATGAAAAAGTAGAATAACCCTCCTGCTTTTTTAACTCAGCCTATTAAAACAATGCATTGTTTGTTATGCAACACAATCATGGTATTATTATTATAAAAGATAGTATTTTACCTCGTCTAAACTCTCACAGGAGAAAAATATGAAAAGAATTTCAATAAGTCAGATAATTACCGAACTATATCCAAAAAGGCCATTTCGAAGTGTGGCATCTCTGCTTGTGCTTGGAAAAAATAAGCGGAAGTTTAAACAATCGAGGCATCGCCTTAAGTATATGCCTCGATTTATTCAGCCACGGCCCCCCGTGAAAGAGACACGCGCACGACAAAACGGGATACAACACTCTTCGGGAATGGCTATTTTAGACAACTTAATGTGTACAGTTTTAAATTTGCTCTTGATAGAGTTTAGAAGAGGTAAAATACCATCTTTTTAACTTAATTGTGTCGTTTAATAAGGCTGTTTTAGTAGGTTGAGTAAAAAAGGAAAACAAATGACTTAACTTTGGTTTTTTTTTCTATTGAGATAAATTCAAGCAATCATGTTTCGGCTATTGTCAGAAACAGTCATATAGTCAAGAATCATATATTTGAAAATCAATCTTTATTGTTTCTTCGTCTGGGCAGAACATATAACAGGACTATTCGTCCCGGTACCGCCGCACACCGGGTAGAGTCAGTTCGACCCAGGTCGGGCCTAGCTGAGTCTCTTGCTGGACTCTTCTTAGCTAGGCTAGGTTTAGTTAACCAGTAACAAAACTCCCAGTAGCTCGATTCCACTCACACCTCAGATTCGGTTGAAACCGCTCAACCAATCTCACTGGAGCGCAAACTGTTAGAGTATTCCAGTGTTCCAAACCACACGCGTGGTCGTGTCGGAGGTTTCCCCTGGATTTTCCCCAGGCTAGTCTCCAACCGCGCACTTCTATCGCTTTATTGGGCCCGGCCTATAAAGCCACAGTCAGGTTAAAAAAGCAGTTTATGTTTTGTATCAAAAAAAAACTTGTTCTACAAGTACGGGTTTCCTGGCCGTTAAATTTTTAAACTTGTATTTTTCTCTCTCCATCTGTTTCGCGGTAAACTGCGGTCTACAAATGAACGCGCTAGTCACTGCGGTGGGGACTACCTACTCCAACATGAATTTTATAACGTGCCTTTTACAGACATTAGCAAGATTATGCTGAATACTTTAATCTCTTTCCAATACGAGAAGGATTAGAGTGACACCTTTTTTTGGCGCAGATTTATTTATCGTAGGACAATTTCGAACCGTAAGTTCTTCGGGAAGACAGTACGGTTGCCAGTTTTAGTTGCACTTTTAGCACCATCCAGGGGTCACGTGTAGGGTCACCGGCGGGTACTCCCTACGGATGTGGTGCAACTTTATAACGTGCCTTTTAGAGACATTAGCAAGATTATGCTGAATACTTTAATCTCTTTCCAATACGAGAGGGATTAGAGTGACACCTTTTTTTGACGCAGATTTATTTATCGTAGGACAATTATTTCGAACCGTGAGATCTTTGTGAAGACAGTGCGGTTGTCAGTTTTTGTTGCACTTTTAGCACCACCCAGGGGTCACGTGTGTGGTACAGTTTTATAACATGCCTTTTAGAGACATTAGCAAGATTATGCTGAATACTTTAATCTCTTCTGAGAGAGATTAGAGTGACATCCACCTTTTTTGACGCAGATTTATTTATTTATTTATCGTATGGCAATTATTTCGAACCGTGAGATCTTCGGAAAGACAGTACGGTTGCCAGTTTTAGTTGCACTTTTAGCACCATCCAGGGGTCACCTGTAGGGTCACCGGCGGGTACTCCCTACGGATGTGGTGCAACTTTATAACGTGCCTTTTACAGACATTAGCAAGATTATGCTGAATACTTTAATCTTTCCAATACGAGAGGGATTAGAGTGACACCTTTTTTTGACGCAGATTTATTTATCGTAGGGCAATTAGATATTTCGAACCGTGAGATCTTCGAGAAGACAGTACGGTTGTCAGTTTTTGTTGCACTTTTAGCACCACCCAGGGGTCACATGTGTGGTGCAACTTTATAACGTGCCTTTTAGAGACATTAGCAAGATTATGCTGAATACTTTAATCTCTTTCCAATACGAGAGGGATTAGAGTGACACCTTTTTTTGGCGCAGATTTATTTATCGTAGGGCAATTATTTCGAACCGTGAGTTCTTCGAGAAGACAGTGCCTTTACCATGAGTTTACATGACCGTACTCGCTAGACCCAGACCGACTGCGTAAAAATGTATATGGGCAAAAGTACAGCGCCTCTGGCGGCTACGCAGTAGAACTAAGAATCGGCATACTAAATCGTTTACGCAGTCGCTAGCGAGTACGGTCATGCAAACTCATGGTAAAGGCAGAGTACGGTTACGGTTGCCAGTTTTTGTTTGGGTCATTGTCAGCTGAAAAAAACAAAAGTTGTGCCTCCGGTGGTAGTTGCTGGCTTATGTGAGTGTAAGCTATGTTTTCATTACATGGATTTATAGCAACGGAAACACTGTTTATGCGGGTTGCTAGACTAATCCAAAATTTAGCTTTGTAACCATTAACTTTTGTTATGTCCACCGAAAAGACGCGCAATCCTACGCTTTATTGGGCCCGGCCTATAAAGCCACAGTCAGTTTAATAAAAACAATTGTTAATTTACATGAAAACTACATTTTAAATATCATTATATTAAAATATCCTTTAAAATTATCTGTAACAATATGTAGAAATGTATACTCATTATTTACGAGACTTAATATTATTATAATTACTAAACAACCTAAACTCGGAGGATAATAGGTAATTTATGAGCGTAAATACTACAAATCTTATTTTAAAGGAAATGCCTGGGGAAAAGAAATAGCCATGAATCTTTTATGAAAATAATTGAATTCCTGTGAGAACGAAGCATTGTTCTACATAAATTTACACTAACGTGAGACATATTTACACTTAATAAGAGAACAACGGTTGAAACTCATTGTTGTTGATTGTAGTCCGAAACATGTCGCAAATAGTAACTTTGCAAGTGAGTTTCAACCGTTGTCCTATTGTTCTAGTTTAATATGGCTATTTATACTTTGCTTAAATAAATAAAATAATAAATAAATAAATAAATATTAGAGGACAATCTTACACAAATCGAACTAGCCCCACAGTAAGCTCAAGAAGGCTTGTGTTATGGGTACTAGACGACGATATATTTAATAGATATAAATACTTAAATACATAGAAAGCATCCAAGACTCAGAAACAAATATTCATGCTCATCGCACAAATATTTGCCCTGACCGGGATTCGAACCCAGGACCGTCAGCTTCACAGGCAGGTGCACTACCCACTAGGCTAAACCGGTCGTCAAAAAAGAAGAGCAAGAATGTGGAGGTGTGGTTAAATATTGATAATACCAGAAAAGTGATTAAAGGCTACGATGACTTTATATAACTTTGAGGTAGAAACATCCTCGTCAAAATTTTATAATTGTTCATTTACATTCCGCAACATTTCTGGAACCCCCTTCCAGTTGAATTAAGACGTGCTAAATCGATTGCTATTTTTAAATCCCATCTTAAAGAATATTATTTGTTTCTCCCTTAAATTATTTTTATTAATTATTATGGCTGACACTATTTTATTCTTACTATTCTATAGCAGTGATATATATAATTATATATTATATGTATGTATATTTTTATGTATGTACATTTATATATTATTTAAGTATGTGTATTTATATTGAATAGTCGTTTTGGAATCTTTTTTTTTCTCATTGTAATAGTTTATGCACCACCTACTTTTCAGCTTTATATTTCATTTCCCCACTACCCAAAGGTTGTCTGGAAGAGATCGCTCTTTAGCGATAAAACCGCCTGTTGTTCTGCCTCTGTCTCCCTGTATCTTTGTTTTTTGTTTTTTATGTGCTGTTTTATTATGTGAGGTGTGCAATAAAGAGTATTTGTATTGTATTGTATTTATGTCATAATTTTACGATCAACTCCAGCAATCTCAGTCTTACGGCTGTCAAACGGAAACGTGCCCACGAGCGCAAAGCAAACAAGCACAGACTCAATAAATTAGCGGAAATCTTTATTTACGACACGCCGGGACTTTACATAATGTAAGACTTGCCGGGAAATCCCGGACATATTCTTCGCTGCAACGCCAAATAGAATTTTCGGAGTATGCAATATGCATATAGAGTGGATACAAATGCTGTTGTATTTTCCACTGAAACCGTACAGAGTTTGTTATTGTTTAAAATACTATTGTGTTACTAAGCTAGATTAGGTTCGCTTTATGACCAATAAGTTACTCGAATCCTTTGCGAATTAAGACATTTTACAAAACAAAATTCCACCGTGTATCTCTTCGAAAGCCGTCGTCACCCGCCGAAGAAAAACAATAGCATTCTTTTGTTAAGATCCCTGGGATCCCAGGGATCGGTAGACGACGGGTTAAGGTAACGTGGGTGTATTTATTCGTACTTTAGCAATAATGGATCAGCAAATTATTTGTTTTAGAAATAACATAAAATCGCAGTTAGGTACTTAAAAACCCGGACGACGTAATCACAGCGTCTATCGAAAGATGGAACGCTGCGCTTGCGGCGTCCAACTCTGACACGACGCGTACACTTAGGCATTCCCGCCGGCGGGGACATCCACCGCGCGATCGCGACAACAGTGACACATATAGTCCCTATTCGTCCCGGTACCGCCGCACATCGGGTAGAGTCAGTCCGACCCAGGTCGGGCCTAGCTGAGTTTCTTACTGGACTCTTCTCAGCTAGGCTAGGTTTAGTGAACCAGCGACAAAACTCCCAGTAGCTCGATTCCACTCACACCTCAGATTCGGGTGAAACCTTGCCAATTGCCAATTGTTGTCTTAAATTCCATTTGTATTTTATTTATATTTTCTGTGTGTCCAATTATGTTATGACGATCCTTATTCGGTGAATATGTTTAAATCCTATTCCATTATTATTATTGATATCTTAATTGACGATCATGATGTGAATTCGTATACTTTTGACATGAATGCAAATTTATATTGTAATTTACATCTATGAAATAAATGAATCTGAATCTGAATCTGAACCGCTCAACCAATCTCACTGGAGCGCAAACTCTTAGAGTATTCCAGTGTTCCAAACCACACGCGTGGTCGTGCCGGAGGTTTTCCCCTGGATTTTCCCCAGGCTACTCTCCAACCGCGCACTCCTATCCGCTTTATTGGGCCCTGCCTATAAAGCCACAGTCAGGTTCAAAAAAAAGGTTAAAAGGGTGGATTAACTATTCTTTGTTGCTCGTTGCCATTTTAAAATTGAAGTTTGAAGTTGAATCACTCTTTAAAATTGTGATTTTATACGGTTTAAATTTACCAAACATGAGTTTTAGTGCGATGAGCATAAATCCATTTGGACACAGGCCGTCTCTTGAGCATGCTTGAAATTCTTATTATACACATTTTTCTAAGAAACTCGGTTACTGTTGTCTCCTCGCTGATGGGACAGAATAACAACAAGAAAAAGTTGATTGACCCAAAAATTATGTTGTATCACTCTGGTGAGTTCCATAGGCTGGGAGTGCATTCTTGCTGCGCCCGTTAGTCGGCGCTGACTCGGCACCGTTCACAAATATCAATTCCATATTCGAATTTGAAATTTGATAGAAAGAAACGGCTGAAGTTTGTTGTTCTCGAAACAACTGTACAAACTGAATCGGGCAGAGTAAAAACAATCATAAACTGAAAGCATATAGTGTCGCTACTTTTATACAATGTGTGTGAAATCAAAATCAAAATCAAAACATTTATTCTGCAAATAGGCCTCAACGACACTTTTACAAGTCAAAATCTATCTATCATCCTCCTAGCGTTGTCCCAGTACAGTTGGATGCCCGGGGTCCGCTACCTAATTCCAAGACTTGGCGTAGGCACTAGTTTTTACAAAAGCGAATGCCATCTGACCTTCCAAACCGAGGGGAAACCAGACCTTATTGGAATTAGGCTTGTCAAGTGAGTGAGAGGTTCTCAAGCCCAAAGGCCTCTAACTTGGCTTAACGACTGCTATCATAGACAGCAGCCGGGATCAACGTCTTAACATGTTTTCCAAAGCACGGGAGCGCTCAGTCAATAACCGCTCAATGCGGTCACCCATCAAAGAACTGACCTGGGCCGACGTTGCTTTACCGCGCATACCGCACGCGGTACGCGGGCGCCGCTGGGTAACGCGCGCTCAGTCAACATCTATTTATATCAAATAAAAATAATACAAAATAATCAAAGTATTATTAATTAAATGTAGTGTTACATGTCAAAAATAAGACTAAGAAACTAATAAAGTAATAACAATCCAGATTTGTTAAAGATGTATATTTCTGTAAAGTATCTAAGCGTCAAGATAAGGTAGGTACACTAATCATAATAAAATATTGTGAAATATATCCTTAAGCGTCAACATGAAAATAATAAAATCTAATTAGTGAGAATTACATTCAAGAGCAAAAATTATGGGTACACTTTCTATGAAAATTCGATACAAAGTGTACCCATTATTTTTGCTCTTGAGTGTAAGACGATTTCAGCGATTGTCGAACTTCCACTGTCACTATTTTACATAAGTTTGACGCTCAAATTATGCTCGTATTCTATTGAATATTCAACTTTAACACTAAAATAATAGAGTTTATATTCTAAACATACGATTTTGATACAGTGTTTATCTAATAAAAGGTCTATTATACTAGTGGCTCTGTGTGTGTGGTAGTGTGGCTAGTGGGTCTGTGACCTCACTATTTTTTTTTAATTTTCCAAAAACTGACTCGCCAATAAAATCTGCTCACAAAATTTCACGATAATCAGGTGATAAATGCGACCTGTAGAGGAGAACAAACCGAATTACGCTCGCAGAAACTTACAATATCATAGCCGATCCCAAGGTACTGTTACACATGCTGATTTCTAGCACGAAAGCATGCCACTATTGAGCAATTGCTACTTAGTAGCATGTGTACATTGCTAATAATGAGCATGCTGATTTTGAGTTTGCTCAAAAATCAACGGTCGTTCGATTTTTGCGCATACTACCTGCAGCGCGGGTGGAGGGGGGCGTGGTATTAGCAAGATTAGCAAGTGTGGACGCTCTTGCTTAATTGAGCATGCTAGTAGTTAGTATGGCAGTAGTATGCTTATCCCAAGCAAATGTATACAACTCAAAAGCATGCTCATTTTAAGCATACTAATGACCATGCTTTTTACGTGCTAATTTTGAGCATGTGTAACAGTACCTTTACTTCGCGGCCTCTGTAGTCATGTCCTATTACAGCTTCTGAGTCTTTTGTCTTCCACTCTTAGCTAAACAAAGCCAACTGCGTTATCATATTGATTGAGGACTCGGCTGACTGGTTTTAAACCTCCGCTTTGGTTCCGGTTCTGTTAATTTTAATACGGATGTTATATCGGATGTCACAGCAGCGCAGCGGGGGGAAATGAGCGGCGTACATCAAACAAAGCTTTATACCTTGTAATTTTGAGCACTAACCGTGTACTTCGGTAATTCAATAATGAATATCATTGTAATTGTTTTAAAAAATAAGACAATTACAATGATATTCATCACAATTACAATTTAACATCTAAAAGGTGATGCTAATTATAACTAGTAATTGATTGTAAAATATCTATTATAAGTAAGATTTTTTTTGTTGAACACCTAGAAGGTCTAAGTTTGTTAAAGTAGGCACTGCAATACTAAAGGCTGATTAATATTTGGAATTTTTATTTAGAATAGACTTAGCTTAGACCTGCTCTGCCCTTAACATCTTATCCATCTATCACTCGGGCTCCGCATCCGGTTCCGCATCCCTTTTTAGTTCCGGCTCCGATTCCGGTTCTGGTTCCGATATACCGAATTTAAAACATCTGGTTCCGCTTCCGGTTCCGATAAAACCACATCAGTTACATCCCTGATCTGAATACAGTCGGCCACAACTATCTAATGCATACAGTTAGCAGACGGGTGCATTACGTCGGCAATTTTAAATGGAGGACGGTGGCCAAAACAAGCGGTAAGTCAAAAATAATCACTCACAATAGAAATATTTTTAAACACAATATACGTGTAACGTAATAGGCACTTTCACTTTCCCGTGAACGGTTGTACCCCTAACCTTTTTTCGTATCTGAGTAATTTTGGATTTTCTGAATCAGAATCACAAGTACTATCCATTAAGAAAAAATTGATCCACAATTTTCCATATTCAATTCAATTCAATTCAATTTATTTCCCATGTAGGTATACATTGATACACTTATGTCCGTCAATTATTGCACATTTTCAACTTAAAATAATTGATAATAGCTAATTAGTCAACTTAAAAATCACAACTATTCCATACATCTTTTTCTGTTAGATATTCCGACACGTTATAATTATATCATTTTTCCGTGTCAGTTTTGTGATGAGCCAATCATATAAACTATGGAAAAAGCGTCACAAAACTGAATCTTTTTTGCGTACAAATTTTTCTTTACGGAAATGAATAGTACTCGTAATTCTGAGTTAGAAAACGCAAAATTACACAGATATGAAAATAAAATTAGGCGTACACCGTTATACTGCCCAAATATATCTTTTTTCTGAAGGAAAACATGAGAAATACCAGCAAGATTTCCCTCCGGGTTGGAGGCCAGGTGGAAGTTGCCCACGCGAGATTCCCAGGATTAGGAGACAAAGTGTACTTCATAATTTAGTCAATTGCGTTGTGACATGAAATTTTATACGAGTAAAATTCCCGTTCTAACTGTATGGGTCCAAAACAATAAACTTCACTAGAAAATGTTAGGAGAACGATGACGGGGATATTTCTTCTGTAACTTCACCTATCCGATCTTTTGCACCAAAATGTAACGTCACCTAACCTATATTTTGTATGGAGTGCACCAAAATCGTGTTACACGTAGTTTTGGAAGAAAGAAAGAAAATAATTTATAATTATATATTTATTCGACGACCGGAGCCTAGTGGGTACTATCTGCCTGTGAAGCTGACGGTCCTGGGTTCGAATCCCGGTCAGGGCAAATATTTGTGTGATGAGCATGAATATTTGTTTCTGAGTCTTGAATGTTTTCTATGTATTTAAGTATTTATATCTATTAAATATATCGTCGTCTAGTACCCATAACACAAGTCTTCTTGAGCTTACTGTGGGGCTAGTTCGATTTGTGTAAGATTGTCCTCTAATATATTTTTTTTATTTTTTTTTTTATTTAAGATCTGGTAAGTAGAACGATAATTTTGCAGTCCGTACCTCCGTAGGATATATCGGGATGAAGATCTCGATTCGATTAAGCCCCATCAGACGGTCTTACCAAAATTATCCCCCAACTCCCGTCGCCGACATTTAACCTCACACTAATTAATAATTTCCGATAAAACAACAATTTTGATTGCCTACCGAAAGTACGCCTAGCGAAATGTAAAAAATGTTCCATATATCAGAGCATTAACTGTTAAAAATGTTTCATATATTAGTTTCACAGTGTATTAGACTAAATCTGTAATGCTGTGTAAATATATTTAAATAAATAAATTAAATTGTATAATCATCTACCTGACTCTGGTACCATATTAAATGACATTAAATATAAACTTTACCCTAAAATAACTTTGACCGAAAATGCTCTGTACAATTTAAAAGATTTTTATGACATACAATTTAAATTATAATTAAGTTATACAAATCATGTATATCATACATACGTTCCGTTGTATAATTGTTCTCACATTGAAAGATTATTATATTAAGAGATAAGAAGTATTCTAGTGCATAATGTATGTCAACGGAATAAATATTTTTTGACTTTGACTTTAAATATGTTTGTACGTAAAATATGTAAATACTTCATCGTACATGAGATAAAGGCAAAAAATACAGATGAAACAGATTATATATTTTTTTTTGCGACGGCCAGGATTTTTACTAAGATAAAACACCGATCGATTTATCATTTATTTCATTTTTCACAATAATCAACCAGTCGTCCATCTGTCCCGGGGATCTCCGAGCTCATTACAAAAGAATGCTATTGTTTTTTTTTTTGCCAGGAGACCACGGCCTAAGGGGTGGGGGTGGGTACGGGGTGGGGTTAGTAAACACCTTAACCTAATCGACGTTACTTATAATTTAATATGTAATACTATAATTCCCATTATCAACAAAAGAATGGACAAAATGGGGATACAATGGCGAACTCCTTACTCTAGAATTACGATTTGAAACGGGATATTTACCATGTATATTTGTATTTTTGAGTTCCCGATATTTCGGCACTGTTGCAAGCGCCATTATCAAGGATTAACTGACGTGCTGCGAGTTTTAGTTGTGGTCTACCCACACACCATAGCGATCTACCGTCTTCCTGGTTCGCTTTTTTCGCACAGTGTCACCGTCATAACCACCGTCCACCGTCCTTGTCACTTGAAACTCGACTACGGTCACGACACACCACAAACACAGTGCCGAAATATCGGGAACTCAAAAATACAAATATACATGGTAAAGATCCCGTTTCAAATCGTAATTCTAATGTAAATGAACATGTAAGCTTACTCAACGAAGACACGATGTGAAAAAGAGGGCGATCCAGGGTCCGCGTCTGCTTAAAGGCTGATGGCGGGAGGAGGCGGTGGTGACGTGCGTGACGTAATTCTCAAACGTCATTTAACTCCTTTTAATATACAAAGGCGAACTTATCCCTGTAAGTGATCTCTTCCAGTCAACCTTTGAGCAATTGACAGTATGGGGTTCTTCAAGAAAGGAGTGTATAAATTTTTAAAGGGTCGGCAATGCGCATGTGACACCAGGAGTTGCAAGGGTCCATAGGCTACGGGACCGCTTACCATCAGGCGGGCCGTAGGCTTGTTTGCCACCGACGTGGTATAAAAAAAAATTGTAGATAACAGGAACCAAACGATGAGAGGAAATGAACAAAGATGTGTTTATAATACTAGTGGTTCACTGTACCCCAGCGCGTGCCGCGAATTTGTAGTTGTCCTGTAATTGCTTGAGATCGCAACTGCGATGCCGCGATGACGAGATTTATGGACCCGACTGTACTAGTGATGTGCCCATGAACTAGGTTCAAACAGCGCTAGAATCCAGCCAAGGCCAAGGTAATTTTTAAAAACATCATCCTCATAGCATTTTCCCGTTTGTGGCCTAAATAGCCCGCGGGGTCGGATTGGACAACTAACGCGCGCGCACGCACCCACACACACACACGCACACGCACACGCACACGCACACGCACACGCACACGCACACGCACACGCACACGCACACACACACACACACACACACACACACGCGCGCACTCACACAGTGAAATGTCATTTGTCACTTTTTGAAAGTTTCCATATAAAAACGGGTGAGGGGTTAGGTGACAGGTAAGGTCAATCTGTTCGTAAATAACAGCCCATGGTCTGCCTGAAAACCAGCGTTCTAGTGGACTTGTTGCAACATTATTAAAATAAAAAAAAATCAAAACATTTATTTTGCAAAAGGCCTCAAGGGCACTTTTACAAGTTTAAATCTATGTATATATCAATAAAAAATAACAATACAATAGTAGTAGTGCTATCTGTCAAAAATAAGACTAAGATACTAATAACAATCCAGATTTGTTAGAGATGTATAAGGTCTCTAAGCGTCAATTATGCTGAGGCAAGCCCGTTTTAGCATCACATAATTATGTCTGCATGATAATTTTAAGTTTAATTTTAAGATACTTGTAAAAGTACATGTAACTGTCTATGACCTATTAACCCAGAGGGACAGCTCGACCTTGTCTTTATTTATTTTTAATTTCCTCTATATTACATTGCACTATTTTCTATACTTGTCTATCTTAACAAGTTCTACATGCACTTATCTTAATAATTAATAGCATTTCTTTCAATCACAATTAATCTAATTAATTTAATAATCTTGTAGTGTTGTGTTCGCTTTTGGAATATTCCACTGCATATTACTGAGAGATCATGGCCAACACTACCCCAAAGCCGTTCAAAATGATTTATAGTTAGTAACCTTTGTTTGCAGAACTTGTCGGCTGTCTGCGATCGAGCGAGCTAACTTTAGATGCCGTGGTATTCATAATAATTCGCTTCAATCGACCCAATATCTACGAAGGTTTGAGCCAGTTAACCAATACCTAATTGGATTAAATAAATAAATGAAATAAATGAATTTTATTCTGCAAGTAGGCCGCAAAGGCACTTTTACAAGTCAAAAACTATTAGCGTTTCTCATGAGACCACTGCCGAGAAGAAACGCCGAAAGAAACTCGACAGTCAGTCATTTTCTCCAAAATACGCTTATTACAATGATACTACTTAACCTACTTAAATAAATGTAAGTGGTAAACAACAAAAGAGAATTGAAAGAAAAACGAGGAAAAAATAACAATAGGTATTTACAATGTGTAGTTACACAAGAAAACAAAACATGTCGAATCGTTTGATATGCTTTCCTGCAAGAACTGTGTCAATTAGATACAATGAAAATATTATACATGACTCTTTACGCTATTTAGGTATTTGGTTTGGGCCATGCATTTCTGTCTGTTAGATAGTCCTCAACCCTATAATAAGCCTTTGACATCAATGTTTTTTTTAAGTAATTTTTAAGAGCAGGAAAGGGTAAACTCAAAATTTCATCGGGTAACTTATTATAAAAACGGACACATTGACCTACATTATATATTTATACTAGGAGTTTCAACGGTTTCAACAGTTTTATTGTAATTAATAAATGTGTGGTGGAAAATGTCACGTATTTCGTCGGAACTGTCCGGAGTTCGTAAACATGGAGTGTTATGTTTACATGTTGTGGTTACACTCAACGGTGTGGCTACATGTCGTGGTACGGCAAATATCTGCAACAATATAACTAGTGGTTCTGTGAGCTGTAGACCTCGTGAGTGAGTTTTTTATCATTTCCAAAGTCTGACATAAAAAAAAAATTATGAATATCGAACCTGCTAACAAAATTTCACGAGAAGCGGTTGAAAACCTGTAGAGGACAACAAACCGAAATTCGGACGCAGAAACTTACAAAATCTTTGAAATAAAAATTGTATTTGAAAATTTCCAAAAACTTACTCGACAAATAAATTCTATATAATTACCGGACCTGCTCACAAAATTTCACGAGAATCGTTTGCGAAATGCGACCTGTAGAGGAACACAAACCGTTGAACAAATATATATATTTTTAATTTCCTAAAATTTATTCGCCAAAAAATATTTGTATATTTATCCAACCTGCTCACAAAATTTCACGAGAATCGGTTGAGAAATTAACCCGCAGAAACTTACAAAATCATCAAACCGTCTCCACAAAAAAATCTATATAACTATCGAACATGCTCACGAAATTTCACGAGAATCGGTTGAGAATTGCGACCTGTAGACGAGAACAAACGGAAATCCGGACATACGAAAGCATTTTTGTCGAAACTGAAGCAGAGACCTTCGTTTCACTCGGTCAATTATATTCCATTCAAAGTATCTAAACCTAGGTTCTGTGAGCTATCGACATGAATCATATTTTTTAAGATTTCCACCCCCATGGCTCAGCGGTCAGTTTTTGGATGGGTGACCACTTTGAGTGGTTACTAACTGAGCGCTCCCGTGTGCTGCGTGTGATCCCGGCTGCTGTCTATGATAAGATAGTTGCCTCCGGGTGGCCTGAGAACTTCTAACAGTCAAGTAGCCCACTCACTTGACAAGGGGGGTCGAAGTTGCACCACGTGCGTAGGGAGTACCCACCATTACCCTACACGTGACCCCTGGGTGGAAGTGCAACAAAAACTGCCAACAAAATTGCCATACGATAAAAAAATGTAATAAATTGTTAAAACTGAATCTACAAAAAATATGCCTATATTCGTAATTATCGGACTAGGTCACAAAATTTCATGAGAATCAGAAATTGTATCAGCACAGTATTCACTGACAGAAGTCAGATGCATTAAGCTATACTCGATCGCATATCGAAATTGTAATCAAATACTGAAATCACTACATAGTATAAAACAAAGTCGCTTTCTCTGTCCCTATGTCCCTATATCCCTATGTATGCTTAAATCTTTAAAACTATGCACCGGATTTTGATGCGGTTTTTTTTAAGAGATAGAGTGACTCAAGGGGAAGGTTTTTATGTATAATACATGCATCAGCATTGCACCCGTGCGAAGACGGGGCGGATCGCTAGTATATAAATTGAAGAAGGAATCAGCGTTTATCATTCAGCATCTCTTACAATGTCTCCATATCAGGTTATCCCAATATTAGGTATTTGTTTATCTCCAAATCTTTTCTACGTTCGTCTAAACAAAAAAGCTCCAACAACACTAAAGCTTTTGATGTACACAGCATCGCCTGTGCTTTTTCACTAAAATAAGTTTCTAACTAGGTTAGCAATTTTTTTTATAACGTGCACTATTCTGTTAGGCTGAGAATGCACCAGGGATCGTTACCGGTATTCTTACTTTGGTACTGGTACTTACTGGTTTTAAATAAGGTATAACCGGTTATAATTGCATTTCGCTAAATATATCGCTAAAGCTCTAATTAGCGGTATAATCAAAACCGGTATCCAAATATATTAGCGGTTTCGCCAATAGACAACAATACCTCTATTTGACACTTTATCCATAAAAACCACTACCGGTAATAGCTGTCAGTGGCAATATACTCGATTATATATTTCTGCAAACTTGCGTACTGTAAAAAGTAGGTATTTACACCTGTTTGTTGCGTTTTTGTAGTAATTTTTAATTGACATCTTACCTTTCAAGTGCAATTAATAGCGGTATTGAATACAGGTATTTAATGTCTTAAATAGTCTATACATAGAGATATAGATAAAAGCGGAATGTCAACAATATCTCTAATTATAATATAGGTATTCTTTTATTAACGGTAATAGTTTGTCAATTTCTATACAGGTATTAAATAAAACCGGTTTTACAATCCCTGGAATGCACTACACCTGTTGTTTTTGACAAGCTTCTGAGGCGCTACGGCTAACAGAAAACGAAGATCGTTCATATATTCTCTCTATAACGCTTGATAATTCGATCGAGAGGGAGATATACAATCGAGCTTCGCATTGAATCACGGCTTTAGCGCCCTGTATTTGACAAGCGTCTGATCTGATACGAAATATCAACCAACAAAACAGACTCAGTACTATTTATTACTTGTATAATGAAAAATATTAAGTTGAGACAACCGGATATAGCTAATTCACATCAAGAGACGGCGCGCGTCTTTCTAGATTTAAGGGAATTTTAACCTTTATACAGAAGCTATTAGATTTCATATTTAAATACCCTTCACGGGATTTAAACCCAGGACAACTAGCGTTACCGGTAGGGGTACAAAAGCGTTCGTAGTTCCCAGTGTATTCGCAGCCTTCGTTTTTCAAGGTGCCTTATTAAGTAATTCGCTGGCAGAGTTTGCTAACTTTGTTTTGAAGTTTCCATAATACGTTTACAAAGGTACTAAAATGCAAGTAGAGGTCGGGTTTGACGACTTCACGTTATATTTAGAGTCTAAAATTACTTTCTACACCTTTTGTACAGTCGTACGTGTGACGTTTTTATACATTTCGGGATTTAACAAATTAGTAAATGCTTTAAAACAAAAGTTGTCCACCCGGTCGTTAACGGCTTATGTACATGTAAGTTATGTTTAAAATTGGGTGAATCAACTATTCTTTGTTGCCCGTTACCATGGTTACGTCTCCTGAGTCACTCTTTAAAACTGTGATTTTGTAGGGTTTAAATCTTCCAAACATGAGTTTCAGCGATGAGCATAAATCCATTTGGACATGGGTCATCTCTTGAGCATGTTTGGAAGCCATATTATAAACATATTTCTAAGAAACTCGGTTACTGTTGTCTCCTCGCTGACAGGACAGAATAACAACAAGAAAAAGTTGATTGACCCTTTTATTACATGGATTTATAATTACGGAAACACCTTTTATGCGGGTTACTAGACCAATACAAAATTAAGCTTTGTGGCCCTTATCTTTTAATATGTCCACGGAAAAGACGCGAACCTATATCTGACAATGACCCAAATAGCAGAGCTCTTTTTGATTTTTTGTAACTAGTGTAATTTAAGAGGAAATACCAGTTTTTATCTTGTCAATTTGAAGATATTTGAAAGATATTTCTTAGGGAAAACTTCAAAAAGACATATAGGATATCATAATATTCGGGAACCAGATAGTATCAAAGAGAATATGTCAAGATACGTGTAACTTTGCACACAAAATTGCCTAAATAGATTAGGGTTTATAAATAACTAGCGACCCGCCCCGGCTTCGCACGGGTGCACTATTTAATGGATGAAATGAAATGAAATCATTTATTCTTCAATTTAGGCATGTTACATGCACTTATGAATGTCAAAAACTTATGAATGTCAAAATGTTATTATACATATAAACCTTCCTCTTCAATCACTCTATCTATTAAAAAAAACCGCATCAAAATCCGTTGCGTAGCTTTAAAGATTTAAGCATACATAGGGAAATAGGGACAGAGAAAGCGACTTTGTTTTATACTATGTAATGATAAGAACACTTTTAAGCCGTCGTCTCCCGTCGAATAAAATAAACAATAAGTAGCGTTCTTTCGTAATGAGCCCGGGGATTCCAGGGACCGGTAAGCGACGGGATAATCCGGATAATCGTACTCATGGTTGTGAGCGATTCTAAGATTTTCCTCTGAACATGGGCCGGGCATGTAGACGTAAGAGTCGAGAACCCTTAAAATATGTGATAATCCACATCGAAAGGGACCTTACGGCGGCAGGCGCTTACGTTGCACCTATTCACTATTGTATTGGAACAGCGGCAATAAAGGCGTAAGTGCCGGCCGGCATAAGGTCCCATTCGATGTGGATTATCACATATAATTGGACTCATGTTTGTGAGCGATGCTAAGATTTTCCTCTGGACAGGGGAAGACTGAAGACGCAAGAGTCGATATAATGTGACGTGGAGAGGGCCGTGTGTTATCGACATCGCGGTGAAGGGCCCTCGTCTTTGTCTCGGGTAATCGGTGTTTTATCGCGGTTTAAGTCGCGAACTGGTCGCCAGCGGAGAGGGGCGACGAGCGGCGCGAGCAGCGATAATGCAATCGCTCCGCTGTCGTCCGAGATTTATTTATTTATTTATCGTATGGCAATTATTTCGAACCGTGAGATCTTCGAGAAGACAATACGGTTGTCAGTTTTAGTTGCACTTTTAGCACCATCCAGGAAGTAGCGGTGGGTCACCGGCGGGTACTCCCTACGGATGTGGTGCAACTTTATAACGTGCCTTTTACAGACATAAGCAAGATTATGCTGAATACTTTAATCTCTTTCCAATACGAGAGGGATTAGAGTGACGCCTCCTTTTTTGACGCAGATTTATTTATCGTAGGGCAATTATTTCGAACCGTGAGTTCTTCGAGAAGACAGTACCTTTCCCATGAGCTTAGATGACCGTACTCGCTAGCGACTGCGTACAAAGTATGGGCAAAAGTACAGCGCCTCTGGCGGTTACGCAATAGGACCAAGAATCGGCATACTATATCATTTACGCAGTCGCTAGCGAGTACGGTCATGCAAACTCATGGTAAAGGCACAGGCTCGTTCAAGTCTATACACTTTGATCGCTTCGCTCCCCACTGCCCGCCCCACTCGCCGCTCCGCTTGCAATTTATTAATTTAAACTTTATTGCACAAAAAATACAGTGTACAATGGCGGACTATGCCAAATGGTATCTACCAGTCAGCCACAGGGCCAAACTGAGACAAACAAAAACGACAGGCACACACACACAGACAGAGAAAAACGGTGCGGGAAAATGTATAAAACAGACTTCAATAAAATTAAGATATACACATACTTTCATGCACATAATTAAATAAATAAATATAAATATTAGAGGACAATCTTACACAAATCGAACTAGCCCCACAGTAAGCTCAAGAAGGCTTGTGTTATGGGTACTAGACGACGATATACTTAATAGACATAAATACTTAAATACATAGAAAACATCCAAGACTCAGAAACAAATATTCATGCTCATCACACAAATATTTGCCCTTACCGGGATTCGAACCCAGGACCGTCAGCTTCACAGGCAGGTGCACTACCCACTAGGCTAAACCGGTCGTCAAACATACACAGCACATACACGTCTATACATTTTGATCGCTTCGCTCCCCACTGCCCGCCCCACTCGCCGCTCGGCTAGCAATTTATTCATTTAAACTTTATTGCACAAAAAATACAGTGTACAATGGCGGACTATGCCAAATGGTATTATCTACCAGTCAGCCACAGGGCCAAACAGAGACAAACAAAAACGACAGACACACACAGACAGAGAAAAACGGTGCGGGAAAATGTATAAAACAGACTTCAATAAAATTAAGATATACACATACTTTCATGCACATAATTAAATAAATAAATATAAATATTAGAGGACAATCTTACACAAATCGAACTAGCCCCACAGTAAGCTCAAGAAGGCTTGTGTTATGGGTACTAGACGACGATATACTTAATAGACATAAATACTTAAATACATAGAAAACATCCAAGACTCAGAAACAAATATTCATGCTCATCACACAAATATTTGCCCTTACCGGGATTCGAACCCAGGACCGTCAGCTTCACAGGCAGGTGCACTACCCACTAGGCTAAACCGGTCGTCAAACATACACAGCACATACACGTCTATACATTTTGATCGCTTCGCTCCCCACTGCCCGCCCCACTCGCCGCTCGGCTAGCAATTTATTCATTTAAACTTTATTGCACAAAAAATACAGTGTACAATGGCGGACTATGCCAAATGGTATTATCTACCAGTCAGCCACAGGGCCAAACAGAGACAAACAAAAACGACAGACACACACAGACAGAGAAAAACGGTGCGGGAAAATGTAGAAAATGTATAAAACAGACTTCAATAAAATTAAGATATACACATACTTTCCCGGTCAGGGCATGTATTTGTGTGATGAACACGAATATTTGTACCTGAGTCTTGGATGTTATCTATGTATTTAAGTATCTATTTATCTATATAAGTATGTATATCGTCACTTGGTACCCATAGTACAAGCTTTGCTTAGTTTGGGACTAGGTCGATTTGTGTAAGATTGTCTAAAAAAAAAATTATTATTATTATACTGAAGCCCGCTTTAGCCTAGTGGGTAGAGCACCTGCCTGTGAAGCTTACGGTCCTGGGTTCGAATCCCGGTCAGGGCAAATATTTGTGTGATGAGCATGAATATTTGTTTCTGAGTCTTGGATGTTTTCTATGTATTTAAGTATTTATATCTATTAAATATATCGTCGTCTAGTACCCATAACACAAGCCTTCTTGAGCTTACTGTGGGGCTAGTTCGATTTGTGTAAGATTGTCCTCTAATATTTATTTATTTATTTATTTATACTTTCATGCACATAATTACATATAGTTTAGTTTAATACAGACGAATATAATATAAAAAAGAAGAAGAAGACTTTAAATAAACTCCCTCAGCTCAGCATAAGCATCCTGTTACTTCATCCTCAGCATCATCAGGAGAAACTCCTCCACCAGCCTGACCTTTTACAGTTTTGAAATACACAATGTTAAATAAATAATTCAAAACACTATTAGTCTGAATGAAACTTAAAGCTGTTACTCATTAGCGAAATGTAACCGTAACCGAACGGATACTGTAACGAGTTGAAGTATGCACGTAACTGAGCGTGGCTCGTTGCTAACTGTTTACGAGTCCAGTATACAGGTAAATTGATGGTCTAAGGCCGGGTTTTATAAGCCGTTAGACCAAATGTCAGATCAAATTTCAGTAACTCAGTGCAATTTTTGACATATCAAACCGACATAAGGTCTAACGTATCTTTATAAAACCGAGCCTAAGAAAACAGGTTCTGACAATCCGGATTCGTGACACCGTAACGTCACTGTCGACGACACACACACTTTCGTCCGCATGCGATCGATAGACTGATGCTGGCTGATGAGTAGCTCTTGTCACCCACACTACTAACCGATATACCAGATTTACCTGACGCAGTATATTATTGTGTCATTGTCATCGGTAAATTTACTGACTCTGCTCTTAATCCATTCGGTATTCTACTTCAATACTCATATATTAAAGCTTCTATTACATACACATTGTCTAAAAATCGTATGTTTGTAATAGAAAATGTATTATATTATAGTTAAGATAGAATCCAATCGAATGGAAATAGAGCATAATGTCAGTGTGAAATTCAAAGTAATCGTATATAATCAAATTAAACCACTCTCCAAACTTATCTGGTTTATTTGTTGTACAGACTTCAGCTTCACTATCACTTGTTCACAATAACAAGACTTATTAGCAATTTTTCCCCATTCGCTAACACGACCTCCAATCGACTGTCCGTCGGGCGAGTGTCCCTCCATTTTATACCCAGTTGGGTAGTCCGCACTTTTAGAAATCTGAACTAACTTATATTCAAAATATTAAAAACTAGTAATATTAGCTGTTATATGGGTGGATCAACTTTTTTTGTGTTGTTATCTTGACCAAGGGACACTAGTGGCGCAGTTTGTTCGAAAAAAAATTGTATTAAGTTCTACTCACATGCTTAGTAGATGGACCATTATGAAAATAGTTTATAAGTACCACAAATACGTATGTTAGGTAAACTTAAATAGCATAAAATCACGGCTATATTCGACTTTTGTCCCCTGGACAACTAGACGTAACCACGGCAACGTGTGGCACTAAAAAGATGTTTCACTCATATACTATAACCGTTCAGTTACAGTTACACCTCGCTAGTGAGTACTCAGCTTAACACTAAGAAAAAAGTAAAAAACTGTATAAAACTCACTAATTGCATTCGAACATAAATAAAATCCATTTTTAGATTTCCATTGTTCGTAGAAACTAATGAAGAGAGATGATATTGACAAAGTGCGAAAGTTGGACGTCGGAATTTGGTTCCGATGGCATTTCTCCAATATCAACTATTATTGATACCTAACTGGCAGGGTAATTGTGTAACTTTAAGAACTCTATTAGGATATATAAATGGTCATTTTCAACATGATACAATTATTATGAATCAGAAACGGAATCAAGTTTATAAAGGTAATTTATTCATAATTTTAAATAAATAACAAAATATCAATAATTTGGGTTAAGATTTATTAGTTAATTTTTATTTTATTGTGTTCCTATATTATGTATCATCTGTGTACAGTGGAATCCGGATAAAGCGACAGTCAAGGGACCGGTGATATTACGTCGCACTAACAGAATGTCGCACAAAACGGACTGATTTACTTTGAAAATGTTTGGTATGAAATCTAATGTGTAGTGATTTCGAAGTCGTTAAAAGCGGTCAAATGTTATAAGCGAAGTCGTTATAAGCTGATTCTACTGTATTTTTTTATCAATAATTATATTTAATATCTTAAACAAAATATACATAGGTACATAGGACTTATAATAAAGTTATAAATAGCCTAATAAAAGCAAAAACTAAACTAAAATTAAAAATAATTAAATTATATCTAAAAAGGGCCCCCGTGGCATCGTACCAAAGACGCTGGCAGCATTCCCTCGCTGTATGGCTATACTTACACGTTGCGCGAGGAAGCTGCCAGCTCTTTGGTCACCAGTTGCGTCGACGAGCCTTTTACCAAGCTCTTTGTATAGTTGTCGAGCCCACCCCAAAATACTAATTATAAATCGGAACTCAAGAAATACAATAAAATAAAGCAGTAAATAATGGCGATAAATACAGAGAGCACACAATCTTACGTCTACCTCGTTCAACGGACGATAGGCAAAAAGTGAGTAGGACACCTCCTACCCGTCCTACCCCCACCACAACCTAACCGAAAGTGCCTGATACAATAATATACTGCGCCAGGTATGGCTATCCGGTACATCAGCAACATATCAGCAATTAAATACCTTCTAAGCAATTTTGTACTAAACTTCATCCATGGCTCACAGAAATTCAATTTTTATTCCAGTTCAAGTATTCCTTAATACAGTAGAATCCGCTTATGTAATATACCGAATGTTGAATCATTGTTTTTCATGTGTCAGCTCCAGTTGTTATTTCTTCAATGTCCACTCAGTAACTGTATCGCACTTATGTATCGTTAGCCCGTCCGTAATGACAAATATCTAACTGGCAAATGTTTGTAAACAATAACTTATCTTTTTTACTGTGTTTATACTCCGCCATTATGAATAAAAAGAATAAACTATTTGTAGGACTACTTAATCCCTGTTCATTAGGTACCAAGCACGAAGAATTTATAATCGCAATGCAGTCACATTCGGTGGATATTATGGCCATAAACGAGACTTGTGAAGTAAATCAGTCCGTTTTGTGCGACGTCCTGTTAGTGCGACGTAATATCACCGGTCCCTTGACTGTCGCTTTATCCGGATTCCACTGTACTATAAAATGTTTTTTTTGTGAGCCGTGGATGAAGTTTAGTACCAAATTGCTTAGAAGGTATTTAATTGCCGATGTACCGGATTGCCATAACTGGCGCTGCTTCATATTTTTGTATTAAGTCAGGTCCATGTATTCCAAAATCTGCATTAAAAAAACCTAATATCTCACCAACGGTTGACTTAAACGGACAAGTTTTTTAGAAACCTCCATATCATTTTTAAAGGCCTATCCATCGATACCCCACACGACTATATGCGTTCAAAATTTTTTTTTCATCCACCGGTTACATGTATAGAGTGCCCCCCTAATTTAATATTTTTTTGTAAATTCACACCACTTTTATGTAGCGGTTTATATAATACACCTTCCTACCAAATTTCATAATTGTAGTGCTTATAGTCTCCGAGTAAATCGGCCGTGACATACGAACGGACGGACGGTCAGACATGACGAATCTATAAGGATTCCGTTTTTGCCATTTTGGCTACGTAACCCTAAAAAAAGTGTCTGAAAATTATGTAAGTAAAATTAGAATGGCCTATTTGGAGGGGTGAGTGGTCAAACCCGATAAATCGAGATAAATGTTTTTTGAAATAAGAACTTAACATCCATTACGCAGAGTTCTATTTTCAAAAAACCTTTAAGACGACTTATCGGGTTTGACCTCTCACCCCTCGATTTATTTGTTTTTATTTACATTCACTCATTCATTTCATTCACCTTCTTTGCAATCAGTCATTCATCATGGCACTACCTACATGCTCAGTGTTCCTTGCCAGCGGAACCCTGCCAGCGCAAGTGGCGTCGCTAAGCAGAGGCGAACTATCGACGAACTAATGATTCTGAGCCAGGGTTGTCCAACGCAACATGTGTATTTTTCGTAATATTTCTACATTACAGTTACAATACAGTTTGGCAGATGAGAAAAAAATATATATATATGTAAACTTCTTGTCTTATTTTTATTTTATAGTACCCTCTTAGTTATTTAATTTATTTTAGAAATAATTACTGTAATTATGAAAAATAAACTATGTATTAAGTTAATATGATGGTATTTTGCCTTATCTGAAATCTGTAAACTTCATGTGTAATAAATAAATTAAAAAAAAAAATTAAAATAAATTTCGGTTGTTTGTTATTATGTGCGCTGCCCGCCGTGATGTCATTGAAAGGTTCCGACGAAAGACCAACGCTGGTTACCATGCCAGCTACATTCTGAGTTAGGACCTTTTCATGGCATAATTTGTTTTTTTTTTCTCTATTTGTTATTATTGTTTTTTTTGTCATGAAAAAAAAATAATTATGTAAGTAGTCAGTCGAGGGCATAAATATGTATATCTTTTTGTACCATCTTTTAATGTAATAAGGTGAAAAAATGTATACATATTGGTAGCCTTGATTGTACGGTATTTTACTGTGTTCAAACCAGCGATTTAAGTATTTTGAAACGTCAAAAACGCTTTGTATGAAATTTGCGGGGAAATATAACTCTAATGACGTCATAATTTACCTTTTTTGCATGTGAAGTGAATGATATATTCAGGGAACATACCCGTTCGTCATGACCTATTTTTTACCATTTTTGATCCCCCTCCCCCTCATCCGTGACTACCAGTACTATACTTGGCTTAACAACAGCTTCCATAGACAGCAGCCGGGCTCAACGGCTTAATGTGCCTTCCAAAGCTCGGGAGCGCTCAGTTAGTAACACTCAAAGCGGTCTGTGCCTTTACCATGAGTTTACATGACCGTACTTGCTAGCGAATGTGTAAAAATTTGTACGGGCAAAAGTACAGCGCCTCTGGCGGTTACGGAATAGAACTAAGAATCGGCATATTAAGTCGTTTACACAGTCGCTAGCGAGTACGGTCATGCAAACTCATGGTAAAGCCACTGAACTCGGCCCCCGTTACTTAACCTCGTAAGCGGCAAATACACTTCGTCGTTCACCTAATGCGGTCGCCGAATTCATTTTCAAAATCAAAATCAAACATTTATTCTGCAAATAGGCCACAAGGGCACTTTTACATGTCAAAATATTAATTTACAGTTTAAGAAAGTCTGACTATAATAAGTAATACATTTTTCATGTCAAAATATTAATTTACAGTTCAAGAAGGAATAATAATTTCGAGTTTACAATTATAACAAAATTAATGTTATACAGTGAAGATAAACTTGCAAAGTTATCTATTACAAATATTACAACATCAGTAAAGTTAGAGATGTATAAGGTCTCAAGATTAACCAAGGAGTATAATGAAATTAATATAATATCCCAGAGATGTACATGGTCTCTGAGCGCCAAAATTAAAATTAATTTAATATTGTTAGAGATGTATATGGTCTCTAAGTCACTGATAATAAAAACGAATCCACAACAAGATGATGTCTCTCGTCAATCCCCTATAAAAAGACACTAGTATTAACGTAGTCACTAACTTTTAAACTACTTAGGCCAACAAACGTCGTCTTCACATTAGTCTGTCCGCCTACCCATAAGCGTTGGCAGCTGTCGATCGCCGAATGCGGCCGACTAACGTGTTCTTTACATTTTTGCGGTCGCCGCATGCAGCATGCGGCGAACGACGAAGTGTAATGGGGGCTATCGTTTTTGTGCTCACCAGTTGGCGCCACTGTCGACTAAGGTCCAGCTGTCAAAAATTATTATTGGTTATTATGGACATGAGAACAAAGTTTACATTTAAATCATATTCAATACCTTAAAACCGTACCGTAAAAATATCGAATATACCGCATTGTAGCGTGGTCCCGTTTTGTTCGGAAAAAAGGAGGAAATAATTTTCCGAAAGACAAATCTGTCTCAAAGCCCTGACAGTCATTGACCCTTAATTCATATTTGCCATAATCAAGCTCAGGTATTGCAAAATAGTGACCATATTGTTCCAATTAGATATTAACCCGCGTAGCGCAACCAAAAAGAGTGACATTTGACATTTCGGAGGACCCCACGCTACACTAGCGCCTCTAGCGGCGAATTCATACGCGATAGCCCCCATTGCCGCTGTACGCGGCACGCGGGCGCCTCTAGGCCACGGGCGCTCCGTAAGTTATCGAGTGACAACCCTAGCGACTAGTTGGCTTCGTTTACCGCTGAAAGCTCGTTGTTATGTTCCTTTGACAATCTTCCTGCCGCGAACTCCAAGTTTCCTGCAAAAATGTCTTCCAATATTTAAATGTTACACAAGTATTGCAAGACGCATGGAGCACCGAAAATAATGACATGCTCTAAAGTAACTTTGTTATATGTTATTTAATTTTGTATTAAGCAGTACCGCTGCTAATGTAAACTACAAATTTAGAAAAATTTAGGCGACGAGCAGGATTTGCACCTATTAGCTCAGTTGGCTAGAGCGACTGACCGCGAGTGCCGGGAGGTCGCAGGTACAAATCCTGTTAGGTGCCTATATTTTTATTTCTGTAATGTTATTTATTTACATTTATCAACTAGGTAAAGCATGTTGCGCATTATTTTTGGTACAGTCGGCCTCATAAATTGGGTACTGCGGTTTGAAAGTACCATTTTTCGATTTTTCGTGTGTAGGATCTTTTTTTGCAGAGAATTCTATTTAAATTACTTATGTCTGAGAAGACATTTATATCTAATTGGAACAATATGGTGACTATTTTGCAATACCTGAGCTTGATTATGGCAAATATGAGTTACGGGTCAATGACTGTCAGTGCTTTGAGACAGTTTTATCTTTCGGAAATTTATTACCTCCTTTTTTTCCGAACAAAACGGGACTGCGCTACAATGCGGGATTTTAGATATTTTTACGGTGCGGTTTTAAAGTAATAAATATGATTTAAATGTAAACTTCGTTCTCATGCCCATAATAACCAATAACAATTTTTGACAGCAGAGCTGGACTTTACTCGACAGTGGCGCCAACTGGTGAGCACAAAAACGATAGCCCTTATTGTGTATAAATGGTATGTACTGAACATTGTTCTATTTTGCGAGTTTCTGTGTCTTGCGCGTAGGCGTATGCTTAGGTCATATTTAAGCGAAAACACAGTGCAGTCATTTAAGATTGGTTTACAATAGTGCTCCTAGAAAAATCCTTACTTTTCATATTTCAGAATATTCTTAAGACTTATTCATATTTTACAGTATTACCATAATTCAGATATTCCAAGTTGCCAGAAAAGAGAACTTAGTGCACTATATAACTTAGAAAACAAAACTACAAGTACGCATTGAACATTTTTAAACGCCCGTTGTCGCCGAACTTGGTCGGAGTTGAGCACAGCTTAGCACTCAGACATATATCGAAGTAGACGAGACAAACTCTTTTCCGGTGCATTTGACCAGGGATCGTTACCGGTATTCGAAAATGAAAATGAAAATGAAAAATGAAAATGAAAATATTTATTGGTAACATTCGTTACAGGTCATACAAAAACATTTTTCATACAAAAAATTGTTTTCTTTTGAACATTACTACATTTTGTAGGTATATAGTCAAACAAATTATAAATTACTTACTAATCATTATAATACATTATTTCATGTCATTGGAAAAGTATTCATCTAAGCCATAAAATGTTGATTAAAATGTTGAAATGTTGATGTTGATTTTTACTACCGGTTTTAAATAAGGTATAACCAGTTATAATTGCATTTCGCTATTTATATCGCTAAAGCTCTTATTAAATATATCAGCGGTTTCGCCAATTGACAATAATCCCTCTATTTGACATACCCATAAAAACCATTACCGGTAATAGCAGTCAATGTCAATATACTAGATTATTTGTTTCTGCAAACCGGCGTATTGTAAAATTTGTAAAAAGTAGGTATTTACACTTATTTTTTGCATTTTAATTAGTAGTAATGTTTTAATTGACATCTTACCTTTCAAGTGCAAGGAATAGCGGTATGGAATACAGATATTTAATATCGTAAATAGTCTATACATAGAGGTATAGATAAAAGCGGAATGACAACAATATCTCTAATTGCAATATAGGTATTACTTTATTAGCGGTAATAGCTTGTCAAATTCTATACAGGTATTCAATAAAACCAGCTTTATAATCCCTGCATTTGACACTATATTCAAAATACACCGACACTCGATACGACCCAATATCAAAAAAAAAATCTTATAAGAAATGAAACCCAAATGAACTGATTACCAAAATAAACCATTCCAGATTTGCAGTTTTCTCAATATGAATGTGCTTAGTTATACATGCAACTATAGCGGTGCATTCGGGTACGCCATCTGTATACCGATCAGTCCCGAATTAACTAGCTAGTAATCGGACGCGTGCCCGTCTCATTTGCATCGTAGATAACAACTATTAATCCTCGTACGCCATTGTTCACATCGCATGAATTAGCAAGTGCGACAGAGAGGGAGATATTCGAACTTCGTTCGTTTTCCGTTCGCGATAGCCCCTCAGCTCTGATGTCAATTTTGAAATGTTTAGCAGCGAAATAGTTTCATTTCACGAGGGTTTTCCTTTCAGCAGTTTATTAAACACATTATTAATAAGGTTTCGCTCTTGACTGGTTTGGGGCATCTTTTATCAATTATAGGGGACATGCAAGGTAAAGTCGAGTTGCAATTTTTAATTTTATACAAACGCCTTAAGGGAGGTGTACAGGTCGCAGGTTCGAATCCTGCTCGGTGCCTAAATTTTTCAATTTTTCCTTCATTCTAAAAAAAAGTTCGAGTTGCAATGTCTACTTCAATATATATCTGTGACTTGGGAGTTGGCCTGGCTTCCGAGAAATATGAAGAGCGGTGGAAATGCCGCGCTTTGTTCTCAAGTGGTGTTTAACCCGTTTATCAAAGCATGATTTTGCTGCATTGTTGAAAAAAAATTAGGGATGTCAAAAAATAGTCGATTATTAAAAAATCGATTATTATTTAAAAAATAATCGATTTTGCATTAAATCGATTAATAAAAAATCTATTATGATTTTATTTATTTAAACTTCATTGCACAAAAAGAATATAAGTACACAGGGCGGACTTAATGTCATGAGGCATTCTCTACAAAAAATTTTTCACAACCGATTAATCGTAAAATAATTTATCAATGAATATTGTAAGCTACCACCTTGGTAATGCGAAGATTAGACGTCTACAAAGTCCTAGTAAAGACCCTGGCGTTATGAGGACATTTCTAGCAATGAAGCTAATATTGAAACCACGCCCCTTAGGTATTGCGGATTTCAAAATATCCGGATTCGCTCAGATATTATCACGATACTGGAATACACGTCAACATTCTTGTGATACTGATCATGATATGAGTGTATCGCATGATAATAATCACCGTGGAACCGATCACATACGAAAAATAAATAAAAAATCGATTACTGAAAAAATCGATTATTATTTCAACAAAAATCGATTGTGTTTTAATCGATTTTAATTAGGAGCAAAATGATCGATTATTTAATAATCGATTTTTCAAGACTGAAGTGACATCTCTAAAAAAAATGTTGTACGGACCACCCTGGTTTTTAATTGAAATTAAAGATTAATAATTTAGAAAACATGATTCTAGGTCAAAGGGAAGTGCCCTATACGTTTTGAAAGTCAAAATATTTAGGAGAATACTTACTTACTTTCTTACTTTTGTCCTCTTCAATAAAACAACGTGTTCCAATAAGATGCCCTTTTATTTTATCCCCCAACCAAGTTTTACAGTTTTATTTAATTATTTTTTCTACTCCGGTACTTTTATCTGTCAATTATATGTTCCCGCAAACGAATATAAAAGCATGTCTTATGCAATTGGGTGGATCAACTATTCTTTGTTGCTCGTTGCCATGGTTACGTCTCCTGAGTGACTCTTTAAAACTGTGATTTTATGGGGTTTAAATCTACCAAACATGAGTTTTAGCGATGAGCAACAATCCATTTGGGCATGGGTCATCTCTTGAGCATGCTTGAAGTCCATATTATAAAAAAAATCTAAGAAACTCGGTTACTGTTGTCTCCTCGCTGACGGGACAAAATAACAACAAGAAAAAGTTGATTGACCCAATTTCAAAAAAGTTTATCTAGTCTATTCTTCGTAAAGACCTTATTATGTGATATAATGCAACTGGTAACAGAGGTCCCTGTGAACCCAACAAATTTAAAAAACAACACTAAATTTACAATGAAAACCAAAACTGCCAACTTAAAAAACAACTGAATTCATATGGTTTGAAACAATAACAAAGCTAAATGACAGTTGAAAAAAATAATTACCGTGTCTATGATTATGTTCTGTGGACTGTCATTTGTCACTATCCAACTTACCGTCTCTTGCTGTATGGCTGTTTAATTTTGTGTTTTATTATTTAATCCCTAGTCGTAGAAAAAGTAATGTATGCAACGTTGTATAAGTAGGTCAAAAAAGGCTCATGGCGTTTTTATTAACAATTTTCGGCTTCGCCTCAAATTGTTACACACGCCACTCACCTTTTTTGAACCCTCTTATAGAACTATTGCATAAAATACTATCATTGCAAGCGATCGTCTCAAAACAGTTCTAATACGTCCTCCCAGTCAAATATCATTCCCCATTCCCTTGTTCGTTCTCACTCTTCCATTCATTCGTCTAACACTGGGTAAACACATTCATTCCTACATAATAATCCATATTGAAAGGGACCTTATGGCGGCCGGCACTTACGCCTTTATTGCCGATGTTCCAATACAATAGTGAATAGATGTAACGTAAGCGCCTGCCGCCATAAGGTCCCTTTCGATGTGGATTATCACATATATGGTATAGTATGTTAAAGTACAGTGCAATACAAATAATGCAACACCAGAGGCCATGATGACGAAGCAGAAAAAAATTACTTATCATGTCAACTAACAAATCCCGATTGTTATTAATTTCTTAGTCTTATTTTTGACATGTAACACTACAATTAGTTAATGATGCTTTGATTATTGTATTATTTTCATTTGATACAGATAGATTTTGACTTGTAAAATAAATAAAAATAATAACGTCGGATTTCTGATACAAAACGAAAAATGCTGCTACGAGCTACGGCGTAGCACACGAAGGGTTCGTAGGCCTCTAATGTGTTATTAAAAAACAATTAACACACTAAACTAGAATATTAAAAAAATATATTATATTATGTTATTTTTAAATCCCATCTTAAAGTATATTATTTGTCTCTCCCTTAAAATTATTAATTAATTATTATGGCTGACACTATTTTATTCTTACTATTCTATAGCAGTGATATATATAAATATATTTTATGTATGTATATTTATATATTATTTAAGTATGTGTATTTATATTGAATAGCTGTATTGGAATCTTTTTTTTTCTTTTTTTCTCATTGTAATAGTTTATGCACCACCTACTTTTCAGCTTTATATTTCATTTCTCCACTACCCATAGGTTGTCTGGAAGAGATCGCTCTTTAGCTATAAGACCGCCTGTTGTTCTGCCTCTGTCCCCCTGTATCTATGTTTTTTGTTTTTTATGTGCTATTTTATTATGTGAGGAGTGCAATAAATAAATACAAAAAAAAAATACAAAAAGGTTTATTTTTCAATATTTTACAATGTTCAATCTATAGTAAGTATGGGTATTAAAAAAAATAAGACGTTGAAAAATCGGTGTGAGCACAGCGCTAAGCTGGTTTTAAGCCCATATAAAGAGTATTTGTATTGTATTGTATTGTATTAAATTGTGAACGTCGACTCTTAGAACTTATTCCGTCAGACGTAAAGACTCTCGGAGCGTAACAGAGAATTATAATAAATTGTTTAACTTTAACCGGCCTCAAAGAGAAAAGTTACTGTCTAGCAAAAAGACCAAATTATGGAAATGACCCTCAGCGGGTTAAATTAAATCCCATCGGGAAGTTGAGCTCAAATTGAAAACTCGTAATGAATTTTAATGGGAATACAATTTTACCGCAATGCGTATGGGATAATTGGTAGCAAAGGTTAAAAGGTACACTTTCCCGGTTGTGGCCTACGGAGCGCGGGCCCGGTTTGGCACCTACTAGAACTAGTTTTACGAAAGCGGATGCCATCCCAAGTAACACATATTTAGGTTCGAGTAATAGCAACCCGCCGGCGGGGACGTCCACCGCGCGATCGCGACAACAGTGACACATATAGTCCCTATTCGTCCCGGTACCGCCGCACACCGGGTAGAGTCAGTCCGACCCAGGTCGGGCCTAGCTGAGTTTCTTGCTGGACTCTTCTCAGCTAGGCTAGGTTTAGTGAACCAGCGACAAAACTCCCAGTAGCTCGATTCCACTCACACCTCAGATTCGGTTGAAACCGCTCAACCAATCTCACTGGAGCGCAAACTCTTAGTATTCCAGTGTTCCAAACCACACCCGTGGTCATGCCGTAGGTTTCCCCTGGATATTCTCCAGGCCACTCTCCAACCGCACACTCCTATCGCTTTATTGGGCCCGGCCTATAAAGCCACAGTCAGGTTAAAAAAAAAAAGTAATAGCAATTCGCAAATGTTTACGGGCCATTCTACTTTTTCATGTACATAATTTTCAGACACTTTTTTTTAAATGTAGATTTTAAAAACTTGGCCTTCATTTCATATTTTTGTATTGTTATTTAGAAAGAGGTCTAATTGCAGTATCAATTGCGATAGTTTTGGTAATTAACGAACCACAGCTAATACCCATAAATCGAGAAACTCAGTGGTCCTTGGATGTCTCACCATTTGTATGAAAAAATAGTTTTTACCAATGTGTTACCCAACTTTTGCAGCAATATGTTAATATTTAAGTATGTTTACCTATAAATTCCTTTTACTATTTCGAAATCCTATTTTTGTACACTAATTATTGAATTAGCCACTTTTCTATTACCAAAAAAATCTATGATATGTATTGACATATCATAGATTTTTTTGGTAATAGAAAAGTGGTCATAAAAAAGTAGAATGACCCTTACACCTTTCATCAGCAATAATCTCCATAATGTGTGAGTAAAGGCTATTAATATAGCCAAATTCTGAATAACATTCTCTTTAGATCTTTAATACCTCTGCTTAGTAAAAGTTGAATGAAGGTATCACTCCACAATATTACTAAGCTATTACCCAGAGTTTACATCGCTGTTATACAGGCTAAAGCATTTATAAATGTGCCCAAATTGCTTGAATAACAGCTGAATAGACATTTACTCAAACTTTATTCAACATGACTGTGTGACGGCCGCTTTAGCCTAGTTGGTAGTGACCCTGCCTTCGAAGCTGGAGGTCCCGGGTTCGAATCCCTGTCAGGGCATTTATTTGTGTGATGAACACAAGTATTTGTTCCTGAGTCATGGATGTTTTCTATGTATTTAAGTATCTATTTATCTATATAAGTATGTATATCGTCACTTAGTACCCATAGTACAAGCTTTGCTTAGTTTGGGACTAGGTTGATTTGTGTAAAATTGTCCAAAAAATATTTATTTATTTTATTTATTTACTTGGGATCTGACCTTCCAACAGAGAGGGAAAACTACACTTTATTGGGATTAGACCGATTTCCTCACAATGTTTCCCTTGACTAAGGTTGTCTGGAAGAGATCGCTCCTTAGCGATAACACCGCCTGTTGCTTGTCTACTCATTGTAATTATATACTGTACTGTGTTAATTATATACTGTACTATATTTTTTACTAACTCCCACAATACAGGCGTAGCCTAGTGTGGGGGTTGCTGATTGAAATGTAAATGAAAGAGATCAAATATTTTTGGTAAATAAATATTTTTTACTTTTTTTGTTGAGGTTGCACTAAGAAAAATTTAAATAGCCGCGCTACGTATTTTAAATATAAAATAGGACGCTATTACGTATTGTTGCCGCTCCATTACGCGTACGTTGTCCGTACGTAGTTGGCATACTGACGCGTGTCATGGAGCGGACTACGTACTACGTAATTTGTACGAGTTCCGGCTACGTAAATAGGGATGTTAACTTAAAATTTGACTACTCCATAACACTATTCCAATAGAAACAAGGCAAAAAATACGCCAATCGGTGAAAATCCTATTCAAATATCTCAAAATATAACGAAGCTACAACCGTTTTAACCCGTCGTCTACCTGTCCCTGGGATGCCAGGGATCATAACAAAGGAATATAATATTGTTTTTTTGCCGGGAATCGGGACGAGGACAACAAGAGGAAGTGTCATATACCGGATGGTTTAGTTACAGACTTACGCTAGGTACGCACTAAGCGGCTAGCCGTATTTCGGCCATCCGTGCTGCTGACCGCAATCAAAAATATGTATGAAACCTGGTTTCATAGGCATTCACAACCGCATTGTGAGTTCGTATGAAACCTGCGTTTTCATACATACATACATATCATTGATTGCAGTCAACCGCAATGCGGCTAGCCGCTTAGTACGTACTTAGCCTTAAACTAATTGATTTATCTAAGATCATTTTTGATAATATCTAAGATGCATTATTCTCTTTGCAAAAGCATCAAAAGGGAGACATCCTATTCATGTTACCAAACCGAAGCGTATCCTGGAAATAAATTCCATTTCCACGCTGCCCACTCAAAATATTGGAATGCCCAGTATATTTCAGTATATTTTGTAGGAGCCTTTGAATAAACCAATACGGTTAAGGTCTCTATGTATTCATCATATGTACCGTTCGTCGACGTATCGCTACCACTTATGAAATCGCTCAGATTGTAAGTGCGGTGTTTGGGAAGAGCGAGTAGCGATTTGTAAAAAAAAGTAGGTACGTCAGTGCCTTTACCATGAGTTTACATGAGCGTACTCGCTAGCGACTGCGTAAAAAATTGTATGGGCAAAAGTACGGCGCCTCTGGCGGTTACGCAATGGAACTAAGAATCGTTTACGCAGTCGCTAGCGAGTACGGTCATGCAAACTCGTGGTAAAGGCACAGGTCTTTACCGATTAAGGGGATGCCTCGATTTCGTCAGCCACGCCTCCCGTGAAAGAGACACGCTTATGTCTTTCGAGCACGACAAAATGGGATGCAAAACTCTTCGGGGATAGCTTTTTTAGACAAACGATAAATAACTGACTGTGGGTACTTTTATTAAGTTTCCTCTATACATAGTTTAGATGAGGTAAAATATCTTAATTTTAACTTAATTGTGTCGTTTAATAATGCGTTGTTTTAGCAGGCTGGGGAAAAAATGAAAGTAATGAGTCGTCTTTGGATTTTTCTATCGAGTATTTTTTAAGCAATCATGTCAAAAACACTCATATTATATCAACATGTATCTGAAAATCAATCTTTATTTTTTCCTAGTATGGGTAGAATAGCGTTTCAAATAACGCGATATTTCTCGTTTCATGGCCTTAAAACAGCCTGTTATTTCACACTGTTTATATATCTATATGTCCTACATTGTTTTTGTACTTTTATTGAGGTGTACAATGGTATTTGTACTGTTTGGTATTGAGTGTTGCATTAAACCGTCTGTAATAGTGAACTGTGTTGCTTAAATTGCATGGAAAGTTTGACAAGTTTCTATTACCTATACATGTAAGGATGATAGCTGCCTGCGATATCTGTATACTTATAAAAAAAATACAATGCTTATGTCGCTCACATTTCCTGACTTGTCGGTATAAAGTCAGTATACTGAGGCCGTTTTATAAAGATCCGTTAGACCAAATGTCAGATCAAATTTCAGTAACTCAGTACATTTTTTGACATAAAAAACCGATATAAGGTCTAACAAATCTTTATAAAACCGAGCCTGACAATATAATATTGGTACAGAGTATTTTTTATACCTTTTTTAATGACCATGGTCTGAATACGAGTCCTTTAAGCCTAGGAATTGACGCGTAGCAAGAAATCCGCAAAATTTCACGACAAAAACGGAAAAACCCTTTTTCCATACAACGGTAGTAAGAGGCTACGCAGGCGTAACGTCATACCTACGAGTAAATCAGTGTAGAGCGATTGAAGTGCTCGTTAGCTATGCTGTACTTTGCCTCTCATTTTTGTCTTTTATGTTGATCTAATAGTCCCGAAAAAATACAAAAAAATTATTGTCTCTAAAAACTGGTTTTAAATGCATGAACATTTTTTGTCATCATGCCAATTATCCGCTTCCGCTCATGCCCCGCTCCACTCCGCTCGTGTTATGATTTTACTCGAATGCGCTTATTGAGAGAGCCACTATCTACTCTATGGCTCTTGTTATTATGTACGGTCAGCAAACGAACCTTCTATTTGAGCATATAACTGCTGACGGTATTCCTGAATAGTATTTTATTATCAGTGACTTAGAGACCATATACATCTCTAACAATAGATTAGATTAGATAATTCATTTCATGATAAGGAATTACATTATAAATTTGCACACATGTCAAAATTACAAGAATTGTTATCATGATCGTCATAACAGGAAAAATAAAAATAACATAATGTCAACTAGAGTAATACAAAACACGATAAAAAGTAAACAGAAAAATAAATGCATCTTCCATTCGGAATCGTCAGTCAGATAAATAATAATAATGTCCATTACAAAATACAAATCAGTTGAATTCAAATTGATTGATTGAATTAAATTAATTTTAATTTTGACGCTCAGAGACCATGTACATCTCTGGGATATTATATTATATTAATTTCATTATACTCCTTGTTTAATCTGGAGACCTTATACATCTCTAACTTTACTGATGTAATATTTGTAATAGATGACTTTGCAAGTTTATCTTCACTGTATGATATTAATTTTGTTATAATTGTAAACTCGAAATTATTATTCCTTCTTGAACTGTAAATCAATATTTTGACATGAAAAATGTATTACTTATTATAGTCAGACTTTCTTAAATTGTAAATTAATGTTTTGACATGTAAAAGTGCCCTTGTGGCCTATTTGCAAAATAAAATGTTTGATTTTGATTTTTTGAGTAAAACCAATTATAAAATGAACGCCTCTCCCCTAGTAATTGTATCAGTGTGAATTTCTGTGTTACGTCTGTACGCTTACTTTTTCTAAAAAACTAGTATTCGATATTCAACAGTAGATTTAAGAGGAGCGCTCGTAATAGCCCAGCGGCGCCCGCACACAGTCGAAGTCAAAAACATGTTTACACTTTTGCACCTTATTCCATTGTAATAAGGCGAAAAATGTATACATATCTTTGCCGTCGACTGTACGCGGGCGCCGCTGGGCTACGTGCGCTCCTTCCAAAGCACAGGAGCGCTCAGTTAATAACAACTCAAAGCGGTAACGGATGAACGAGGTAAACGAATAGCAAGGGAAAAATATATAAATAAATAAATATTAGAGGACAATCTTACACACATCGAACTAGCCCCACAGTAAGCTCAAGAAGGCTTGTGTTATGGGTACTAGATGACGATATGTTTAATAAATATAAATACTTAAATACATAGAAAACCAAGACTCAGAAACAAATATTCATGCTCATCACACAAATATTTTCCCTGACCGGGATTCGAACCCAGGACCGCCAGCTTCACAGGTGCACTACCCACTAGGCTAAACCGGTCGTCGAATAAATATATAATTATAAATTATTTTCTTTCTTTCTTCCAAAACTACGTGTAACACGATTTTCGTGCACTCCATACAAAATATAGGTTAGGTGAAGTTACATTTTGGTGCAAACGATAGGATAGGTGAAGTTACACAAGAAACATCTGTGGTTTCCGGTCATCGTTCTCCTAACATTTTCTGGTGGTCAGCTTCACAGGCAGGTGCACTATCCACTAGGCTAAACCGGTCGTCCAACGAATATATACATTTTAATTCTGCTGTCCGTCCGCAGTCCGCGAACTCTGTTATGTCGCCTGTTTCCTGAGAACGCATCAATTTTATCTGCCCGCTATTCACGTCTACGTATGTACGAGTCTTTGTCGGAGGGTCACTTGTGCAGGGAAATGCGATGAATTCGATATCTGTGGAATATTTCACCATTTTAGGGTTCCGTAAATGGTAAAAAAGGAACCCTTATGGTTTCGCTTTGTCCGTCTGTCACATCGCTAAATATCTCAAGAACTACTTATGCTGTCGATTTGAAATTTGGAATAGTTATAAAGAAGGTTTACATGACCTTTTTAATTGTTGACACATGACCTTTTTAATATTTTTTTTTAATTTCTGTGAAAAATGACAGATAATAGGTAATTCAAAATTTGAAACTCCAGTTAATATGTCGAGTGGGATGTCATATGGGGAAAGAATCGAAAGGGCTTGGGTTGCACATTCTGAAACATTTTTTTTTACGTTCAGTCATTTTTGTTTTATGAGGGAAAATGTAAAAAAATACCGAGATTATGCTTAAAGTACCTTCTTTCAAATAAAGAAAAAAAAATGAAATCGGTTTACGTGTAATTATCCTTGAAAAACTACCATACGTACAAAGTTATTCAGTCACTCAAATTTGTAACAAAAGTCGCCGATAGATGGCGCTGTACCCATGGCGTCCAATTTCCACACAATGTTGTTGAGATTTTCCTAATTTAAGAGGGAGGAATGATTTTGTAAGTTTCTGCGGGCGAATATCGGTTTCTTCTCTTCTATAGGTCGCATTTTTAACCGCTTCTCGTGAAATTTTGTTAGCAGGTTCGATATTCATAATTTATATTTTTTTATAATGTCAGATTTTGGAAATGATAAAAAAAACTCACTCACGAGGTCTACAGCTCACAGAGCCACTAATTTGTAAATAGTTAAATAACAATAACTTAAATAATGTTAAAACCAACTTCAACCTCCACCTTGCAGAAGACCACAGCCATAATAACATTATCTACTATAAACGTATGTAGTGTTGTGTTCCTGGAGGTGAGCAAGGTTGCCAGAGCTCCCGAGGATGCACTGTGTTGAGAGCGAGGGACCTAAATGTGTTCCTTCTGTTGTCAACACAGTGCATCCTCAAATTTTATAAAGGGTCGGCAACACGTACGTGAGTCCTTTGGAGTTTCGGGTGTCTATAGGCTGCGGTGGCCGCTTACCATCAGGTGGACCGTAAGCTTGTTTGCCACCGGCGTTATATAAAAAAAACAACATTATTTGCTATGAGCCACTGTTTAAGAGTTTTTTTTACGATAAACCGAGTAAGAGTACCTTCAATCCCTACAGAACCTTTCCCTCTATATATACCTTTTCGTTCTTTGGCCTAGTATGAATATTTTATTTCAGAAAAACTGGAATATTCATCCACGCACCCAAAAGTTAAAATACCAATGCCTATTCGATATTCAAATTATGTCCCAGTCATGAATTCTATTACAAATTCGAATGTAAACGTAATTAAGAAACAAACCAATCCAATTACAGCCTTAACGTAGCTCGTTACAGTTTAAATTCGCTAAATTGAACTTGAAGGCCAACCTTCATTATCTCTAAAAAGTGCATTCAGCCCATGAACTCACGAACGCGCCAATTTTGAGTATCTAATGTGCTGGAATTGTGAACCGTATATGAAAAACGGTGACACTTTCCTCTTTTTCTACGCAATTTTAAACCTTTTGACTGTAGTGATAAGGTTGAAACTCGTAGTTACTTTTAGGTGAATTTCGTCCGTTTTTCCCATGAACTGAAAATTGGGTTTGCTGGAACAATAACTGCGTTAAATCGGTATACAATGGCGGAATCGAGTTAGGATAAGACAAAGGGTTAGCAGGTCAACAGAAATTGATGAGGAAGAGGTACGGCACAACAAAATTAATCAATCTTACTCGAATTTGGAGCAGCCCAACTGGGGAAGTACCTCCGCCTTGCAGAAGACCACAGCCATAATATTATCTGCTATACAAGTATGTAGTGTTGTGTTCCTGGAGGTGAGCAAGGTTGCCAGAGCTCCCGAGGATGCACTGTGTTGAGAGCGAGGGACCTAAATGTGTTCCTACTGTTGTCAACACAGTGCATCCTCAAATTTTATAAAGGGTCGGCAACGCGTACGAGTCCTTTGGAGTTGCGGGCGTCTATAGGCTGCGGTGGCCGCTTACTATCAGGTAGACCGTACGCTTGTTTGCCACCGGCGTTGTATAAAAAAAAACATAAATAACTAAGACACAACAAACAAACACAAACTTGACAAACTAAGATCTAAGTAATGTTAACCAGTGCCAAGTGAACTATGATTTAGACGTATCAGCGTCAGCTGCCTGTCTAAAATATATAATAATATAATATAATATTTACTATAAGATTATATCCCCATTTGAGAGATAATAATTGAAAAGATACCTCAAAGGGCTTAGGAAGGTGTTCATAGATAAATGGACATTCGATAGACAGGCAACGCACTTAGGTAGTTTAAAGAATTCTCAAGAGTCAAGACGAAAAAAGGTTTTATTTTCTTAAAAGTTACTTTTGATTTGAATCTAATTATTAAAAAGCTTACGCTAAAATAGAAATCTAAAGTTAGCTACAGCAGTAGACTGCAAACACTTTACTGTCTGTCTCATGCTTGCAAGGACTAGTAACTTCGACTAGTGTTCAGTGGAATTGACATGATGAGAGACTTCGCTCTGTTTTCATTTGATTTTATTTTTAGACTGACGCTCAGAGAACTTATACATCTCTCAGGATATTTATTTATTAGATTTTATTATTTTCACGGTGACGCTTAGAGATATATACTCGTATATCACAATATTTTATTAAGATTAGTGTACCTACCTTATTACCTTTTATCTTAAAGCTTAGAGACCTTATACATCTCTAACCAATCTCGATTGCTATTAGTATCTTAGTCTTATTTTTGACGTGACCATTTAATTAATGATACTTTGATTATTGTATTAATTTATTTGATATAGACAAAGGACAACTGAGTTACTCGATTTATGGATATTAGCTGTGGTTCGTTAATTACCAAAACTATAGAAATTGATACTGCAATTAAAACTCTTTCTAAATAACAATGCCAAAATATAAAGAGGGCCAAGTATTCAAAATCTGCATTAAAAAAAAAGTGTCTGAAAATTATGTACATGAAAAAGAAGAATGGCGCATTTGATGAACGATTATGAATAATGAGGTTAGACTATTCCAGTGTCTAAACCTCCTTTGGCGTTAACCCATTCAAGGCCCATGACGACACGAATGCGTCATGCCTCTACGTGCGATTTCCGCTACAAGGTGGAAAAACGCTGCTACGCGCTACGGCGTAGCACACGTAGCGATCGTTGGCCGAGGATTGTGTAGCATTTTCCATACAAAAAGCGGCAAACTTTTCCACCCCTAATCCTGAACCGATTTCCATGATTTTTGGAAGTGTTGTAGATATTATTAAATACTAGGTTTATACGTTTTGATTTTTTGTTGCCGCCCGAAGCACTAATTCTGCGAGAAATTAGGCGCCAAACGGCCGACGACGACGACTCTCTCTATCAGACGATGCACGCAAGACCCCGACGGATGAAACAGAAAGAATATCCCGAAATGCCCGTTCTCGCCCAGCACTATAAGTTCACAATAGTCTTAACCATTTTACTTTCCGCACTAGAGCTGAAAACTTGCATTTTATGTAGCCTACGTTATAAAGGAGAACAAAAATATACTTATTTAAATAATTTACAAGTGTAGGGATATTAGAATTACGATTTGAAACGGGATATTTACCATGTTTATTTGTGTTGACGGTGACACTATGAGAAAAAAGCGAACCAGGAAGAGGGTAGATCGCTATGGTGTGTGGGTAGACCACAAGTAAAACTCGCAGCACGTCAGTTAATCCTTGATAATGGCGCTTGTAACAGTGCAAAAATATCGGGAACTCACAAATACAAAATATACATGGTAAATATCCCGTTTCAAATTGTAATTCTAATGTAAATGACCATGTGAGCTTGAAATCTTAAGGGGTACACTACAGTAGGGTTTTCATACGTCCCGCTACGCCGGGACATGTCCAAGTTTGAGGCGTGCTGTGTACAGGCCACTACGCAAATTATCCCGATTAGAAAACCATAGTGAAAGAGACATGCTTGCGCGTAGTATGGACGATTATGAAATGAAATGAAATTAAATTAAATTAAATGAATTTTTATTTGCGGAACATGGGTCGCATCAAGTTGGTACAGAGCATCAAATTACAGTACGCCATATTCTACTTAAATAAGCATGCAAATATTGGTAAGTACAGTTCAGATTTTGCTGTCGGTTAGATCAGACAAAAAGAGAACATTTCTTATTTTTAAATTACTTATTAGTTTTAATATTCAAGAACTCATTGACAGAATACACGCAAAGTTCGCATAGCCATTCATATAGCTTTTTCTTGAATTGTTTTAAGGGTAAGTCTTTCATATATTTATTTTATAAGCCTACCGTTTTACAGAAACGGTACCTGCGCGGTGCGCAACTGCAAGGGTGGCAGACGGGCAACGGGCTGCAGAGCCTGGGATTGAACCAGTGTCGAAATATGACCATTAGAATGCTCGTTTTTGATGTCTACTCGTACTTTTTCTTTAAATAAAAAATAATAAATAAATATTAGAGGACAATCTTACACAAATCGAACTAGCCCCACAGTAAGCTCAAGAAGGCTTGTGTTATGGGTACTAGACGACGATATATTTAATAGATATAAATATTTAAATACATAGAAAACATCCAAGACTCAGAAACAAATATTCATGCTCATCACACAAATATTTGCCCTGACCGGGATTCGAACCCAGGACCGTCAGCTTCACAGGTGGACTACCCACTAGGCTAAACCGGTCGTCAAATTTTACTTTAATTGTCCCGGTCGATGTCCCCATATTTATGGCAACCCTACACTACAAGTCCTGCGCCAAGTCGAGTGACTTTATGAATAGCATCGCTGGCGAGTCAGAGGGGCTATCGCCAACCGAAAACGAACGAAGTTCGAATATCTCCCTCTCTGTCGCACGAATCAGCAAGTGCGACAGAGAGGGAGATATTCGAACTTCGTTTTCGGTCCGCGGTAACCCCTCAGCTCTCAATGGACGGCAACTGTCTGGGCCACACAAGGGCCTTTCACAGGGCACTGACCTCAGGGAGCCGACGGGAAAATTACACGATTTTGGCCTCTATTAACTAGATAATGAAAAACATAATAAATGTTAGGAGACAATCGCAGTCGAGAGCAAATAAAGGACTGTTTGTATTAATTTACTATTGAAAGTGTTTTTTTTTTAAAGTTAAAGATACCGTTTGCCTTTAGAATTCACACATGGCAGCACCCATATAACGTATACTGGCACGTTTTATAGAACAAGAAAAAAATATTAAGAGGCCTTATAAGATTTAAAATATTTTGATTTGAAATTATGACAAAAGCATTGATAATACCAATAAAGTTATTGAAGGCTACGATGATTTTATTACAGTTTTAGATAGTAACGCAGCCATTTTTTGGTTTTATTGTGTGTAGTAGAATTTAAGCGGCAATAATAAGTTTTTAGCTTGAAAATTGTCGATTTGGAGTGATGTTTGAAACGATATTTCTTAATGAAAAATTCAAAAAATACATTTAAAGTTTATGACATAAGGTCGCAATAGTCCTGTTCTAGATAGTAACACTGAGAAAATGTTAAGATACGTGTAAATTCAAACAAAAAATGGCGTAAATGAGCATTTTTTAACTGATAAAGACCCTTAACCAACTTACTATCAGGTAGACCGTATTCTTCGTTGCTATCGTCGTAATAAAAAAAACGTATTCCTCACCCCGAATACACTCAACCGCTACTATCAATCCTTATTTAATAAATAAAAAACACGTTCAAGCAAAAACCGACCTTGCTCCATCGTGTTAAAGTTACATTATCAACGTTTGTTCGTAGTTGGGTTTCTGCAGATCCCAGTAGGGTTGTCTCGTGTCTAAGCAAAGTGCAGAGGTGGAAAATATTGTAAGACAGCTGCGATCCACTGCACTGAGATCTCTGTGGAATATATTCAACCATTGTTTTTCTTGAATCTAGACAATCTAGCCTTTAGCTTCGTAGAAATGTTAGTGTAGTACAATCACGTGCAAATACTTATTATTTATACTTTATTGCACAAATAATACAGTGTGGCGGTGAAATTACAAAATGGTGGAGGTGAGCTGGGATGTGGAAACGTTGAAAGTGTAAAACTGACGTTATTTAAGATATAAATATACATAATCATAATTACATATAATTAACTTATATATATACAAGCGTAAGGCTTTTCATAAATATTTATCGAAACCTTAATTCGCCAACATATGATTAATTTTGAGTGAAAAACATGTACATATTATAGTTTCTTCGAATTATATTAGCCGTTACTTCGAATTTCATGCATTCTGAAACAATTTCCGTCAAAAAGAAAGCCTAGCTAATTGGTGCCAAAGTACGGTATTTAACCTAGGGGAAAGTCGCTATGATTGGACCAACTCGTCTTATAAATCTTACAATCTACACAATTTACGTAAGTAAATAAAACGAGTTTGATAATTATTAACTCCTGAAATATATTTATTTGTTACCATTAACATTTTTTATTTATAGATTTACAAGCGGAAATGAAAGTAAATAACAATAACTTAAATAATATTAGAACTAACTTAAATCTAAAACAGGCCGTTGAGGCATGCTTCTATAAATACAACTGAATATAAGTATTATAATGAAGAAAAAACTTGGAAAGGGTTTTGCCGCGCTGTTGCCTTCTTTGGACCAGGGTCACCTTGATTGATCCGCTGAGTCGCAATCAATGGACTTGGACTTATACTGATGGTCTAATCAAAGAGACTTATGGAAATCCACATAATAGTTTTTTACAATATATACGTACTTCAAACACATAGTTACCAACTTCATGTAACTCGTTTTTTTTTTGTGTATAATGCGTATATTTGACTATGGGTAAAGTTTTTAAAATAAAAATAAATGTTGCTATGTTTTGACCGGTCCGAAGATAGGACATACATGTGGTCCGTTGTTAGAAACTAGGTATCAAATCACAAAAAAATATGTACAAATTGTCAGAAACTGTAGTTATAAACTTGAGCATTAATACATTTCTAACCATTAAACGTCAATAAACTTGTAACAAACGTCACAGATGTAAATATAATGATACTTTCATGAATGTCTCATTCACGTAATTTTTACATCTCTTGCGCTCGAAACGTACTAGCTCATGTCACTCTTCACCAAGAAGCGCCGCGACTGAGGTTGCGGTGAGGCCGATCACGATAGAATAATATTAACTACGTCAGGTATGGCAATCCGGTACATCGGTTAGTAGTGAGTGTGATACGACCTTGGACATCAGCCTATAGACGGTATACGGACGTGTGTGAGTGTGTTGTCGACACTGAAACAAGTCGTGTCAGGATCCGGATTGTCAGAACTTATTTTCTAAGACCATGGCCGAGCTGGTAGCCCAAGGACACTTTGTACTTGGTTCAGCTCTATCTAGCATGCGTAGATCTTAAAATATTGAGGTGGTCCAATGAACGCCTCGGTCCAATGTCAGCAACCTTCCCCTATGCAAAATCTCTGCCTTGGACAGTCGATTTCATTAATACATGTACATTTGAACTCTATTCCTTTGTAATAAGGTCCAAAGATGCGTATATACTAGTGAACCTGACTGTAATATTACTAATATCGTAATCAACATTATATAATGTGTAATTTAGAATGAAAATTGGAAGTGCACAATAATTAGAATTTCAAACCAATTAGTGCACCGGCTTTAATACCACTTCAATACGTTTTAAATGTCCATTTGCGGCTGTTAAATTGTCCAATGATTTGTAAATTAATGGCTTTGTTGAGTTTAGTTAACGTGTGAATTCTGACTCGTAATAAATGAAGGAGTAAAATGGCCACCAGATTTTTTGCATTGCAGCATAGCCGTTTCGTGTTCCCCCAGGAATGACGTATCTTATATTATATATATATCATCTGGGAGTCTTATCGAACTAGGCTTAGTGTCGTCGGCTCTTAAACTATTATTAGTAAACCATTAAAATATCACGATTCAACACATAAATTACCGAATTTTATCAAAGTTTAACTAAAGATAAAACAAGGAAGCAGAAGTATACAATATATATGCCGAGGACTGTGTATTGAATCATGATTAATACGAAATACTCCATATAATACAAATCTCTAGGGTCCAGTCTGAGAACCAGCGTTATTTTTTCCTTATTAGTGTTTTTTGGAGTTGGAATTAAATTTTTCTAAATACCAGGTGTAAAACATGATTTTTGTGTCAAAGTGGCGCTGTCGTGAAGACACGGTGCACGCGCGCCTCATTATGTGACGACACGACAACCGGGTCAAGAGCCGACGCCGTGTATCGACGGATAACATTTAATACAACTTGCAGCATACAATACTACATATTACAATCCAGCAAAAAAATCATCTTGTCTTCACATATTTTACAAAATAATGGCGATCGGCGTTTCTGATGTAAAATGATGATACTTAAAGAAATATTTTTTCAGAACTAAGTTTATTTTTATTTGGGTGGGTTGCACCAAACCGTTTGTAAAACGAAGTTTATTTTTATTAGGGAAGGTTGCACCAAACCGTCCGTAATCGTAAGCGGTGTTCGTTAAAATCTGACTGTATGGAAAGTTTGACAAGTTTCTATGGGATGACAGCTGCCGGCGCCATATTTGAAGATGATGCCTGTGATCGTATGTTGGTGCAACCGACTCTAAGGGTATTGCCGACAGTAGTCCTGACGAGACGCATGCCACCACCGTTTTTTTTTAATTTATTGCTCTTCTATTAAAAGACTTAAAACAAATACAAGGCTTTTATTATGTTACTTGAACACCATATCCCGTCGTCTACTGGTCCCTTGGATCCCAGGGATGATAACAAAAAAATGCTATTGTTTATTTTTTCGGTGACGACGGCTTAAAAGCGACTTTTTTTTAGGAGTTGGCAACGTTCAGGGAGCGTAAAGTAGTTTTAAATATAAAAAAAACCGGCCAAGGGCGAGTTGGACTCGCGCACGAAGGGTTCCGTACTAGTATCTATAAAACAGCAAAAATAACTTAACCAAAATTACAGTTAAATCAACCTATCTCAAAAACTATAAGAGATACTTTGATCAAACCAAAAATCGTTGAAAGAGTTAATTAGCATGCATCACCTCTATTTTTTTTAGAATTTTATACCCCGTAGTTATAAAAATAGAGGGGGGGGGACATACTTTTTACGACTTTGAGAGCTGATATCTCAAAAACCGTTCACTTTAAGAAAAATGTTTTTTAGAAAACTTTATATCATTTTAAAAGACCTTTCCATTGATACCCCACACGGGTATGTACATCGAAAAAAAAATTTTCATCCCTCAGTTACATGTATGGGGGGCCCCACCCCCAATTCTTTTTTTTACTATTTAGTGTCATAATTTTGTAGCGGTTCATACAACACATATTCCCATCAAATTTCATCTCTGTAGTACTTATAGTTTCCGAGTAAATCGGCTGTGACAGACGGACAGACGGACAGACGGACAGACGGACAGACGGACATGACGAAACTATAAGGGTTCCGTTTTTGCCATTTTGGCTACGGAACCCTAAAAACGGAGAAAATTGTGAAGGCTACATTCACCTTAAACTCAATGTCGACGAGCGAGAGTAGACGACCGGTTTAGCCTAGTGGGTAGTGCACCTGCCTGTGAAGCTGACGGTCCTGGGTTCGAATCCCGGTCAGGGCAAATATTTATGTGATGAGCATGAATATTTGTTTCTGAGTCTTGGATGTTTTCTATGTATTTAAGTATTTATATCTATTAAATATATCGTCGTCTAGTACCCATAACACAAGCCTACTTGAGCTTACTGTGGGGCTAGTTCGATTTGTGTAAGATTGTCCTCTAATATTTATTTATTTATTTATTTATTTAATGTACGTGCCGAATTCTGCGAAATCACTCACCCTAAATAAAAACTCCTGAAGAGTTCGAAACGTGACGCCCGGAATTAATTAACGTGTGTTTTAACCATTTTGTAAAATATCGCCTTAAATCTGTTATTCTCCTATCAATACGATACTGTAGATCATATTGAGCACGTCGCACCCTGCTGATTGAGGCATGGGGGCGAGTAATAAGCCCTAATAAATTTTGCGCCCGACGCATATTGATGACAGAGAGCGTTGGCAGAACAATCGCGTTGGTCTACGCCGTGACGTGGTTATGATCACATTCGGTTGTCTAGTATATTATATAAGATTTCAAGCTTACATGGTCATTTACATTAGAATTACGATTTGAAACGGGATATTTACCATGTATATTTGTATTTGTGAGTTCCCGATATTTCGACACTGTTGCAAGCGCCATTATCAAGGATTAACTGACGTGCTGCGAGTTTTAGTTGTGGTCTACCCACACACCATAGCGATCTACCCTCTTCCTGGTTCGCTTTTTTCGCACAGTGTCACCGTCACTACCACCGTCCGCCTTGTCACTTGAAACTCGATTACGGTCACGACACACCACACTCACAGTATCAATACGCGAGTTCTTTCCGGAAACAGTCTCTTTTCGATTTGAGAACTTTCGGATCACTGGACGCCAGACACTTGACAGTTGAAACCCATTTTCCTGGTTGAAATTCTTATGCCTTTGGATTTCAATGGCTTCCTTAACCAACCTAGGTATGTAATGGCGTTCTGTCGAGAGGATCTGAGGGTTATGCAACTCAATCCAATGATTTGTTCCTGCCTCCAAAAGGTGTTCTGCGGTTGCTGACTTCCGAGGTTCGTTATTTTTATACGCTCGGATGTGCTCTTTAATACGGCATGAGATGGACAAAAACAATGATGAATGGATACAAATATACATGGTAAATATCTCATTTCAAATCGTAATTCTAATGTCTAGTATATTTTCGGGATTATTTTAGGTTTTAAAAGATCGTCCCCTCGCCTCCGGTGTTCACCATTTTTTTCCTAAAATTGAATCAGCAAAAAAATCCATATAATTATAATTTCACGAGAATCGGTTGAAAAATGCGACTTAAAAATATCTCTCCCGAGGTCAACAGCTCACAGAGTCACTAGTAAATGAAATGAAACGAAATGAAATTATTTATTCTTCAATTTAGGCATATTACATGCACCTACTCGTATAATTGTCAAAAAACTACCACCGGTTCATAAAATAAACCTCTGCCTCGAGAAGAACCGGCGTAAGAAACTCAGCGAGGTGTCATTTTTTCAAAACAATATACAATGTATACAATATAAAATTGTTTCTTCGATCTAAAACTATTGTTGTTGCACTGGTTCCTTTTGTCTTCTTGCCGTCACGGACTCTGATCCGTCGGGTGTAAGTTAATGGGAAAAAATATATATAATAGTTGGCATATGCTTACCCCTGGTCTCCGGACTCCGCAATACAACTTGTAACTCTTCTTAGGTAATTTATTATTTAAAAATCGCCATCCACCGGCGGCCGCACAAAAATCGTAAGTGACAGATGTCTTCTTTTTTCTTCCTATTACTTTCACATGCTTGAGCACGTATAGCCCACCCCAAAGCGAAACAGATACTTTTTTTTATCTTTATTTATTTCGAAGCTTTCGTCAAGATGACGATGTCAGCTCCAGCAAGCCTCTAACTACATTACAACTTCTTGGATGTAATAAAAAAAAACTAATAATAAAACCACAAAATTTGTATACTTATTTCCAAAAAAAACCGTATACAAACCTTGTAGTCTTTGACAAAGGATCCGCTAAAATGGGCTGAAAAATCCCAACATGCAAAAGGGAGAAGCCCCAAATTCTGTTCAACTTCTCCCTTTTCTCTCGAGTTCGAACACACTCTACCAACAAGTGTTGCACATCTTCGATGGTTCCGCACTCCTCACAATTGGGCGACTCTGTCTTTCTGAAATAGATACTTAAAAATAATATGTTTGTATGTAAGAAATGTGAAGAAGTAACAAAAATAATTGACTTCATAGATGATGCTGCTATCGTTGCCGGCATTTTTCGTAAATCCGCCGGCGACACTGATTGGCCGTAACCGGATATCCGTGGTACGCCTCGATCACACCTGGGCTATTGAGATCATCTTTTTCACATCCTATTCGCACGATGGCTGAGATACGCGTCATACTCGTGATCGGGTGCTGTTTGTGGAGTCCGGTCGGTTCATGCTTGCAAGGACATAGTGACTACGTTATTACTAGTGTATTTTTATAGGGGATTGACGAGAGACATCACTTGCTATGGATTCGTTTTTATTATCAGTGACTTATACATCTCTAACAATATTAAATTAATCTTAATTTTGACGCTCAGAGACCGTGTACATCTCTGGGATATTATATTAATTTCATTATACTCCTTTAATCTTGAGGCCTTATACATCTCTAACTTTACTGGCATTGTAATATTTGTAATAGATAACTTTGCAAGTTTATCTTCACTGTATGACATTAATTTTGTTATAATTGTAAACTCTAAATTATTATACTTTCTTGAACTGTAATAGTAGTTTATGCAACTGATACATAATAAGAGGTCTTAAAACACGAGTGTGGTTTTATGAAACGAGCGTCAGCGAAAAAGAAAAAAAAGAGCGTCAGCGAGTTTTATAATAGGATCATACGAGTGTTTTAAGGCCTAATTATGTACAGTTGTATACACTACTTTATTTACATCCATACATTAAATCCTCTTTCATGTGTTGAGTCACCATTGCGTTGAAAGTGCAGGAGTTCGAGTTCGTGAGCTCGTTGAAGTCTTTTTGAGCACGAGCCTGTATCGTAATGGGCGGAGATGGCCATTAAGTGGCTGAATGTTTGTATGCGCCTGATATAAAAGAATAACAATTAAATTCTAACCCGATGAACGAGTTCTACGCTGACAAAGTCGCGGGCAAAACTTAACCTAGTATCAATAAGGTTTAAAGTCCCAAATCTGGACACCTTAATACCAAATAAAAAGAATACCTATCACCACCACCAGCGCTGCAGGTGTCTAACACCTCGGCATAATGCTGAGACAGCAACCGATTCACTGCCGCGAAGACGCACTTTTTAACTGTATGTTCCTGTACTGAGTATATTATATTTGTAACGGTGTGTCTTTTGGTGCAGTGAATAAATGCTTTCTTTCTTTCTATCGTTTACCTCTGTTATCATGATTTTAGATTGAAAGTGTCGTGCACCGAAATGAACCTCTGCACGCGAGGAAACGACTAATGCGAACGAAGTATCTCTCTCTGTCTAGCTCGAATTTACGAATGGCAAGCAATCGAAAAATATCTGCCTCTTCGCTGTAGAATCTCAGATTGAAAACCGATAGGTTTGTGAAGTGTTGGACAAAAATCGCACACGCGATACGGTATAAGATGGCTCGCATTTCATATGGCTTGCGAGCCTCGCGCGCCAGCTATCCATGGGGGCTTCGCATCTCAGGAAATCAAGAGAGAAATTATTATTTTTTTTTTCGGTGGAAGGTCCCATTTCTCGGTTATTCGTAAAAAACTCGTAAACGGTGGCTCATAGCAAAATATGGGTGGTTCTAAAAAAATTTTCTACACACTTTTTTTTTATTTAATGCGATTTTAAAGGGGGAAAGTTAATTCACAGAAATTATAAGTGCCTCCTCGTTACTTTGTTTTTCAATATGTTTAATAACCAAAAATGTAATATTTATCCTCCCCCCTGCAGCTCAAGGGCTATGGGTGGGGACTTTTGATATGTTCACCTCCTAACTAGTTCAAAAAAAGAGCAAAAATTGTGTTCCAACCATTTCCCTCTATACTCTTTCTTTGCCAAGCCTATCTGCCCTTGACTCCGGGCTTGTATATCTGAAAACCCTATGCAAGTGTTCCTGGATAGACAAAACCTGTTTAATGTTTGTGCTAGTTGTCCTAGCGTTTTCCCGGTTGTGCCCTAAGGCGGCCGGGGTGCGCTTGGACACCTAATCCTAAGACACTTAGCCTTGCCTCTCACCTTGTAAAACACTCGGGAATTAGAAGGATCTGCCTGAGCTATAATGTTGGTGTAAGTATGGGGGGAGTGCTCAGAAACATTCCGGGTGCCAATCAACCCTACGCCATTGCCTTGGTGGGATAAGATTCGCTAGCTACTATCAGAATCAATCGTCACAACTAGGTGTAGTTTTCCCTCAGGGGGACTTCGGGCTTCTCTAGCAATATCTTTGTTATGCCTAATGCTCACTCAGCACGAGGACGCTGACATGTTTGCTGATCGCTTTTCTCAATTGTGCCGTATTGCTAAGCAGTTCCTTGACGATTTAAATTAATTATTTTATAATTTAAATTGTATATTTTTTTATGGATTCTATAATTTCGAATGTTCTCAATTTGACGACTTTTCTATTTGACATGTATATATATTTTTTTCTGTTTATTGCTATGTAATAATTTATCGTGTAAGTGCTTTGGTGTTATTTTATGCTGTAAACTTACATTGTATTTAATTGAATAAATAAATATTGTTTGAATAGGATACAACCGGGGACGCTAGGAGGATAACAATGATTCGTTATGTCTAAGTTATCATGCCTTCTTCAATTGTATAGCTATTTGTTCTTTTAGCTCATTTTTCTAAAGTGTACTGTTTATTTGTTTACCGTTTGATGTGTTACCCCCTTGCCTTCATCAAATAGACTCTGCGGAAGACCAGCGCTGACAACAAGTTACCATCATGCTGAGCAGGGCCCATTTCGTAGCAACTTCACGTCCATTATTTTATCTCTTTGTTTATTTGTAACTAGCGACCCGCCCCGGCTTCGCACGGGTGCAATACTGATGCATGTATTATACATATAAACCTTCCCCTTGAGTCACTCTATCTAATAAAAAAACCGCATCAAAATCCGTTGCGTAGTTTTAAAGATTTAAGCATACATAGAGATATAGGGACATTTGTCTGGAATAAAATTATTTCATTTCATTGTCATTTCATTTCATTTTCATTTCATTTCATTTCATTTTCATTTCATTTCATTTTCATTTCATTTCATTTCATAGGGACAGAGAAAGCGACTTTGTTTTATACTATGTAGTGATAGTGATAACTTGTTGTGTTGCCATGAATAAATGTTTGAAGTTTGAAAGAAATTTTTCATGCTTACAATATAAAACAATAGAAAAGCAGTACCACAGTTGTAATATTATGACACTAGAGTGCGCATGTGTGATGCTTTCGACATGTTCTTGACCCGTTTGCCGTGACAAGCCATAATGAGACGCTGCGCCACTGCCTCCAGCGGACGGTCAATTTTATTCAAAATCAAAAAATCAAAATCAAAACATTTATTCTGCAAATAGGCCTCAAGGGCACTTTTACAAGTCAAAATCTATCTAGGTACATCAAATAAAAATAATACAATAATCAAAGTATCATTAATTAAATGTTATCGAGATTTGTTAGAGATGTATAAGGTCTCTAAGCGTCAAGATAAAAGGTAATAAAGTAGGTACACTAATCATAATAAAAAAAATTGAGCTATATCTATAACACGTCAACATGAAGATAATAAAATCTAATAAATAAATATCCTCAGAGGTAGAGTATAAGGTCTCTGAGCGTCAGTCTAAAAAAATAAAATCAAATGAGAACAGTGAAGTCTCTCATCATGTCAATTCCACTGAACACTAGTACGAAGTTACTAGTCCTTGCAAACATGAACAGACCGGACCCCACAAACAGCACCCGTTCACGAGTATGACGCGTATCTCAGCCATCGATGGCATAATATTGCGCAATATTATGCCATCAGCAGGAGCAAGAGTCCAGAATAATAAGTTCTAAAGCACAGAGAGATCACCGTTTCGAGTAGGTATATGATATTGACATTTAACTCGATTTGACACGAAAATATATTTAAATACATAAATATATTATGTTCTTGACTTAAGTTTAACATTTGTTTGTGTGATTTAATAATATATTTTATTTGGTCAAGCTGTCTTTGACATAGGCCTCCTCCAGGCTGCGCCATTCTTCTCGGTTTTTCGAGTCTTCTCCATTTTTATTTTGGATAGTCATCTTCCCATATTTTATGTGGCCTACCTCTATCTCTTTTCCCGTACCGTGGGTCCATTAAAATTGATCTGAGTGTGTGTCTATTAAGTTTTCACCAATAAGGCTCTAATAGTTTAGTCTGGAAAGTTGAAGTTTTTAAACTTTTTAATTGGTAACTGCAATGTCTAAGAATGTCAAGTTGTGTCAATCGTCACAATGTAGATGTATATATATCGGATGATACTTTAAGTACGGGTCAAGCAAAGCCAAAGCACAATGATCACAGCGGGAGACCAGCACTGCGCTGAGTTGTGACCATTTCGTGGCACATGCTGTGCCTTTACCATGAGTTTATGACCGTACCCCTCAACTTGGGAAGAAGACGCACAAGATCGTGATCAATGGAGGGAGACCCTTAGTAATGGAGTAGTGGAGCACTACCAAACTTGGTTTAATCTGTTATCCCACAGACGTGAATTGAGACATCAGCGCGTTGCTCTGCCTCTTTCGTCTTCGGACGGGACATTTATTTGTCAAATATACGGTCGTGGCGGTCGCTCCCGTATCGGTCTTACAAGCCACTTACGTAAGTGCCGCACCTCTAATACGGACACTGCTTAAATCATCTTTCCATAGATGAACAAGGCCAATGATGATGATGATGATGATGACCGTACTCGATAGCGACTGCGTAAAAATTTGTATGGGCAAAAGTACAGCGCCTCTGGCGGTTACGCAATAGAACTAAAAATCAGCATACTAAATCGTTTACGCAGTCGCTAGCGAGTACGGTCATACAAACTCATGGTAAAGGCACTGTTATGTGGTGTCTTTGTTTGTAATTGTCATGTGTTTGTCGCGAATAAATGTATCTTCCTTTCTTTCTATCTTTCAGCAGAAACATTATTCCGCTAAAATTCCATATCAAACTCAGATTCTTTTTATACCACGTCGGTGGCAAACAAGCTGACAGCCCACCTGATGGTAAGTGGTTACTGTCGCCTATAGACGCTTGCAACACCAGAGGCGTTACTCGCGTTGCCGACCCGTAAGAAACCTTCTCACGACTTTTTTAAAGAATCCCATTCTGTAGCCCATTGGGTATAACCTCGGCGGGAAGCTCATTCACCGGTGTGAAGTTAGCTGCCTAAAGTTAGCTGACCATGATAACCCGACTAAATACAGAAGTCACAACTATTTTTCCAATTACACTTAAAAAAAAAACGTTTTTCGAGAGGAAATTCGTTTTAAAAAGACGACGATAAATACAACATTAACAAATCTATCCATTTCTACCCCTCGGAGACGCTAAACTGAAGAAATTTAATACTTAATCGTTTAGGCAGCTAACTTCACACTTTCATAATTTGACACCCTACATAAGTTTTTTCGTTTTATATGAGAATCAGTCGAGGTCACACATTTTCACTAGTACCATTAGAAGCGGCATTCGACACTGTTTCAATAAGCCACCTTTCATTACAATTGAAAGAACAAGGCTACCTCTAACTTAGACATCAAAGTTAGCTGCCCAAGTCTTTACACTATTTTAATAGGTTTTCCCTCGATTTCTATGGGAACCAGTAGAGGTCACACATTTTAACTAGTACCATTAGAAGCGCCTTTTACCGCGCTTTCACAAAACTACCTTTCATCACAATTGAAAGAACAAGGCTACCTCTAACTTAGACATCAAAGATAGCTGCCCAAGTCTGTAGACTATTTTAATAGGTTTTCCCTCGATTTCTATGGGAACCAGTAGAGGTCACACATTTTAACTAGCACCATTAGAAGCGTCTTTTGCCGCGTTTTTACGTAGGCAACTTTCATCACAATTGAAAGAACAAGGCTACCTCTAACTTAGACATCAAAGTTAGCTGCCCAAGTCTTTAGACTATTTTAATAGGTTTTCCTCGATTTCTATGGGAACCAGTAAAGGTCACACATTTTAACTAGCACCATTAAAAGCGCCTTTTTACCGCCTATTCAACCAGCCAACTTTCATCACAATTGAAATAACAAGGCTACCTCTAACTTAGACATCAAGTCAGCAGCCCAAGTCTTTAGACTATTTTAATAGGTTTTCCCTCGATTTCTATGGGAACCAGTAAAGGTCACACATTTTAACTAGCACCATTAGAAGCGTCTTTTGCCTCGTTTTCAAAAAGCCACCTTTCATCACAATTGAAAGAACAAGGCTACCTCTAACTTAGACATCAAAGTTAGCTGCCCAAGTCTGTAGACTATTTTAATAGGTTTTCCCCCGATTTCTATGGGAACCAGTAGAGGTCACACATTTTAACTAGCACCATTAGAAGCGTCTTTTGCCTCGTTTTCAAAAAGCCACCTTTCATCACAATTGAAAGAACAAGGCTACCTCTAACTTAGACATCAAAGTTAGCTGCCCAAGTCTGTAGACTATTTTAATAGGTTTTCCCCCGATTTCTATGGGAACCAGTAGAGGTCACACATTTTAACTAGCACCATTAGAAGCGTCTTTTGCCTCGTTTTCAAAAAGCCACCTTTCATCACAATTGAAAGAACAAGGCTACCTCTAACTTAGACATCAAAGTTAGCTGCCCAAGTCTGTAGACTATTTTAATAGGTTTTCCCCCGATTTCTATGGGAACCAGTAGAGGTCACACATTTTAACTAGCACCATTAGAAGCGTCTTTTGCCGCGTTTTTACGTAGGCAACTTTCATCACAATTGAAAGAACAAGGCTACCTCTAACTTAGACATCAAAGTTAGCTGCCCAAGTCTTTAGACTATTTTAATAGGTTTTCCCTCGATTTCTATGGGAACCAGTAGAGGTCACACATTTTAACTAGCACCATTAGAAGCGCCATTTGCCGCCTTCTCAACCAACCAACTTTAATTACAATTGAAAGAACAAGGCTACCTCTAACTTAGACATCAAAGTTAGCTGCCCAAGTCTTTAGACTATTTTAATAGGTTTTCCTCGATTTCTATGGGAACCAGTAAAGGTCACACATTTTAACTAGCACCATTAAAAGCGCCTTTTTACCGCCTATTCAACCAGCCAACTTTCATCACAATTGAAATAATAAGGCTACCTCTAACTTAGACATCAAGTCAGCAGCCCAAGTCTTTAGACTATTTTAATAGGTTTTCCCTCGATTTCTATGGGAACCAGTAGAGGTCACACATTTTAACTAGCACCATTAGAAGCGTCTTTTGCCTCGTTTTCAAAAAGCAACCTTTCATCACAATTGAAAGAACAAGGCTACCTCTAACTTAGACATCAAAGTTAGCTGCCCAAGTCTGTAGACTATTTTAATAGGTTTTCCCCCGATTTCTATGGGAACCAGTAGAGGTCACACATTTTAACTAGCACCATTAGAAGCGTCTTTTGCCTCGTTTTCAAAAAGCCACCTTTCATCACAATTGAAAGAACAAGGCTACCTCTAACTTAGACATCAAAGTTAGCTGCCCAAGTCTTTAGACTATTTTAATAGGTTTTTCCTCGATTTCTATGGGAACCAGTAAAGGTCACACATTTTAACTAGCACCATTAAAACCGCCTTTTTACCGCCTATTCAACCAGCCAACTTTCATCACAATTGAAAGAACAAGGCTACCTCTAACTTAGACATCAAAGTTAGCTGCCCAAGTCTGTAGACTATTTTAATAGGTTTTCCCCCGATTTCTATGGGAACCAGTAGAGGTCACACATTTTAACTAGCACCATTAGAAGCGTCTTTTGCCTCGTTTTCAAAAAGCCACCTTTCATCACAATTGAAAGAACAAGGCTACCTCTAACTTAGACATCAAAGTTAGCTGCCCAAGTCTGTAGACTATTTTAATAGGTTTTCCCCCGATTTCTATGGGAACCAGTAGAGGTCACACATTTTAACTAGCACCATTAGAAGCGTCTTTTGCCGCGTTTTTACGTAGGCAACTTTCATCACAATTGAAAGAACAAGGCTACCTCTAACTTAGACATCAAAGTTAGCTGCCCAAGTCTTTAGACTATTTTAATAGGTTTTCCCTCGATTTCTATGGGAACCAGTAGAGGTCACACATTTTAACTAGCACCATTAGAAGCGCCAATTGCCGCCTTTTCAACCAACCAACTTTAATTACAATTGAAAGAACAAGGCTACCTCTAACTTAGACATCAAAGTTAGCTGCCCAAGTCTTTAGACTATTTTAATAGGTTTTTCCTCGATTTCTATGGGAACCAGTAAAGGTCACACATTTTAACTAGCACCATTAAAACCGCCTTTTTACCGCCTATTCAACCAGCCAACTTTCATCACAATTGAAAGAACAAGGCTACCTCTAACTTAGACATCAAAGTTAGCTGCCCAAGTCTGTAGACTATTTTAATAGGTTTTCCCCCGATTTCTATGGGAACCAGTAGAGGTCACACATTTTAACTAGTACCATTAGAAGCGCCTTTTACCGCGCTTTCACGAAACTACCTTTCATCACAATTGAAAGAACAAGGCTACCTCTAACTTAGACATCAAAGTTAGCTGCCCAAGTCTGTAGACTATTTTAATAGGTTTTTCCCCGATTTCTATAGGAACCAGTAGAGGTCACATATTTTAACTAATACCATTAGAAGCGTCTTTTGCCGCGTTTTTACGTAGGCAACTTTCATCACAATTGAAAGAACAAGGCTACCTCTAACTTAGACATCAAAGTTAGCTGCCCAAGTCTTTAGACTATTATAATAGGTTTTCCCTCGATTTCTATGGGAACCAGTAGAGGTCACACATTTTAACTAGCACCATTAGAAGCGCCTTTTACCGCGCTTTCACAAAACTACCTTTCATCACAATTGAAAGAACAAGGCTACCTCTAACTTAGACATCAAAGTTAGCTGCCCAAGTCTGTAGACTATTTTAATAGGTTTTCCCCCGATTTCTATGGGAATCAGTAGAGGTCACACATTTTAACTAATACCATTAGAAGCGTCTTTTGCCGCGTTTTTACGTAGGCAACTTTCGTCACAATTGAAAGAACAAGGCTACCTCTAACTTAGACATCAAAGTTAGCTGCCCAAGTCTTTAGACTATTTTAATAGGTTTTCCCTCGATTTCTATGGGAACCAGTAGAGGTCACACATTTTAACTAGCACCATTAGAAGCGCCATTTGCCGCCTTTTCAACCAACCAACTTTAATTACAATTGAAAGAACAAGGCTACTCTAACTTAGACATCAAAGTTAGCTGCCCAAGTCTTTAGACTATTTTAATAGGTTTTCCCTCGATTTCTATGGGAACCAGTAGAGGTCACACATTTTAACTAGCACCATTAGAAGCGCCTTTTACCGCGCTTTCACAAAACTACCTTTCATCACAATTGAAAGAACAAGGCTACCTCTAACTTAGACATCAAAGTTAGCTGCCCAAGTCTGTAGACTATTTTAATAGGTTTTCCCCCGATTTCTATGGGAACCAGTAGAGGTCACACATTTTAACTAGTACCATTAGAAGCGTCTTTTGCCGCGTTTTTACGTAGGCAACTTTCATCACAATTGAAAGAACAAGGCTACCTCTAACTTAGACATCAAAGTTAGCTGCCCAAGTCTTTAGACTATTTTAATAGGTTTTCCCTCGATTTCTATGGGAACCAGTAGAGGTCACACATTTTAACTAGCACCATTAGAAGCGCCATTTGCCGCCTTTTCAACCAACCAACTTTAATTACAATTGAAAGAACAAGGCTACCTCTAACTTAGACATCAAAGTTAGCTGCCCAAGTCTTTAGACTATTTTAATAGGTTTTTCCTCGATTTCTATGGGAACCAGTAAAGGTCACACATTTTAACTAGCACCATTAAAAGCGCCTTTTTACCGCCTATTCAACCAACCAACTTTCATCACAATTGAAATAACAAGGCTACCTCTAACTTAGACATCAAGTCAGCAGCCCAAGTCTTTAGACTATTTTAATAGGTTTTTCCTCAAATTCTATGGGAACCAGTAAAGGTCACACGTTTTAACTAGCACTATTAGAAGCGCTTTTTGCCGCCTTTTCAACCAGCCAACTTTCATGACAATTGAAAGTACAAGGCTATCTCTAACTTAGACATCAATGTTAGCTGCCCAAGTCTTTAGACTATTTTAATAGGTTTTCCCTCAATTTCTATGGGAACCAGTAAATGTCACACATTTTAACTAGCACCATTTCTTCTTCAAGTTTGTACGATTCGTTGAGTGACGTGTCAGATATGCCTGATCTGAATGAACGCTTGAGGATTACTTTTGACTCGTCAGTTAAGAACTTTAATGTCGTCCACATCAATGCGCAGAGTGTGCCGGTTCACTACACAGTTACTGACTTCATTCAGCTCCAATCAAAATATACACGCAATCCTTGTCTCCGAGTCGTGGTTAAAACCTACACTTCCTTCTACATTATACCCTTTGCCCGGGTATTGTTTGATACGTAACGACAGAATCGGCACCAAGGATAGCGGATCGGGAACTGTTCGTGGTGGTGGTGTGGCCATTTACATAAGGAGTAATCTAGCTAGTCAAGTAGTTGCGCAGTCCCCATCAGTCTACTCAAACTCTTCGGAATATCTTTTTTTAGAGGTTACTTTATACCACTCAAAAGTTCTTCTTGGTGTTTTTTACAGCCCATCCTCCCAGATTAACTATTTCGATTCCCTTCAAAATACCCTCGTTGATATGAGCCCCCAGTTTGACCACACAATTATTATGGGTGATTTTAATACCTGCCTCCTGAAAAATGATCATCGTTCCGTTAAACTCCATTCTTTAGCCACTTCTTTGAACCTCAGTATTTTACCACTCAATGCCACACATTTTCCCCATAACGGCCCCCCTTCTCTCCTGGACATAATGTTGACTTCATCGCCGGACCTAGTCTCTCTTCATGGTCAATTTAATGCCGCTGGGTTTTCCAACCACGACTTGATCTATGCTTCTTTCAATATCCGTCCGCCCAAAAAGAATCATAAAATAATCATGCGTCGAAATCTTCAGGGCATAAATCGGCAAGCGCTTTTTGCTGATATCTCTGGTGCAGATTGGGGTAGCATTGACCGTCATGCTGACATTGATCTGAAGGTAAGGGCTTTCAATGGCATATTGCTTGCGATTTTCGACAAACATGTTCCGTTGAAGCCTACGCGCGTTAAGCACTTCCCTGCGCCGTGGCTCACGCCAGATATTAAATTGCATATGGTTAGACGTGATCGAGCCCGCGTTAAGATCCGACAAGATTCTTCGGATGAAAATCGCCAGAAGTACATCTTATTACGTAACCGCTGCAATAAAATCTGTAGGGAAGCAAAGCGTAGATATATCCACAAATCCATTGAAGAGTGTCCCCCTTCTAAATTGTGGAAGTTCCTGAAGTCTCTTGGGGTGGGCAAAACTCAGCAATGTACGTCTAGTTTTTTAGATATAGAGGCTATCAATAAGCATTTCAGTGCCTCGCCAGTATCTCTTGACCCTTCCGTAAAGCAATCTACTTTGTCACTTCTTGCCATTACCAGACACCCTGACTTGCCTCCCTTTGAGTTTAGTAGCATTTCACCGCAAGAGACACTTGCCTACCTCAAATCTATTAAGACGAAGGCTGTCGGTGAAGATAACCTTAGTGTGGATATGCTCATGCTCGTGGCTGAATTTGTTGCTCCGATCCTTTCCGATATTATTAATTTCTCCTTGTCTACTGGTACGTTTCCAGCGTCCTGGAAATTAGCCCACGTAATCCCTCTCCCTAAAATCCCAAATCCTGTTTCTTTCTCTCAATATAGACCTATCTCCATTCTCCCTGTTTTATCAAAAATTATTGAGCATTTTGTAAATCGTAGCCTCCTATCACATCTCAATAAGCATTCCTTGTTAAATCCCTTCCAATCTGGATTCCGCCCCGGGCATAGCACAGTCACCACTTTGGTTAAAGTCACCGATGACATTCGACTTAACATAGAATGTAAAAAACTCACCATCCTTGTTCTTCTCGACTTCAGTAGTGCCTTTAATACGGTGGACTTTGACATCCTGCTCGGTATTCTCCACTCTATCAATATCTCCCAACCCGCTTTGTCATGGTTCCGCAACTACCTGTTTGACAGGCGCCAGCGCGTTAGGTTCAACGACAAGTTGTCCAATTGGTGTGAACTTACAGCAGGCGTCCCACAGGGGGGAGTGCTTTCTCCACTGCTTTTTTCTATTTTTATAAACAGTATCACGCAATCTCTTGCATCTTCATATCATTTATACGCGGACGACCTACAGATTTATGCAGCGGCAAGTATAGACGATTTATGCCCACTAATTGCGCAAGTCAACAATGATTTGGATTCCATTCGTTGCTGGGCGTTCAAATTCGGATTAAAAGTGAATGCAAAGAAATCGCAGGCAATTGTTATTGGTAGTCCTTACTATATAAGTAAGCTCTCAGATGTGGTGGTGCCTGATATCCTTTTTGATGGAATCTCTATTCCTCTGTCCTCTACTGTTAGGAATTTGGGCATCACCATGGATCAGACGCTTTCTTGGACTCCTCATATTGCCGAAGTGAGTCAAAAAATATTTGGATCTCTCCACTCACTAAGGCGTCTATAGAATTTCCTTCCTCTGCATACTAAGCGGACTCTTACTCAGTCTCTTCTCCTTCCTCTTCTGGACTATGGGGATATCGCGTTCCTTGATCTCAGGGAAGAGCTGCTTGAAAAGCTTGAACGCCTGCAAAACGTATGTATCAGGTACATTTTCGGTCTACGCAAGTATGATCACATCTCCTACTTTCGGTCTCAGCTTCAGTGGTTGCCGATCCGCCGGCGGAGAGATGTGCATATTCTGTCGTTACTGTTCAACACACTTTTTAATCCTGCTGCCCCTCCATACCTTTCTGAGAGATTTAGATACATGGCTGATGGCAGTGGTCATCGTCTGAGGTCCAACGCCAACCTTACTCTTGCTCTACCGTCTAATAAGACGCGAACATACTCTAGATCTTTCACGGTACGCGCTGTGAAGTTGTGGAACGAGTTGCCCTTGTCAATAAGACAGTCCCAGTCTGTCGCCTCACTCAAGAGGAATTTGAAGAAATTGTGGCTCTCCAACGACTTGTGATTTGGTTGAATACTATATATATTTATTTATGTATATTAATTTAAATACGTATATATTTATAATATGTATTTATTATATGTTATAGTTGTTATATATTTATTTGGTTTTGGTTTTAGCTATAAGTTTCCTTATTGAAAAGTTTTAGTACACTGTGTAAGTTTGTCTATCTCATTCTCCCACTATACACTCAATCCCTCAAAAAAGGTTGTCCCTCGATTTCTATGGGAACCAGTAAAGGTCACACATTTTAACTAGCACCATTAGAAGCGTCTTTTGCCGCGTTTTCAACAAGCCACCTTTCATCACAATTGAAAGAACAAGGCTACCTCTAACTTAGACATCAAAGTTAGCTGCCCAAGTCTTTAGACTATTTTAATAGGTTTTCCCTCAAATTCTATGGGAACCAGTAAAGGTCACACGTTCTAACTAGCGCCATTAGAAGCGCCTTTTGCCGCCTTTTCAACCAGCCAACTTTCATCACAATTGAAAGAACAAGGCTACCTCTAACTTAGACATCAATGTTAGCTGCCCAAGTCTTTTGACTATTTTAATAGGTTTTCCCTCAATTTCTATGGAAACCAGTTAAGGTCACACATTTTAACTTGCACCATTATAAGCGTCTTTTGCCGCCTTTTCAATCAACCAACTTTCATCACAATTGAAAGAACAAGGCTACCTCTAACTTAGACATCAAAGTTAGCTGCCCAAGTCTTTAGACTATTTTAATAGGTTTTCCCTCGATTTCTATGGGAACCAGTAAAGGTCACACATTTTAACTTGCACCATTATAAGCGTCTTTTGCCGCCTTTTCAATCAGCCAACTTTCATCACAATTGAAAGAACAAGGCTACCTCTAACTAAGACATCAAAGTTAGCTGCCCAAGTCTTTAGACTATTTTAATAGGTTTTCCCTCGATTTCTATGGGAACCAGTAAAGGTCACACATTTTAACTAGCACCATTAGAAGCGTCTTTTGCCGCGTTTTCAACAAGCCACCGTTCATCACAATTGAAAGAACAAGGCTACCTCTAACTTAGACATCAAAGATAGCTGCCCAAGTCTTTAGACTATTTTAATAGGTTTTCCCTCGATTTCTATGGGAACCAGTAGAGGTCACACATTTTAACTAGCACCATTAGAAGCGTCTTTTGCCGCGTTTTCAACAAGCCACCTTTCATCACAATTGAAAGAACAAGGCTACCTCTAACTTAGACATCAAAGTTAGCTGCCCAAGTCTTTAGACTATTTTAATAGGTTTTCCCTCGATTTCTATGGGAACCAGTAAAGGTCACACATTTTAACTAGTACCATTAGAAGCGCCTTTTACCGCGCTTTCACTAAACTATCTTCCATCACAATTGAAATAACAAGGCTTCCTCTAACTTAGACATCAAAGTTAGCTGCCCAAGTCTTTAGACTATTTTAATAGGTTTTCCCTCGATTCCTATGGGAACCAGTAAAGGTCACACATTTTAACTAGCACCATTAGAAGCGTCTTTTGGCGCGTTTTCAACAAGCCACCTTTCATCACAATTGAAAGAACAAGGCTACCTCTAACTTAGACATCAAAGTTAGCTGCCCAAGTCTTTAGACTATTTTAATAGGTTTTCCCTCGATTTCTATGGGAACCAGTAAAGGTCACACATTTTAACTAGTACCATTAGAAGCGCCTTTTACCGCGCTTTCACGAAACTACCTTCCATCACAATTAAAATAACAAGGCTACCTCTAACTTAGACATCAAAGTTAGCTGCCCAAGTCTTTAGACTATTTTAATAGGTTTTCCCTCGATTTCTATGGGAACCAGTAAAGGTCACACATTTTAACTAGCACCATTAGAAGCGTCTTTTGCCGCGTTTTCAACAAGCCACCTTTCATCACAATTGAAAGAACAAGGCTACCTCTAACTTAGACATCAAAGTTAGCTGCCCAAGTCTTTAGACTATTTTAATAGGTTTTCCCTCGATTTCTATGGGAACCAGTAGAGGTCACACATTTTAACTAGTACCATTAGAAGCGCCTTTTACCGCGCTTTCACGAAACTACCTTCCATCACAATTGAAATAACAAGGCTACCTCTAACTTAGACATCAAAGTTAGCTGCCTAAGTCTTTAGACTATTTTAATAGGTTTTCCCTCGATTTCTATGGGAACCAGTAAAGGTCACACATTTTAACTAGCACCATTAGAAGCGTCTTTTGCCGCGTTTTCAACAAGCCACCTTTCATCACAATTGAAAGAACAAGGCTACCTCTAACTTAGACATCAAAGTTAGCTGCCCAAGTCTGTAGACTATTTTAAACGCGGCAAAAGGCGCTTCTAATGGTGCTAATAAAAATGTGTGACCTTTCCTGGTTCCCATAGAAATCGAGGGAAAACCTATTAAAATAGTCTACAGACTTGGGCAGCTAACTTTGATGTCTAAGTTAGAGGTAGCTTTGTTCTTACAATTGTAATGAAAGGTAGTTTCGTGAAAGCGTGGTAAAAGGCGCTTCTAATGGTACTAGTTAAAATGTGTGACCTCTACTGGTTCCCATAGAAATCGAGGGAAAACCTATTAAAATAGTCTAAAGACTTGGGTAGCTAACTTTGATGTCTAAGTAAGAGGTAGACTTGTTTTTTAAATTATGATGAAAGGTGATTTCGTGAAAACGCGGTAACAGACGCTTCTAATGGTACTAGTTAAAATGTGTGACCTCTACTGGTTCCCATAGAAATCGAGGGAAAACCCATTAAAATAGTCTAAAGACTTGGGCAGCTAACTTTGATGTCTAAGTTAGAGATAGCCTTGTTCTTTCAATTGTGATGAAAGTTGGCTGGTTAAAAACGCGTCAAATAACGCTTCTAATGGTACTAGTTAAAATATGTGACCTCTACTGGTTCCCATAGAAATCGGGGGAAAACCTATTAAAATAGTCTACAGACTTGGGCAGCTAACTTTGATGTTTAAGTTAGAGGTAGCCTTGTTCTTTCAAATGTGATGAAAGGTAGCTTTTTGAAAACGAGGCAAAAGACGCTTCTAATGGTGCTAGTTAAAATGTGTGACATCTACTGGTTCTCATAGAAATCGAGGGAAAACCTATTAAAATAGTCTAAAGACTTGGGCAGCTAACTTTGATGTCTAAGTTAGAGGTAGCCTTGTTCTTTCAATTGTGATGAAAGGTAGTTTTGTGAAAGCGCGGTAAAAGGCGCTTCTAATAGTACTAGTTAAAATGTGTGACCTCTACTGGTTCCCATAGAAATCGAGGGAAAACCTATTAAAATAGTCTAGAGACTTGGGCTGCTGAATTGATGTCTAAGTTAGAGGTAGCCTTGTTATTTGAATTGTGATGGAAGGTAGTTTCGTGAAAGCGCGGTAAAAGGCGCTTCGAATGGTGCTAATTAAAATGTGAGACCTTTACTGGTTCCCATAGAAATCGAGGAAAAACCTATTAAAATAGTCTACAGACTTGGGCAGCTAACTTCGATGTCTAAGTTAGAGGTAGCCTTGTTCTTTCAATTGTGATGAAAGTTGGGTGGTTGAAAAGGCGGCAAAAAGCGCTTCTAATGGTGCTAGTTAGAACGTGTGACCTCTACTGGTTCCCATAGAAATCGAGGGAAAACCTATTAAAATAGTCTAAATACTTGGGCAGCTAACTTTGATGTCTAAGTTAGAGGTAGCCTTGTTCTTTCAATTGTGATAAAAGCTGGCTTGTTGAAAACGCGGCAAAAGACGCTTCTAATGGTGCTAGTTAAAATGTGTGACCTTTACTGGTTCCCATAGAAATCGAGGGAAAACCTATTAAAATAGTCTAAAGACTTGGGCAGCTAACATTGATGTCTAAGTTAGAGGTAGCCTTGTTCTTTCAATTGTGATGAAAGTTGGGTGGTTGAAAAGGCGGCAAAAAGCGCATCTAATGGTGCTAGTTAAAATGTGTGACCTTTACTGGTTCCCATAGAAATCGAGGAAAAACCTATTAAAATAGTCTAAATACTTGGGCAGCTAACTTTGATGTCTAAGTTAGAGGTAGCCTTGTTCTTTCAATTGTAATGAAAGGTGGCTTATTGAAACAGTGTCGAATGCCGCTTCTAATGGTACTAGTGAAAATGTGTGACCTCGACTGATTCTCATATAAAATGAAAAAACTTATGTAGGGTGTCAAATTATGAAAATGTGAAGTTAGCTGCCTAAACGATTAAGTATTAAATTTCTTCAGTTTAGCGTCTCCGAGGGGTGGAAATGGATAGATTTGTTAATGTTGTATTTATCGTCGTCTATTTAAAACGAATTTCCTCTTGAAAAACGTTTTTTTTAAGTTTAATTGGAAAAATAGTTGTGACTTCTGTATTTAGTCGGGTTATCATGGTCAGCTAACTTTAGGCAGCTAACTTCACACCGGTAGCTCATTCCACAACCTAAGTGTTCTTGGTATAAACTGCCTGTTGAATCGTACTGTACGAGAACGCAATGGCTCCAAGGTGTGGGGATGAGCTCGTTGAGAATGTTTTTGAATGCCCAAGTATCATTATTATTGGATTCGATGAGTTTTTAATAAAGGCTCAAATACTCCGACTGACAACCGCTGTCAGTTCGCGCGGGAAACGGTAGATTTGACAGTTGTTGCTAAGATTGGTTAGGCGCGTATAATGTTGCTCTGTGTCTATAAATTGTTAATTTAATGCAAATTCTTTGTATATTTGTAGAAATAGCGAATATATTTTGTTATTTACTGATTTTATGTCTTTCACTGCTAAAATTATTGTTTTGTCTTATACACAGTGTGCAACACGTAGATATTTTATGTCGCTGTTTTCTAGTCTCAACTTTCATTAACTAGACTAAAACTATTTGTTTTCTTGTCGTTAGTTATCGACGATAATAATCGGATGCATTTCCCGGTAATCGACTGGATATTGCGGACTAGTTGTTTTCCCATTACCCGGCAAATTGCTTCCAGTATCAATATTAAACGGAGGCATTGAGGGAAACAAGCTAGAAAATTACTGATTTTTTTATCAGAGCGAATTGCTTTGAGCAACGTATTTTTCTTCGAGTTAATCATGTATGCTTAGTAGTTAGTTCATGTTATGTGTGTATTATTCTGTGGTCTTTTTGTGTTGGTGAGATACTCGTATTAGCTGTCAAAGTCATAAAAAATGTCTCCCTCCCTCTAATTTCCAAACTATGTAGTTTAAGATTCTGAAAAAAATTGGGACGGTTAATAAACACTTTCAACGTTTGGTTTAAACAACGGTTTTACGGTTTTTGAGTTTTCGCTGAAAAGCTGTCTTGCCCAAACAAAAGGTAGTAAGCGCTGTGAGTTCACTATGATGATACAACCTTTTCAGATTCAATGTATTGGACAGTGGTTTTAAATGTGGACTATGTAGTAGGCGTTGGTATGGAACCCTTCATTATGCGTGATCCGACACGCACTTTTATAAATAAATAAAATAAATAAATAAATATTAGAGGACAATCTTACACAAATCGAACTAGCCCCACAGTAAGCTCAAGAAGGCTTGTGTTATGGGTACTAGAAGACGATATATTTAATAGATATAAATACTTAAATACATAGAAAACATCCAAGACTCAGAAACAAATATTCATGCTCATCACACAAATATTTGCCCTGACCGGGATTCGAACCCAGGACCGTCAGCTTCACAGGCAGGTGCACTACCCACTAGGCTAAACCGGTCGTCTTTTAATTCCAAAAATAGAACTTGCCCACAAAAATTCACTCAATCGGATAAGATTTCGACCTGCAGAACGACCATTACAATATTTCCCACGTTTTAGATACCTGTCTCAGTTTTTGACTCAAGTAATTTGCTGCTAAAGAGGGTTATAGTGTTGTCTGAATAGGGATGTTGACACCAAATAAGAAAATTAATAACTTGAATTTTTTTCGAAAAAGGATCATATTCTCAAACAAATAGCGAAAAAAGTAACTCAAAAGAATAAATAATTATATAATTATAAGTCTTCAAAGTTTTAAGTGGGGGCATGTTCTGTCCCTTTTTCGCAAAACGCACCTCTGTATTGAATGATCGTCATTTACTATGGCGCTTTAGGGCAGTGACGTCACTGATTCGTAGCGCTTTCTCCCTCTAATTAAAAACGTTGTAACGGTGGTAACTTCCTTATTATTTGAGATATTTTAACGGGATTGTTTTATGTCTTCTTTCTTTTGGATAATAATTTAGATACTAATAAATGTTGAGTCAACATCCCTATTCCCTTGCCAGGAATACTGCCCTCGGAAAAATTTCCGGCAATGCATTCGACATGTTACAACTTCATTTAATATGTTGATGTATAATGATAACAAGACTCGACATCGAATAATAATACCACTACTATAGAGAGAGAGACATATCATTTGTTGTCCTTGTGTTAATTTCTTTTTTTTATCTATCACAAACTATTTGATATGAATATATGGCGGAAAAACGATTACTCGCCCAAGTTGGAGCAGGCACGTATCCAGACTTGGTTCGGGGGGGAACAAACATTGAAACAACCATGTGAACTGTTTAAAAATCGCTGTAATCACTGTACTATAATTTTTAATAACTTAAAGAAGTACCGTCCGTAGTTTAGTTACACACTTATAAGTATTTTATATTAAATATTTTAGTATTTTCGGGGTGGGGGGGGGGGGGATAAATCCCAATTCCCCCCCCTCTGGATACGTGCCTGTTGAGGAGGTTATTTATGGTAAGCCGTCAGTCACTCAAGTTCTCAATTTATCTGCATAGTAGCTTTTCGTTCTCTTTTGGTGGCACGGTTATAGATTCTCTAATATAGAATCTATACTCTGTGACCACTAAGTTTAAAACCCGCCCTAAACTATGCAACCTGCATGCGACGTCGATACCTGCAGAAATCCCGTTCAAGTTAGAACCCTGGCTTCATAAGCCGAAGCCACTTCTTGGTCACAAAATGACATAAGTACATTGCAGTTTCAGTGTATAAATGTCGTTTTGAACTGGTCGAGCGGTACAATGTTCTGGCTATTTTGGGACTTCGGTGTCTGGTGGGATGTTGAATAACATGCAGGGTCACAGTCGTTGAGCATAACAGTAAGCAAGGTTGTTACAGTAGTACCCAACTGATATGGCTTAACGATGTCCCTGCGCAGAAGATGAATTTTTAAAGCGCGGGAAATGCTATTGACCAATCGGCACGCTCCACGCACCGCGCTTCTTTTTCCTGCACCGCTATTGGTCCGCAGCTGCCGCCATGTTAGCGCGCGCCGCGTGGCATGTTAGTCAGCCGCCATACTTCTGATCGAGTGCACGCGCATTATGAACCGTGTATTATGAACCTTATAGTAGTAATCTAAGGTTAATTGTAAGTTTTAAGTATTCTTTCGTTAATCTTCGGAGCGATACTTTCTTTTCTGCGCGAACGAAGATTCACGACGCGCCTTATCAGTTGGGTACTACTGTAACACTATTGTGAACACATCGTGCAGGGCGAGAATGCTGTAAAACTACACACTGTACACTGTACAGTACAGTCAGCGCTGATTCGTCATCGCCACGGCTCGAATGACCGACGGTGATTTAAAATGGCTTAGACACGCGACTCTATTGATTTAAGAGACTAAGGGTGGTTTGCACCAAACCGTCTGTAATCGTAAGCGGTGTTCGTTAAAATCGATTGTATGGAAAGTTTTTTTATACAACGCCAGTGGCAAACAAGAGTACGGTCCACCTGATGGCAAGCGGCCACCACAGCCTATAGACACCCGCAACTCCAAGGGAGTCACGTGCGCGTTGCCGACCCTTTATAAGATTTGAAGATGCACTGTGTTGACAGCAGAAGGAACACATTTAGGTCCCTCGCTCTCAACACAGTGCAACCTCGGGAGCTCTGGCAACCTTGCTCACCTCCAGGAACACAACACTACATACTTGTACAGTAAATAATGTTATTATGGCTGTGGTCTCCTGCAAGGCGGAGGTACTTCCCTAGTTGGGCTACTCCAAACAACAAGACACAAGACAATTTTTTATGGGATGACAGCTGCCGGCGCCATGTTTGACGATGACCGGCCTGTGATCGTATGTTTGTGCAACCGACCCTTAGGGTTAGATTATTGGGATTATTCTGCTGCCCTACGAAAACATACCTTGTTTCTTTTAACATTGTAAATTAGTCAAATAAAGAAGTAGTGGTCATAAACACACGTACATATAATTCGCATTATTCCCCTGAAAGATCAGAATAATTGACATTTATTGAATATAACAAATTACTTTTTTAAAACCAGAGCCGATTTCTTACAATCTCTGCTTCTTTGGGTTTTTTAGGCTCGGTTTTTAAAGATCCGTTAGGCCTTCAACGACGTCAGTTTGTTACGTCAAAAAATGTACTAAGTTACTGAAATTTGATCTGACATTTGGTCTAACGGATCTTTCTAAAACCCAGCCTTAGGCTCGGTTTTATAAAGATCCGTTAGGCCTTATGTCAGTTTGTTATGTCAAAAAATGTACTAAGTTACTGAAATTTGATCTGACATTTGGTCTAACGGATCTTTCTAAAACCCAGCCTTAGTGTACATATTTTAGATGAATGAAACGAAAACCTAAATTAAATAATATTTGATGACGTATCATATTAAAGATATATAAGTAAATATAAATTACTATATGTTTTCTTATTTTTCAATAACAATTTATAATGTAAGCATGAAAGACTTGGGCTGGGCAAGCTGGTTTTAGTTTTTAATTCATTTGTAATTATTGAAATTCAAATTCAACTAGTTTTTGTTTTTCATATGTACACTGTGATCGTAATAAAAACATATATAGTATCAACATGAGGGTTCATATTGCGTTGCTATACCCTCACAGGGTTGTGAGGGTATAGTAACGCAACTAAGACTAGGTTGGTACGTGCTAAAAACTTAGGCAGAATTTTTTATACAAAATAAAATATTTATATATATGTTTATCTGAGTTTTACTTATTCATTTAAGAACTCTTTGACGGAATTAAATAGTATGCTTTATTGACCAAGTGCCGTTTTAATTGTGTTTTAAATCTATGTTTGTTAGTTTCGTCCTGTAATGTCTTCGGGATTTTATTAAATATGTTAACTGACATAGCAAATGGACCGGAGTGTATCATTTGCATTTTTGAATTAGGTCGGGCTAGTCTACTATTGGGACGTAGATGCGACGGACGAGTGTACTGTGGGAAAAGGGAAATGTTGTTTTTAACAAATACGCTTGCATATTTGTTTGTATGCTTTTTAGGGTTCCGTAGCCAAAATGGCAAAAACGGAACCCTTATAGTTTCGTCATGTCCGTCTGTCCGTCTGTCCGTCTGTCCGTCTGTCCGTCTGTCACAGCCGATTTACTCGGAAACTATAAGTACTACAGTGATGAAATTTGATGGGAATATGTGTTGTATGAACCGCTACAAAATTATGACACTAAATAGTAAAAAAAAGAATTGGGGGTGGGGCCCCCCATACATGTAACTGAGGGATGAAAATTTTTTTTTCGATGTACATACCCGTGTGGGGTATCAATGGAAAGGTCTTTTAAAATGATATAAAGTTTTCTAAAAAACATTTTTCTTAAAGTGAACGGTTTTTGAGATATCAGCTCTCAAAGTCGTAAAAAGTATGTCCCCCCCCCTCTATTTTTATAACTACGGGGTATAAAATTCTAAAAAAAATAGAGGTGATGCATGCTAATTAACTCTTTCAACGATTTTTGGTTTGATCAAAGTATCTCTTATAGTTTTTGAGATAGGTTGATTTAACTGTAATTTTGGTTAAGTTATTTTTGCTGTTTTATAGATACTAGTACGGAACCCTTCGTGCGCGAGTCCAACTCGCCCTTGGCCGGTTTTGTTTCAATAAATTCTGTATCGTTTTGCTAGTTGATCAAAAATGCTTGTACAGTTTTAGTTAATGCAACTGACAATGTTTTATTCTTGAATTCGAAACGTATGTTTATTTGGAAAGATTCCTTAATAAAGCATGAAAGTACAGTTTTAATATTCATTGAGATTATTTGACAATGTCACCACAGAACGTGCCTGATAAAAAAACCTTGTAAGTCGTTCACTGTCAATCTTTCTAAGAGGCCTTACAAGTTTTACCAAATTACCAAAATACCAATAAAGTGATTAAAGGATACGATGACTTTATAAAAGTTTTAGATAGTGACATAGACATTTTTTGATTTTATTGTGCGTCAGGAGAATTTAAGCGAAAAAAAGCGTTGGAATGATGTTTGAAACAATATTTCTTATTAAGAATATCAAAAAATGACATACAATTAATGACATAAGGTCGCAATAGTCCTTTTCTAGATAGTAACACTGAGAAAATGTCAAGGTGTAAATTCAAACAGAAAATGGCCGTGTTTTTTAACGTCGTAAAATTTATTTTACGTCTCGTGTGTTGCAACACTCGCTCAGGATTCTATATTTGAGTCACTCAATTCGCTCAGGATTCTATTTACGAACCACTCGCTTCGCTCTCGGTTCAACCATTGAATACATTCGCTAGCTCGTAGTTCAACCCTAGAGTCCATTCGCTAGCTCGTGTTTATTCCACACTGGCGGTTAAAAAGCTGCACACTTGTATAACAAATAATTTTACCTGTAGCATACTGTTGTCATTTACCTGTGTTCCGATAGAGTATCGGTAACTATTTCCGGGTAATCCATACGGACCTGTCCAGTTAGTGGTACACTCGGCAACTTATCACGCGCCCCTCTGCGATATGTCACGCATATCGGTACAGTCAGGCACAATTGATTTACGGTTATGTTAAATTATTTCAAACAATTTAGTTTGAGGCTCTTTGTAGAACATATTTTACTAATTTGGCTAATGAAAGCTGAGACGCTGCTCGCGTTGTCATATCAATTGAGACTAAATGCAAGTGCGTTCGTTTGTGTTTTGTTTAAAAAAAACTTATACTAGAGATACAGTAGATTACAATCTTTTAAATACAAATACAAATACAAACATTTATTCTGCAAATAGGCCACAAGGGCACTTTTGCATGTCAAAATATTAATTTACAATTTAAGAAAGTCTGACTATAATAAGTAATACATTTTTCATGTCAAAATATTAATTTACAGTTCACGAAGGAATAATAATTTCGAGTCTACAATTATAACAAAATTAATGTCATACAGTGAAGATAAACTTGCAAAGTTATCTATTACAAATATTACAACATCAGTAAAGTTAGAGATGTATAAGGTCTCAAGATTAAACAACGAGTATAATGAAATTAATATAATATCCCAGAGATGTACATGGTCTCTGAGCGTCATAATTAAAATTAATTTAATATTGTTAGAGATGTATATGGTCTCTAAGCCACTGATAATAAAAACGAATCCACAACAGGATGATGTCTCTCGTCAATCCCCTATAAAAAGACACTAGTATTAACGTAGTCACTATGTCCTAGCAAGCATGAACAGACCGGACTCCACAAACAGCACCCGATCACGAATATGACGCGTATCTCAGCCATCTCTTTTGACAGACAATCTCGCTAGTTAGATTATAAAGTAACGGTTTTTACAATCTGACGGTGACATATACATATAACACACGGCCGTTGCGTCGCCAGTTCTCTTCTTTCGAACTTTGCTTGACACACTGTCGCGAGTCTAGATACATCATCATAAAATTTAAGAGTTAGACTCTTGTCGGTGTAGCTCTCTCCATCTGACTCTATCCAGGGCCGCCTCCTTGATCTCCTTATACGACACGTGCTAGCTTTCCTTTTATTTGTTGCATGTAGCTTAACATCGGCCTTCCCCTTCCTCGCTTTCCTTCAATTTTGCCTTCTATGATGTTCTATATAAAATCGTCGTGTCGTATAAGATGACCAATAATTTTCCCTCTTCTATTTTCTATAATTTCCAACAGTTTCCTTTTCTCCCCCACTCTCCTCAGCACTTCATCGTTTGTAATTTGATTTGTCTAGATACATTGGCTGTAAAAATCAATTTAATTTTTAATACCAAAAATTATTTGAGCTGTTATTAAGAGCGGTCGTGTCGTCACCCATTATATATTAATTAGGTTAAGACTAGTATACACATTTTTTGGTTGTCCTGAAAATCAGCGTCACGACACATCAGTCGTGGCACATGCTGAGCGACAACCTTTTTGGTGTATACCCATTTCTAATTTGTATTCTTCTTTTTATCTGTATGTACACCAAATAAACGTTTTTTCTTTCTTTCTTTCTTTCAAAAATATGTTTAAATCAATGTCTCCTCTAAAACTGCCCTAGACTGTCCTACACACTGTACTGTACGAGTACAGTCAGCGCTGATCCATCATCACCACGGCTCGAGTAACCGACGGTGATTTAAAATGGCTCTGACACGCGACTACAGGATCTATTGATTTAAGAGACTAATAGGATTATTCGGCTGCCCAACTTATATATAGCTGTTTTTTTTTAAGATTATAAACCATGTAAATAAAGAAGTAGTGGACATAAACAAACATACATTGAATTCGTATTATTCGCATGAAAGATCAGAATAACTGACATTTACTCCACATACTTACTTTGACGACCGGTTTAGCCAAGTGGGTAGTGCACCTGCCTGTGAAGCTGACGGTCCTGGGTTCGAATCCCGGTCAGGGCAAATATTTGTGTGATGAGCATGAATATTTGTTTCTGAGTCTTGGATGTTTTCTATGTATTTAAGTATTTATATCTATTAAATATATCGTCGTCTAGTACCCATAACACAAGCCTTCTTGAGCTTACTGTGGGGCTAGTTCGATTTGTGTAGATTGTCCTCTAATATTTATTTATTTTTTATTTTATACTTATTTGAAATTCTAATGTTCGTTAGACGAAACTTACCCATGTTTAGGCCTGTTGAGCTCCCAGGTAAGACTATTCGTTCTACAGGGCAATTAAGAACAGTCCCTCGTCGCATGGCACTTGCAGTAAAAACCCTCGTGTCATTGGTCCGACTTACTATGAACGTCTACCCGCTGAAATACGCACACAGACCTCGGAAACAACATTCAGCTGTCGGCTGAGAAACTTTCTACTGTAATCTGTAAGCAAATTTTTTGACATAAAAAAAAAATATTAGAGGACAATCTTACACAAATCGAACTAGCCCCACAGTAAGCTCAAGAAGGCTTGTGTTATGGGTCCTAGACGACGAGATATTTAATAGATGTAAATACTTAAATACATAGAAAACATCCAAGACTCAGAAACAAATATTCATGCTCATCACACAAATATTTGCCCTGACCGGGATTCGAACCCAGGACCGTCAGCTTCACAGGCAGGTGCACTACCCATTAGGCTAAACCGGTCGTCAAACATAACAGCATAAATATAATTTTAATCTTAATTCTGACTTTATTGCATTGTATTGACTTGTACGTATTTTATGACGATCCTCTCAGGTGAATTTTATCATACTTATTTTATCATTGTATTATTTAACTGCTATTTTATTGATTGATTTTTAATTTGTTTTGTTTTATTTAATGTTATTGACGATCACAATAGAGATTCTTGTCAATTGACATGTAATTTATATTGTGAATAAATGAATCTGAATTTAGTGACTACGACGAATTATTTTTTTAAATCCGAAACGACTACTTACATGTTCGGCCTCCTTGGGTTTTTTTAATGTATAACTTTTAGTTGAATGAAACGAAACGTAATTATAAATATTTCTTGGCGTATCTTTACAATATATAAGTTAACATAAATATTCCTATTCGATTGTATTATTTTCCCGCAGTCTAGATTGTCTCGTTTTGAGTTTGGAAAACTTGTGTACGAAATATCATTTGGCATCTGACGGTGACGGAAAACATCGTATAATCCCATACAAAGCCTAGTTTTCCCTCTGGTTTGTAAGTTTAAATGGCAGTCTCGGAGGTTTTCCCTTGGATTCTCCCCAGGCTACTCTCCAACCGCGCACTCTTATCGCTTTATTTTGTTTTATAATTCGTTTGACATTGCACTCGTGTTTTAATAATTATCTTGTTACTTTTCAAAGATAGACGTTATTGTTTGACCTTGAATATTTGTATGCCAACCGACAAAATATAGAGATCCATGTATTTATGTAAGACCAAACTCTGTACCACCTATGTTTCACAAATAAAGAGTCTGATTCTGATTTATTGGGCCCGGCCTATAACGCCACAATCTGGTTAAAAAAGGCAGTCACTTTTGTAAAACTGCCTACTTCAAAAAAATCAAAAATCAAAAAATCAAAAATGTTTTATTGGTGTAAACATAGGTATTATACAGTACGAGGTCGGGGTCTCCTTTTAAGTAAACAATGATACTTGTGTCAGGAGATCCCGCTCTTCCATTGACAGGTGTACTTCAAAGTGCTCTAGTGTCCCTCAAGCTCCAACAGGCTACAATCGGAAAAAACGCTAGAAGGAGAAAGATAATCTGTAGTTTTGAATAGTGGTATCAGCACAATACATTGCGTTCAATACATTTTAATGTATTCGTCTAATTTGTATGGAAAACATAACCTCCTTGGATCGGCGTGATGCGGTTTGGGGCGGATAACGCAATTATGAAAACCGGCCATGGCGCCCTAACGCAAACAGTTAAAATTCAATAGCGGCCCAAATCCGAACAAACATAGCGGGGTTATGTCGGCGAACGATTTTGCCGATGTAACCGAATTCAGAGTCAGTATTTTTTATTTACTAGTATTTTTGACGACCGGTTTAGCCTAGTGGGCAGTGCACCTGCCTGTGAAGCTGACGGTCCTGGGTTCGAATCCCGGTCAGGGCAAATATTTGTGTGATGAGCATGAATATTTGTTTTTGAGTCTTGGATGTTTTCTATGTATTTAAGTATTTGGGTCAATCAACTTTTTCTTGTTGTTATTCTGTCCCGTCAGCGAGGAGACAACAGTAACCGAGTTTCTTAGAAAAATGATTATATTATGGACTTAAAGCATGCTCAAGAGATGACCCATGTCCAAATAGATTAATGCTCATCGTTAAAACTCATGTTTGGTAGATTTAAACCCTATAAAATCACGTTTTTAAAGAGTGACTCAGGAGACGTAACCATGGTAACTAGCAACAAAGAATAGTTGATCCACCCATTTATATCTATTAAATATATCGTCGTCTAGTACCCATAACACAAGCCTTCTTGAGCTTACTGTGGGGCTAGTTCGATTTGTGTAAGATTGTCCTCTAATATTTATTTATTTTATTTATTTATTTATTCGGTATTCGGCATGTTTTTGAATATTCGGTATTCTGCCGAATTATTCGATTCAGCTGCTGAATATTTACCGAACAATAACAATTTGAGAGGGTTTTGTTATAAGTTACAAGACTATTATAGTTACTGCTTCGTGAAATTAATACTTGACCCATTATTAATAGTGATTTAACTTATTTTTTATTAATATTTCGCTTTGACAATGAACAAAAATTTTACCATTCAATTAGTCTGTTTTACAACAATAGATGAAGGAATTACGTTGAACCGAATAATATTCGGTTCGGCAACAGCTGGACCTAATATTCGGCCGAATATTCGTATTCGGTTAAACTCATATTCGGCGCATCTCTAATATTTACTTTAAAACTTCGACATATGTGGCATCAAACTTTGACAATTTGGGGCCAAAAAACCAGTTTTTTGGACGTAAAAGAGATGAGTTATTAAAAATAAAAATCGCTGTTTCGTTAGAGACGTCAATAAGGAACATGTACATTTCATATATATAAGTGCATGAACAACATACTAGTATCGAAAATAGCGCTTATTAGAACCATGATTCAATAAATCCTAAAAGTATAAGTAGTCAGTTTTTTCAAAATTTGAGTCTCTCAAATGTAGATAAAGGATTGAAAAACCGATAACCGTTTGTGCCATAAATATATCTATAGTTTTGACGGGGCAATATCAACTCAAAATTCGTCAAAACCGATGAATAGCGCGTGGAGGCCCTTAAACATAATATTTACATTTATCCTAGCGTTTTTGCCTGTTGTAGGCATCCTAAAGTAGCCATCGGTCCGTTTTCATACCTAATCTGAAGATTTAGCGTAGGCCCTAGTTTTATTGATAGCGACTGCCATCAGACCTCCCAACACAGATTCGATTGCCTCTACAAGGCGGAAAATGCAGCTACGCGCTACAGCATAGCACACGTAGCGTTCGTGAGCTTCGAATGAGTTAGTTAGTTTTTTTAATCTTCCCAGTGCGTGCGCAGATCGATATGCATACGAAATCGCAAAAGATATGTGGAAGAGTAGTTGTGGTCCTAATAGAATAATATACAAGGGTGAATTTATACAAGAAAGGGAGTATCTACAAATTATATACATATATACAATAGACAGAGACACAGGAAGAAACGACAATAGAGAGATCTCAGGGACCGAAGTCCAATGAGAGTTGTTGGGAAGTTATATTTATGCAACTGACTTAAGAAACTTCGATAGCGCGATGTAGAACATGTCAGATTTGACAGTTGACAGAAGTGACGCTACAGATACGAAGAATACTTTTTTCCCCTATATAATGCTAGGCTTATAAAATAGATATAGAAATATTTATTTGCTAGAATACGTTACATATAAGGTCTTAAAATAATTAGAGAATCAGTGTTCAGTCGACATATATATAAACATGCAAATTATTGTTTCACATTAAATTATAAAAATCAAATCATAAAAATGTAAATAATTAACATGTCAATAATATAATATTATTTATTCATTTATTTAAGGTTTACCAACAATGTTTACACTATCACGTCCATTAATATATGTTAACATATAAGAAAGAAAGAAAGAAAAAAAAATATTCGTGGCACAAACACCGTACAAATTAACATAACACCAAAATACAGAAAATAGCCACGAAATGGCCCCAAATCAGCATATATTCACTCTAAGTGCAACAATTACTTAGAGGTAAACACCACTTGCAAAACTGTGTGATTATAAAAAAATTGAACAATAATTGAACCATTCGGTAATAGTAACAAGTCCAGCCTTATCCATTAAAATTTAAAAAGTCCTTCACACTGCATAGAATATTATAATTCTGCAGAATTTCGATTACATAATCACTTAAATATCGTTCCTCGCTGCAGGACTGCGTCACATCAATATTCCTCGGCAGTTTATGCAAAACATGTCGCGGTTAGACAGCGGATGGGAAGGGGGCAGCGGCAGCGGCAGCCGCAGCGGCAGTGGAAGTGGCAGGCAGTGGCAGTGTAGTTACAGCCGAAAACACCGCCGCAAGCACCTGCTGCAGTTTGGAGTAGACGGAACCGCAGAAATACAAGACTATTTAATAGTGGACCGAGATTAATTTTGTTCGTCAGTTTGCATCGATATCGCAAATGCAAATAAAATGGGTATATATAGTTTCTATCGAAACAACTGACCCGTTTTAATAGTTCTTGAATGTATTACACATTGTACCTATATATAATCACAAGCAATGGTAAATTAGACAAATTCAATAAAATCATAAAAAGATATGGGACTGCAAAGACACGCAGTCAAAATGTAAATTGAAAGTTACCTGAGAATTCTCATCATCACTACATAGTATAAAACAAAGTCGCTTTCTGTGTCCCTATATCCCTATGTATGCTTAAATCTTTAAAACTACGCAACGGATTTTGATGCGGTATTTTTTAATAGATAGAGTGATTGAGGAGGAAGGTTCATATGTATAATAACATCCGTTAAATAGTGCAGCCGTGCGAAGACGGGGTGGGTCGCTAGTGTTTTAATAAAAAAGAAAATAAGCAAAATTTCACGACAAAAATGGCAACTTACTCGTTTTTCGGGCCATAAAACTGTGACGTCACATTTCACTGCCTACCAGTATGGAGACTTCAGTGCTCGTCAGCTATTTTTTTTTTAATTTATTTTATAAACAGAAAAATACACTTTATTACACTACAATAAAACTCGCCAAACTGTGACGTTGGATGGCGAGATAGGCTCATTTTTTAGTGCTTTTAACTTAACCTATTTACTTAAATCTAACATAGGTACTTTCTGTAGGTACTTTCGTTTTCGTCTTTTAAAAATTACTTAAAAAAACATTGATGTCAAAGGCTTATTATAGGGTTGAGGACTATCTAACAGACAGAAATTCATGGCTCAAACCAAATACCTAAATAGCATAAAAAGTCATGTATAATATTTTCATTGTATCTAGTTGACACATTTCTTGCAGGAAAGCATATCAAACGATTCGACATGTTTTGTTTTCTTGTGTAACTACACATTGTAAATACCTATTGTTATTTTTTCCTCGTTTTTCTTTCAATTCTCTTTTGTTGTTTACTTACATTTACTTAAGTAGGTTAAGTAGTATCATTGTAATAAGCATATTTTGGAGAAAATGACTGACTGTCGAGTTTCTTTCGACGTTTCTTCTCGGCAGTGGTCTCATGAGAAACGCTAGTAGTTTTTGACTTGTAAAAGTGCCTTTGCGGCCTACTTGCAGAATAAAGTTCATTTATTTCATTTATGATGCTCGAATTGTAGTCCCATAGAAATATTTCATCTCTAAAAACTGATTCGAATGGCACCATTTAGTTATAGTTAAATAGCCTGTTGTCTCCGTTAATATGGCAGGAAAACACCCTCAGCTGCCAATAAAAACCAGTATCCAAAACTTTTCCGTCTAAAACCAGAACAAACGCCTGTAAACATGATTTTATTGTATCAATAAAGTGAAGCGATCAATCTAATGCGTATTCTGTTTCAGTTTGCTCGCGTTACATTTATCACGTCATCGGCGCAAGCGCGTCCGCGGGGACCCGCTAGTCCGAGAGCTAGGAACTGAGGAATACTTTTCAATTTGAGTGTTTGTTTTAAGAGCCCTTATGAGTTAAAAAACGCTCATCTGTTTAGGCCATTTTCTGTTTGAATTTACACGTATCTTGAAATTTTCTCAGTGTTACTATCTAGAACAGGACTATTGCGACCTGATGTCACAAGTTTTAAACGTATTTTTTTTGGATTTTCATTAAGAAATATCGTTTCAAACATCACTCCAAAACGACCATTTTCAAGCAAAAAACGGCTTTCTTCCGCTTAAATTCTACTACGCACAATAAAATCAAGAAATGGCTATGTCACTATCTAAAACTTTTATAAAGTCATCGAATCCTATAATTACTTTATTGGTATTATCAATACTTTTGTCATAATTTGAAATCAAAACATTTCAAAACTTATAAGGCCTCTTAACCAGCATTGTCGCTTGCATGGTTAGCTCCGTATGTGCGTGACATTAGCATAAGTTTGCTTATACTTAATACTAGCAGCGCCCTGCGGTGTTACCCGCGGATAAAAGGTAGCCTATGTCCTATTCTGATGTCTAAGCTACAATACTGGAAAGTTTCATGGAAATCCATTCAGTAGTTTTTGAGATTAAGCGGAACGTACATCCATCCGCACAAACTTTCACGTTTATAATATTATTAGGATATACTATTTCTACCTGTGAGATCCTATAATTGGCTACCTGTCTATATGTTATCGTGTCATAAAATCTTTTGGTTCTCCATATAAATAAATAACCAAATATATTTTTTTTTCTTGCTGTTACTCTGTGCCGTTAGTGAGGAGACAACAGTAACCGAGTTTTTTAGAAATATGTTTAGAATATGGACTTCACGCTTGCTCAAGAGATGACCCATGTCCAAATGAATTTATACTCATCGCTAAAACTCATGTTTGGTACATTTAGACCCTGTAAAATCACAGTTTTAAAGAGTGACTTAGAAGACGTAACCATGGTAACGAGCAACAAAGAATAGTTGATCCACTCACTTAGAACTTTTTTTTTAAATATAATTTTAATTGTGTTTCTGAATCTTTTGGCTTTCTTATTATTAAGTGTGAGCTCTTGGGCTATGTTGTGAAAGCCTCCCGTAACAAATTGGTAAAAACTCCGACACTTGTGCCTCGGAGGCTCCAAGTTCGTGTTTTGAGTTATTGCCTCGTCTGTCAAAGCTCTGCTGAATTTCTGAGTGCTTTAAGGGGTTTGCCATATTTAGGGGCCCGTGAGAAAATGTGCCCGATTTCTATTGTAATGGAAAATATCTGATATAGAAAACATTTTTTTTTTTTTTAAACTGAAATATTTTTTTTATTTGATCGACATAAAAGTACGAGGCTTTAATATTTATTTGTTACCCGAAGGGTGCAAACTTGTATTTTAACCGTGTGGACTTGAAACACGAGATAGCAAATGGATTCTACGGTTGAATTACGAGCTATTATGGATTGAATCGCGAGCGAAGCGAGTGGTTCTAAAATAGAATCCTGAGCGAAGCGAGTGGAGCAAGAATAAAATCATGAGCGTACTTATTGTTGCAACACACGAGACGTAAAATATCTTGACCTCAGTAGAGCGAGGATTTTTTTTTGCTCCTCACCCTAGCGTTATTCGAGTACAGATGCATACTAAATATAATTGGATGCCTTGGATCCATCTAATCCCGTGATTTGGCGTAGGTACTAGTTTTTTTAACACAACAGCACAATATAAAATTATTGTTGCTGGACTGTCTGCACTCTTGTGGATAAAATGCAGTTTTGTTATCTGTTTTTAAATAATAAAAAAGAGCCGAGCTAGTCAGGTGAAAAAATATAAATATTTTATATTTTAAGTAAGCAATAGTATTTTTATTTTGATTTAAGAGAGATTAATATTTAGTATGCCGATTCTTAGTTCCAATTATACTCGGTTAAAGAGTATATGGATCTTAGCTTACTCACATGTAAATAATTATAACTCAATTTGAATTCAACTGATTTGTATTTTTTGTGTTTTGAAATTTGTATTTTGTAATGGACATTATTATTATTTATCTGACTGACGATTCCGAATGGAAGATGCATTTATTTTTCTGTTTACTTTTTATCGTGTTTTGTATTACTCTAGTTGACATTATGTTCCTTTTATTTTTCCTGTTATGACGATCATGATAACAATTCTTGTAATTTTGACATGTGTGCAAATTTATAATGTAATTCCTTATCCTGAAATAAATTATCTAAATCTAAATCTATTGCGTAACCGCCAGAGGCGCTGTACTTTTGCCCATACAATTTTTTACGCAGTCGCTAGCTACGGCCATGCTAAACTCATGGTAAAGGCACTGATAACGACCCTTAAACGATTAATCGCCAAAGTACTTATATCGAATATCGAATACTAGGCACAATTCCAAAGTTATATGAAAATACAGCCTTTATGAGCACGATACGGGATACAATACAGTTTTCAGTCTGCACTTTAACATGGTAATTGGGTATTGTTCATTGTTCAACCAATACAAAACGAGATTGCATACGAAGTGTTGAAATACGAGTATTGGTAAGCAATAATCGTTTTATTCATCTACCAATACTTTAATTCTTCAATATTTGTCAAATCTTATGCCCTCCTGGGGCCTATACTATAAAACTTTACAAGCATACAATTTGAAATTTTTGTCAACTTTTTGCATAGAAAATTGTGCAATTGGGTCAATCAATTCTTGTTGTTATTCTGTCCCGTCAGCGAGGAGACAACAGTAACTGAGATTCTTAGAAATATGTTAATAATATAGACTTCAAGCATACTAAAGAAATGACCCATGTCCAAATGCTCAACGCTAAAACGCATGTTTGGTAGATTTAAACTTAAACCCTATAAAATCACAGTTTTAAAGAGTGACTCAGGAGACGTAACCATGGTAACGAGCAACAAAGAATAGTTGATCCACTCAATTTCACACTTGTACTCGTACTAGTATTACGACTTAGAAACCCGACTTTGTTTGAAGTGATGACTTTGTATCTTTCGAAATAGAATTGCATTTGTTTTGCTTAATTTGATTTCAAAACAAAATTAAACTCTATTTCCTGTTACAGGAGATAAAAAATTTCATTGACATTTTTTCTTGTATTTTCTTGTATGGTCGGCGGCTAGAGGATACATAAACATGGGGAATAAGTATTGTGGGAAATATTTGGGTCATTCTACTTTTTCATGACCAGTTTTCTATTACCAAAAAAAAATTATGATATGTATTGAATTACTGTACAAAAATAGAATTTCGAAATAGTAACTGAACCTAATATAAGGAATTTATAGGTAAAAATACTTAAATATTAACATATTGCTGTAAAAGGTGGGTAACACAGTGGTAAAAACCATTTTTTCATACAAATGGTGAGACATCCAAGGACCATTGAGTTACTCGATTTACGGATACCTGAACTGTGGTGTGTGTGGTGTGGTGGAACTGTGGTTCGTTTCTAAGTGTAACTTTCGGAAGTTATACTGCAATTAAACCTCTTTCTAAATAACAATACAAAAATATGAAGTGAAAGCCAAGTATTCCAAAATCTGCTTTAAAAAAAAAGTGTCTGAAAATTATGTACATGAAATAGTAGAATGGCCCATTTACCAGTTCCATATATTCCGTATATTGTTATGTGTTATTTACCTTAGGATAGGTTTCGCTAATTTTTGTAATCAAGCTATGCATGCATGTTTTGGGTGGCATTCCCAACTATAACCTTCAAATTATCTTCTTTTTCACTTGTAATAAATGTCATCTGTTTTGCGTGTCTATTAAATAAATAAAAATAAATAAGTTCCTTTTGACACATCACAACACCCATATAACGTAAATCCGCATTACACATCGAAACAGTGAATAAAATCCGGTAATAATTATTAGATCTTCATGAGTAGTCAAGTAATACGCGTTTTAGAGGAGCAATCAAATGAATATATATTTTTTCTATCACTGATGAGTAGTAATTTATGATAATAATTCACCATGAAAACAGTTACGTACTAAATCTTTTATTATTTTAAATCTAGTGTAGTGTCTAAATCATTCGTTTCCATTCAGATGAGATTTTCGTAAGTTGATGGAAATCTATCAAATGATTGAATTTGTAATCGTAGTAAGCGACGTCTTATAAAAAAAAAGTATTACAATAAATTTCAGTGTTATATTACCTTTATGGCGGAATTTGGAAATACAGTATCGATTTCTTAACGATACAAAATTAACGTGAGTAGAGTAAAAATCATATAAAAAAGGTCTTACTTTAGATTCGTATCGACTAGTGAAATATGTGAGAACATTAAAAAACAAATTGGGTCAATCAACTTTTTCTTGTTGTTATTCTGTCCCGTAAGCGTGGAGACAACAGTAACCGAGTTTCTTAGAAAAATGTTTATAATACGGGATAAAGTTTCTTAGAAAAATTAAGCATACTCAGGAGATGACCCATGTCCAAATGGATTTATACTTATCGCTAAAACTCATGTTTGGTGGATTTAAACCCTATAAGATCACAGTTTTAAAGAGTGACTCAGGAGACGTAACCATGGTAACGAGCAACAAAGAATAGTTGATTCACCCAATTGTTATAAAATCGATTTGAATAATCATTCACCATTCATTAATAATCGCTAATTAAGACAATCGATTCGTCTTACCCTCATCACTACAAACGCCAATTCATAACTGTCAAAATGGAACTGGTAAATATTTCCCACAATACGTGCTCAATGCTCATCACACAAATATTAGAAAGAAGAAGAAAGAAAGAAAGAAAGAAATATTTATTTGGTGTTAAATCATTACACAATACACAAAAATGAAATAAGATGAAATAAACACTAAATTAAACACCAAAAAGGATACCACTCAGCATATGCCAATAGCAATACATGCTAAGGCGCTGGTTTTCAGGGCACCCTAAGAGAGATACAGGAGAACACAATTAATATAATTAATATGGCGCGCTTCAAAGCTCTTAAGTACTTGACTGAGAGACTATTATTGCTTAATCCACACGCCTTATTACTTGGGTCGTGCTATACAAAGATAAACTTAACTAATAACACATCTTAACTAAACTACCCAGCTTAACTTGATGGAGAAGAAGGAGAGATGGCTGGTCAATGATTTCAAATATTTGGAAATTAGCTACAGATTTGGTTAAACTAAAATATGTAGATGATACAACATTGTCATATATGGTACTTAGTATATATGGAGTGTCCGCTTATACATTAGCAATTTGTGAGTTGATTAGATATGTTTTAATATTGATTTTAAAGGATGCTACGGATTTACTGTTTCTGATAGGTGGTGGCAGATTGTTCCAACACTTCGTGGCGGCATATCGAAACCCGCCACGAAAAGCGGACGTGCTGTGTTGATTACAAATGAGTCTCAAGGCTCCTCGTTTTTCACATGTAGAGAATTTTAATTTACTATATAAGTATGGTGGTTGTTTGGTACGAATTATTCCAAAAATTAGTGAAGCAAAGTGTGAGGTTCGTCTGGCAGCCATGTTTAATAATTTACTATTATTTAAAAATGGGGTGATGTGGGAACGGGGTGGGACATTAAAGCAAAATCGCGTACATGCATTTTGGATGCGTTGTATCAAAACGGAAGTACGCGCAAGCAAGCACCCGCTAAAAACAGCATCAGCGTAATTCAGTTTGGACAGAATAAGAGCGTCACAAAGTTTAATGCGTAAGTCGACACTAATGAAGTCACGGACGTGATATAGGACTTTAAGTCTATAAAAGCAATTTTGCACCAAACTTAAGACATGTTCCTCAAAACGCAGTCTGCAATCCATGACAAGGCCTAAGTTACGGGCAACGTAGACGCGCTCTAATCGAGCGCCCATGGCAGAGACCTGTGGGTCATAACACTCAATATCGCGCAAGTGCTTGTCTGAGCCAAACACCATTAATTTGGTTTTACTTGCGTTTAGCATAAGATTATTTGTCTTACACCACTGAGAAATACGTCCTAAATCTGAATTTAATTTATTTTCCGCTGAGTTGATTTCGTCAGGTTTAAATGATACATATATTTGAAGATCATCAGCGTACATATGGTAATTACTATAGTGTATATTCTCTATAATATCAGCACTATATAGGATAAACAATAGCGGTCCTAAAATAGAGCCTTGTGGCACTCCCCGTTCCACAGGCAAGGAACTAGAAACTGACACCTTACCGTTTTCATCACGTACTTCGACAGATTGGGTTCGCCCAGTGAGATAGCTCGCAAACCAGTTGAGAGAACCTGTATCAAGCCCATAGAAGGCTAGTTTGGATAATAAAAGCGTTGTATTTATAGTATCAAAGGCTCGTGAAAAATCTAACAATACTAGCATGACATTTTCACCACTATCTCGAGCAGCCAATATATCATCGACTACATCTAGTAAGGCTGTCGTAGTGCTACGAGCTTTCCTGAAACCAGACTGTTTCTTAGGAAGGATGTTATTCGCCTCTAAATAATCTGTTAATTGTAAGTACACGACTCTCTCCAAAATTTTTGACAAAAAAGGTAGAATACTTATAGGACGGAAATCTTTCAAAGACGTTGGGTTACATATTTTCGGGATAGGCTTAATTATAGCAGATTTCCAGGAGTCAGGAAAGACACCTGAGTCAATAGATTTGTTAATTATAGTGGTGATTAATGAAAGCGAATAAGGTAGCGTCAGTAAAACCATATTTAATGTGATACCATCGGTGCCTTGGGCATTAGTGTTAAACGACTTCAATATGTTCAGCACATGTGTTTCGCTTACTGGTCTGAGGGAGAAAACTGAGCTACCAAATCTGTCAAACTCGTATTTGGTTAAAAGAGAGATGTCTACACTGTTATCCCCCGGTAAAGTCAAGAAATGCCCATTTAATTTGTCCGGATTACTTAAATGTACTGGAATTTCAAGATCTTTACGTTTGAAATTGGCGACGTCGTTTTTTAAATGTTTCCAAAGAACTCGCGGTTTTTTTAGATTATTATTAATGTTTTGGTTGAAGTATGCAGTTTTCTCACTGTAGATTGCTGAATTCACCATGTGCTTTAAATCTTTGTAATATTTAGTATGCGAGTCTATCTTGGTTAGTTTGCTCCGAGAAAACGCATCGTCGCGAAGTTTCATCATGCTTTTAACTGTAAATGTAATCCACGGGTATGATTTGTTTTGAATGCGAACTGACTTGAATGGGGCGAATTCGTCAAACAGCTGTAATGTGTAAGTATTAAATATTTTTACCATATGATTAACATCATTTGTAGCTAGATTGTTCCAAGGGATAGACCTTACGCGCTCGTTGAACACTGTTAAATCAATGTCTCTAATGGGCCTATATGTTATCCAATGAGGTTGAAGCTTGTTTTTTTTAACAGAAATCTCAAATGTAATAAACGCATGACTGCTAAGATCTTTAATATAGTTAACGCATAAATTTGTGACGCACGTATTCGAACAAACTAGGTCGATTAGGGTTTCGCTATGGTCAGTAAAGTGAGTTGGTCGGTCAGTAAATTGAGTGAGATTCATACATTTTAGAAAGTCTTGAAGCTGTTTTGTTTCCCGCCCTTGTTGGCTTAATAGATTAATATTGAAATCTCCTACAAGAATAATAAAATCAAACCTGCTCAGAGATGAAATTGATTCACTGAGAGCATCTAGAAAAGTACCAACACTAAACCAAGGTGGGCGATACGCCGTACCAATCGCTATTCGATTCCCATTCACGGTAAGACTGAGCCACATTTGTTCTACAAGCGGCGCTTGCGGATGCGAGATGAGTCGCGCGGCGATACCCTGTTTGAGGTAGAAACCTACGCCGCCGCCGCGAGTGCGGGCGCCACCGGGGGCGCGCGGTATGTGCCGTAGCCGATAGCCTGGCGGCGCCGGCGCACGCTCCTCCTCACCAGCGCGCAACCACGTCTCATTTACAGCCATGACATCCACATCGCAACGAGTTAAAGCAGTAACAAACTCATCATGTCTGGTGCCCAAAGAACCCGGATTCAAGAAGCCAAATGATAGATATTTAGGTTTGAATTTAATAACAAAACAGTGTATGTTACAGATGTACATGCAATGGAGCAAGTAACGGAGCAAAATTGTCGCGTGACGTCGGTCTGTGGTAGTGAGAATAGATATGTGGACATTACCTACATGGAGATAACTAATTCTTATTGTAGTATATATACGCAGTAAAGATTTTATAGAAAACATATTGCAATAAATGATACCATTAATAATAACCAGATTATTTTTACAAAATGAACTGGAATACGCAAGTTTACACTGTGTCACTAACAGTATTGACGCCAAAAACCTTGACTATGTCGCCAGCACAGCGAACTTGGTGTCGCGCCTTGCCATTTTCTTGCCGCACGAAAATCTTACTACCGCGCGTCCACACGTACTTCCAGCCAAGCCTCTTAGCGGTCTCGCGTACTTGTTGGTGAAGTTGTCTATTGAGTCGTGTGAGACGCTCGTTGATGTAAAAGAGGCTAGGCGAGGCGCCGGGTAGGTCCATCCCGTCCGTAGAGAGACGGCGGCGCACACGCGCGGCCTGCAGCAGCGCGTCACGCTGCGCGCGCCGCGTCAGGCGCACGACGAGAGGTCTTGGGCGCGAAGCCACGCCACTGCCGGCCTCCGGGGCACGCGGCGGCCCGACACGCTGCGCCTCGACCACGTCGCGCTCATCCATTGTCACCCCCAGCTTCTTGGCGATTGTAAGGACAACGTGGGTAGCATTTTCATTTCCAGTCTCAGGTAAACATGCTATTTCAATGTCATTTCCCAGCATTTCTTGGTTTCGGTCCTCAATTTCTGCCCTCAGATGGGAGATTGTCTCTTCTAAACTAGATATCTTACGGCTTTGGTCTCCTATGTCTTTCGTTTCAAGAAACTCAATTCGATTTTCAAGTAGCTGAATGCGATCATTTTGCGATGTAATCACAGCCATTAAGTCGGAGATGGTTGAACGAAGAAAGGACATATCCTTACGGCCTGCCCTCATTTCGTCCAAAAACCGTTTAAAATCTATTTTAGAATCTTCAGGAAAGAAGGCATCATCACTATTGTCTACTTTAATGCTACTGCCACTCTGGCCGAGTTGCCCTGGACTCTGGCCGGGCGCGGGGCAGTTCGAGGTGTTTTGATTGTTGAGTTTAAGTGGTTTACTCAGACACTCAGGGCAACTCCAGTCATCACGGCGTTGTTTATCCGGCGCGTAGAATGACTTATATCTCTCGTAGGACATATTGACGCATTTTAGGTCATACGTTGAGTTGCATTTTGAGCAATGCATGCCAATTTTCTTCAGTAGTGGCTTTAAGCAGCGTGCACATTTTACCGAAGATGTTTGTGACATTTTTGATTTCAAAATTGACCGATTTCGACAGAAAAAAGCAAAGGTCAACAAAGTTCACGGTAATTCCCGGAAGTCACTCACAGTCCTTGGGGAACTAACAGCGCGGGAGTTCGCGCCCAAAAAGTCCTAAGTGCGGCTAAATTTAGTAGCGCTTACGTGTTTTACCGAAACGTGTTGCAGATTCGCGCGATATTTAGTTGTTTTGTAATTAAGCACTAATTCAGTATACTTTAATACACACTAAGCATTTTTTCAAATAGCCACTGATTCAAGGATTATTTTAATATATATTTCAAAGCACAAAACCCACTTTGAACTAGTCTAATTAATTATTTACACAGACAGACAGACGTCCCGATACCGCCGCATATCGGGTAAAGTCAGTCCAACTTCTTCCAATTAGCTCTTACCGATATTAGAGCTCCAAGGTTACTGGCAAATGGGGTCTCTCTCATCGCATCTTTTGCCTCCCTATTTGGGTCATACGCGGATTCAGGTTCTCGTCTTTTCTGTGGACACACCAAAAGTTAAGGGCTACAAAGCTCAATTTTGGATTGGACCAGTAACCCGCAGTAACAGTGTCTCCGTTTCTATAAATTCCTGTAATAAAAACATAGCTAACATGCACATAAGCGGTTAACTATTGACCACAGGATGGAAGACTTGTTTTTTCAACTAAGTATGACCTATTTAGTCTGTCAACTACGGCGGGTGCAGTTTTACTTAGGGTGGGTTGCATCAAACCGTCTGTAATCGTAAGCGGTGTTCGTTTGTAATGAAAGTTTGACGTCTCTATGGGATGACAGCTGCCGGCGCCACATTTGACGATGACCGGCCTGTGATTGTATGTTGGTGCCCACCCTTACTCCGTATAAGGAAGCGTCTTGTAACACTCGCGGATTTTGTTTTAGGTAACGAATAGTACATTACTGTAGGCCGCGAAGGAAGGAAGGTCATCCCTGTTCCGGTCGAGGCCATATCTCAAAAAATACAATCATCATCATCATCATCATCATTTCAGCCGAAAGACGTCCACTGCTGAACATAGGCCTCCCCCAAGGCTCGCCATTTAGACCGGTCCTGTGCCGTTCGTTTCCACCGGATTCCCGCGACCTTCACCAGGTCATCACTCCACCTTGTCGGAGGCAAAAATACAATGAAATTTGAAAATTATAAGAAAACTCCAAATGAGATTCCAAGGATTCAATATAGAAACACGCGATCCACCAGTTGGCGGCCGGCGTCGTCTTTTGTTTCAAACGCGGCGGCCGCGGGCGAGTGTCGCGGAGCGAGCGCATCTCCACCGCCGTGCGGACTTCACGAAATTAGACTTTAAGGATATAGCAATAAGAGCTATGAAAAGTGAAATCACATTATTACCTGGTATTCCACACCTTAATGTTTTAGGGACTGAAATTATAAGCCATTATGGACGTAATTTTATATGTTAGGAACTCGCTGCTAGAAACCCGCCTAACGGGCGCTCTGCTCGTCGACGCGTAGCCGATACCATGCGTTTCCCCGTATGTAGATAAAATGGCGTAGCGCTAAAAAAGCTTGCAAGCGAAAGCCTTATAACTTTATTTCCATAGAAAGTAATTCAGCGCGCAATGTATCGGTAAAAATCTCGCCCTGATGTGGTTACGGACAATCCAGTGCAAATTATATTAACTGGTTCAAAGTGGTTTTACCATCCAATTAACTCATCTATTAGTTAAAACAGCAATGAGTACGCAACACACACACACATACAGCTTTCGTCGGTACAACGCTCGCTTAACCATTAAGTTGTTAACTACCGCTTGAGTGCCATCGCAACTGTTGCGAACTACAGTTAGGAGGCATTTAGCGTATCACTCAGGGAAATGGCATTGGGTATAAACTTTAAAATGAAACATGCAGTCAACTTTACATAAATATTACCTAAATATAGTCAAGATCGTAGAAACGAACAGTTACAAAATTTCTATTATTTTTAGGGTTCCGTAGTAAACAAGGAACCCTTACAGTTTCGCCATGTCCGTCCGTCCGTCCCCCGCTTTTCTCAGTAACCGTTAGTACTAGAAAGCTGTAATTTGGCATGAGTATACATATCAATGACGCCGACAAAACGAAAATTATAGGGTACCTCCCCTACATGTAAAGTGGTGGTGCAATTTTTTTTTCTTCCAAACCCCATCGTGTGGATTATCGTTGGAGAGCTCTTTCAAAAATATTATAAGGTTTCTAGAAGAATTTTTTGATTCAAGAATCGGTTGGCGTGATATTAAGCTTTGAAATGATAATTTTTGCTATGGTCAAGTTTGCTATGGAAAAGTATATGAGTCTGGGTAAATATGGCTGACCAGGATATACAGTTGCTGCGGCCGAAATCGGTCAAGATATATATGTGTGACCCTGGACGTGAGCAAGGTTGCCAGAGCTGCCGAAGATGCACTGTGGTGAGAGCGAGGGACCTAAAGTCGGGCATCTGTAGGTGGACCGTACGCTTGTTTGCCACCGGCGTTGTATAAAAAAACATATACTTAACCTTTAACTCATTTTAACCTTACAGATCAACCTTTCAGTAGTTTATTACCACTTAAGCTTCAAGTTGTTTCTACCTCACTTTAGTATTTAAGTTCGCTGAGACTGGACTAATTAAGTTTAAATGAAAGTCAGTCTATGAGACAAAAAGGGTATCTAGTCCTCAGAGCGTACTAAATAAATGTCAGAGCTGCTTTGCGAGGTAGTGCGCAGGTTAAGTGAGAAGCGTTGGTAATAAATTAGTGAGTTGGAAGCTTAGAGAGGGTTTTTCTATTTATTACTAACCTTGTCAGATTTAGGTTCGCGCCTTTTCGGTGGACATATCAAAAGTTAAGGGCCACAAAGCTTAATATTGAATTGGCCTAACCGTTAACCTATTGACCACCGGGTGGACAACTTTTGTTTTTACAACTGACAATGACCCACCAAACAAGGGTTTTCTGTGTGGCATAACATTTTTTACCCAATGATTACGATGAGAAAAAACTATCACACATAAATGCGACAGTGACTCTCTCTATCAGTTACGCCTTAACCCGCTTAACGGGTGAGATAGGATAGTTTTTACCCCGGATGAAGATGCGGGTAAGGAGATAGGATAGTTTTTACCCCGGAAATCATCCCTTGAGGGGATAGATGGGAACGAAAATTTGTATGACGGTACGATATAAACGACGTCCAAGCGGACGAAGTGGCGGGCAAAATCAAGCGCTAGAAAGCGTTCAACAACTATTTACACAAGATGGGGGAGGTCTGCACTTGCGCCATCGTCTCTGAGTTGATTCAGCGAGCATTGCGCATCCAGCTAATTTGATTCGCCGCTTGATGTATAGTGAAATGGAAAAGAGGCGCGAAACGGTGGATGTGGTACTATGAAATATAAGATTTCAAGCTTACATGGTCATTTACATTAGAATTATGATTTGAAACGGGATATTTACCATGTATATTTGTATTTGTATTTTTGAGTGGTGCTGTGACTTTTTTATAATTGGGCCATTCTACTTTTTCATGTACATAATTTCAAACACTTTTTTTAATGCAGATTTTGGAATACTTGGACCTCACTTCATATTTTTGTATAGTTATTTAGAAAGAGGTTTAATTGCAGTATCACATGCAATAGTTTGGGTAATTAACGAACCACAGCTAATATCCATAAATAGAGTAAGTCAGTGGTCCTTGGATGTCTCACCATTTGTAAGAAAAAATGGTTTTTACCCACCATATGTTAATATTTAAGTATTATTACCTATAAATTCCTTTTATTGGGTTCAGGTACTAATTCGAAATCCTATTTTTGTACACTAATTCAATACATATCATAAATATTTTTTGTAATAGAAACCTGGTCATGAAAAAGTAGAATGACCCAATTAATAAGTTTGGCAATCCGCGCAGCCAGTTACATATTTCTTTACGATGGCCTTACAACCACTCTGTACGGCCTTTGAGAAGAAAAGAGAAGATAAGATTGGTATTGTGAAATAGTATATTTATTGAATTTAAAGAAGTACATTTTGTGGTTACTGTTAACTCGACGTAGTCCTAACAGGATCCAGGTGCTAAAATACAAGCAATTTGACCCCCTATATGTGTGGGCGAAAATCAATATAATTAAGTTATATTATTGAATTTCAAGTTTTAAACAACTTATTATTGAATGGATTTCATTTCAATTTATTTTCATTATTTACACTTACAACAAAGTAATTCTATCACAAAAACATTAAAAAATTAACTACAACATACGTAAGTATCTATGTCTGAGTGAGTCGCTAGCGAGGACGGTCATGAAACTCATGAACTCATGTAAATAATCCATGCATTGCCAAAAACCCAAGGAAAAGCATGACCGCACTCGCTAGCGACTGCGTAAACGATTTAGTATGCCGATTCTTAGTTCTATTGCGTGACCACCAGAAGCGCTGTACTTTTGCCCATACTATTTTTTACGCAGTCGCTAGCGCGTACGGTCATGTTAACTCATGGTAAAGGCACTGTCCTCGTATCGCCTCATCCAAATTTCGCTACTCCCGCGCAGGTCGCAGTCTGATTGCCGTCTGGAATATTTATTAAATAAATATTGAACCGTCTCATTTAGAGGATCTGCGAAGGCTTTTATGGGAAAAGTTCTGTCAACACCGATTTGGACTTGCAGCTTTAAAGCTTTTATTCATTGGAAATCGCCTGCGGAAGCTTATGAAGCTTTACTCTAAATCTATAAGTAGAGTAGAAATGAAACGAGAAACATGGAATAAGATGAGAGTAAATTCTAAACAAGGTTTGTAGTCCCGAGACAATCCCGCTTGCACTTGTGTAAGAATCCCGAGGTTTCCGGGACTTTTTTACAAGCCAATCTCGGGATTGCAAATCCTAATGCTAAGCGACGATGATGGTAAAAGGGCCATTCTACTTTTTCATGAACATAATTTTCAGACACTTTTTTTAAATCTAGATTTTGGAATACTTGGCCCTCACTTCATCTTTTTGTATTGTTATTTAGAAGGAGGTTTAATTGCTGTATCACTTCCGATAGTTTTGGTAATTAACGAACCACAGCTAATATCCATAAATCGAGTAACTCAGTGGTGTCTATGAAAAAATGGTTTTTACCACTGTATTACCCACCTTTTACAGTAATATTTAATTATTCTACCTATAAATTCCTTTTATTAGGTTCAGGTAGTATTTCAAAATCCTATTTTTGTACACTAATTCAATACATTTACGGTCCTGGGTTCGAATCCCGGTCAGAGCAAATATTTGTGTGATGAGCATGAATATTTGTTTCTGAGTCTTGGATGTTTTCTATGTATTTAAGTTTTTATATCTATTAAATATATCGTCGTCTAGTACCCATAACACAAGCCTTCTTGAGCTTACTGTGGGGCTAGTTCGATTTGTGTAAGACAATCTTACATCTTCTATCTTCTATCCTCTAATATTTATTTATTTATTTACATATCATAGATTTTTTTTTGGTAATGGAAAACTGGTCATGAAAAAGTAAAGTCCTAAAAATTAAGTTAAATGAAGATAAATACAGTGTGTAACAAAACTAGCGATGATCTGTTTAAAGGCATATTCGGTATCGCGTTCTTCATACTTATTGTTTTGCATCAATCGGTACGAGTACGGTATGGTGGTATTATTACTCTCTAGTGAACAAAGACCATTAACGAAAAACCGGCCAAGTGCGAGTCGGACTCGCGCACGAAGGGTTCCGTACCGTTATCTATAAAAACGGCAAAAAAATCACGTTTGTTGTATGGGAGTCCCTTAAATAATTATTTTATTCTATTTTTTAGTATTTTTTATTATAGCAACAACAGAAATACATCATCTGCGACAATTTCAACTGTCTAACTATCACGGTTCATGAGACAGACAGACAGACGTACAGCGAAGTCTTAGTAATAGGGTCCAGTTTTACCGATGAGTACGGAACCCTAAAAAGGTTAAACAGTATCTGGGTCAATCAACTTTTTTTTGTTGTTATTCTGTCCCGTCAGCGAGGAGACAACAGTAACTGAGTTTCTTAGAAAAATGTTTATAATATGGACTTAAAGCATGCTCAGGAGATGACCCATGTCCAAATGGATTCATGCTCATCGCTAATACTCATGTTTGGTAGATTTAAACCCTATAAAATCGCAGTTTTAAAGAGTGACTCAGGAGAAGTAACCATGGTAATGAGCAACAAAGAATAGTTGATCCACCCATCTACGCAACCTTATACACAACAATAAAGTCGTGTTCACATATTTTTGATCACATTGCCCGTACACATATATTCGAGCTCGACTGTAGATTGAATCCGGAATGAGTAATACAGCGCTGTGTTAGGCGACTTATGTACGTAGTCGGGATCTCGGAACGTTCCGCCATGTTTCGTTGGGAAATGCTCTAATTTCTTGCGTAGCCCTTAATAGGCAATCTTTGAAAGATTACTAGCGAGGACTTTTATACTGTTCAACTTGGAATTGCTGTACACTTACCCCCTTATTCATTTTTTTTTTATCTTTATTTATTTCGAAGCTTTCGTCAAAATGACGATGTCAGCTCCAGCAAGCCTTTAACTACATTACAACTTCTAAGATGTAATTAAAAAAAACTAATAATAAAACCACAAAATTTGTATACTTATTTCCAAAAAAACCGTATACAAACCTTGCAGCCTTTGACAAAGGATCCGCTAAAATGGACTGAAAAATCCCAACATGCAAAAGGGAGAAGCCCCAAATTCTGTTCAACTTCTCCGTTTTCTCCCGAGTTCGAACACACTCTACCAACAAGTGTTGCACATCTTCGATGGTTCCGCACTCCTCACAATTGGGCGACTCTGTCTTTCTCATCAGATGTGCAAACCCGTTGAGTGGAGCGTGTCCGGACCGGAGCCTGTACGCCCTGTACCCCTAAACCCCCTGCCCTAAACGCCCTGTGTTCATAAACGTTTATCAAACTTATATTAGCTAAAAAGCCGTTAATATTCGTTTGTCTTTATCTGTCACTTTGACATTTGTGTTTATGGGTATGGGACAAAACAGATTTTAGTTAGCAGTGGTTTGTTAACTTTTATGAATAAGGGGGTTAGAGTATAAATATTTCAATAGAGATCCTAAATTCGTGCCACCAAGAGTGACGGAAAAGGTTTTACGCAGATAAATTGAGAATTGGTTTAAAATGGCTAACGGTTTACCATAAATTACCTACTTAACTTGGGCGGGTAATCGCTTGTCTGACGTAATTGGACACAACTGTCATATAAAATAAGTTGTGCTCGACAAAAAAAAGTTAAACTGTGACAGGGACCACAAATGATACGTATTATTAGTTGCTTCCAGGAATTTCCAGATTCTTTGGGTCGCAATCTGTTGTATCTCCTCTGGGGGCATGATGTGCCTCCCTAGGTAGATACTTCTTTTGCGCATAAGTGGTCCACAGGAGCAGAGTAAATCGGGTGTGACATACGGACGGACGGACAGACATGACGAATCTATAAGGGTTCCGTTATTGCCATTTTGGCTACGGAACCCTAAAAAGATTTCTTATACAAGAGTCGGGACACGGTGCCGTCAGGTGTAAAGAGCCTTATGTAATCCGCTATTAATACGCAGCCGTCCAGAAATGTTTTTCAACGGCAATTAGTAGGATCGACGGCTTTTGAACGCCACGCCACGTCTTGCTCCATTGCCTTTTTCTGAACGGAGATTTATGGTCCGTTGCTGTACGGATACATATTGATCGAGAAACGGCTGCTTAGGTCATCCTCCAGTGTCTTTACCATGAGTTAACATGACCGTACTCGCTAGCGACTGTGTAAAAAATTGTATGGGCAAAAGTACAGCGCCTCTGGCGGTTACGCAATAGAACTAAGAGTCGGCGTACTAAAACGTTTACGCAGCCGCTAGCGAGTACTGTCATGCAAACTCATGGTAAAGGCACAGTTGTATTTTTTTAATCAACCTTCAAGAAAATAACGTATTCCCTTCTGAAAGGCCGGCAACGCACTTGCGAGTCCTCTGGTGTTGCAGGTGTTTATGGGCGACGGTAATTGCTTACCATCAGGCGATCCGTCTGCTCGTTTGCCCCCTATAACATAAAAAAAAGAAAAAAAAATCACTTTAAAAACCCAACCTTTGCTAATGTTCAATTTTTCACTCCACAACCTATTTTAATTTACCCTATTTCTAATTCCACCGCACAATTTCTCCTCACTTAAAATGCATATGAGAACTTTACAGACAATGTTTACGACCCCTGCCTTTTTGACATTTTAGATATGTTATCTGCTCAGCTAGCATGATAGTTTACAGTCATGTTTTACGTGAATTTTCTGGCAGTAAAATATGACATTAAACCTATCGTAATAAGCTGCTGGGCTATATAAATGAAATATATAATGTTTAATCGTTGCTACTGTAATGAGAGCTATCGCGTATGAATTCGCCGCTAGAGGCGCTAGTGTAGCGTGAGATCTCCGAAATGTCAAATGTCAGTGTGGTTGCGCTACGCGGGTTAATATCTAATTGGAACAATATGGTAACTATTTTGCAATACCTGAGCTTGATTATGGCAAATATGAGTTACGGGTCAATGAACTGTCATTGCTTTGAGACAGTTTTGTGTTTCGGAAACTTATGTGCTCTTTTTTCCGAGCAAAACGGGACTGCGATACAATGCGGGATGTTCGATATTTTTACGGTACGGTGTATTAAATATGATTTAAATGTAAACTTCGTTCTCATACCCATAATAACCAATAACAATTTTTGACAGCTGGAGCTTACTCGACAGTGGCGCCAACTGGTGAGAACAAAAACGGTAGCCCTCATTATGTTGGTAACAAAGGAATGTTTAGGGGTAGTTTCATGTAGACTGGACGCCCCTGCGTTATACAGTTCCCAAAAGTAAATCCAACTTCAAAATGGCTTAAAATCTGCTGAATCGCGCCATTTTTTTTCACCGCCAACATTTTTTACCAGATCTGTCTCGACCGTCATTAAAAACCTACGTTTCCATTCCCACAAACTCGGGGGTGCTACTAACAAGGTTCACTATAAAGTAGCAGGCGTCGTAAACATTTGGCCGACATGTTTAGCACCCCTGGAGTGTAATAGATTCCTCCTATAAACTGTACAAAGTAGGTGAACGTAATCGAATGGGGCGTTAGCATGGCACGTTTACTTTTGTCTCTCTTTTTGTATAACATGCACAAAGTAAAGAATTTCCTCCCTCGAACGCTCCAGTTGTGAAATGAGTATGTCCTTCCCAGTTTCCCAGTTTTTTCAAAGAAAGAAGTGTTAGGTGCAGCGTGGAAAATATCTTCCGTGGTTTACATCTTTTAGTGGAGTACTATCTATGCCCGGATAGCGAAAAAACGCTTTCACTATTTCATCAAGATGGCACTCTAGTAAATAATGTAAAATATTTCAATTAATTTTTTTTATTTTTTTTTTACTTTTGCTTGTTATTCCATCAGTTTGTTGTCTTGCTTCTTGTGATATTGTTTTTTTTTTTATTTTGCTTAGGTTTCTTTCTTTTATCCCTTTTTATTCACAAATGTTGTTTTTGTCCATTTAATGTAATTCGTATTTAAATTTGTTACTTCGTTTAGATTTACTATAACGTTTATATGTTTACTACATTTTACTTACAGAGCAAAGATTATGTGAACATAATTTCCAGTGGAAACTGTTTTTGGCTATTGTCATCATTCAAAATTTTTTTATCATGTTCTGTATTATTATTTGCTGTATGTTTCCCTTTAAATAAATTAAAAAAAAAAAAATTTCCTGGAGTCCAGATTGCCCCGCTGGACCTTACATACATTTATAACGCAACGCTGTGCCCTATCTCTCTCTGTTTAACCCTAAAGATACAAAGTGAAAATTAAAACCAAATGAAATTCAAACTTGAAGTTGTAACAATGTCATAAAAGGTAAGACTTCTCACATCAGAGCTAAAACTTAAACCTAATTACGTAATTCCAATCCAGAACTTTTAATTAAGCACACGTCAAGATGGCCGAATGCAAAAACCTTTGTTTTGGCGCGAAACTGCGCGAATCCTTGATTCTCGCCTTCAAGCAATATGGCTGACTTGGTAAGTGCCAACTTAACTGTACATGTAAAAACAACCTCTAATTCCATTCTCAACTTTAAACTGATGGTTTAAGGTGCTTATTGGTATATGTGGGTAGATAGCGATGCATTGACAAGTTGGTGTTCTTGTACAAAAGACTGATTGTGGTGACGGAAGCCCCGTAGGAGCGCCTTTGTGCGGGCTGCCGTGTGTAGGTTAGCTTCTATGCTTTTTCAAAGTAGCTTGTTGATTTTCTAAAACCCGCAATATATGTACCTATATTTTATTTTATTGATTAATACTTACATATGGTTTGAAAGAAGTGTCGTTAAACCCTAACCCCCTTATTCGTAAACGTCTGTCAAACCTATATTAGTTAACTAGCCGCTAAAGTTCGTTTGTCCTTATCTGTCACTTTGACATTGACGTTTGTGAGAATGGGACAAAGAACTTTTTAGTTAGCAGAGGTTTGTTAAGTTTTATTAATACGGGGGTAAGGGTTTGTATCGACCGCATTCGTGCAGAATAAAAGGTACATAGGTACATAACCCCTAACAGCTATGTGTATGACACAGTTTAGATTATTTTTACTGTTATTAGCAAAGACTTCGTGTACCTAAATAGTAAGATTAGTTTAAAATAGTACGAATACTAACCGATGGTCAGATAGAGGGCCGCCGAGTTATTTGGAACTTTTATGTATCTTTTCACCTCACTAGCTCGGAAAACCCTTTTTCATTCTTTAAAAACAGATAGCAAAACTCCATTTTATCCACAAGAGTGCAGAGAATATTTGAAATTCGAACGTGCTGATTGTAACTTTTTTAAACATAATAACATGTTAAGGCCAATCCAGACAGTCCAGCAACAATAATCTTATATTGTGTTGTTGTGTTAAAAAAACTAGTGCCTACGCCAAATCTCGGGATTAGGTAGTGGACCCTAGGGATCCAACTATATTTAGGATGCAACTGTACTGGAACAACGCTAGGACGAGGAGGAGCAAACTTTACTGTGAGTGCTATTGAGGTGAAAAGATTTGTGTTATACACGACTGCAAAGTTATTTTACGTCTCGTGTGTTGCAACACTCGCTACGCTCAGGATTCTATTTTTGAACCACTCGCTTCGCTTAGGATTCCATTTTCGAACCATTGGTTTCTCAACAGACCGCTGCCGAGAAGAAACGCCGGAAGAAACTCGATAATATATTCTCCCAAAATATGCCAAATCTGTTTTAATTTCATATCCTACTTGTGTCGATTATTTTTTAAGTTTTTCACTTTGATTAGTTAGCTGGATACGCTTGACAAATGTTTACAATATCCACGTACTTGGATGAGTTAAAACATGTTTTAGGTGAGACAAATTAAAGCTACCTATACCAGCTAACTATAGCTGGATACGCTTGGCAAATGTTTACAATATCCACGTACTTGGATGAGTTAAAACATGTTTTAGGTGAGACAAATTAAAGCTACCTATAGCTACCTATACCAGCTAACTATAGCTGGACACGCTTGGCAAACGTTTACAATATACACGTGCTTGGATGAGTTAAAACATGTTTTAGGTGAGATATTTTTCCTCCGAAGTCGCCCGAGTTTCAGTTAAACACGAAGCGACTTGTTACAACTTGGTCCACGTTCAGGTATTCAGAGGGGAAGGTAAAATATCCCCCTCACCTCGGAATAAAGTCCTCCGTCGAACAAGTTTAGCTTTTTAGACAGAGTCGATACCTATTTGCATAATTCAAGGGTCACGCTTCTGTACTTCTTATATTTAAATTAAAACTTATAAAAAGTCCTGTTTTTAAAGTTAAAGAGCTTTGGAGATTGCTGCGAGAGGTATGAAACTTTGCTTAAGCAAAAACGCAAAAATTCTTCAGGTCAAATATAGTTTCTCTAAGAAACTAAGTGTCTTAAATTTTAATACTTATTTTTGAGATATTTATTAATAGTATATTGTATGACAAGGGTCTAAAATAAGCCATATTACCACGAGATGGTTATTGTAGGAGTGGTAATATGGCTTTTAGACCAGAGTTATACACAATACTTTTCACTTCGATTACGAGAAAATAATGAAACAAAGATTAAGTAGTAAGGAGTGTGTTTTTGGGCAATAGACTAGATAGACTTTTTACAGAATAAATAAAGTATGAATTTATATTAGAGTTCATGATTGCGTAAGTCGCGAAAAAAAGTACAGGAGTAGAAAAAAAAACTGTACAAGTTGCAATATTTTAGGAAATATGACAGTATTTCACCGACCCGTATTCTTTGTCTGCGAGTGTAGTTAAAAGTAAAGTGTAAAGTTGAATAATATTTTAATGGGGTTGCACCAAGCCGTCTGTAATCGTAAGCGGTGTTCGTTAAAGATTGTATGGAAAGTTTGACAAGTTTCTATGGGATGACAGCTGCCGGCGCCATATTTGACGATGACCGGCCTGTGATCGTTGGTGCAACCGACCCTAAAGGACGGTTCGTGTGCATATAGTGAGATAACCAGTGCATCAATGTTGGTATTGACCACACAATAGGGGTGACCTAGATATGACATGTGTTATTAATATATACATTTGCATATAGTTCGGCTTAATTATTATCGACAGGGTTGCCACTTCAACAGTTTTCCGAATATATGATTTTTTGTTTATTTAATATTAAATTAATATATCAAGTTCTAAAAGCCTTATTCATATAAACGTTCACTATAGATTAGATTTAGATTAGATTTAGATAATTTATTTCATGATAAGGAATTACATTATAATTTTGCACACATGTCAAAATTACAAGAATTGTTATCATGTCATAACAGGAAAAATAAAAAGAACATAATGTCAACCAGAGTAATACAAAACACGATAAAAAGTAAACGGAAAAATAAATGCATCTTCCATTCGGAATCGTCAGTCAGATAAATAATAATAATGTCCATTACAAAATACAAATTTCAAAACACAAAAATACAAATCAGTTGAATTCAAATTGAGTTATAATTATTTACATGTCAGTAAGCTAAGATCCATATACTCTTTAACCGAGTATAATGGGTTTTCCAATAAGAGGCGTTTCAGGCGGCGTCGAAATGCTTCCTCAGATGGTTCAAGTCTAAGATCAGTTTAGTTTTAGTTAGATTTCCGGTAGAATTCATGTCATTTTTGTCCGTCACTTTCACGTTTATTTATTTTTATTTCTCATACTGAAAGTGGGTCATTGCTCATCTAAGTGTGCTGAAAGTAGCCCATTTCACCTCTAGAGCAGAAAAGTAATAAAAAATTAATAGTATGGTGAATTTGAGTTATATTGGACAACGGCAGTAACGTATACAGGCATACATGGCATTAAATCCGCCCTTTGTACTTATATTCTTTTTGCGCAATAAAGTTTAAATAAATAAATAAATAAAAATATGCGAACACGACTTTATCGTTAAGAGCGTAAGATTAAATACTTTTGAACCTATGGGACCGTTCATCAATTCATCAATTCGACTGTAATTCAAGACCTCACGTCTATCGTCGCCGAGTTTCTAACGCCGGTTCTCGCTGATTTTCTTACGCCGGTTCTTCGCAGAGTTTTTTACGCCGGTTCTCGCCGATTTTCTTACTCCGGTTCTAGCTGATATTCTTACGCCGGTTCTCGACGAGTTTCTTACGCCGGTTCTCGCCGAGTTTTTTACGCCGGTTCTTCTCGACGCATGAGGTTTATTTTAAACCAGTGGTAGGTTTTGACATTCATAGGTGCATGGTCTGATCGCATCAGAAACACGGAACTGCGCTCCAAAACACGAGTTGTAGATGTAGGTGTCAAAACCGCCAAACTAAAGTGGGACTGGGCCGGACATGTCTGCCGTATGCACCCGGAAAGATGGGCGAAAATAAGCACGCAGTGGACCCCACAAGATGGCTACCGGAACAGAGGCAGACCACAAAAGGAGATGGCGGGACGACCTGGATGCATTTTCTTTAACTTGGCGGGAACAAGCTAACAATAGTGCCGAATGGAGGAAAAGAGGGAAGGCTTTTGCCCAGCAGTGGGACACTTAAATAGGCTAGTTAAAAAAAAAGGTGCATGGTGCTGAATTAAAGAATAAATAATTTCATTTCATTTTATATCGTTTCTTACTATATTTTACTTAACGGGTAAAAATCGCGTACTAATTTGTACTCTGGGCGATATCGTTTCTTAAGTTGATGATGATGACCCTAGTGGCTTAAGATATTACCTATCTATATACAAGGTTTGAGATCATGTTTGGAATTCACGGTAATCGGCGACATCTCAATACTATTCGGCGACGAAATTCCACACAAGCCAAGAGTGATACGATACCTGATATTATATATACAGTGATATGTGCGCTTATTCTTTTGGATACCTATTCTATTTTAACTGTAATGTAATAGTCTCTATTACAGGCACTGTCTATCTTTTTTTTAGGGTTCCGTAGTAAACAAGGAACCCTTATAGTTTTGCCATGTCCGTCCGTCCGTCCCCCGCTTTTCTCAGTAACCGTTAGTACTAGAAAGCTGTAATTTGGCATGAGTATACATATCAATGACGCCGACAAATCGTCGCCAGCCGCCTATTTTCTCGTAGAATTAGTGCTTCGGGCAGCAACGTTTTTCACCTCTTAAACCTTTATCAATCGAGACAGTATTGACCTTAATCGATTCGTTACATCCTTAACTAGGTTTATATGTTTTTCTTTTTTAGTAATTAGTTGTCGTTTTTGAAATAATAACAAAAAACGACGAGGAAGTTTTTGAGTCAAAAAAACGAATCTTTAAAGGTCCATATTTTCACTTGTATGTAATTTTTCCAAAAAATCAAAACGTATAAACCTAATATTTAATGATATTTACAACATTTCCAAAATTCATGCAAATCGGTTTAGGATTAGGAGGTAGAAAACGTGGCTGCTTTTTGTGTGGAAAAATTCTGCAACGTAATGCTCTTAATTTTTTTACTCCACTATAAGGGGGTAGGGGGTATGTAGTGGGACTGTATTAGTTCTGGAGATAACCCTCTAAAGGATGTAACAAAACTAGTGAGGATCCGTTTAAGGGCATATTCGGTATCGTGTTCTGATTAGGAAAAAGTAGAAAAAAAAATTTTTGACGCGAAATTTCTTTTTTCTATGGGGCAGGTCGTCCAAGTCAGCCAACTGTTCAAACAGAGGCCAAAAATGTATTGCGTCAAAAAAACTTTTCTTCTACTTTTTCCTGATTAGAACACGATACCGAATATGCCCTTAAACGGATCCTCACTAGATTTTTTACATCCTGTATATTACTATATAGTATAAAACAAAGTCGCTTTCTCTGTGCCTATATCCCTATGTATGCATAAATCTTTAAAACTACGCAACGGATTTTGATGCGGTTTTTTTTAATAGATAGTGATTGAAGAGGAAGGTTTATATGTATAATAACATCCATTAAATAGTGCACCCGTGCGAATCCGGGGCGGGTCGCTAGTATAAAATAAGTCTGAAACACGTAATATCCATTTAGTAAAAAACATACCAATTTCTATTTATTCAAAACAATTACCCAACTCAAAATCACCCAATTTCTGTGGATCCCCGATATATTTGTAGGTAATAGGTATTATTGGGTGTAAAAAGATAAGCCCGCGCGGGAACTTCGCACCTGGTATCGACAGGTGAGGCGACTTCCAAACTGTGGACTTAGGGAACATTTACTTGTAACCAGAAAATACTCATCATCATCATCATCATCATTTCAGCCGAAAGACGTCCACTGCTGAACATAGGCCTCCCCCAAGGCTCTAGAAAATACTATATAACAATATTTAAGAGTCCTTATCATTTAAAAACGCTCATCTATTTAGGCGATTTTCTAATTGAATTGACACGTATATTGACACTTTCTCAGCGTTACTATCTAGAACAGAACTATTGCGACCTAATGTCATAAATAGAAAATGTATTTATTGGATTTTTCATTAAGAAATATTGTTTCAAACGTCACTCCAAAGCGACAATTTTCAAGCTGAAAACTGTGTTTTTCCGCTTAAATTCTAATACACACAATAAAATCAAAAAATGGCTATGTTACTATCTAAAACTTTAATATAATCATTGTATCCTTTAATCACTTTATTGGCACATATTGATACTTTTGTCATAATTTGAAATCAAAACATTTAAAAACTCATAAGACCTCTTAAATGGAGGCTTGTCTATTTAAGTATTTGCTCCTGTTAAAGACCTCGCTTTAAAGCATCTGCAGTAACCCCTTGTCTAAATGTTTTATTTATTATTTCAATTCGGAGAAAATTTGAACTAAATTTAGGAGCAATCAAGTAATGGATCTTGACACGAGATCATACGAGCAGCAGGCGAATCACGTAACTTTATGTACTAACGGTAGATAGATTTTACTGTCAATTTTGAAGTATAAATGTATGAGCTGACAGTTGAAATTTGACATTAAAATCTATCTAACGGTAGTACAAAAGTTACGTGATTACCCCGCAGCACGCCCGTTAATGCAGATTCAGAGATAGCATCAAGATATGATTCGTCATACGACGAAATTAGGCTTTACCGTCATAGTAAAAGAAATCACTCCACTCGCCTTTGCGTTCGTGAATTGTAAGAGAACCAAAAACACCAGATCCTACTCCGAATACCGAAAGGGAGAGAGGAAAATACTGAATAAATCGCTTTAATCAGACTTGAGACCTTATTCATCTCTAACTTTACTGATGTTGTAATATTTGTAATAGATAACTTTGCAAGTTTATCTTCACTGTATGACATTAATTTTGTTATAATTTTATTGTAAACTCGAAATTATTATTCATTCTTGAACTGTAAATTAATATTTTGACATGAAAAATGTATTACTAGTGGCTCTGTGAGCTGTAGACCTCGTGAGTGAGTTTTTTTATCATTTCCAAAATCTGACATTATAAAAAAGATCATTATCAATATCGAACCTGCTAACAAAATTTCACTAGAATCGGTTGAGAAATGCGAACTGCAGAGAACAAATCGAATTTCGCCCGCAGAAACTTACAAAATTTTTGAAATAAAAATTGTTATTGGAAATTTCCAAAAATCGTCTCGACTAAAAAAATCTATATAACTATCGAACCTGCTCACGAAATTTCACGAGAATCTGTTGAGAATTGCGACCTGTAGACGAGAACAAACGGAAATCCGGACATACGAAAGCATTTTTGTCGAAGCTGAAGCAGAAACCTTCGTTTCACTCGGTCAATTATAGTCAGACTTTCTTAAATTGTAAATTAATATTTTAACATGTAAAAGTGCACTTTTGGCCTATTCGCAAAATAATAATAATATATAATAATAACGTTTATTATGGTAATAAATGGTACATAGTTCTGCTTACATTAGTTTTGTAGTATATGGTATATAAGTTAAGCTAAGAAAGCGTCTACTGATCCCCGTACTAGTATTAACTGTATTACGGTATAGAATAAAGGTTTGATTTTGATTTTATTGCTCCTATACAGCCACAGTCAGCTTACAAAAAAAAAGAAGTGCCAATATCCCAAGCTTAGTGGTTTGTGTACAGCTCTAACACGGAATACCCAACGCAGGGAATTCGACGCCTCCCGGCCGGGTAACTTTACAATCCTCCTCGCTTCTTAACAACCTCACAGGAATTTAAATTCCGCTTCATGTTACGTTAGAGTAACCCTTTCAATATTACTGAAGATGTCTCATAATTAATGTCAGGTTTCGTACTTAACTAAAATACTACACCACTATTTATGGCCACGCTGTCTGTAGACCAGGGATCGGATACCGGTATTTTCTCCATAGAAGTTCGGGGTACAATACACAGTAAGAAGAAAATATCACATATGTGTCATTTATGATTCATTTCACACAGAAAATTGCCTAAATGGGTTTACTTAGTTGAATAAACAAAAGTCGTCCCTCCTGTGGTCAATAGTTAACGGCTTATGTGCATGTTAGCTATGTTTTTATTTTTATTACAGCGATTTATAGAAACGGTCCAATCCAAAATTAAGCTTTATAACTCTTAACTTTTGGTATATCCACAGAAAAGACGCGAACCTAAATCCGTGTATGACCCAGGGATCGGATACCGGTATTTTCTCCATAGAAAAATACCGGTATTATTACGGTCACCGGTTCATTATTTCGTTTTTAATGGGACGATCTAATAATACGACGTTGTTACCTGAGTACATGATTCAGCCCTACGTAAAGAGCAAAAAATAATCCGAAATATTGGGCTAATTCAGGGTTTTTTAAAAATACCGGTATCGGTCCCTGCTGTAGACAAGTTCCCTGCCGCACAGCATTTGCTCGTAGACAGTTAGCTGCACAAGACTCCCGACTCTACAATAAAATTAATAAAATGATCTCTATATACACAATAATAAAATATGAAGTCAAGACTAAGCTCCAAACTGGCTGCTAACCCTTTCATATCTAGACACCGAAAACCTTCTATAGATATTTTACATAAAGGCAAATAATTGAAACCACATTCACGCATAAACAGGCACACACACACGAACACACACATTCTCTCTGACACACTCACGCACACAAATAGAGGTATCAAGTTCACGGCATATGTAAGCTTAGTTTTTAATTAGTTTAAATTAAACAACTATTCCTAATATATGTCTTTGGGTTAATAGGATGCTAATACTATAAAAATTTGAAGACTGTAGCTCCAACCGTTTTGCTTTAAAACCTGTGTGACAGATAACGGACGGACGGACGGACGCGTGAGTGACAACAATAGGGTTCCGTTTGGACACTTCAGGTACAGAACCCTAAAAAAAAACAAAATTACAAAATTTTGAAAAACCCACGACCGATGTACAGTGAAAAATGTTTACTGCAGCGCCCCCTGGTGAGTTATCATCGTAACACCCAGCTAAAATTCGTCCCGAATAACTACAAATATATTGCCGAAAACCGCTTCTAAATCGGTCAAGCCGTTTTGGAGATATTGATGTGCACACACAAACAAACAAACAAACAACCTCTCACCCTAAACGCATATACCTTCTCCGTTCCGTCGTGGGTAAAAAGAAATATTTTCCAACGAAATATATCACTCCTAACATTATTACTGCCAATAATGACTAATCATAACTAATACTCGCCAATAATGACTTGCAGTCTTAGGGTGGTTGCACCAAACCGTCTGTAATCGTAAGCGGTGTTCGTTAAAATCTGATTGTATGGAAAGTTTGACAAGCTTCTATGGGATGACAGCTGCCGGCGCCATTTTTTTTTTTTTATTCAACTCAAAAATATAAATTACAGTAGGCATATGATTTTACCTCGCCAAACTGTATATGCAGTTTGTTGGCGAGTGTTGCGCTCTCTCACTTACAGGTTCGGAACTTACACCTACTTCTTTCCTATAAACTAAATCATGCAATGCTAATGACAGACTAACAAATCTAACAATAACTACCTAAGATACGTAGTGTGTGCACCAACGACGCTACGTCGTACCGGTTTGACGATGGCCGGCCTGTGATCGTATGTTGGTACAACCGATCCTTATTGTAAGGTAGTTTGCTGAAAAAATCCATATTTACGGTGTTTAATTCCCGCATTAATTGTCCCAACGTTTGGTCATCTCCGAAATGGTAGGACACCTTTCAGCATGTAGCTCGCCCAATTTATCACAATCAGTAAAGTCAAGTGTAAAAATATGTATCGAATGAATCCTCTCATAAATATGTACCGAAACCTTAATGCGTAGACATAGAGTACTTGCATACACCCATATTTTGCATTCGACTGTACCAATGTGCAACTCGTACAAAACCATCTCAATTTGTGTATTCAGAATTCAAATTGCTTTTCATTGGCTTAGCATTTAAATAAGAGCCTTTTGATTGGAAACTTAAAGTGCTTTTCAGTTTGATTCGTGGAGCTAGGGCTAGACATTGATATATAGTTTAATCAGAGGGTTTAATTGAGTGGGCAAGTCATTTAGCGTCGGGACTCTTGTCTTCCATCGAAGTGTTTGCTTTATTTATACCTATCATCTGAGAACCTTCTCCGAACTTCGAAAATCGAACTTCGTATCATGCCGTACCTTTCACTCATATAGTGTATAATCCGAGAGTGAAAGGGACGGCGCGATACGAAGTTCGATTTTCGAAGTTCGAGTAGACCCTCTGATTATGAATTAATTAGGGATGCGCCGAATATTCGGTTATTATTCGGTATTCTGCTATTTTGCATATTTGGCATGTTTTTGAATGTTCGGTATTCGGCCGAATTATTCGGTTCAGCTGCCGAATATTTACCGAACAAGTTTGAGAGGGTTTTGTTATAAGTTGCAAGAGTTTATTATAGTTACTGCTTCGTGAAATTAATACTTGACCCATTATTTGTCAATATTAGCTTTGATAATGTACAAAAAATTTACCATTCAATCAGTCTGTTTTACAAGAATAGATAGATGAATTACGTTGAACCGAATAATTCGGCCGAATATTCGGTTCGGCAACAGCTGGAACTAATATTCGGCCGAATGTTTGTATTCGGTTAAACTCATATTCGGCGCATCTCTATAATTAATGTTTAATGTAGGTAAAGTTGACCCGTATATTAAGAGCCCTTATGAGTTAAAAACGCTCATTTATTTAGGCGATTTTCTGTTTGAATTGACACGTATCTTGGCATTTTCTCAGTGTTACTATCTAGACCAGGAGTATTGACACAACGTATCAGCATTGCGATACAGCGAGGAAATGCCACCAGCATCCTTGATACAATGTCCCAAGGGCCTGTTTTAGATTTAAGTTAGTTGTAATATTATTTAAGTTATTGTTATTTGACTGTTATTACCGCCTGTAAATCAATAAATGTTATAAAATCGCTCAATTAAATGCAATGATCGAAAAATTTATATTCAGACTCGAAGTGTCAAATTTAAGAGGCCTTATAAGTTTTAAAATGTTTTAAATTCAAATTATGACAAAAGTATTGATAATAGCAATAAAGTGATTAAAGGATACGATGATTTTATTAAAGTTTTAGATAGTAACATAGCCATTTTTTGATTTTATTGTGTGTAGTAGAATTTAAGCGGAAAAAACAAGTGTTTATCTTGAAAATGATCGATTTGGAGTGATTTTTTAACGATATTTCTTAACGAAATAATCAAGAAATACATTTTAAGTTTATAACTTAAGGTCGCAATAGTCCTGTTCTAGATAGTAACATTGAGAAAATATCAAGATACGTGTCAATTCAAACAGAAAATGGCGTAAGTAGATGTGCGTTTTTTAACTGATAAGGACCCTTAAACACATTATTATTAACCGATATTGTTTGCTTAAATTAGGCACACGATCTCAGAGCAAACACCCTACACTCTCAACAGGCATTCCCCTTCAACCCCGTAACCCGAAACTATATTGAACATCATTACCAGTACCAAAACCACAACCACAGTAAATATAAACATAAGCTTAAGGCCTTAACCCCTTATTCATAAAAGTTAACAAACCCCTGCTAACTAAAAAATTCTTTGTCCCATTCTCACAAATATCAATGTCAAAGTGACAGATAAGGACAAAGAAACTTTAGCGGCTAGTTAACTAATATAGGTTTGATAGACGTTTATGAATAAGGGGATTAGAGTATAAATATTTCTAAAGAGCTCCTATACGCGGGCCACAAAGAGTGACGCAAAAGGTGTTAATATTCGTTTGTCTTTATCTGTCACTTTGACATTTGTGTTTGTGGGTATGGGACAAAACAGATTTTAGTTAGCAGTGGTTTGTTAACTTTTATAAATAAGGGGGTTAGAGTATAAATATTTCAATAGAGATCCTATATGCTTGCCACCGAGAGTGACGGAAAAGGTCTTATACAGATAAATTGAGAATTGGTTTAAAATGGCTGCCGGTTTACCATAACTTCCTTAACTTTGGCGGGTAATAGCTTGTGTGACGTATTTAGGCACAACTGTCATATAAAATAAGTTGTGCTCGACAAAAAAAAGCGAAAACGTGACAGGGACAACAAATGATATACTGTAGGTCTCTGTCGCTCTTATCCAAAATGTATATGACTGTCTCGCTCGGTTGTGGTATTATTATTTGCGTGTCGCGTCTGGTAAAGTCTGTACTTAAGGCAGTTTAACAAATCGTACTAACAGGGTACATCGTACAAATGTCCGATTTGAAGCTTATTAATATTAAGTTTTTTAATATTAAGATTAAGGCATTGTTAAGCCATTTATAATTAGGTTAATTTAAGAGAAATAAACACATTAAATTTTTTTTTAAGCATCGGACGGACTCGCCGGTACTTACAGGTAAATTATTTTATTTATTTATTTTATTTATTTTTCATTACTTTAAGGGAAGGCCATTCCATTGCAAATTACGCCCTTTAACACGCGTGACTTTGCAATTAACCACTACGCGTAAGTTCGTAAATATTTAGTACATTTTAATTGATTTTTGGAACCTCTGGATCATTTATGAAAAAATTATCCGGTTATTACGTATTACATGAATTCAAAAAAGAATTTAAAAATTTAAAAAGTGGCACACTTATTCCCTAAAACTTGAAACTTGGCTTCTACTAGGGATGCGCCGAATATTCGGTTATTATTCGGTATTCGGCATATTCGGCATGTTTTTGGATGTTCAATATTCGATCGAATTATTCGGTTCAGCTGCCGAATATTTACCGAACAATTTTGAGAGGGTTTTGTTACAAGTTACAAGAGTGTATTATAGTTAATGCTTCGTGAAATTAATACTTGATTAACAGTGATTTAATTCAGTTTTTGTCAATATTTAGCTTTGATAATGAACAAAAGTTTTACCATTCAATTAGTCTGTTTTACAACAATAGATGAAGGAATTACGATGAACCGAATAATTCGACCGAATATTCGGGTCGGCAACAGCTGAACCTAATATTCGGCCGAATGTTCGTATTCGGTCCAACCCATATTCGACGCATCTCCAGAATTAAAATATCACATATGTATCATTTATGATTCATTTAACACAGAAAATTGCCTAAATGGGTCATACTTAGTTGAAAAAACAAAAGTCGTCCCTCCTGTGGTCAATAGTTAACGGCTTATGTGCATGTTAGCTAAGTTTTTATTACAGGGATTTATAGAAACGGAGACACTGTTTATACGGGTTACTGGTCCAATCCAAAATTAAACTTTGTAGCCCTTAACTTTTGGTATATCCACAGAAAAGACGCGAACCTAAATCCGTGTATGACCCAGGGATCAGATACCGGTATTTTCTCCATAGAAAAATACCGGTATTATTACGGTCACCGGTTCATTATTTCGTTTTTAATGGGACAATCTAATAATACGACGTTGTTACCTAAATACATGATTCAGCCCTACGTACAGAGCAAAAAATAATACTAGAATTAATGTCAAGTCAAATTTAATGTCAAGTTTCCTTTTTCTAGATTTAGAATCTAGAAAAAGGAAACTTGACATTAAAATTGGAATTTATTAATAACAGAACTTGACATTGCGATTAGAATTTAAATATTTTTCGTATGCATTGTGTTCTCTTAACACTAGTAAACATTATGTGCCCTATCTGGGTGTCATGTACCTGCCAACTACCTGTAACATCTCCTGTAATGCACTTGACATAAATGTTGAATAAATGAAATAATCCAAAATATTGGGCTACATCAGGGTTTTTTAAAAATACCGGTATCGGTCCCTGGTATGACCCAAATACATGATCGGTTATTACCGATAAGAGACGCGGCTTGATCTACTGCTTTAGCCAATATTTACTATGCCAACATCATCCGAATCACTGTCAAGTGTCAACTGTAAACTCGGCCACTTTACAACCACCCAAGAGTTCAGCCACCCAAACGGATTAAGTTCGTGCCATATAATACATCCATCAAACCCCTAGCCCTCTCGAAAACAGACGCGAATTACTGAATAGGCAATTGAAACCTTCGATATCCATGTCTGTCCTACTCTAGCTCTGGGATTCGGGTATGGCCCTCTCGCTCTTTAATTAAGCTCGTCAAGTCTGTTTAGATGGAAAGACACTTGACGTTCCCACAGTGACGCTGCCAATTTGACGTCAAACTTGTGAAGAGATCCCTGTTGTACTTATTAAGTGTGATAGCGATAGGATGACTGTGCCTTTACCATGAGTTTACATGACCGTACTCGCTAGCGACTGCGTTTAAGAGCGCTTTAATAAAATGTAACAGGTCCACTAGCGCCACTCGTAAATAATTGTAATTATTTAAATTTAACGATATATAACTAAAAAAGGGGGCCGCTACGTACAGTAGTTTGTATTTAATTACTTTTTGAATCCATCAAACTACTTATTACGTTGCTGGATTCGTCTCTCTATGAGCTCAAAATTAAAACGGCCGTTTTAACTCTCTAGGTTATTCGTGAAAAATTGATAGGTGTCTAGAACTTGTGGTTTCTACGAAATCTCTAAAGGAATATGGTGAATTTATAGCCCGAGGTCCATTTCGATAATGAATCCCAAAATATGGCTTTGAAACTAGTTTTACTAAAGCGATGATTGTAGTAGCAAACACGTCTTCAAAACTAAATTGAAAAAATTGCTAATAGATACCCTCTAAATACATATTTTATTTTAGGTTTTAAGGTAGATAGGTACATTAATTTCTTACGAGCATGAGTGCATTACTCGCCAATAAACGTTGTGTTTGGCGAACGGATATTAATGTAAAACTGTATCTAACTTTTTTGGTAAATAAATAATAAAAAAAAGATTACCATCTCACCTTTCAACCCAGAAGGGAAACTAGACCTTGTTGGGATTAGACTGGTTTTCTCATAATGTTTTCCTTCACCGAAAAACCAAATGATTATTCATGGGTTTTAAGAAAACGCTGCCGGGGTCCTAACCTTCGAAGTTCGCGTCGCACGCCATACCGCTCAGCAACAGTGGTTCTTAAGACAAGGCCATTTCAGTGCAAATGACCCCCTCTAACACGCGTTAATTTGCAATTAACCATCCCGCTTTCTACGGAAGCTATGCGCGTAATTTCGTAGATATTTAGTTACATTTTAATTGATTTTTGTAACACTGGATCACTTATGAAAAATCTATCCGGTTATTTTGTTGGTTTTGACAGAGTTACCAATGCATTTTTCAATATTTTTAAGGTTATTTTGTTTCTGTTTTTTTTTCAGTCCACGGTAATTTTTGTGTGAAGAAATAATGTAGAATTACACTACACAAAAATTACTGCAGACTGAAAAAGAAAGAAAATAACCGAACAATATTGAAATATTGCCACTGTCAAAAAATCCTCAATATCATCGAAAAAATAAACTTAAATGCTGCCAATTTCGTAACTGTCAACTAGAGTAATTTTTTTTTACAAAAAGGATAGCTTTTTTATTGTTCTAACACAATAACCGGATAGATATTTCATGAGTGATTCAGTATTCCAAAGATCAATTAAAATGTAACTAAATATTTACGAAACTACGCGCAGAGCTTCCGTAGAGAGCGGGATGGGTAATTTCCAACTCACGAGTGTTAGAGCGGGACATTTGCTCTGATATGGCCTTGTCTTAAGAGCCACTGTTGCTGAGCGATATGGCGTGCGACGCGAGCTTCCAAGGTTCGAACCTTGGTGGCGTTTTCTTAAAACTCATTAATAATCATTTGGTTTTTCGGTGAAGGAAAACATCGTGAGGAAACCACTCTAATCCCAACAAGGTCTAGTTTCCCCTCTGGGTTGAAATTGGCAATCGCTTTAGTAAAACTAGTTCCAAAGCCATATTTTGGGATTCATTGTCGAAAATATGTTTGTTATAATAATAATAATATTTATTTAATCAGACAACATAGGTCCATCGAGTCGTTACTGATTAGTTACTTATCCTATGTTAGTTTTACAAATTAATTAGTTAACATTAATTGAAATAATAAACCCGCTCAGCCTCAGGGTTTATTAGTCCCGCCATCCAGTGCCTTTGCAGGACACTATCAGTCCGATCCGCTAACAACCTCAGGATGCAATTGGGACCGTTCTGGATTCTGCTCCTGATTGATGCCATTTTTTTGCTCATTATGTCATGAAATCCATCCACGCGAGCATCGGCAAACATGCTTGACGCGCTGCAGAATCTAGGCAGACCCAAAAGCACTCTAAACATGTTATTGTAGAGGACACGCAAGGCGCTGATGATCATATGTATGATGATCGCTATCTCTATCGCTATTTCTATGACACGGAACTGTGACGAGCTGCGCTGTGTCGGTGCAGCGTTCATTACGGTGCCCGGAGCTATTTCGGATATCCCCGGAGTTTGGGGCCACTGAAATTAAACTTAATAGAGATACTATACAATATTACATTCTGATATGAATATGGGACAATTAAGCCGTCGTCTCACGGAGAAAAAAATAAACAATAGCATTCTCCCGGGTTCGAATCCCGGTCAGGGCATGTATTTGTGTGATGAACACGAATATTTGTTCTTGAGTCTTGGATGTTTTCTATATATTTAAGTATCTATCACTACATAGTATAAAACAAAGTCGCTTTCTCTGTCCCTAATCCCTATGTATGCTTATATCTTTAAAACTACGCAACGGATGCGGTTTTTTTAATAGATAGAATGATTGAAGAGGAAGGTTTATATGTATAATACATGCATCAGAACTGTACACGTGCGAAGCCGGGGCGGGTTGCTAGTTTATCTATATAAGTATGTATATCGTCACTTAGTAGGTACCCATAGTACAAGCTTTGCTTAGTTTGGGACTAGGTTGATTTGTGTAAGATTGTCCAAAAGTATTTGTTATTATTATTCTTCTTCAGTAATGAGCCCGGGGATCCCAGGGACCGGTAGACGACCGGTTTACATGCCTAAACGTAATATATGTTATATGGCCAATAAAAATATGATTACTATTATTATTATTGAAAAAAAATACAAATTTTCCTTCAAAAAGCATGAGAAATTATAGTATTCGCTGGTAGTTTACAGCGAATACTGTAAAAGCACAAATAAATTTCTAAGCCTAAAACTAGGTCTGGACTGGAAATAGCACGATCCCCAACTAACCAGGGATGTAACAGATGTGGTTTTATCGGAACCGGAACCGGAACCAGATGTTTTAAATTCGGTATATCGGAACCAGAACCGAAATCGGAGCCGGACCTGAAAACGGATGCGGAACCGGATGCGGAGCCCGATTGATAGATGGATAAGATGTTAAGGGCAGGACAGGTCTAAGCTAAGTCTATTCTAAATAAAAATTCAGCCTTTATTATTGCAGTACCTACATTAAAAAACTTAGACCTTCTAGGTGTTCAACAAAAAAAATGTTACCTAATTAGTAGATATTTTACAATCATTCATTAGTTATTATTTAAATTAGCATCAATTAGAACTTTTAGATGTTAAAATAAAAATAAACAATTATAATGATATTCATTATTGGATTACTGAAGTACACGGTGAGAGCTCAAAATTACAACAGGTATAAACCTGTTTGTTTTTGATGTACGCCGCTCATTTCCCCCGACTGCGCTGCTTTGACATCCAATATAACATCCGTTTTAAAAATAACGGAACCGGAACCGAAGCGGATGTTTAAAGCCAATCGGAAGTTCCGACTTAACGGAACCGGAACCGGAGCTCTGTTACATCTCTGCAACTAACCCTTTTTTGCAGGATACAAATAAAATGGCTGACGCAACTGCGGAAATATTGCCAACTCTTAACAAACAGTAAATCTTATGCTATTCGGCCTGTTTTACGTTTACAACTTCGTGTATAAATACTATTCAAGCTGAATCTGTCCTTTGACTGTTATACATCGAATTGGCGTGCGTTTATTTATTACGGCGGTGGTATAAGTAGGAATTAAAATAAAATAAATAAATAAATAAATATTTTTGTACAATCTTACACAAATCAACTTAGCCCCAAACTAAGCAAAGCTTGTACTATGGGTACCAAGTGACGATATACATACTTATATAGATAAATAGATACTTAAATACATAGAAAACATCCAAGACTCAGGAACAAATATTCGTGTTCATCACACAAATACATGCCCTGACCGGGATTCGAACCCTCCAGCTTCGAAGGCAGGGTCACTACCAACTAGGCTAAAGCGGTCGTCAATTGCGGGGACGTCCGCTCGATCGCGACAACACAGACACATATGTATAGTACAAGTATTTTGTCAGAGTAATAATATAGTATAGTATAGTTAGTATGAGTCTTTGTGATACTCGAAATAAAAGATTATTATTATTATCTCTCCTTTGGGATATCACGGCACAATGTCCGGTCCTTTTGGAAGGCGTTCATGGGGATACAGATCCAACACGAAGTATTAAGTATTCTAACATAAAGTTATTATTATTATTATTAATAACTTTATGTTAGGATACACAACTTGTAAACCTTTAAAATTAAGTTTCTCATGTAAGTGACAATTTGTTTTTAATAAGAAACAAAACATCTTTAAACCGATATAGTCCCTATTCGTCCCGGTATCGCCGCATATCGGGTAGTCAGTCCGACCCAGGTCGGGCCTAGCTGAGTTTCTTGCTGGACTCTTCTCAGCTAGGCTAGGTTTAGTGAACCAGCGACAAAACTCCCAGTAGCTCGATTACACACCTCAGATTTGGTTGAAGCCGCTCAACCAATCTCACTGGAGCGCAAACTCTTAGAGTATTCCAGTGTTTAAACAGCCCGCGTGGTCGTTGGAGGCTTCCCCTGGATTTTCCCCAGGCTGCCCTCCAACCGCGCACTCCTATCGCTTTATTGTGCCCGGCCTATAAAGCCACAGTTAGGTTCAAAAAAAATTTTTTTTTTTAATGTGTGTATTAGCTCAGTATAACCATTATCACTACATAGTATAAAACAAAGTCGCTTTCTCTGTCCCTGTATCCCTATGTATGCTTAAATCTTTAAAACCACGCAACGGATTTTGATGCGGTTTTTTTAATAGATAGAGTGACTCAAGGGGAAGGTATATATGTATAATACATGCATCGGTATTGCACCCGTGCGTAGCCGGGGCGGGTCGCTTTTCGTCATTTTCTTTCACCGTGTCAACTATTAATGCACGTTTAATAGCATAATAGCCTAATAACGCATGCATTTGTCATGATAAATGAATGCCATTTCACAAATTCACAAGAATAGAAAATTAGCAATTTTTCTGTTTCAGTACGTATAGCCCGCTTTTTTTTCTTAAAATCTATAAAGAATTGACAGGGGGTCACTTCTACACTTTTATCATTGAATTGAATTACACCGACTCACCAAACACCACACAGAGTCACCAAAAATGTCCGGTGCCAAGCGTTCCTGGGGCGCTACCTCGAACAGCAAACGAAGTTTTCGCTCTCTGTCGCACTTGCACGTTCGAACGAATGTAGTTTTATTTACAGATTACAGAATATGCCAAGGCGCTGGTTAACTTGAACTATTTAGGCAAACATGGAAACTGTATAAAGCAAACATTATTCAATTGTTTTGGTAACTTTAGAAATTAGTATAATGGTTTTGTCAGCATCATTATTCACAAGTAGTTATGAGAAATAATAATTAACTACAAGACTCATATATATTTTTCTCTTTTTTTGTAGGATTTTAATGGCCTAGACTGCGAATTAGACTCATAGGCTGTGGCAGAATAACAGCGTTGCAGTTTGCACGGCAAATAGCAACACATGCTGAGTCTCAGCCTTTTCTTTATGGCACACATTGCTGGACTCATTGTGCACCTTCACTAACTGTGTATTATCTTACACCTATTTATTATGACCGGTTGTGTGTGCTTTATTGAATAAATGGTTTTTCTTTCTTTCTTTCTTCGTTCTTTAGTTAGAGGCTTGCTGGAGCTGACATCGTCATCTTGACGAAAGCTTCGAAATAAATAAATATTAAAAAAAAACTAAAAACATTGGCATTCCGTTGGACACGCCGTGAATACTGGAACTCGTTCGGTTTGTTTCAACGGCTGCGTATTCTATTATTTTTGGAGCCATTGAGCCTCGTCCCATTTGTATGGGTGTAGCACGCAGTGGCGCGGAAGGGAAATATTGCCTCATCCGTTGAAACAAGCCAGAAACCGCATTCAGATGTGATCTGTGAAAAAAAATGTATTGTGCTGTGAAATTCAGATTCATTTGTTTAGACGACCCCTGTGGATGACAGCCACAACATCAAACATGAATAAATCATAGTTATTAATATTACTTTATACTAAATGATAAGTAATGCTGAATGCTGTCTATGATAGCAGTCGTTAAGCCAAGTTAGAGGCCTTCGGCCAAAGTCAGCCCAGGTCAGTTCTTGGATGGGTGACAGCTTTGAGTGGAAGTGGAAGGCGCGTTAAGCCGTTGATCCCGGCTGCTGTCTATGATAGCAGTCGTTAAGCCGAGTTAGAGGCCTCCGGGCGGCTTGGGAACTTCTAACAGTCAAGTTGCCCACTCTCTTGACAAGGGGGGTCGAAGTTGCACCACGTCCGTAGGGAGTACCCGCCGCTACCCTACACGTGACCCCTGGGTGGTGCTAAAAGTGCAACAAAAACTAGCAACCGTACTGACTTCTCAATGGATCACACTGTTCGAATTAATTGCCATACGATAAATAAATAAATAGTGACCCATTTAGTTAGGACAGGGGTCCTCTAAATACTACACTTGGTCACGGGGGAGTGGGGTCTTAAGTCTTCGTTATGTAGTCAATATCCTTTAGGGAAATATCGCGTTTTTTCGAGCTACGTTCAAATTACGAGTATGGCGAAGCGTTCAACGCTTTTTAAATTCAACACAACATGACTCTTTTCGATGTTAGAATATTTTTTACTTATACGAAATAGATGTTCGTTATTTTACTTCTGACTGCAAAACTTAAAAAATAAATATTAGAGGACAATCTTACACAAATCGAACTAGCCCCACAGTAAGCTCAAGAAGGCTTGTGTTATGGGTAGACGACCATATATTTAATAGATATAAATACTTAAATACATAGAAAACATTCAAGACTCAGAAACAAATATTCATGCTCATCACACAAATATTTGCCCTGACCGGGATTCGAACCCAGGACCGTCAGCTTCACAGGCAGGTGCACTACCCACTAGGCTAAACCGGTCGGCAAAATATTATTTAAAACCATATACAAAACCACGTGATAACTAGGGGGGTCTTGGCGTGTTCTACGGATGATTATCGACAGGGGGAGAGGGATCAAAGGTCACTTAGTATGGGTACGTCCCTTATAAGTATGCCTGTCTGTGGCATCGTAGTTCCCTAACAGATGAACCGATTTGAATGCGGATTTTGAAATTGTAATCTTGACAGAATGAAGACGGTTCTTAAGGTTCGGTTTTGTTTAAGGGTTTTAATATTGTTTTTCTCATATGACTAGTGAAAAAGGTTACTATAATAATAATAATTTCATAGCAACACCATCGTCAGCAACTTTGTGAATACGTTAGGCCCGATAACGCCATGTGTTGCGTTGAAAGGTCGCCCCAGCGTCGCGGAAAGGATTTTTTATTGACATATAAGGACCCAGGGGCGCTACCGCGAACAGCAAACGAAGTTTTCCCTCTCTGTCACACTTGCAAGTTTGCACATAAGTGAGACGGAGAGGGAAAACTTCGTTTGTGGTTCGCGGTAGCCCCTCAGAAACTAGGATCCAGTGTTGTTAATGTTGGGATTATGTCAACCTTCACAATCTTGTTTGCTTTTTTTTTGTTTTTTTTTTGAACCTGACAGTGGCTTTATATGCCGGGCACAATAAAGCGATAGGAGTGCGCGGTTGGAGAGTAGCCTGGGGAAAACCTCCGACACGACCACGAGTGTGGAATGTGGATTAAACACTGGAATACTCTAAGAGTTTGCGCTCCAGTGAGTTTGATTGAGCGTGTTCAACCGAATCTGAGGTGTGAGTGGAATCGAGCTACTGGGAGTTTTGTCGCTGGTTCACTAAAGTTGGCCAAGCTGAAAAGAGTCCAGCAAGAAACTTTGCTAGGCCCGACCTGGGTCGGACTGACTCTGCCCTGTGTGCGGCGGTACCGGGACGAATAGGGATCGACTATATGTGATAATCCACATCGAAAGGGACCTTATGGCGGCAGGCGCTTACGTTACACCTATTCACTATTGTATTGGAATAGCGGCAATAAAGGCGTAAGTGCCGGTCGCCATAAGGTCCCTTTCGATGTGGATTATCACATATGTGTCAGTGTTGTCGCGATCGCGCGGTGGACGTCCCCCTTGGTTTTGGCGTGTAATGCTATGTCCCTTCACTTTTATTACTATTTATCCGGTATCCTGTATATATTTATCCTTGAACGTATTTTCAAACAAAAAATTTAATACTCCGTGAACTGTATACTTATATTCTCATTCTTTAAATGTGATAATCCACATCGAAAGGGACCTTAAGGCGGCAGGCGCTTACGTTGCACCTATTCACTATTGTATTGGAACAGCGGCAATAAAGGCGTAAGTGCCGGCCGCCATAAGGTCCCTTGCAATATGGATTATCACAAATATTGAACTCCCTTGAGTTTCATCCATATTGAAATAATAATAAACGGGTCTCACGTCTTTAAGGTCGAATATCGCCAAGATTATAAATATTTTGCGTGTAATTTTTCAATTTCCGCACACGTCTACGGGCCGCATTTCTGAAACGATTCTCGTAATTTATTCAGGTTCAATAAATATAAGTATGTTTTTTTTTGTAGATTCAGATTTAGGATTTTGGTTTTCAAAATGGTGGGTGGATAAAGCAAAGAATACCTGTACGTACAGCTCACACAACCACTAAGCTTTAAGTACCACTTTATCCGCGCCAGGGCTGCTATCGCGAACGGCATTCCAAATTTTCCTTCTTTGTCGCACTTGCAAGTTTGCACATAAGTGCGACAGAGACGGAAAACTTCGTTTGTGGTTCGCAGTAGCACTACAGGCCACCACTGATTGGCCAGGCTAAAAAGTGATAGGTACCTAAATTAAAGCCTAGTTTACACTACGATATTTAACGCTAACTGGGGGCAAGGGGAGGGGAGTTAAATCATCTCGCTCTAATTAGTGAGATGCCATAACTAACTCCCCTCCCCCACTTAGGGTGCTAAATATCGTATTACGATGTAAAACGGCTTTAAAAACGATCAGTCATTACTTATCAAAAATTCAGGAACATTAGGCTTCTTCAAGGATCCCTAAATTAATTACCTCAATAAATTAGCGCGTCTAAGTAATTCTGCTAAACTAAACTGCGAACACATTTAACACTGTCGCTTCCTTAACATGCAGTGAATAGAAATCAAAACCGCTTAGCAATGGTTTTATCAGGTTACTCACTCGTAATTTGTACCTGCAGTGAACGTTGACATTTCCCATTTCCATTCGTTCATTTATAATTCACACATTCACTCACGAACTCGGTATTACCCGCTGAGAATACGTCTATAATGCTACTAAATTGTAAATGACCATTTCTACTTTGACTGAACTTCGAATTTCGGGCTCTTTAAATTATTCATGTTATATTCGCTGCGTGCCGTGAGGTTGGGGTATGAATTTTTTAATGCCGGCAAACGTTTGAGGTGACAAAGATATGTGGTAGGATCGCTAACTAACAGCCGAGAAAAGGAGAAAGACCTCAGACTAACTAGACTCGATATCAAATAATAATAGCACGACCGAGCGAAATGGTCGTATACAACTTTGTATAAAAGCGACAGAGAGAGACATATCAATTATTGTCCTTGTCATAATTCCATTTTATTTTCTGCCACAAACTATTTGATAACGGCTTTGTGGCAGACAAACGATTACCCGCCCAAGTTAAGGAGGTTATTTATGTTAAGTAAGACGTCTGCTATTTAGAAGCGAATATAGTAGAATAGAATAGAAATATAATAATATATAGAATAGAAATAGAAATAGAAGAAGTTCTCAATTTATCTGCATAAGCGGTTTTCCGTCCCTTTTGGTGGCACACGTATAGAATCTCTATGAAATGAAATGAAATTATTTATTATTCAATTTAGGCATATTACATGCACCTATGAATGTCAAAAAAACTACCACCGGTTCATAAAATAAACCTCTGCCTCGAGAAGATGGAATCTTTTACTCTGTCTGTCAGAAAAGCCTTACTAAGTGTGGGATGCACCAGAGGGGCTACTCAGAACTTCGCAATCCGAACTCCGTATAGTGTCTACCCTTTCACTCATATAGGGCAGTACACGAGAATGAAAGGGACGGCACGATACGAAGTTTGTAGTACAGAGGCACTACTACGTCCCGAAAACGAGGCCGAATATTCGGCCGAATTATTCGGTTGAACGTAATGCCTTTATCCATTGTTCTAAAACTGACTACTTCAATGGTAATTTATTTGTAAATTATCAAAGCAAAATATTGTCTATAAAAGGGTCAATCGTGGATTTAGGTTAGCGTCTTTTCTGTGGACATACCAAAAGTTAAGGGCTACAAAGCTTAATTTTGGATTAGACCAGTAACCCGCATAAACAGTGTCTCCGTTTCTGTAAATCCCTGTAATAAAAACATAGCTAACATGCACATAAGCCGTTAACTATTGACCACAGGAGGGACGACTTTTGTTTTTTCAACTAAGTATAAATAAATAAATAAATATTAGAGGACAATCTTACACAAACCGAACTAGCCCCACAGTAAGCTCAAGAAGGCTTGTGTTATGGGTACTAGACGACGATATATTTAATAGATATAAATACTTAAATACATAGAAAACATCCAAGACTCAGAGACAAATATTCATGCTCATCACACAAATAACCCATAATGTAAGTTAATTAACAATAATAATGAGTTAAGAATATTAATTTCGCAAGGCATTCACTTATGTTAGTTACATTTGTAACTTGTAACAAAAACCTCTGAAGATTGTTAAGTAAATAGGCGGCTCAGGGGCTACTCCGAACTTCATATCTAGAGGTCGTTCTACCACCGATGCCGGGGTGGTACTAATTAAACATATACATGATGCCTGGGAAGGGGCTCAAGATGCTATTGGAGTGTTCTGTGATCTATCAAAGGCATTTGATTGCGTTGATCATGTGAACTTAATTAGAAAGTTAAGACATTATGGGATAAAAAACGGTGCTCTTGACCTTGTTTCATCGTATCTGTCGGAAAGAACTCAACGAGTAGTCATTAATGGAACTCAATCTGCAGGGACAACTGTTGCGCTTGGAGTCCCTCAAGGCTCGATTCTGGGTCCATTTCTGTTCCTAGTTTACATCAATGACTTACCAAACTTGGTGCAACATAAACATGATATAGTGCTATTTGCAGATGATACGTCACTTATCTTCAAGATAGGACGGAAAGAGAAAAACTATGATGTTATTAATGAGGCACTAATTACTGTTGTGAACTGGTTTACAGCAAATAATTTACTTCTAAATTCCAAGAAAACAAAGTGCATCAAATTCACTTTGCCAAATGTCAAGCAAATAAACTATTCTAAGATCAAACTAAAGGATGATGAACTGGAATTTGAAGACAACACAGTGTTCTTAGGCATTACCTTAGATTCAAAACTGCAATGGCATGCGCATATTGCCACTCTGGCTGGCAAACTTAGTTCTGCGGCCTATGCAGTTAGACGTATTAGACAGTTAACTAACGTTGAAACGGCCAGGCTGGTGTATTATAGTTACTTCCATAGTGTTATGTCCTACGGAATCCTGTTGTGGGGTAAAGCGGCTGACATCCAGACCATCTTCGTGCTACAGAAACGAGCTGTACGCTCCATCTACGAACTAAAAGCCAGAGAATCTCTCAGAGATAAATTTAAAGAGGCAAACATTCTTACTGTAGCTTGCCAATACATTCTTGAAAATATTATGCATGTGCGGAAAAATTTACAGGAATTCAAGCTTAACAGTGATATCCATGACTACAACACTAGAAGTAAACACAAGATTGCAGTGAAGGCCAGTCGTCTCCGAAAGGTTAGCACGTCATTTGTGGGGAACTGTATACGATTTTATAATAAAATACCTATCGAAATAGTTAATTTGCCATTCAGTAAATTTAAGTCCCATATTAAAAGGTATTTGCTAAGCCAGGCGTATTATACTGTCAACGATTTCTTAAATGACAAAAATGCTTTCAAGCCAGTGGTAGTTTAATCCTGTTACTTTTAATATATCTATGTTTATTTTAGGATATATTTTTGTATAATAGTTCCGTTACGTTTTATGTAACACGATGCTATTTCTCGCCTCACAGTCGCCTTAACTTTGTTATTATCAATGTCCGCCAGCTTGAATATGTCATGCTCGCTTTAAGGGCTTTGCCTACGGTGGCGTCGTTGATCGGGTCGCCACCTTCCCTAACAGATGGTCGAGGGAGGCGATGGCTGAGATACGCGTCATACTCGTGATCGGGTGCTGTTTGTGGAGTCCGGTCTGTTCATGCTTGCTAGGACATAGTGACTACGTTAATACTAGTGTCTTTTTGGATTGACGAGAGACATCATCCTGTTGTGGATTCGTTTTTATTATCAGTGACTTAGAGACCATATACATCTCTAACAATATTAAATTAATTTTAATTTTGACGCTCAGAGACCATGTACATCTCTGGGATAATATATTAATTTCACTCCTTGTTTAATCTTGAGACCTTATACATCTCTAACTTAATATTTGTAATAGATAACTTTGCAAGTTTATCTTCACTGTATGACATTAATTTTGTTATAATTGTTAAACTCGAAATTATTATTCCTTCTTGAACTGTAAATTAATATTTTGACATGAAAAATGTATTACTTATTATAGTCAGACTTTCTTAAATTATAAATTAATATTTTGACATGTAAAAGTGCCCTTGTGGCCTATTTGCAGAATAAATGTTTGTATTTGTATTTGTATTTGTATATCGTGCCGTCCCTTTCAATCATATTGTGTATAACACGAGAGTGAAAAGGACGCCACGATACGAAGTTCGGATTTCCGACTTCGAATAATTCGGCCAAATACCGAACATTCAAAATCATGCCGAATACGGAATACTAACCGAATATTCGGATATCCCTAGTTCCTATTTCTTTATTTTGATTTTTTTATTGTGATTATTTTTTCAGCAATCCGAAAACGCATAACTATGGAGCCCTATATCCGTTACCTTTGATAGCGTTTTGATTTTGCAGGTGTGAGCATTTTAATTTTATACGAATCCCAACGTAAATAGAACTCTATGCCTGTGATTTAAAGCTTAAATTTGAGTGTAACTTGCGGGCATTTTTAACGTTACCTCTGGATTAATGTCACAAATCGGGACCGCACTTAGGTACTTAACGTAGTTAATGTGAAGGATAAGGTGTACTTTCATTTTAAATCTTATTGCAAAGGATAAAGGTGCAATATACATCTGATATTATATTATAATTAATAGCAGCCAAGGTATCCCAATATATCGTTACACGTCTTTATTACTATAGATGTAAGGGTCATCAACTCATCATCCTGCTGGCGTTTTCCCGGTTGTTTCCTAAGCCATTATACAATCAGATGATGATGTAAAGTCTGATCATATTTTACAGACGCTGTCAAAACCATTAGGTCTCACAGATTCGATACGAGTTACGAAATTAAGAGACGATGTGCCATACTCATACTCATACACATACTCATACTTTATGGGTAATATAGATTACAAGTCAACGTTCGCGCGCGCGTCTCCAGAGGATCCTCAATAATTATAACAAATTGTTTTGTAATATTTGCTAATAGAGAATCCTCATTTAGACAATATGTACTAGACATACTTTCTGAAAATAGCACTTAATACTACTTAGAATGTCTTTCTTTTTATACGTTTAATATTCTTGCTACTTTGTATAATTTAAATAAGTAGAACTTAATAATATTTAGTTTACTAGCAACATCATAATGTTAATTGGTGGTTAACGGTGTGAATCGCACATATTTGTATCCATTTATATTTAACGTCTAAACTAAGCAACCTTGTAGCGATTGTTTGTTGACCTAAATAAATGAAAAAAAAAACATATTACACAGGTATTTGGACATTTAACATCAAAATCAATTGTACACATTCATCTCATGAGCGAGAAATTACATTATTTCAAATTTAATAATTCTTCTATATTACAGAACGACTGCTCAACAAGCCAAGCTTTAAGTTTGTATTTCAAATTGATGAGACAAGGGGAGTTTATTATGCTTATTGGCAATTTATTGTACACTAAGGGCCCCATTACGCGTATAGTTTTTGCCATTTTTACCAGTCTTCTTTTTTTTAATTCTAAATAGGATTGCGCTTGAACACAAATCACCTGACGGTAAGCAATATTGTGGTCTAGGATGGAACGCGCTTACCTAGTAAAAACCGATTCACTCTCGCTTTGAAGACCAAAAGGTTGTAGTTTACGGGAAACAAGGATTCCGGCAAGGTGTTCCACAGCTTGGCGGTTCTCACAATAAAGGTGGAAGCGAAACGCTTCGTGCGAGTTTTCGGAACAGCCACCGTAAAACGATGGCGCCTTACCGTATTCCTACTCGTCCGATGGTAGAAAGGGGCGGGAGGAATTATGTTGTGTAATTCCTCAGCGCACTCCCCGGAATGCAACCGATAAAAAACCGAAAGACTGGAAACTTTGCGGCGATGCTCTAGACTTTGCAGCCTCGCATTGCAGAGAAAGTCCTTTCCTATGAGCCTCTTAGCATTAGCTTTATTAGCTTATGAGCTTCTCGATTGCCTCCAACGCCTCAAGCTGATATTTAGCCGATCCATCCCATAGGTGTGAACAGTACTCCATGTCTTCGAGGCATTGGGGCTAGTTTGTGGCCGTAGCGCGTGACCCGATCGCTTCCATCCCCTCGTCTAGGATACTTATCTAGGTTCTCCCTGATGTAGACGGTTACTTGTAGTATGAGGAGGCTAGGCAAGGTATGAATGCCTAGGGCTGTGAAAGATGGTTTAGCCGACTCATGCCATGATACACGCGCCATCGCTCTGACCGCTCGCTTTTCGTTTCGGCTAAAAATGGACGAAAAAATACCGCAAAAGAATTGATGCGTTCGAAATGTGGTGCTGCAGACGAGTGCTGCAAATTAAAATGTTTCGTAATTCATAAATATGTTTTTTTTTTGGGCATGTTTTTTATTTTTCCCTTGGGGGGGATTTGCCATAGTCGCCACGCTTGGCAAGCGGGTTGGCGACCGCAGTTTGATGGTGGTAATGATCGAAGGATGCTGCTGCCCACCCATGGCGACATGGGCGCTAACGATGGGCCTCATAAGAAAACTCAAGGTCACCCAAAGAGCAATGGAAAGAGCTATGCTCGGGGTTTCTCTGCGTGATAGAATTAGGAATGAAGCTATCCGTAGCAGAACTGGGGTCACCGACATAGCCTTCAAAATTGCGAGACTTAAGTGGCAGTGGGCAGGGCACATTGCTCGCAGGACTGACGGTCGATGGGGCCAGAAACTGCTTGAGTGGCGTCCACGCACCGGAAGACGAGCTGTCGGTAGGCCTCCGACAAGGTGGAGTGATGACCTGGTGAAGGTCGCGGGAATCCGGTGGAAACGAACGGCACAGGACCGGTCTAAATGGCGAGCCTTGGGGGAGGCCTATGTTCAGCAGTGGACGTCTTTCGGCTGAAATGATGATGATGATGATGAAATATGTATTCATATTTTACCTAGGGGCTAAATACGACTTTAACCTCGCTTGATAAGCCTAATATGACACACTTTTCGAGCATGGGAAGTAAAAAAGAGTTAATTATCTCGTAAAACAAACAACGCGATTACATTGACTATTGAAAGCATTTGAGTTGGGCGATTTGCATGAAAGTAATTCGATCAAAAAGCAATTTTACGAATATATAAATAAGGTTCAAAATCTAATAACATTTTTATACGAATTTGGTAATAAAAAGTCTATCTAGCTTACAGGGTGTATTCCGCCTAAACGAATGGGATTTAAATAACATTTACATACAATGTTCTTGTTCGTTTGTACTTGCACTTTCGTAAACGTAATAAGGAGCTTGATAATTCAATTAGAATTACGATTTGAAACGGGATATTTACCATGTATATTTGTATTTTTGAGTTCCCGATATTTCCGGAAAGAACTCGCGTATTGATACTGTGAGTGTGGTGTGTCGTGACCGTAATCGAGTTTCAAGTGACAAGGCGGACGGTGGTAGTGACGGTGACACTGTGCGAAAAAAGCGAACCAGGAAGAGGGTAGACCGCTATGGTGTGTGGGTAGACCACAACTAAAACTCGCAGCACGTCAGTTAATCCTTGATAATGGTGCTTGCAACAGTGCCGAAATATCGGGAACTCAAAAATACAAATATACATGGTAAATATCCCATTTCAAATCGTAATTCTAATGTAAATGACCATCTAAGCTTGAAATCTTATATTGATAATTCCAGTTGCTGGCGCCAGTAGGTGGCACGGGCCAGCACTGGACTGGCACTGGTTTTAGCTTTATGCTTTTTGACCGAGTGCAACGCAACTGCTGGAGCTTCGACAAAATTGCTTTCGAATATCCGGACGGCGGATTTCCGTCTCTCCACCTCTACAAGTCGCATTTCTCAACCGATTCTTGTGAAATTTTGTGAGCAGGTTCGGTAATTATATAAAAATATTAAGCCGAGTCACTTTTTATTATTATCTACACAATTTATATGGGTAATTTTCGTGTCGCAACGGAATCAATTAAAATGTATGAGTATTAAATGCCTTAATGTTAGAATTATATTATTTCAATTATTTGTCTATGCAGTACATTGATGCTAATCTGTGGCATGCTGTCTACATTCTTTTTGATCCCTGTCGTCCTAGGTATAAGGTGTGCTCATCCCATTTATTTTATATTTTATACAATTTTATCTTTACAACTTTTATATACATATTAAGAAATTAATGCAATAATCCCTGTATTATCTGAACATAATATAAGTGATTACTGATTATACTGAAAGTTGTTGGCGTTTACTTTATAGTTGTGCTACTCATGTCACGCGGTCCCACTGCCCAGACGGCTTTGCTAACACTTAACTATTTGATAAGAATTTGGTCCTCAACCCACATACATACAAGGCCTATCGTGTTTTTTTTTATCCATGGTAAACGGTCGCGGTGGCCTATAGACACATGCAACTCCAGGCGTGATGACGAGAGTAAGCATACAGCATACCTTAGTACCTATAAGCTTTGCATAGTTTGGGTTGGGACTAGATCTTAAACCAAGTTATAAGCTCATTGTATACCGAGTTTCATCGTAATCCGCTCAGCCGTTTTTGCGTGATTGAGTAACAAACATCTTAAACATCCAAACATTTAAACTTCCGCATTTATAATATTACCTAGTAGGATTTAATGTGAATCTGATTTCAATACATTGCGGGTATTCGGATACAACCCCAGCGATTGGTAGTCGGGTGACTCTCATTCCAAAATTTAACATTTTCTTAATTTGTCCTTACCGGGCCCGGATTGTTAACGACTCGTGAGTGATTATTTGTGACTTTAACTATTTTATCAGTTAGGGATCCAGGTATAGAGTAAACTGGAGTCAACAATAAGTTTAAATTGCACTCTGATTTCCTTAACTTTCACTTAACGTTCGGACCGGTAAGGACATCAATTAACTTTAACGATGAGAATCACCCAGTCACGAAAATAGTAGTTAATTCGTTAAATATATTTGTTTGCAACATTGTTTAATTTCGACAAACAGATCGAGCGATTTTGTGTCGAGCTCAGTTTTCAGCTTAAATTTAATATTGATGGCTTCATTTTACTGTGTTTGTATACTTTGGGTATTGTGTTAGTGTAGTCGTGTAATTACGGACAAGCGAGGCGGTTAATGTGTTAGTGTAGTCGTGTGTTTACGGACAAGCGAGGCGGTTAATGTGTTAGTGTAGTCGTGTGATTACGGATAAACGAGGCGGTTAATGTGTTAGTGTAGTCGTGTAATTACGGACAAGTTAGGCGGTTACTGTGTTAGTGTAGCCGTGTAATTACGGACAAGCGAGGCGGTTACTGTGTTAGTGTAGCCGTGTAATTACGGACAAGCGAAGCGATTACTAATAGGACTGCAACAGGGTACAGGTGCCATAGCAGAGTTGCACGTGGTTCTCGGGACGAGCTTCGTCAGAGTTCTTCAAGAAAACACTCTTCGGGAATGGCTTTATTCGACAAATCTTGATAAATATCTGGCCATGTGCAGTTTTATTAAATATCCTCTTGAGAGAGTTTATATGAGGTAAATTACCATCATTTTAAATTGTGTCGTTTGATAATGCGTTGGTTTTAGTAGACCTTTTAATTTTATGTTATAGGGGCAAACGAGCAGACGGATCGCCTGATGGTAAGCAATTACCGTCGCCCATAAACACCTGCAACACCAGAGGAGTCGTGCATTCAGCTGTCAATGAAGCATGTATCTAGCTGTCAATGAAGGGCGCTTTTAATTCTTCTGGGGCCCATTTCTCGAAGCTACAAGTTACAATTTACAAGTGGAAGTCCCTTTCTATTAAAAAGTATTGAAAAGAGACTTCCACTTGTAACTTTTAGCTTCGAGAAATAGGCCCCTGGAATCCTTTTGGAGAACGGATTTCCGCAACAAACCGCTAGCTATAGGATTGGGTTTCTGTCGGGCATAAAACATTCGTCCCTCTCACGTATCTACATACCTACCTACTTAGGAGTAACATACGAATTCTTTTATGATCGATTTAAGCGCGATTATGCTAGTCAGAAAACCTCACACGCTATAATAATTTATTAGAACCTCAGCATTCAAACTAATAAAAATAATACAATTAGCAGAAACAAATTATCCTCTAAAGTTGCTGTCGAGCTCTGATTGGTTCATTTCAACATGCAATTCGCGCTTCCGCCGAGTTCCAATACGTTTTGATACTGCAATTACTGCATGTTGCGGAAACGTCAAAAAGTCTCACGTGGCGTTCGTTTATCCAGTATAAAATGAATAATAAAGATTAAAATATGAAACACATTAGTACCTGACTGCAATATTTTGAAATTATGACAAGCGTAAGGCCAGATATCAAAAAGTTCGCATTCTGTATGCGTGAATTTTGCTCTTAATGTGCAATATCAAAACGCTAGGATGGTAATGTGGCCAGCACCGTAACATAAACGCAACTTTAAAAATATTACGTATTAAAGCCTTGAGGCATTAAGTCCGCCATTTGTATTCATTTGTTTTATGGAATAAAGTTTAAATAAATAAATAACGTAATAGTAGGTCAGGGGGAGGGGCGGTCCGATACCGATAACCGTTAAAAATTAAATTCTCTACTCTGAATGTCTTAAACCATGAAAATATAAACACGCTCTTACGGTCATATGAAACGTACGGTAAAACGGATGTAGCAAAGCGAAAAGCATATTTTCTACAGGTGTACATTTTATTTGTTCCGGTACCGTTATCGAATCGTGCACCGAATTAATGTGAACACGCTCTAGTACTACATTACTAAACTACTTATTGTAAATTAGTCAAGGTATCTAAATGTAATTAAAAGCCTACTCTATCAGCATTATTGTATGAAAATAAGTGGTAAAATTCTATAGCCTAAAAATAAAAGTAGGGAATAATACAATTAAATAACTCAAAGTAGAAAATAATGCCGTTGTGGAGACATTAGGTATTTATGATTGTCCTTCTTAAAAATTAACGAAATAATTTCGAAATTTTTCACGCAAAATATCATCTTCGTTATAGCAACCCTGCCACGTCATCACTGACAACGTCATTTTCGCCTAATCAAAGCGCTTGACGTTGCGAAAGTTCGACCTGTTTCAAAAGTCCACCCACAGCTCCACAAACGCCCAAAAAGATGCCTATACTATTCGGTCGGATTGCCAAACATCAAGTGAAGTGAAGTTAAAAGTTGATAATAATATGAGTTTTCTGCTTCACGTTTATTGTTGTAGTGCTGTCTCTTCTTTCCGAATAGTATGTATTACAGTGTGAAAGAGAAATAATATTTTGGTGTCAAATTTAGATGACATATATATAAGATGAACCGTTGGCGCGGATATAGCATTGTATGAAAAGAAAACATCAAGAAGTGCGCGCGATTTACGGTAAGTTTTAAATCAGTGTTGTTTTTTCTTCGCAATTTTACATCCTTACACGTTTTATATCATGATAACTGAGAAAATTAAAACATTACCTAATTTGAAAAATTAAAATAATGAATTTGCCTTCGCTCTCATTATATTGGTTATAGTCTAAACACTTAAACGCCTTCCTATTTCTAATTAAATTCAGTTATAAAAAGTTTTTTTCAGTACTCCTTTAAAAAATATATATTTAGTCCAAAAAAACATCATTCAATTTTGTTTTGTATAGTGCAACGCCATGTTTATAAAATGCTGTAACTAAATAATACAGGTGAGTATTTATTAATATATTTTTTTTAATCATTTATTTTTTTTTGAATCAGAATCAGAATCAGAAAAATGTTTATTGTAGACATAGGTAGGCTGATGAATACAGAGTTGTTAAAAATACAATTAGTGATCTTCTATGTCTTGCCAATAGGCGTACAAAACATTGGATAAAAATACATAAAAAACAATTCGAAAAATATAATCAATCTAAATTAAAAATAAAAATTAAAAAAAAAACTAGTCTATTTGAGTGTCCCACTGCTGGGCAAAGGCCTCTTTTCCTCCAGTCGGCCATTGTTAGCTTGTTCCTGCCAAGTTAAGGAAAATGCTTCCAGGTTGTCCCTCCATCTCTTTTTGGTGTGCCTCTGTTCCGGTAGCTGTCTTCTGTAGTCCACTGCATACTTATTTTCGCCCATCTTCCTGGATGCATACAGCAGACATGTTTGGCCTATCAATTTATATAAATTAAATAGAATAAAATAAAAAATAATTAATAAATATTTGTGGACAATGTTACACAGATCGACCTAGTCCCAAACTAAGCAAAGCTAGTACTATGGGGACTAAGCGTAGATATACACACTTATATAGATAAATATATACCTAAATACATAGAAAACATCCAAGCCTCAGGAACAAATATTTGTGTTCATCACACAAATAAATGCCCTGACCAGGATTCGAACCAGGGACCTCCAGGTTCTTAGGCAGGGTCACTACCAACTAAGCTAAAGAGGTCGTCAAGGAATAAATGTGTGCATTTTCTGAAATTTTAAATGTAGTATTTTAATTATTCATCAATGAAACATTTAGATTCTATTGGGTCATACTACCTATGCCTTCTTCAGTGGGTGACCCTCAGGGCCATTGTTTAACCTTAACTGTGATAATTTATGGCTTGACTCATACGGCTATAGAACATTTATATTTTATCACCCGAGTCTCTGATTTCCTACAAAAAAAAAATCGAAGTATGGAAGCAAGTTGGATTCGTTAGTGTTTTGTTTTTATTTTAGAACAACTGTAAAGTCAAAACTATTATCCAAAACAACTGTTTTAAATTGTATTGTATTTTGTATGCAGTTTCAGAAGGGTGTAACCACTATGGGTGCTCTTAGTTATATGTATACAATAGGAGAATTCCATAATATGGTATATGTGGTAAACATTTTTTTTAAACATTGAACCATAAGCATTCAATATTTAGGTCAATCAACTTTTTCTTGTTGTTATTCTGCCCCGTCAGCGAGGAGACAACAGTAACCAAGTTTCTTAGAAAAATGTTTATAATATGGACTTCAAGCATGCTCAAGAGATGACCCATTTCCAAATGGATTTATGCTCATCGCTAAAACTCATATTTAGTAAATTTGAAGACTATAAAATCACAGTTTTAAAGAGTGACCCAAGAGACGTAATCACGGTAACGAGCAACAAAGAATAGTTGATCCACCCATTTGTTAAACTAATTTGCGCAGCTGTTGATTGTTAAGTAATTCTCATACGCAAAATCAGTTGCTCTTGAGAAAACTATTTGAAAAATAAAACTGATTTTTTCGACCTAAAATAGTGAGTTTATATATCAACATAACACTTTGCAGACTATGAAAAATGCTGAACCCATTTTGCATAAAATAACGGCTACTACTTACCTATATTGAAATAATGCCATATTGTATTGTTGAAATTATTATAATAAACGGTTACCGTAAAACTTCCCAACTATAGTCCAATCACACAACTATGATCCAAAAGATAACTCCCTAATTTCTATCAATATACATTTTCTATGAGTAATTTTATACTCTTTTATTTTAATTTGTTTGATTCAATTGCTCAAGCTTCGTGTTTATCCTAATAATAGTCTTACATTAAACCGTAATGTTCGAGTTCATTTGGACCATAGCTATAGTTGGGTGGACCTGGATTATAGTTGGGTACTTTTACGGTATTGGATTTTGTATCTTCGTGCTTGGGTGTTAAAGTCGCTTTTTGAACAGATTAATACAACTTGATCAACATACATGATTTAGGTATGCCTATGAAGTAATTTAAGTACGAGTGCAAAATTATCTCTAGGACTTGGTGTAAATTTAAACTAAATAAAATACAGGTACTTTAACGTATTGATCGCCAAGCATTGGACACAAATGTGACAATTTCAACGCGAAATTAAACCTTACGTAATGGCGCATAGATTGCTATTGCTTTGGCCAGGCTATCGACGTCGTTGGTGATTGGTCCGATTTTCCGGTGAATTGATTTGCCGTCAGTGGCGGTCAAAGGGTTAAATTATAAATATTTTGAAAAACGAGTACCTATTTATTGGGGCTATTGCAACTGACTGTAGCCATATTTTGTATTTAATTTAAATAACGGTTGGATTTTTTATACAAACTATTAGTAAAACTTTGTAGGAAACTTTTAAACATCAGAAAGGAACATAATTGTACGTGATAGCTGAAACGAGAGTATATCACTACATAGTATAAAACAAAGTCGCTTTCTCTGTCCCTATATCCCTATGTATGCTTAAATCTTTAAAACTACGCAACGGATTTTGATGCGGTTTTTTTTAATAGATTAGAGTTTTATTTTAGAGTGATTGAAGAGGAAGGTTTATATTGCACCCGTGCGAAGCCGGGGCGGGTCGCTAGTCTATTATAAGATTAGAATACACTATCTTCTGTTTCAGGCCACTATGTCTTCCGAAGATTTCAGTACGCTGAGTGGTATGTACCCCATACTAACCAATGATAAACTGAGCAAAGCGCTCTCCGATTGGTTCGGAGTAAACATCACTTTTACTCGATGGGAGGTAAGTTTGGCTTTTAACCCTTATGAAAAAATAACTTAAATTTTAATTAAGGTGCTGTGTCACCAGCACTAGGAGACGAAATGTCTATGGGCGCGGAAACGGGTAATATCACCCAAAGGCCGTTAAAAAATTTCGCCTCGCAGGTGGAAAAGCACCTTTATTCGTTATAGTTTCAGTGTTCATTATGTTATAGTGGTGCAATAGGGATGTTAATACCAAATAAGAAAATCAATAACTTCAATTTTTTTCGAAAAGGATCATATTCTCAATCAAATGGCGAAAAAAGTAACTCAAAATAATAAATAATTACATAATTATAAGTCTTCAAAGTTTTAAGTGGGGGCATGTTCTGTCCCTTTTTCACAAAACGCACCTCTGTATTAAACGATCGTCAGTTACTATGGCGCTTTAGGTCAGCGACGTCACTGATTTGTAGCGCTTTCTCTCTCTAATTAAACACGTTCTAACGGTTGTAATTTCGTTATTTTTTGAGATATTTTAATGGGATTTGCACCATTTGGCATAGTTTTGTCTTCTTTCTTTTGGATAATAATTTAGATACTAATAAATTTTGAATGAACATCCCTATTGTAATAATTTCATACAAATTATTGAATCCCTTCCGGTAATTCTACGAGGCGTGATTAATGGAATCACATGCAGAGTGATTGCGTATTTTTTCTAACACGCGTTAAGGGCAAATATCAAGACTATCGAGTATAATTTTTTGAAGTAGAAAATAACAGTTACAAGTACTGCAATACTCGCTCGTACTGAATGATATGCAATTAGGCACCCTGAGGGGCTACCGCAAACCATAAACGAAGTTTTCCCTCTCTGTCTTACTTATGTGCAACCTTGCAAGTGCGACAGAGAGGGAAAACTTCGTTTGCTGTTCGCGGTAGCACTCCGGAGGGCCTACTCCGAACTTCGTATCGTGCCGTCCCTTTCACTCTCGTGTTATTCACTATATGAGTGAGAGGGAAGGCACCATACAAAGTTCGGAGTAATCCCTCTGTTGCTCGTAGTTTTTTCGTATAATTTATCATGTTTGAATAAAGTAGTGCTTACCACTGCGTAAGAGTTTGATTTGAACAGCCAAGCCACCATACACAGATCACAAGCATAAAGATAATATAAACCTTTGGGTAAATACTTAAAGATAATTATATATAAATAGAAGATGAGCAATTACTTATGGCACTTCACTGCACTGCACAGCAAATACAGAAGCGAAGTCGTTTGGGTGGCATAATTTTTACTGTCGTATTTTTAGCAGATAACAAATGTTTACTAACGTGTGGCATATATTTATTTGTCAAGATTTTCGTCGAATTTATTCCGCAATCAATTGGACAATCAATGTTATCGTACACAAAATAATCCGTGGTCTATGTTCGCGCCGCTCCGTTAACTAGTTTTTAATAATTAGCCTTAAGCACACAAAAATGACACTTACACCTTTGCATTAACGCTTATTTTGGCTTGTATTAGCTTTACCTAATCAAAACACTCACATATCACGACATATTGTAGCTAACCAATCACACACGCTTTCACACACACCACATACATACGTCACAGCCACGCCGCGCTTGACACTTGCATTCCATAACTCAAACGAACGACATACAACCTCTGTAATTTTAAAGTAAATTATATTAATTCTCAAAAATCCAGAGTTTCAATCATAATCTTGCTCCTGTATGGAACAAAGTGGCGACCGTGACAGGACCTGCAGCATTCCTAGTCGGAAAAGAAGTCACCATCACGAGACACCGTCGCTCCCGAGTGGCCACAAGGGGTCACCGCCACGAGAACACCGCGCAGCGCCTAGATTCCTGGGCAAACCCCAAGGCGATCAGCTGCGCCTAGGTGCCTACATCGTGCAGCCGGATCACCACACTCCCGAGGGTGAACAGGTCGCGCTAACCAGCGCGCGGGTCACGTTGCAGTCATCATTGTCAGCACTCTTCAAAGTGTACAATTGGATCAGCCTGCCCTATATCAAGTGAGCCCGTTCCTGTCTACTTCCTAGTTGATTCCTCTTTGATTTATGTAGATTGTGATCTCAGTTTTTCGAATGTTCTGGTCTGTCTTTACTTAGATATTTCTTAATATCATCCATTTAAACTTACAATAATATTTAAAGCACCTAATAGCAATAAGTTCAGTTCAATTACAATAATCCGAAAGATTCATTAAGTACGTAAACAAGGCGTCTAAATTCACATTACCCACCAAGTGCACAAAAAAAGGCGAATGCAAGTCAACTAACTTATAACTATTAAGTTTAAAGATATTTGCCTACTGTTTACGCAATTCCATCAATCTATTATTGCCATAGTGAATGTTTAGTATTCCAAGAAATAAGCCAATTTCTAAACCTAAATTTATGGTTAAAATCATTTATCGAGCCAAAAGATCCTTATTATTACAATCACGTTAAATAGACGTGATATAGTTAGCCAAGTGATTTTAGTGTGCGCATTTTGTGCATTTGCAGAATTATACCTAAATACTTCGCTGCGCGTTCTTGCTGCCCGGCGCCGGCGCATCTATTGTCTTCAGCTGCAACTGCGCATGCCGATAAGGAGCCGATCAGCTGTGAACTTGAACTTGAGGCGAGGAGCGTATCGTACCTATTCTTTTTTTTACTTGTTTACGTTATTTCCTGCTTGTTTCTCGGTGATTTGCTATTATGACTGACTGTAAACAATTAAAAGCTACGCGTAGTAATATCAAGGGACGTTTAACGAAATTTAAAAATTATCTCGATGATATTTCGGGTTTGGAGAACGTCACGCGCTTGGACATAAGTAAATTGTCGCTAAAATTATCGAGAATACAAGTATTGTTGAGTAAATTCGATGAGGTGCAAGGTCAATTGGAGATTTGTGAGGGATGTAATCAAGCCGAAGAATTAGATATTCGCGATTCGTTTGAGCAGGAGTTTGATAATTATATATCGCAGGCACAAAACTTCATAGACTCCAATTCGGCCCCTAAAAGTAATGACTCATTTTGCAATGCGAACTCAAGCGTTTCGCAATGCAATGAAGATAATTGTGGTGGCTTAGGATTTAAATTGCCAGTCATAAAGATCCCCACATTCGATGGCACATATTTCAAATGGCTCGAGTTTAAAGAAACTTTTATCTCCTTAGTTCATGAAAATGAAAGGGTTAAAAACATTCATAAATTCCATTATCTCCTTTCCTATTTGGAGGGAGAAGCTGCTCGGGTTCTTTGCAATTTAGAAGTGACTGGCGCGAACTACACAGAGGCTTGGCAACTCCTTTGTAAGCGTTACGATAATAAAAGGCAACTAATTAATAATCACTTAAAAGCGTTGTTTAGCATCGAAACCGTTCGGGAAACCGAGAAGTCACTTCGGTTCATTGTTGATCATGTAAATAAAAACTTGCGGGCTCTTCGCACATTGGGATTGCCTGTCGAGCAATGGGACGTCCTTGTTATTTATATGGTAACCGCAAAATTGGATAGCAGTACGTGTTACAAATGGGAGGAAACAAGGACCACGTTGCCAGAAATTCCCACCTTAGAACAATTTTTCGATTTTTTAAAGAATCGTGCCAATGTTTTAGAGACTGTCAATAGACAAAAACACGATAAATCCAAAATGTTGCAACCTTCAACTCAACCTAAAATTCAGACCAAATCTTTCGCGTTGACCGCCAAACACGCTTCGCCGTCCTCGTCTAAGCCTCATATCGAATGTTTATTATGCAAAGATGCTCATCGTTTATATGAATGCATCTCATTCAAGTCTAAATCACCAGAGGAGAGGACAGCGTTAGTGGCTAAATTAAATTTATGCGAAAATTGTTTAAGGTATGGTCACAAGGTTCAAAGTTGTAGGCTACCTGGTTCTTCTCGCTCCTGCAAACAAAAGCACAATACTTTATTGCACGTAGCCGAGCCTAATGAGTTTCCTAGTACTAGCTCGGCTCAGTCCCAAAACTTAGCTGCTATCACTACAAATATTAATTCCGAGGTTCTCTTGTGCACTGCTCAGGTTCAACTAAAGAACCCCGACACGAATCAAGTTCTGACGGCGCGAGCTCTTCTTGACAGCGGGAGTCAATCTACGTTTATAACCGAACGAACACAAAATAAGTTGAAATTGGCTCCTCAGCCTACTAATGTCAATGTAGTCGGCCTGTCGGATACCCCATTGTCAATTAAGACAAAGCGATGTGCACTTCACTTGCAGTCGCTTACCGACCCTTTCAATGTCAGTATGACATGCCTAGTTATTCCAAAAATAGCAGACAAACTGCCCAAGGTCACACTCGATGTAAGTCAGTTTGATCTTTCTAACTTTCAACTAGCGGACCCTAGATTTTTTGAGGCATCCTCTATCGATATGCTTATTGGTGCTGATCTATTTTGGGACCTGCTAGGCTCCACTCAGCATTCCTTAGGAACTAATAAACCTATTCTAAGAAGCTCTAAATTAGGGTGGCTCATTGCTGGTCCTCTGCCTATCTTACCAAAAAATAAACCCAAACAATCAAATCATGTTACACATTGTAACTTTCTTCTTAATCAAGCTGACTCAACGAACATCAACGATGCCCTCCAAATGTTTTGGGAATTAGAAAATGTCCCACAATCTCATCCCTTCACTAAAGAAGAAAAGCTTTGCGAACAGCACTATATCTCAAACATCTACAGGCTGGAAAATGGTCGTTTTTGTGTCGGCCTCCCTCTTCGTGATGAGAAGGACTGCTTAGGTGACTCCTACTCATTAGCAAAAAAAAGATTCGCGAGCTTAGAAGCTCGTTTTCGCAAACAGCCCGATCTCAAAAAATCCTATGCAGATTTTATTCACGAGTATGGCGAATTAGGCCATTTGTCGGAAGTACCACTACACAGGCCGCCAGATGCCTCGTTTCTGGCCCATCATCCGGTTATAAGGACCAGTGAATCTACATGCCTTAGGGTTGTCTTTGACGCTTCTGCGCCCACCACCTCGGGATTTTCAGTGAATGACCTTCAAATGGTGGGACCCGTCATCCAGGATTCTTTGTTCGACATTCTTGTTCGTTTCCGCCAATACAAATATATACTTTCTGGGGACATAGAAAAAATGTACCGACAGGTTTTGGTGAAGGAATGCGATAGGGACCTACAGCTCATTCTCTGGCGTGATAATGAAAACGAACCTTTGCGTACTTTAAGGTTAAATACTATAACCTACGGATTTTCAAGTGCTAGTTTTCTCGCTACCAGGTGCATCTGGCAACTTGGCGATGAATCTACAGATCCTAATATAAAACGAATCATTCAACACGATTTCTATTGCGATGATTTATTGACCGGGGCTGACGATGAGGAAACCTTAAAGTACATTCAGCGCCAAGTGTCAGGCGAGCTCGCCAAAGGTTGTTTTCACCTACGAAAATTTAGGTCAAATTTGCCTTCTCTTCTTGAAGACTGTTCTTTGCCCGCTGATGGCGATCTAATGATCAGTAATGCCACTAGCACTCTAGGCATAGGCTGGTGTCCTGATACAGATTTGTTACAATTTCAAATTGTGTACTCGCCTACAAATATTTTAACCAAAAGGTCTATTTTATCCTCCACTTTCAAAATATTTGACCCTCTTGGGCTACTAGCTTTATGCACAATTAAGCCCAAAATTCTCCTACAAAACTTGTGGGAACTAAAATTAGATTGGGACGAAGAAGTTCCGTCTAGCATCAAAAGTTCTTGGCTGAAATTTACAGAACATTTAAATTTACTTTCTACTCTTCAAGTACCAAGACGAGTACTTATAAATGACCCCAAGTATATCGAAATGCATACATTCTCTGATGCATCTCAATGCGCATTTGGTACTTGCATCTATCTCAGGTCAATTGACGCCACAGGCAATGCACAAGTAAGTTTGCTGTGCGCCAAAGCCCGTGTCGCGCCCCTAAAACCAACAACAATTCCCCGACTCGAACTTTGCAGCGCGTTGTTAGGAGCTCAATTAAGCTCAGTTGTCACTAAAGCTCTTCGTTGTAAAATAGATCGTCATGTCTACTGGTCAGATTCGAAAGTGACACTAGGTTGGATCCAGACGGCTAGCAAAACCAAGACTTTCGTCGCTAACAGAGTAGCCGCTATCATCGAGCTATCTGACCCCAAATACTGGCGGTATGTTCCAACAGCTGATAACCCAGCAGACTTGTGTTCTCGTGGAGTGGACCCCCAGAACGTCAGTGATTCTAGAATCTGGTGGCACGGCCCAGCCTTTCTCAGGCAGGATGAAGCTTCATGGCCGAGTGCAGAGATTCAAGCTCTTGAGCTTCCAGAGTTGAAAGCACTGCCTGCTTTGGTGGCGGAGCCCACACCTTCGGTGTCATTCATTGACGTCACCAGATATTCAAAGCTTGTCAGGGCTCAGAGAGTAGCAGCCTGGGTTCTAAGGTTTATACATAACTCTAAAGAGCCGCACAATAAACTTTCAGGCATATTGTCAGTAGACGAGCTTAATAACGCTCTGAACAATCTTATTAAAGTAGCTCAGTTAGAATCATTCCCAATTGAAATGCAATATTTAATAAATAAAAAACCATTGCCTCATAAGTCTAGTTTAAAACAATTAAATGTATTTCTCGATGACGAAAATTTGATTCGTGTCGGGGGTAGAATAAATAGTTCAAATTATCCTTATGATAAACGTCACCCTATCTTATTAAAAGGAAATCATATTTTAACCAAATTGTTATTTAAATATGAACACGTACGTTTATTACACGCCCCACCCCAGTTATTGCTTACCAGTATTCGTGACCAGTACTGGCCTATTGGTGGTCGCAGACTTGCGCAGGATATTTATAAACATTGCTTTAAATGCCGTCGATTTGAAGGTAGCGGCATGGTCAATATTATGGGCGAGTTGCCTTCTGACCGCGTGGAACCGGATTATCCCTTTATTACTGCTTCTACCGATTTTGCCGGCCCTTTCCTAATCACGGACCGAAAAGGCCGTGGATGTAAAATAACCAAATGTTATCTATGCATTTTCATATGTTTTAGATATAAATGTATGCACTTGGAGGCGGTGAGCGAGTTGAGCAAGGATGCTTTCATTTTAACTCTTACCCGATTCATTGGTCGTAGAGGCAAACCCAATGTTATATACTGCGATAATGGCAGAAACTACGTGGCAGCTGCTAGGGAGATAAAGGATTTTATAAAAAACAACAAAGACTTTATTTGTGACTTTGCAGCTCAGCGAGGCATACAATTTAAATTTTCTCCCGCGTACGCTCCTCACTTCAATGGTCTGGCTGAGGCCGATGTAAAGTCGGCCAAATTTCATATAAAACGCATGTTAGGACAGACTCACCTGACATTCGAGGAACTGTCTTCTCTTTTTACACAGGTTGAAGCTATCCTAAATAGCCGACCCCTATGTCCCCTCAGTCCATCACCCAACGATTTCCAACCGCTCACACCGGGTCACTTTCTAATCTTCAGGCCGCTTACATCACTGCCAACAGCGCCGACGCCGAGCTACAACGACGGCAGCGCCTCGCTTCGCAACAGGTTCCAGCGCGTCGAGCAGATGCGCCAACATTTTTGGAACCGCTGGTCACGCGAATATGTGTCAGAGCTGCAGCAGCGCACAAAATGGCGAGTCCATGGACGAAATTTGCGCCTGGATGACCTGGTCCTAATAAAGGATGAGTCTCCACCTCTGTACTGGCGACTAGGACGAGTTAGCAAACTGTTCCCTGGACCCGATGGAGTGCCACGCGTCGCAGACGTCAGAACCGCCAACGGAACTATACGCCGAGCTCTCAACCGCTTATGTTTGCTGCCTGCCGATAGCTGAGCTTGAAAGCTTTGCGGGAGCTTTCAAGGGGCGGGAAGATGTTCGCGCCGCTCCGTTAACTAGTTTTTAATAATTAGCCTTAAGCACACAAAAATGACACTTACACCTTTGCATTAACGCTTATTTTGGCTTGTATTAGCTTTACCTAATCAAAACACTCACATATCACGACATATTGTAGCTAACCAATCACACACGCTTTCACACACACCACATACATACGTCACAGCCACGCCGCGCTTGACACTTGCATTCCATAACTCAAACGAACGACATACAACCTCTGTAATTTTAAAGTAAATTATATTAATTCTCAAAAATCCAGAGTTTCAATCATAATCTTGCTCCTGTATGGAACAGTCTATTACATTTGACAAAGATTGAAATCCATATCGATAATATTCCGCCCCGATAGAGCTGACTTGTCAGGACCTTTTTTTCGCGGCGCGGTGTTCTTTTGATAAAATAAGTACTTATTTAACGGATTAACGAAACTTTGGGCAGTTAACGGAAGTTAATGAGTCTGTTAACAATTTTGCAAGTTAACTTAAAAGTTAATCGGATACACGGATGGTTAACTTCGTAAATTAACGGATTAACGAGTTAATGCCCAGTTCTGGTAATAATCCAGGTCTCCTTCAAATGGAACTGGTCTGCCAAACACTTTAACATGATTTCCCTCTGTAATAGAAGACTTTATTTGGACACAATTTTCTTCTTCAAAATTTTAATAAACGAAATTAATTGCCCAAACTTGTTGCAAAATATAATGTTTCATGTACCGCATCGCTCCTTACGTCCACGTAATTTGTTTTATGTGAGTTTCGCACGTACTAATTATTCTAGACATACATTTTCCAAACGAGTACTAAAAAACTACAATGAGTATTTCTGTGACATCGATCCATTTATGCACTCCCTTGATATTCTAAAAGAACGTACGAGATCCAAATTGTTATTGATCAATAATACATAGTGTTCTACCCACTTACTTTCCTACTCGCTAAGACGCTGTTGTATATTTTTGCTTAATGTTTGTATATATGAACCTCCAGGTCTGTTTTTATACATATTTGTAACTTACCTCTATCTTTTTATGTATGACTGTATGTGTTCTGAACAATAAATAAAAAAAAACTCCCCGAATGTTTCTAGTGTTAAACTGAAGTCTAAACTCAACTGTTCGTTTTCAGTACGTCGGCGAAACTGGAAAAGGGGACTCATACTTGAGCGAGCTGATCCGTATCAAAATCTTCGGTGAAACCGATTCTGGCGATCCCAAACACGTCCAAGTCATTCTCAAGAGCATCCCTAGAAGCCTCTCCCGCCGCCTCACGTTCCGCAGCGATGAGTTCTTCAAAAACGAAATCATTTTCTACACAAAGGTCCTACCGGCAATGCTCAAGTTTCAGTCTACCAAGAACATAGCCGACCCATTCGACAGCTGTCCAAAATTATTCTTAACGCACTGCGATGGACAGAACGACATCATCTGCCTGGAAGACGCCTCTATATTTAGCTTCAAACCATATCCAGTTCGCCAGGAGGGCATAGATTTCGAACATTGCAAGTTAACCTACAAAACCATGGCTCAATTCCACGCGCTCTCCTTCGCGATGAGAGACCAAGAGCCTGAAGAATTTAACAGGATTAGCAACTTGACGTTCGAAACGTATTACGATGAGCGACTCTGGGACTGGTACGAGACGTTCTGGAAGCGTCTCTGCGGGATCGCCATCGACGCTGTAGAAAAGGAATACCCTAACTCTAAATACGTGGAGAAAGTCAAGGAGTTCGCAGTCCCAGAGCGGTATAAGGAGCTGATAAAGGCAGTCCAAGATCGTTCACATGGTGTCATTTCACACGGAGACTCTTGGACGAATAATTTCTTGTATAAATATTTAAACGGACGTCCTGTAGACGCGATTATGATCGATTTTCAGCTAACGAGGTGCGCTTCACCTGTTCTGGACACCAGTTTCGTTATATACGGTTGCACTACGGAAGAGATTCGAGAGAAACATTATGATGAGTTGTTGAAGTATTATTATGATGTGCTTTCAACCCAGATAAGAGCGTATGGGAGTGACCCTGAGAAGGTTTATTCATATGACACGTTTATGGGTGAGGTGAAGAAGTATTCGTTCTTCGGTCTGGCGTTCAGTTTCGAATCAACGCCACATATCGTGTTACCGCCTGAAGAAGCTTGTGATATGAATATGGAGGTAAATGTTTTAAGATTAACAATGATTTGCTAGTTACATATTTTTAGAAGGATGCGCATGACAAATACGAGCCCATATTTAACGTGACTGAAAACGATGCACAAACATCAGAAATCAAAAAATCAAAATCAAACATTTATTCTGCAAATAGGCCACAAGGGCACTTTTACATGTCAAAATATTAATTTACAATTTAAGAAAGTCTGACTATAATAAGTAATACATTTTTCATGTCAAAATGTTAATTTACAGTTCAAGAAGGAATAATAATTTCGAGTTTACAATTATAACTAAATTAATGTCATACAGTGAACTTGCAAAGTTATCTCAGATAAAGTTAGAGATGTATAAGGTCTCAAGATTAAACAAGGAGTATAATGAAATTAATATAATATCCCAGAGATGTACCTGGTCTCTCAGCGTCAAAATTAAAATTAATTTAATATTGTTAGAGATGTATATGGTCTCTAAGTCACTGATAATAAAAACGAATCCACAACAGGATGATGTCTCTCGTCAATCCCCTATAAAAAGACACTAGTATTAACGTAGTCACTATGTCCTAGCAAGCATGAATAGACCGGACTCCACAAACAGCACCCGATCACGAGTATGACGCGCAGAACTCAGGTGTAACGCCTAAACAGTTAAACCGTGGGCGATGTTTGCGCTAATGTTTTCTCAGATGACTATTATTCCTTTTAATTACCAACTCCTTTTAAAGTAAGCCTGTATGCGATCGATAATGTAAAATTATACTTATCTTCAAGGGCCTCACTTACCCTTCCTTCTTCCTCGGTCCCTCGCTGCTGAGGATCGCGGCTACATATGGCTTGTTTCCAAATGGTGCGGTTATAAGCTGTGTGAACCGCGTGTTGCATGTCACCACCCAGTGCCTTCTTAATAGGATCAGACTCGAGACTCTACATCTCTTAGTTATAGGTTAAGTTTATACTATAAAAAGTTATTATAGACCCTGAGACATCTCTCTGCAAACGCGTGCCCAGGTTATTCGTCTGATGTATTGTTCACTTATTGCTGTGTGCTTTCACTATAGGTACTAACTATGTTTTTGACTTGTAAAAGAGCCCTTGAGTGAGGCCTGCTTACAGAATAAATGTTTGATGTTTGATGAGACTACCTAGCTGGTGCCCTGCCTTGAGCTCTTCTACCATTTATTTACCTCACTTACGGCTGGGCACTTATACTCGTTTGGCCTTCACTGCATCACACTATTTTGTTACAGGGCGATAAAAAGCGCAACATAGACGAGATATGGCCAATGACGCCTTTCAAGACCAAGGAGGGACGCCAGAGGGAAGCGAATAACGTGAAGCACTGCGTTGACCGGGAATACATATAATATAACTTGTGTCATGAACTTAAACTACGTCGTAAACTAAAATCGTGAGTTCGAACCTCGTTGGCGACTTGAAGAAAAAAAACTGCAAAAAAATAGAAAAAAAAGAACGCCGAAAATTCTGTAGTTAAAAAATTACATCGCGAATTAAAGGGGTGATTTGAATTGTATTACTAACTAGCGACCCGCCCCGGCTTCGCACGGGTGCAATGCTGATGCATGTATTATACATATATATCTTCCTCTTGTCTCTATCTATTAAAAAAACCTTATCAAAATCCGTTGCGTAGTTAAAAGATTTAAGCATACATAGGGATATAGGGACATAGGGACAGAGAAAGTGACTTTGTTTTATACTATGTAGTGATATATTCTCGTTTCAGCTAGCACGTACAATTATGTTCCTTTCAGATGTTTAAAAGTTTCCTACAAAGTTTTACTAATGGTTTGTATAAAAATTCAACCGTTATTTAAATTAAATACAAAATATGGCTACAGTCAGTTGCAATAGTCCCAATAGGTACTCATTTTTCAAAAATTAAATTCCGCCACATGGCGCACGGTAAATTTCTGGTCGAGCTTTAGATTAATGATGCATTTTGTGTTATAATTAGGTAACTATATAAGAAGAATAATCATTTATTAACCTCTTCACCGCCACAGTAGATTTCGTAAGTTGTGTTGTGTCTCACACGACAATGTTATCGAGCAAACGACCGAAAATGAACCTTACTTGACAGCACGTAGGTTGCTTTACATCGACTCGATATAAAGTCATGGCGTGTGGGGCACTAAATGCAGGTCAATGGCGGCTAATAGGTTAAAAACTCATTTTACATTTATGTTATAATTAGTAGAGATGCGCCGAATATAGGTTTGACGGAATAGGAACATTCGGCCGAATATTAGGTCCAGCTGTTGCCGAACCGAATATTCGGCCGAATTATTCGGTTCAACGCAATTCCTTCATCTATTGTAAACAAGACTAATTGAATGGTAAAATTTTTGTTCATTATAAAGCGAAATATTGACAAAAAATAAGTTAAATCACTGTCAATAATGGGTCAAGTATTTATTTCACGAAGCAGTAACTATAATACACTCTTGTAACAAAATCCTCTCGAAAGTGTTCGGTAAATATTCGGCAGCTGAACCGAATAATTCGGCCGAATACCGAACATTCAAAAACATGCCGAATACGCCGAATACCGAATAATAACCGAATATTCGGAGCATCCCTAATAATTAGTAATTAGTTGTGCTATTAAACACGTGATAAAAAAAATAATGCTTATCGTGACGGCATGCAGACTCAATATAATTGTTTTTAGGTATTATATATAAAGAGCATTGTGCAATATTTGTATCTAAAATTATGAGGATGTATTTTATTATATAATAAACGAGCTATAGTAAATGCTATCTTGTTTCTTTATATATGCAACACTATACAAAGTTATTTTTATTTATTTATTTACACATTTATAAAATTAGCACTTACAGTTTAACCTTACGCGCTAATTTGTACAATTTCATTTCGGAACATTTAATAATCGCAAATTACATGAAATAGTTGGACACAAAAATAATAGACAGGTCTTGAAAAAAATAAAAATAACGTAAAATTTAGAAATAAAAAGAAGATTGAAAATAGATAGACATTATTAGACACATTCATCATCATTAAAGATAATCAGAAATAGTCTACGTGAATTCTAAGGGTGCGTTTCCACTAGCAAGGGGAAAATCCGGCAAGTTAACTGACATCTCATAGGTAATAACCCACCAAATGTAAAAGTTACAAGACACAAACGAGTGTTCTGGTAAAGCGAGCAAAAGTAATTTGGAGCGGTTACCTATCGCTGCACCTTAGCAAGACCAGTTTTGCTATACGTTTCGCACTAATACAATACAACATGCTTAAGAAAGAGATAAAAGACTTTGTTACCTAGTTATAATGTCATGTGAATTTAGCCTCCTGAGACCCACCATACAAATAAAAATACAATCGAATTTGAACCTAACAGTTCCGATTACAAATTTGAATTTTATTTTATGTCAAATCAATCAAACCAAAACAAATGCAACTCAATCACTTCAAAATTTAACTTATTTTCCGTTGACCATATTTTGTCCTTTATATAGGACGCGGGGTCTTAGGAGGATAAAGTAGTTGTAGTTTGAAATTGACAATCGCTGTGTCAAGTTGTCAACCCGCTACTCTACCTAGAGAACATTTGTACGTTCAGTTTTCGCGTAGTAAACTTTAACGAAACATTTTTTTACTAATATAATTATTCAGTCTAAATTACAGTTAGGAACTATGGTAAAAGGTAAGGATCTATTGTTTTATCATTTATTAATATTATATTACCTAGAATAAACCTATTATTCGGGCTTTTTTTTAATTAATTACCAACTTTAAAAATTGCAATAGTAATGCATGCTACCAATGTATACACTTGGCTGGAAAATAGCTTGGACAGATGTCGACCGTATTGCTGTAGTATTACGGTTGAAACATATCCATGCAATTTTGTAGTCCGTGGTACTTAACTGCGGTGAGTCAATTCGTAAGTCGGTTTTTCCTTGTTCTCGCAGGAAATGTTCTGTTATGAACGCGATGAATCGCGCAAATTTAAGAAAATTTAAAATTTTTTAAAGTAGATTATTGACAATAGGGATGTTGAGTCAAAATTTATTAGTATCCAAATTATTATCCAAAAGAAAAAAGACATAAAACTATGCCAAATGGTGAAAATCCCACGAAAATGTCTCAAAAAATAACGAAACTACAACCTTTAGAATGATTTTAATTAGAAAGAGAAAGCGCTACAAATCACTGTCCTAAAACGCCATAGTAAATGACGATCGTTCAATACAGAGATGCGTTTTGCGAAAAAGGGACAGAACATGCCCCACTTAAAACTTTGAAGACTTAGAATTACACAACTATTTATTCTTTTTTCGCCATTTGATTGAGTATTTGATCCTTTTTCGAGAAACACAACAATGAACAACGGAGTTTCTCTTTAACTACAAGTCTCCAGCCTGCAAGGAACCTCTGCTCCAGACAGCCTACTGGGTGAATTGCAAAAAAATTGTACATTCCAAAAAATAAAATGTCCTCCTAATTCAAAAATCTGTAAAAAAATAAGTATTAGAGTAGCATATTTTTCGTTTTTATTTTCACGTTGTCCAACTCATAGTTTTCTAGTATTTATAAAGTTTTATAGTATAAATTAGACACATTTATGTAAAATCTCAATTTCGAAAAAAAGTGTATTTCTGCTCCCATACAAATTTCATATATCCTTTGTGTAACAGAGGGTATTCAAAAAATCATAACTTTGATTAAAACAGTCCGGGCCAAGAAATTTATTTAGGGTCCCATTGAGTACAACGGGAATATATAGAAAATAGCTTGTCAGGTTTCTAGAACGAAAATACTACTTATATAAAAAAAAATTTTTTTTACGTCAGCTGTGTAACGCTATATTCTGCATTTTAACGTAGATAATTAACGTAGCCACAGCAGTTTTACCTCAGACTATAAGTAGTCTACTACTAACACAAGCGAATTTGTCGATAGCCCTATTAGTTTTTGTGTAGTGGTACGATAAAAGGAAACGGAGCCTTTTTTCGCAAATATTGATCAATTTTGTGTTATGCCTAAAATAGGTAATCTTATTGTTTTTTATTACTGTATTTACATTGTTGGATGGTGGAATTAATAGGTAAACGGCTTGGCATATACGAATGCAAAAATTTCTTACAGTATTTTTTTAATACGAATTGACAAGTTTTTGGACTCCAATTTCGCATCCTTTGTGTTACATTGTGTCACGTTGTGTGACGTTACACATTTTTTTCCCATACAAATTAGCTTTCAATTACTTCTTTTGTTTAACATTTTTGTGAATATTCCTATGCGTTACGTACAATTTTTTTGCAATCCACCCTACTCTCCCTGCCTAAACCATCTGCGCATGCTCTGCTAAAATCCCTATTAGCCTGATATGCTTATTCCTGTATATTTGCATTGTTTGTTCTCAGATGGGCCCGTTCCTCAGCAAAGCTAAAGCCCCGGAGTACCCAGAGCCGGTGCTGACCTACGATTTCTTGTGCAACGCCCTTACGAAGTGGCATGGCGAGGCGGCCTTCTTCGCACACGTTATTGTAAGTACCAAATCTTATCCTCCTAAGACCCCGCGTCCTATATAAAGGACAAAATATGGTCAACGGAAAATAAGTTAAATTTTGAAGTGATAGAGTTGCATTTGTTTTGGTTTGATTGATTTGACATAAAATAAAATTCAAATTTGTAATCGGAACTGTTAGGTTCAAATTCGATTGTATTTTTATTTGTATGGTGGGTCTCAGGAGGCTATTGTAAATTGGGTCATTCTACTTTTTCATGACCAGTTTTCTATTACAAAAAACATCTATGATATGTATTGAATTAGGCCGGGTTTTATAAAGATCCGTTAGACCAAATGTCAGATCAAATTTCAGTAACTCAGTACATTTTTTAACATAATAAACCGACATACGGTCTAACGGATCTTTATAAAACCGAGACTTAGTGTACAGAAATAGGATTTCGAAATGGTACCTAAACCTAATAAAAGGAATTTATGGGTAAAAATACTTCAATATTAACATATTGCTGTAGAAGGTGAGTAATATAGAAACAAAAACCTTTTTTTTTCATACAAATGGTGAGACATCCAAGGACCACTTAGTTACTCGATTTATAGATATTAGTTGTGGTTCGTTAATTACCAAAACTATCGCAAGTGATACTGCAATAGTATAAATTTTATATGAATATTCTTTCTCTTAGGTAACCCCGGTCGCTCAGTGATGCATCTATAACTGGGTCATTGTCAGTTGCAAAAACAAAAGTAGTCCCTTCGGTGGTCAATAGTTAACGGTTTGTGTGCATGTGAGCTATGTTTTTAGTACATGGAATTATAGCAACGGAGACTCTGTTTATGCGGATTACCAGACCAATCAAAAATTAACCTTTGTAGCCCTTAACTATTGATATGTCCACCGAAAAGACGCGAACCTAAATCTGACAATGACCCAACTACTTGTGTATACTATATCTATGACTTCAAGTAAATATTTAGTAGTTTTAAGCAACAATTTCTCTTCTCTCCTCTTTCCTCTCTATCATCTCTCTTCTATTCTTCACTCTTTTTTTACTTTTCCATTTCTATTTTCCTTTCTTGTCCTCGACTTGGCTGTAAAATAAACTGGCCCCACTGGAGGCCAATCTTAAAGAATTAAAAAAAACTACGTACAATCAATCTATTCTATTAATTACTCTTTCTTTTTACTTTTCCATATCTATTTTCCTTTCTTGTCCTCGACTTGGCTGTAAAAGAAACTGGCCCCACTGGAGGCCAATCTTAAAGAATTAAAAAAAACTACGTACAATCAATCTATTCTATTAATTACTCTTTCTTTTTACTTTTCCATATCTATTTTCCTTTCTTGTCCTCGACTTGGCTGTAAAAGAAACTAGCCCCCACAGGAGACCAATCTTAAAGAATTTAAAAAAAATTACGTACAATCAAGTAGGTCGTTTTTGCGATGCGACGTAGCAACGCAGCGCAGTGATGTGGCCGTTCCCTTGATTCGAGTCATCCTCAAAACCGCTTTGATTTCCAATAACGAGACGTTTCTTTTCCTCAGTATCTTGATGATCTCGCAACATCTTTCATCAGCGAAGTCGTCCAATGGAAGGTCTGTGTAAAACTTACCGATGGCCAAAAATACACAGAACTCATACTTAAATTCTACCCCCGAAATAAGACTAGAGCCAGAAGCTTTCGAAGCGCAGATTTCTTCAAAAACGAGATCGCATTCTACGAACAAGTTCTACCCGCGCTATTAGAGTTCCAGAACTCCAAAGAAGTTACTGGAAGGTTCGATAATCATCTTAAACTATGCTTCTCTTACTGCGACGGGAAAAACGACACCATATGCTTCGGAGACGCTAGAACTGACGGCTTTGATAAACCCAGAGCAAACGCTATAGATATAGATCACGGGAAGTTAATTCTGAAAACATTAGCCAACTTTCACGCTCTGTCATTTGCGTTAAAAACTCAAGAGCCTAAAAAATACGAAGAATTAACCAACAAAATATCTGAAACCTACTACAGCGAACAATTCTGGAGATGGTACAAGAAATTATGGAGTCAAATTTGCTCCATGGCCATTGACGCAATTGAACAGGAATGCCCTGATAGCATTTATTTAAAGAAAATCAAAGAATTCGCGGTCCCAAGACGATTTAAAGACTTAATAAAAGCAGTTAATAATAAAGAAAATAGTGTTATATTACACGGAGATTGCAGAAAGAGTAATTATTTGTTTAAATACACTGATGAAAGGCCAGTTGACATCAAAATGGTGGACTTTCAGCAAACTAGATGCAGTAGTCCAGTTCTTGATATATCTTCAGTGTTGTATAGTAATAAAGAACTATTGAAAGAATACGATGGACTATTGAAATATTATCACTGGAATTTGGCGACAAGAATAAAAGAATTAGGATGTAATCCTGGTCTCTATACATATGACGTGTTTATGGAAGAAGTGAAGAAATATGCCTTTTACGGACTCTCCTTCAGTCTGGAAGCTGCCTGTACTGAGCTAACATATAATGATATAACGAACAAAGTATGCGAAGTAAGTATATACCATTTCTCTTTCATTCTATTAAAAATCACTAGGTATCGCAATATGTTTATTTATTTTTTACAATTCAACCCACAATAATGAAAATAGCCTTCCTCTCCTTTCGCGCTCTTACGCGGATAACTTTTTTTTTAACTGTCAGTGTCAGAAGACCCGCGCTTCATCCATAATGCCAGTTGAACAATTCTCATCCGAAAATATTCTGACGTATCAGCGTTAAACGACCCTTCTTTGGTTTTATAGATCGCTAACAACTCTGCTAGTCATTTCGACTACAGCGCCCACTTTTATGAACTTGCCTAACTCATGTGCCCTCACGGTCATTTTTATCGTGTGACAAAAAAATAAACAATTCCGCATTTTTAAAATCACTTGACAGAACTACTATACAAGTATGTAGTGTTGTGTTCCTGGAGGTGAGCAAGGTTGCCAGAGCTCCCGAGGATGCACTGTGTTGAGGGCGAGGGACCTAAATTTGTCCCTGCTGTCAACACAATGCGACCTCAAATTTTATAAAGGGTCGGCAACGCGTATGTGACTCTATTGGAGTTGCGGCGTCTATAGGTTCGCCGTGGATAACTAAGGGTCGGTTGCACCAACATACGATCACAGGCCGGTCATCGTCAAATATGGCGCCGGCAGCTGTCATCCCATAGAAACTTGTCAAACTTTTCATACAATCAGATTTTAACGAACACCGCTTACAGATTGGTGCAACCCAGCCTTGGTTTGATAACTGTTACAAATTTGTATAACACAAAGAGGCCTCGGCTATCAAATGGGAATTCGTTTTCCTCGTAAAAAACGCTACTTCATTCGGTTTTCAACAAGGAACAAATTTTTCTTCCCAGCTAATTCGGTTGTAAACAAACTATTTTAAATAAATAATTTCATGTCACACCTGGCCATAAAGTGGCAATTACCGCACGCTCCGCGAGCGGAAAATCCCACTTCCTGGCCAGAGGATGACAAAATTTTGTACTTACCTCGGGCGGTAATTAAGAAAGCCTCAGATCGCATAATTATCGCCCTTGCCTTCGGCTCGGGTACCTGCGATCTGAGACATTCTTTGTTTTACCGCCCTTGGTAAGTAATGTACTATTACTGAATGTTTTTGAATTAGGCCTCTACCTGTCTTTATCTGACACCATTTAATAGAAAGTGACGCATGAAACTGTGACCATAATACGCCCTCTGCTCTTTTCCAGTGGATACGCAATGACGTCGACAACAAAACCCTCAACATTGCTGATGTCTATGAAGTGAAGAATTTAAAAAGCGAAAAACGTCTCAATCTCGCTAATTGTATCATACATTGCGCCGACAACGGTTACATTTGAATGAGGGCTATCGCGTATGAATTCGCCGTTAGAGGCGCTAGTGTAGCGTGACGTCTCCGAAATGTCAAATGTCACTCTGTGGTTGCGCTACGCGGGTTAACATCTATTGGGAGCTATCGCGTATGAATTCGCCGCTAGAGGCGCTAGTGTAGCGTGGGGTCCCCGAAATGTCAAATGTCACTCTGTGGTTGCGCTACGCGGGTTAACATGTAATGGGAGCTATCGCGTATGAATTCGCCGCTAGAGGCGCTGGTGTAGCGTGGGGTCCCCGAAATGTCAAATGTCGCACTTTGTGGTTGCGGTACGCAGGTTAATATATAATTGGAAAAATATGGTGCCTGTTTTTCAATACCTGAGCTTCATTATGGCAAATATGAGTTACGGGTCAATGACTGTCAGTACTTTGAGACAGTTTTGTCTTTCGGAAACTTATTTCCGAACAAAACGGGACTGCGCTACAATGCGGGATGTTCGATATTTTTACGGCACAGTTTTAAGGTTTTAAACATGTTTTAAATGCAAACTTCGTTCTCATGCCTATAATAAATAACCAATAATAATTTTTGACAGCTGGACCTTACTCGACAGTGGCGCCAACTGGTGTGCACAAAAACGATAGCCCTCATTGGAATGATATGGCGACTATTTTGCAATACAGGTATTGCAAAATAGTCCTAATCCCGAGATTTGGCATAGGTACTAGTTTTTAACACAACAGCAATATAAAATTATTGTTGCTGGACTCTCTGGACTGGCCTTTACATGTCATTATGTTTTAAAAAGTCACAAATAGCGCGTTCGGATTTCAAATATTCTTTGCACTTGTGGATAAAATGCAGTTTTGCTATCTGTTTTTAAAGAATAAAAAAGGGCTTTCCGAGCTAGTGAGGTGAAAATAACGATTGCATCCGACACAAGTTATAGTGAAACGAGAACGATTGGAATGATAAATGCTTGTTAATTAAAAAAAATGATTGTAAAAAATAGCTAATTTATTAACTTATTGTTACTTATGTATACTTATCAAGTTATCAATATCACGTACATTAGTATAAATGATCATTGATCAGTTATAAGAAACCATTAAAAATAACCCATTCGAGATCCCCTCGAACGCTCGTGCTACGCCGTAGCAGCATTTTTCCGCCTTGTAGAACAAATCTCACGTACAGGCATGACGTAGAATTACGATTTGAAACGGGATATTTACCATGTATATTTGTATTTTTGAGTTCCGGATATTTCGGCACTGTTGCAAGCGCCATTATCAAGGATTAACACCAAAATATCCGATATTTGCCGAAATATCGGGAACTCAAAAATACAAATATACATGGTAAATATCCCGTTTCAAATCGTAATTCTAATAGAAATGACCATGTAAGCTTGAAATCTTATATTAGGCATGACGTATATTTCGTCATGGACATTGAATGGGTTTTTATAGTCATGTATAGATCGAAATCCGTACTTCGTATTGTGCCGTCCCTTTCACTCATATAGTGTATAACACGAGAGTGAAAGGCACGATACGAAGTTCGGAGTACAGGCTCAATTTCTTTTTCATTTTGATTTAAAAGCATAACTAACTGATGGTGATGAACGAAATGTCATTGTTCTAACTTTTAATAGGGGAACCGGCCCTCATAACTCCATGTTATATTTCGAGAGGTGAGTGGTCAAACCCGATAAGTTACCAAAAAGGTTTATTGAAAATAGAACCCTGCGTAATGGATATTGAGTTCTTATTTCAAAAAACAATTATCTCGATCTATCGGGTTTGACCACTCACCCCTCGATTTGTAACATTGATATACACCGTGGGCGTTAACAACCCGAAAGATTTAAACCAACGATTTTAGAGCCTAATTAGAGTATATAAAGTTATTTAACATATAGTCCAAAAACCCATAATTTAAGAGATATTAAATATTTAAAACAAATCACAAGTTAAAAAATCTCAATTTTAACACACCATAAAGGCGTGAAGTAGCCACCTACTACTTTTACACGCAGACGCAATAGCTGCATGGTTGTCAGCCAGTTTCACTTAATTAAGTTTGGTATCTATACTACAAAAAGGTTTCACTACCGACAGTTTTGTTCTGTTCTCAATCGCGAGAGTGTAAACTATTTACCTTTACTGATAACTGGCTGATAGTTTGAAATTGATGTCACTAAAAGACAATGCTCGCTCTCTGTTTCTCAACTTGAGATTAATTAAACTCGCTCACTCCCTGAAGTAAAGGTTTGTTCACAAATAAGCGGTCAATTAATATTAATTAATTTGTACTCAAATAGTAATTTAATTAAGACGCATAATTGGACCCATGTTGATACAGCATTATTTACTCGTACTGTCGTCAAAAATACGTGCTTAAGTCTTTCGGGTTATTGACGCTCACGGTGTATCCTCCTGAGGTCTGACCTTCAAAAATTAACAAAATAATCTCGACTTTAATAATTTTACGTATAGTTCAAAATCAATTGTATTTTATGTAGTACCTATATGACACGGGGCCTCACGAGGGTATATTCGTGATGAATGGGTTGGGAGCGAGATTATTCACTACGCAATCTCGTTATTACGTATTTTGAGTTAAACGACAAACCTATAGCGTTTTAAAATTGGGCCTATTAGACGTTTTCAATGTTATTCTTAAAATAGCTATTATCTACTTGTTAGGCAATCGGGTGAGTTTCCTATAATTGCTGAAATGCTCTAGATACTGGTGTATGGTGTCGATGGGTGTGTATATCTCGTGCATCCGACTGAGCAGGTGCTGCGGGGGGCTCACCGGGACGGAGGGCCCCAGGAGCCCCTGCAGGAACTCGCGGAGGAGGCCCCAGACCGCGTTCGCCATTACGCACGGACGGTATTCAACCTGGAATGTTTGAAAATGACTAATGACAAAGAAACTCTTTGCTACGACTCAGGATTGGCACCCACAAGCAGTAGTATTAAGACAATGGAATGAATATTTGTTTCTGAGTCTTGGATGTTTTCTATGTATTCAGGCGCGGATACAGGGGGGGGGGGGGAGCAACGGGCAATTGCCCTCCCCCTGAAGCCTGTGTCAGGGCAGGGCAATTGCCTATGTCCTGACGTAGGAAATATGTTCTGACAACAGTTATCAAAAGTCAGTTTTATTTTCGGAAAGTTCGGAAGTGCCCCCCCCTGAACAAAATCCTGGATCCGCGCCTGTATGTATTTAAGTATTTATATCTATTAAATATATCGTCGTCTAGTACCCATAACACAAGCCTTCTTGAGCTTACTGTGGGGCTAGTTCGATTTGTGTAAGATTGTCCTCTATTATTTATTTATTTATTTTATTTAATGGAGATTTCTCACTCTGACATCACCTCATTATACAGAATGTAACAAAACTAGTGAGGATCCGTTTAAGGGCATATTCGGTATCGTGTTCTGATTAGGAAAAAGTAGAAGAAATTTTTTTTTGACGCAATGCGGGGGGGAAAAATAACAAAGTTAGTGTGACACTCTATCTGTATACACATAAGGTTTAAAATATTATGTAGGCGATAATTAATTGTTTTCTTTTTTATAATTGATTCATTAAAAAAAAATTAAAATTTAGTATTTTCTTCTTTTTGTTGCGAAATCGCTAATATTTGAGATTATGTGCGCGGTCACTCCATTTGACATAGGCTATATTAAAAAATAATTTAAATGGAAACTAAACTAATTTCGGAACTGCTGTAAAATTGCATAATGTGACGTCACACTAGGGAGGGGGGTCTCATAAATATTACGTACTGTGACAAGGATGGGGGGAAATATAACAAAATTAGTGTGACATACTTTATGGATGACCCTTAACCACACTGTACAGAAGTTATAATATAAGATTTACGGAAAATAGGGATGTTAACACCAAATAAGAAAATCAATAACTTCAAATTTTCTCAAAAAAGATCAAACTCTCAATCAAATGGCGATAAAAGTAACTCAAAAGAATAAATAATTATATAATTATAAGTCTTCAAAGTTTTAAGTGGGGGCATGTTCTGTCCCTTTTTCGCAAAACGCACCTCTGTATTGAACGATCGTCATTTAATATGGCGCTTTAGGTTAGTGACGTCACTGATTTGTAGCGCTTTCTCTGTCTAATCAAAAACATTGTAACGGTTATAGCTTCGTTATTTTTTGAGATATTCACCATTTGGCATAGTATTATTTCTTTTGGATAATAATTGGGATACAGGCACATATCCAGACTTTTGGTTCAGGGGGGGGGGACAAACATTGAAACAACCGTGTGAACTGTGTAAAAATCGCTGTTATCACTACTGGCTAAAAATGTTTTCGGGGGGGGGGGGGGATAAACCCCAACTATCCCCCCCTCTGGATAAGTGCTTGTTGGGATACTAATAAATTTTGAGTAGTATAACATAACTATAGTATTTTATTTTTTATTACAGTAATAGCAACTTACTAAATTTATTCCTGATACATACATCGACATGACGCTGGCTAGTCACCCAATAGCCAAGAAAAAAATTAAAAAAAAAAAATTAGTCAAACATCCCTATACTCAACTTACCTCTATAAGAATCCCCTTAAAAGTCTGACTCATCATAACAGAGCCGATTTTAACACAAAAGTCCCCAAGTTCAAACCGGGGCCCTTTACTCTCGATCTTTGTCTGCTTCTTAGATGTATAGTGTTGGGACAATTTCATCATGAGAAGGTCGAATAAACCATCGGCTATGACGTGGATGTTCTTGGTGCCACTCTCGAGGATGGAGAACACTGATGCCGGCTGTTCTGAGTTGTGGAGAATGTGAACCGTTTTTGTTGTTCCTGTTGGTAAAATGATTTTGATTAAGCTGTTGTCACAACATACGGATGCGAGACATGGGCCTTAACAAAACAAAATCACAATAAAATCAAAGTATGTCAACGGAGCATGGAACGAAGTATGTCAAATATAAAACTAAGAGACAGATGCAAACTTATGGACATCAGAAAACTAACCAAAGTGGTGGATATTACAAAAAAAGTCAGGACCCTCAAATGGAGATGGACCGGACATATGATGCGGTCTAAAAAGGACAAATGGACCCGTGAAGTCACTGACTGGTACCCGCGGAACGAAAAAAGAAATAGAGGTAGACCACATAAAAGATGGGAAGATGACTTTCCAAAAAATTGGAGACAAAAAACCGAGAAGAGTGGCGCAGCCTGGAGGAGGCCTATGTCAAAGACAGCTTGACCAAATAAAATATACCTATTAGAAAAACACACAAACAGATGTTAATTTAAGTCAAGAATAAAGGCTATTTTTATTTTATTTTATAAGCTGTTGACTCCCGGCGAAAAAAATAAACAATAGCATTCTTTTACAATGAGCCCGGGGATCCCAGGGACCGGTAGAATACGGGTTAACTTGTTACACCAGCATCTCTTATATCGAACAGTGACAATGTAAATGACACCTTTAAATTATGACAGAGTTGAAGACTAACTTTTTTTGACAATTGTTAGTTAAAGGTTTAGGGTGGGTTGCCCCAAACCGTCTGTAATCGTAAGCGGTGTTCGTTAAAATCTGATTGTACGGAAAGTTTGTCAAGTTTCTATGGGATGACGGCTGCGGGCGCCATATTTGACAATGACCGGCCTGTGATCGTATTTTGGTGCAAACAACCCTTAATGGTCTGAATAAGACCAAAATTGTCAAAAAAAATAATCATTCAAAAACGAAATGTACATGTAGTTAGAGCAAGTGTTTTAACTGATTTTTGCTTGAAATCAAATTATTTTATTATTTATTTATTATAGCCTTATCGACTGGTGCTAAGTCCTTTGTGTCCGTGTTGTAGTACACTTTTTTCCTAATTTTTTGTGCATCAGTTTGCCAGTCGGCAAAGGCCTCCTCCAGCCTTCTCCATTTGTGCCGGTTAAACTATGTCACTGACTAATTAAATGCCAGATTTGTCCAAGGCTGCTTGAAAATTAGCTATTCTGGTTTAATAATAAATATCGGCTAGAATAACTCAGTGCATGGCGGGAATAAGTTGACAAGTCGAAGTGAAAAATTGTAGAAATTTGAACCTTATGAAATGTAATCAAGTTCGAAGTTCGACAATGGGAATAAATTCTCCTCGCGCGTCAAGTCCAAAAACTTGATATTGGCAAATCCACCTTGCTAAACCCAGCAAGCAGTAGCCATTAATTTAAAAAAATGGGAATAAGTTGACAAGTCGAAGTGAAAAATTGTAGAAATTTGTACCTTTTGAAATGTAATCAAGTTCGAAGTTTGACAAAAAAACATCTTGAGTTGTCAACTTATTCCCGCCATGCGCGCAACGGAAACTGGCCACTGAAATCCTTTTGTGGTAATCAGCCTATATGTCCCACTGATGGCTACTAGCATCCACTCATGGATCCGATGAGAATGGTGTGGTTAGGCAAACTTTCCGATTTCCTTACAGATGTATGCATGTTTCTTATAATATTTTGAATATAATAAAGTTATACTAGGTATAACTAATACGTCGGGTTACAAGCAAAAGTCACTAAGTAACAAATACCTACTTAAAATAAAGCTCGTATATCAGCATCGTTTCAGTACTGAGATACGAGGTTTCGAAGAGTAGTGACGGATTTGATAGGTTTGCTTCTCACCTGACGATATAATAAAGACCTACTAACCCAGTGGTGGGCAAAGTACGGCCCGCGAAAGCATTTTATCCGGCCCGCCGCCGATACATCGAATTAATTAGTACATGGCCCGCGATGATTATATTTTGACGGTTCAGCCAAAAACCAGAGCAGCGGTTTTGTACAAAAGTGCAGTTGTGCTGCAATTATGGCCCTCCTCCGAAATTTCTCAAGCTTACTGGCCCGCCATGAAAAAAGTTTGCCCACCCCTGTACTAACCCATTTGTGGATGCGATAGGTAGCTTTCGCAATCCACCAGGAACTGGCCTTGCTGCGTGGCTCCCAACGCCAACAGACGCCTCGTCAGCAACTCTATGACAAACGTCCCGGTCTTGTTCTCTGGTACTGGGTACTGCTGCAACCTGCCAGGAAAATACAAGTTAATCTACGTCATTAAGAACTTAATTACCATAAACAGATTTCTACTTACACTGTAACTCCCATGGCTATTGTTTTGTTTTGTTGATATGAAGGGTTAGGTTAGAGTAGTTCAGTTTGCATTTCTTAAGCGAAATGAAATGTAAATATTTCGTATTCAGCACTGTGAAGATAGACGATGGATCAAGAGAAAAATAATGGATACCTAGTTATGATTTAGAAAATCAACAAAAACGAAAAAACAATTTACTACACTGTCGCTGTGCTTTATTTGACAATAGTCAGTCAGTGACATTTTGAGACTATTTCTACGTTTTATATTGTCACATTAAGGCGAGCAAGCGAGTATCCCAAATTAATAGACAGAAAATAATAAATCAAAACAATGCACAAATGCAGTAAAGAATAGCCGAAGTAAAAGAAAAAAGCAAGAGAAATACTTGTAAAAATCTACACATTTTGTGTCATAGTTTACATGCATATACTACTATATGCGTAACACGGAACATGGAATAGACTGTGTTGCCATATAGAATAATACAAATATGTCATTGACACAAACTCGATTGCCCTGTTCTCTTTGTTCAAATCTTATCAAAGCAGAAGCCAATTAAATTCCGATGTAAGAAAAATAATCACCGTTAGCCAATAGTACTGCCATAACTACAACAATGGAAACAATTATGTGTTATCAATCATCATTGCTGGACCAATGAAAAATCGACAGATAATTTCAAGGCACAGGCAAATTGACAAGTGCAGGGCCCCTAGTTATTACGGAGTATTTATTTACATCAAAACCAATATATTTGTTCATTAGACTTCCACTCGAGACGCTCTTAAGATATACAATTTCATTATCGTGTTGCGTCGTCCAAATTGCAAGTTTAGTGCGCTGTGTTTTGATATCCCAGTGTTAGTGAAGTTTTATTTTTTGTTGCCCAAATCACGAGCTCTATTATCTAACTAGTTGTCGCATTTGGATGGTCGAAAATGATTCCTGATAACGTTACGTTGATTGTGAAGGCCCCGAACCAGCAAATTGAGGATCAGAATGTGGAGTGCCAATCTTCGTGGACTGTGAAACAACTTAAGGGGCACCTTTCTGAGGTCTACCCTAGCAAACCGGTAAGGTTTTATATAGTTTGCGTCAGAAATTTAATAGGTTGCATTTGAATCATAATAATGAAATGATAGTGTTGGGAATAATGAAATCATAGGATCAGACCTCGAATCTAGACTGTAAAGAAATTGTCAGGACTCATTACTTTAGAAAATAATAACAAAGAGAGTATGTTGTTATTTTTAATTGGTCAGAATCTGTGCCTTAATATAAGATTTCAAGCTTACATGAATCATCCTTGATAATGGCGCTTGCAACAGTGCCGAAATATCGGGAACTCAAAAATACAAATATACATGGTAAACATCCCATTCAAATCGTAGGCCTGTGCCTGTTAACCCGTCCTCGACCAAGGAAAAAATTAACAATAGCATTCTTTTGTTAAGCGCCCGGTGATCCCCGGGATGGGTACACAACGGCTTAACGGGATGGGAGAAAGTCTTACCCAAATTGTAATCATTCATGTTTATAATTTTACAAAGAGTATCATATATTTGTAAACAGTAGCTTTATCATGATAAATTTATTCTATCATAAATAATATGGTATTTAACACATAGATGCACACTCTCCGTCTGAGTGTGTAACTTCCTATTGTGTCTAGCTCAATCTAAATTAATTGATTAACAATTTTAGTCTGAATTTATGAAATATACGTAACAGTAGAATCTAGATACAGCGGCAGTCAAAGGACCGGTGATTATGTCGCACAAAAAAGACTGATTTGCTTAGAAAGTGTTGAAATGTAAATCTAGCATAAGGAGACTTCAATTAAAAAGGCTAAAAACATTATAATATGCAGAGTTGTAATAAGCGGATTCTACTGTAGTTGAATTTAATTAAGACCAAGTTAAATGAAATGAAATGAAATCATTTATTCTTCAATTTTGGCATATTACATGCACTTGGAAGGGGAAAGCCATTAATAGAGACAATAAAAACAGCTTGGAGAGGCCTATGTGTCAGAAGACACGGTGAACACTAATCCGGACAATCTGATGTGTTAGTTTTTAAGTAAATTGTTTATAAATTTAATGTAATACTGTTTTAGTTTCGGTAATAAAGGCTATTATGATTATGATTATGACATGCACTTATGAATGTCAAAAAAACTACCAGGTTTATAAAATAAACCTCTGCCTCGAGAAGAATGGGCGTAAGAAACTCAGAGAGCTGTCATTTTTTCATAACTATATACAATGTATATAAAACTGTTTCATAATACTACAAAATTAAAATGCTACAATATAAAACATGTATATATATAGTCCAACTAGTAGTCACTCATTTTGCACATTCATCATTTTGATAACACTTGTGTATATAATCTAAGTCTAAACCATACAGATTTGAATCTTATTGTCATAGGCGTTAGTACCAAAATATGTAGATATGTACAATTTGATATGATTGTTTTGAATGCATGATGATTACTGCTGAATATAACAGTAATTACATGTGTGAAGGCCACATTATTGATGATATAATTTCATTCATATTTCCTGAAATTTTATATACTTCTAAAGGCATTATGCCTGATGGGGGATTGTGGTTTAAAAATAATGATTTAGCAAACAAGCGCAGGCTAGGTATAGCATGCTAAGCTAATCAAAAGATACTAATTGCGGAATGACACCTTAAACTTTTTCATAAATATTTTCTTTTTTTTTATACAACGCCGGCAAACAAGCGTACGGTCCATCTGATGGTAAGCGGCAACCGCAGCCTATAGACGCCCGCAACTCCAAAGGAGTCACGTACTCGTTGCGGTGTCGCGATTCATGAAAATAAAGAAAATTTCTGTAATCCCTTGTTACCCTTGTTTTACCATATTATTTTCTTATTGGAGTGTCCCATGGCTGGGCAATATAAGAATAGCGAGAATAGAATAAGAATAATTTCATTAAATACTCATTTTACAATTATGTTATTATAGCTCAAAACTTATCGATAGAGAATATAGTAGTAGACACAACTATTCTTGAAATATGTACCTAGGTCATAATTAGGGATGCGCCGAATATTCGGTTATTATTCGGTATTGGGCATGTTTTTGAATGTTCGGTATTCGGCCGAATTATTCGGTTCAGCTGCCGAATATTTACCGAACAATTTTGAGAGGGTTTTGTTAGAAATTGCAAGAGTGTATTATAGTTACTGCTTCGTGAAATTAATACTTGACCCATTATTAACAGTGATTTAATTTTTGTCAATATTTCGCTTTGATAATGAACAAGAATTTTACCATTCAATTAGTCTGTAAAACAATACGTAGATGAATCAATTACGTTAAACAGAATAATTCGGCCGAATATTCGGTTCGGCAACAGCTGGACTTAATATTCGGCCGAATGTTCGTATTCGGTCAAACCCATATTAGGCGCATCTCTAGTCATAATAAACTACTAAAACTAGTACTATCTATGCAATGTGACATGACCTTGTAACCTCATATAGTACTTACAAAGATCGAATCTGATGTCATTGTAGCCAAAATAGACTATATGTGGGTGTTTATGCCAGCTTCTACACATTTTAAATATTTAGGTTATATTCTATTCTTTTTGATTTATGGCAACCGGTCACATTAAGGGAGCGACCATTACTGCCAATGTCTCGTTTACGACGACGACACCAATTGACTTTGATTGTCCAGTTTTAAACTTCGGTCCTTGCTTCGGTCCGATCATTTCGAACACTTTATTTATAAACTTAATTACAGGTAGTTTTTTTTAATGATGACTGAACAATGATTGGCCTTAGTCTCACCTGATGGAAAGCCATTGCTTTCCATCCATTTGTCATCGACAAGGCCTAAGATGTAGAGTGTTTTGATTTGTATAAAACTGTGTATTAAATAAAAATACAATTGTGCATGTAAAATCTATGTTATATACAATACCGTTATTTCCATTTACCTGCATGCTTATCAGTAACAATTATTTAGACCGCCTTATCAGCTTATGCCTATTTTATTGGTTTTACAGCCAATCAGAATTCAGCATTTACTGAATGAATTATGCAATTAAATATATGCAATAAAAATACATGAAATAACTATTCTAGTTAAGGAAAATAGATGTAATGGCCATAAAAAAAATTACTACCTTACCTATCTGAGGGGCTACCGCGAACCGAAAACGAACGAAGTTCGAATATCTCCCTCTCTGTGGAACGTATTAGTAAGTGCGACAGAGAGGGAGATATTCGAACTTCGTTCGTTTTCAGTTCGCGGTAGCCCCTCTGATTTTATTAAGGAAAATGTATTGTCTAATGACCAGTTGGGAACTGAAAAACTCGCGAATTTAGACTTTATTACAATACCGTAAAGGTTCAAACGTGGAGACCCTTTTTATTCTGCGACTGTATACCTACTAAATAATATATGTATGTAAGCACTTTGTACACAATAACAGGTTAAAACGATTGTACATGTCACATAAAATTAAAGTACAAAGGTGAACTTATCCCTATGAGGGATCTCTTCCATCTAACCTTTTAGGGATTGTGTGGAAAGTGGGATAATGAGATAGACAAACACACCATGTACAACATCGTTGCAATAAGTTTAGGTAACTTGTAACTGAAAATAAATAAATACCTAAATAATTTATTTAAATAAAAGCATTGTATTTGAGTTGGCGAAGTTGTATTAAAGTAGTTCGTGCGCGAATCCGACTCGCGCTTGGCCGGTTTTTAATGAACACACGATTCTGTATACCTGTTCCATTTTGAACTATAGAACCGCAAGAACTAAAACATTCTATTTCTTTCCAGGGTGCAGACGAACAAAAAATTATATACTCAGGCCAGTTACTCGACGACAACACGGTCCTCAAAGATGTCCTACGGACATACGAGAGCCAGATCGCACATACCATGCACCTCGTGTGCACATCGAAAAGGAACGAACCTGAGCCACCCACCGACGGACTGAGACAGAGGAACGTAGAAAGACCAGCCGAGACTGTATCCAGACCGGAAATGAGACAGAACGATCAGAATCACACAGTCGAAATGCAGAATTATTTAAGTTCGTTCGTAAATAACTACGGTCGGGTGCCGCCGTATCCTAATAACTATAATAACTTCGGTGGCAGGTTCCTGCCGGTGAATCCTAATGATCCGACGTCGTACGCCAACCATATGATGATGATGCAGCAAGCGTATTTGCAGTACATGCAACAGTATGCCAACATGTGAGTATAACAACTGTCGGGGATGTTATTGATGAACAGCTCAGCTGAGGGGTTGTTCTCTTCAAGAAAAACTCCTGCTACTAATTACAGTAATCAGTAATCAGTCGTTTATTTGCTAAAACATGGTACAACAAATAGGTCATAATCTAAAATATAAGGAACTACATGTTTGGTCACAAGGACATGCAAATATTTAAGGTATCTCATGTGTATCGCATGCATAATTTACTTATAAACTAAAAAACAATGTCATTTAAATATTCTTGAATGGAATAATAGGCCTTGATGCTAAAAAATTATATAACGCAGTTTTAAATTCTTTTCCACTTTCCAATTTTAAAATCTTCACTGGTAGTTTATTGAAAATTCGGGGTGCCATACCAAATACACTTTTTGATAAAAAAGCGGTTTTGGAGGACTTATAATTTATTTTTTCCTGGTGTCGTAGGCTATTAAATCGAGTAAATTGATTAATGTTATGTTTTACGTACATTGATATTTCGAACACATACAGGCAAGGTAGAGTCAATATTTTATGTTTTATGAAAAGCGGCTTGCATGAATTAACTGGTTTAAGTACAAGTTTTAATACCGTTAAAAAATACATTTAATTGGAGTGGGTTTGCTCGCACGAGGCGGTGGTCGAAAGCGGTGTGTCGGCCGCACAGATATGACGCCGCGGTTGTGACGTCATCCTCCTCAGCCCTCACCCCTCTGCAACTGGTTTATTCGCGGCAACCTTAACAACAACAATGTAGTTCTAAGTTTTACTGTCTTTGGGTTGGCTGCACCTACATGCGATCACAGGCCGGTCATCGTCAAATATGGCGCCGGCAGCTGTCACCCCATAGAAACTTGGCAATCTTTCCGTACAATCAGATTTTAACGAACACCGCTTACGATTACAGACGGTTTGGTGCAACCCACCCTAAATTTATTTTATTTTTAGACTGACGCTCAGAGACCTTATACATCTTTGAGGATATTTATTTAATAGATTTTATTAATGTAATTCCTTATCGTGAAATTAATTATCTAAATCTATTGTTTTCATGTTGACACTTAGAGATATATCTCACAATATTTTACTATGATTGGTGTACCTTATTACTTTTTATCTTGACATTTAGAGACCTTGTACATCTCTAACAAATCTGGATTGTAATTAGTATCTTAGTCTTATTTTTGACATGTAACACTACATTTAATGAATGATAGTTTGATTATTGTATTATTTTTAATTGATATAGATAAATTTTGACTTATGAAGTGCCCTTAAGGCCTATTTGCAGAATGTTTTGATTTTGATTTAAAGCCGACACATCACGTATAAATTCGGCTTTACCAAATACTTCGAAGCAAACGGGACCACGAATGTATCACGAAACAGAGCCTTAAATCTAATTAACGGATTATACGGCCACGTGCTAATGCGATTTAGTGAAGCGACAGCTCGGAGGTTTAGCTCGATACCACTCACACCTCAGATTCGGTTGAAACCGCTCAACCAATCTCACTGGCGCAAACTCTTAGAGTATTCCAGTGTTCCAAACCACACGCGTGGTTTTCCCCAGGCTACTCTCCAACCGCGCACTCCTATCGCTTTATTGGGCCCGGCCTATAAAGACACAGTCAGGTTCAAAAAAAAAGGCTCCGGGGTGAGCCGAAGCAGCCTTACGCTTTCCTTGGGGATCGCCTTTGTATCTGATCAGGGTTCCTTCGGAGAGTGTGGCCGAGACTGTTGTGAATAGAGACGTGATTTTCAAAGTAAGAAAACAGAAAAAAACCACCGGTATTTGAACGCACGACCGCCCGTTGTTCCTAAACTAACCAACTGAGCTATCGTGGGTATCCCTTGTGGTGGCGAATCTTTCAATCACTTCAGTCTGGCTCGTAGCGTCATCTACCGCGAACTTATTACAACTTTTCACTTTGATTGAAAATTATTATTTCGTCAGCGGACCTTTGATTTTAGGAATAATAAATAAAATATTAGATAAATAAATATTAGAGGACAATCTTACACAAATCGAACTAGCCCCACAGTAAGCTCAAGAAGGCTTGTGTTATGGGTACTAGACGACGATATATTTAATAGATATAAATACTTAAATACATAGAAAACATCCAAGACTCAGAAACAAATATTCATGCTCAACACACAAATATTTGCCCTGACCGGGATTCGAACCCAGGACCGTCAGCTTCACAGGCAGGTGCACTACCCACTAGGCTAAACCGGTCGTCGTAGAAGAGGAATATCTGATTATTGTTGCTCATCTCTTGTTGCCGTGTTATATGTAATGATGCTCTGGGGACGGTGACATATATTATTATTCGCGATGAGGGAAAGCAGATATGACATTGTATCTCGCTCCCACGGGTGCTATTTGTAATATAAGCATAGCTTACATCTCTTTCACGCATCTTTGTTGTATTGCCGGCTCATCTTCAAAATCAAATAGGGGGCAAACGAGCAGCCGGATCGCCTGATGGTAAGCAATTACCGTCGCCCATAAACACCTGCAACACCAGAGGAGTCGCAAGTGCGTTGCCGGCCTTTCAGAAGGGATTACGCTCTTTTCTTGAAGGTTTGAAGGTCATATCGGTCCAGAAATACCGCAGGCGACAGTTCATTCCAGTTTAGTTGTGCGAGGCAGGAAATTTCTTAAGAAACGCACAGTTTTGGACTGCCAACCATCTAAATGGTGAGGATGGAAATATTGACGCGTAGGACGATGACGAAAAGAAAAATGAATGAATGAATGATGATTCTGCAAATAAGCCTCAAGGGTAGTTTTACAAGTCAAAATCTATCTATATCAAATAAAAATTATACAATAATCAAACTATCATTAATTAAATGTAGTGTTACATGACAAAAATAAGACTAAGAAACTAATAACAATCGAGATTTGTTAGAGATATATAAGGTCTCTAAGCATCAAGATAAAAGGTAATAAGGTAGGTACATTAATCATAATGAAACAGGGATCGGAAACCGGTTTCGTCTTCATACAATTAACCGGTTAATAATTTCGGGTAATTGCGTTTTGCGATATTTTTTCGTATTGTAAATCATTTATTTCATATGTAGATGGAGGCTAACAAAAACAAATCTTAAAATAAAAATGGAGATATGAAAAGTACTTTAGGAGATTTTTCTAAAATAGTAAAAACCGGTTCCGAGCCCTGTAATAAAATAATGAAAGAAAGAAAAAAAAAGTATTCAATCTCAACAAATGTATAAATTCAAAAAATCTCTTAAACTGTTTTTAGCTCAGAAGAGTTACTACTCAGTAAAAGAATTTTTAGCTGATAAGGATTTTTGATGTGTATGTACATGTACTTTATTTATTTGCTAGTTGTTGACATGCATGCTCTAAATATTTGTATGCCTTATATAAGGCGCCACATAGTGAAACTCTAATAATTAAAATAAGATCCTGTAACCTATGTTGGACAAATAAATGATTTGTGATTTAACATGGAATCGCCACAAAAAGGTTTCGCCTCAGCGTAATGCCGACTCAGGGAGCTGGCGCTGATCTTCTATTGCGAGATATATCTCTAAGCGTCAACATGAAAATAATAAAATCTAATAAATAAATATCCTCAGAGATGTATAAGGTCTCTGAGCGTCAGTCTAAAAATAAAATCAAATGAGAACAGAGCGAAGTCTTATGCTCAGAGACCATGTACATCTCTGGGATATTTTTTTATTTTCTTTATACTCCTTGTTTAATCTTGAGACCTTATACATTTCTAACTTTACTGATGTTGTAATATTTGTAATAGATAACTTTGCAAGTTTATCTTCATTGTATGACATTAATTTTGGTATAATTGTAAACTCGAAATTATTATTCCTTCTTGAATTGTAAATTAATATTTCGACATGAAAAATGTATTACTTATTATAGTCAGACTTTCTTAAATTGTAAATTAATATTTTGACATGTAAAAGTGCCCTTGTGGCCTATTTGTAGAATAAATGTTTGTATTTGTATTCTTAATTCATGATTTGTATTGTATTGTCCGTAGGTGGCAAGCTACCCACAACGCGGTCCCCGGCGCCCCTGCGGCGCCCGAGACGCCGCCGGCGGCGCCCGAGCCCGCGCCGGCGCCCGAGGAGGAGGAGCTAGCCCCGCGGGACTGGCTCGACCACTTGTACGCTGCTTCGAGGATCGCGATACTGTTCTCGTTGGTGTACCTCTACGGGAGCCCGGCTAGACTCCTGTTGGTACTGCTGTTGGCTGCTGCTGGATACTTGTGAGTGCAATGTACTGTATTACTGAGCCGATACTATAGGACTTCTAGCTGAGACCCCGCCGGCGGCGCCCGAGCCCGCGCCGGCGCCCGAGGAGGAGGAGCTGGCCCCGCGGGACTGGCTCGACCACTTATACGCTGCTTCGCGGATCGCGATACTGTTCTCGTTGGTGTACCTCTACGGGAGCCCGGCTAGGCTCCTGTTGGTACTGCTGTTGGCTGCTGCTGGATACTTGTGAGTGCAATGTGTATTACTGAGCCGCGATACTATAGGACTTCTAGCCGAGACGCCGCCGGCGGCGCCCGAGCCCGCGCCGGCGCCCGAGGAGGAGGAGCTAGCCCCGCGGGACTGGCTCGACCACTTGTACGCTGCTTCGAGGATCGCGATACTGTTCTCGTTGGTGTACCTCTACGGGAGCCCGGCTAGACTCCTGTTGGTACTGCTGTTGGCTGCTGCTGGATACTTGTGAGTGCAATGTACTGTATTACTGAGCCGATACTATAGGACTTCTAGCTGAGACCCCGCCGGCGGCGCCCGAGCCCGCGCCGGCGCCCGAGGAGGAGGAGCTGGCCCCGCGGGACTGGCTCGACCACTTATACGCTGCTTCGCGGATCGCGATACTGTTCTCGTTGGTGTACCTCTACGGGAGCCCGGCTAGGCTCCTGTTGGTACTGCTGTTGGCTGCTGCTGGATACTTGTGAGTGCAATGTACTGTATTACTGAGCCGCGATACTATAGGACTTCTAGCTGAGACCCCGCCGGCGGCGCCCGAGCCCGCGCCGGCGCCCGAGGAGGAGGAGCTAGCGCCGCGGGACTGGCTCGACCACTTATACGCTGCTTCGAGGATCGCGATACTTTTCTCTTTGGTGTACCTCTACGGGAGCCCGGCTAGGCTCCTGTTGGTACTGCTGTTGGCTGCTGCTGGATACTTGTGAGTGCAATGTACTGTATTACTGAGCCGATACTATAGGACTTCTAGCTGAGACCCCGCCGGCGGCGCCCGAGCCCGCGCCGGCGCCCGAGGAGGAGGAGCTGGCCCCGCGGGACTGGCTCGACCACTTATACGCTGCTTCGCGGATCGCGATACTGTTCTCGTTGGTGTACCTCTACGGGAGCCCGGCTAGGCTCCTGTTGGTACTGCTGTTGGCTGCTGCTGGATACTTGTGAGTGCAATGTACTGTATTACTGAGCCGCGATACTATAGGACTTCTAGCTGAGACCCCGCCGGCGGCGCCCGAGCCCGCGCCGGCGCCCGAGGAGGAGGAGCTAGCGCCGCGGGACTGGCTCGACCACTTATACGCTGCTTCGAGGATCGCGATACTGTTCTCGTTGGTGTACCTCTACGGGAGCCCGGCTAGGCTCCTGTTGGTACTGCTGTTGGCTGCTGCTGGATACTTGTGAGTGCAATGTACTGTATTACTGAGCCGCGATACTATAGGACTTCTAGCTGAGACCCCGCCGGCGGCGCCCGAGCCCGCGCCGGCGCCCGAGGAGGAGGAGCTAGCGCCGCGGGACTGGCTCGACCACTTATACGCTGCTTCGAGGATCGCGATACTTTTCTCTTTGGTGTACCTCTACGGGAGCCCGGCTAGGCTCCTGTTGGTACTGCTGTTGGCTGCTGCTGGATACTTGTGAGTGCAATGTACTGTATTACTGAGCCGATACTATAGGACTTCTAGCTGAGTTTCTTGCTGGAATGTGACTTATTACTGAGCCGCAATACTATAGGACTTCGAGCTGAGTTTCTTGCTGGAATGTGACTTATTACTGAGCCGCAATACTATAGGACTTCTAGCTGAGTTTCTTGCTGGAATGTGACTTATTACTGAGCCGCAATACTATAGGACTTCTAGCTGAGTTTCTTGCTGGAATGTGACTTATTACTGAGCCGCGATACTATAGGACTTCTAGCTGAGTTTCTTGCTGGAATGTGACTTATTACTGAGCCGCAATACTATAGGACTTCTATGAGTTTCTTGCTGGACTCCTCTCAGCTAGGCTAGGTAAGGTGAACCAGCGACAAAACTGCCAGTAGCTCGATTCCACTCACACCTCAGATCCGGTTGAAACCGCTCAACCAATCTCACTGGAGCGCAAACTCTCAAGAGTATTCCAATGTTCCAAACCACACGCGTGGTTGTTAGAGGTTTCCCCTGGATTTTCCCCAGGCTACTCTCCAACCGCGCACTCCTATCGCTTTATTGGGCCCGGCCTAGAAAGCCACAGTCAGGTTCAAAAAAAAACTAAGATTAGAGGTGACAATTTTTTCCATATAAAACCTGACCAAAAATATGACATATTATTAAGCAACTGGAGGAGATATATATATATATATTTGCTCGTTGCTCGTTACCATTATACATGTGCTTTTTGTACAAAAGCGAACTTGTCCCTGTAAAGGATCTTTTCCAGTTAACCTTTGATCAATTAATGATTTCTAGTTTGAAAACACTATCCTTGCTAAACCCTTCTAAATCTTTCCAGGCACCAAATCGGTTTTTTCCGCGACCTCCACATCAACCAGCCGCGGCCGGTGCCCCAACCGGCCCCGGCCCCGGCCCCGGCCGCCCGCCAGCCCAACCCCGAGGACCAGCCACAGGTCCCGGAACCGACCCCGGCCAACCAGGACCCCGCCCCGGTCAACCAAGCCAGCGAGAACACCCCGCCCGAGGAGCAACAGTCGCTTCTAGCTGTAACTTGGATGATATTCACAACGTTTTTCGCGTCGCTAATACCGGACACCAATTAGTGAGTAACGTATATATAACGTGCAATTGTAGATTATATATGTGGGTCAATCAACTTTTTCTTGTTGTTATTCTGTCCCGTCAGAGAGGAGACAACAGTAACCGAGTTTCTTAGAAAAATGTTTATATCATGAGCTTCAAGCATGCTCAAGAGGTGACCTATATCAAAATGGATTTATGATAATCGCTAAAACTCATGTTTGGTAGATCTAAACCCTATAAAATCATAGTTTTAAAGAGTGACTCAGGAGACGTAACCATGGTAACGAGGAACAAGGAATAGTTGATCCACCCATGTACTAGCAGCGCCCTGCGGTGTTACCCGCGGATATAAGGTAGCCTGTGTCCTATTCTGATGTCTAAGCTACAATACTGAAAAGTTTCATAGAGATCCGTTGAGTAGTTTTTGAGATTAAGCGGAACGTACATCCATCCGCACAAACTTTCACGTTTATAATATTACTAGCAGCGCCCTGTGGTGTTACCCGCAGATAAAAGGTAGCCTGTGTCCTATTCTGATGTCTAAGCTACAATACTGGAAAGTTTCATAGAGATCCGTTCAGTAGTTTTTGAGAAGCGGAACGTACATCCATCCGCACAAACTCACGTTTATAATATTATTAGGATTTATCCAATGGCAATTTTGTTGCCAGTTTATGCTGCACCGTTTAGCACACAGGGATCGCGTGGAGGGTAACGGTGGGCACTCCATACGGACGTGGGACCGGGCACGTATCCAGAGGGGGGATAGTTGGGATTTATCCCGCCCCCGAAAACGTTTTGAGCCGTCTGATTACAGCGATTTTTACACAGTTCACATGGTTGTTTCAATGTTTGCCCCCCCCCCCCCGAACCAAAAGTCTGGATACGTGCCTGCGTGGGACCCTCCGATGTTCGAATGAATCTGTAGTGATGTTCGCGTTATAGGCAAGTCGGAGGAGGAAATTTGGCCGTGGCACAACCAAACCGACGTGACACAGTGGAATAATGTAAAATAGTGGCTCTGTGAGCAGTAGACATCGCGGGTTTTTTTTTATTACCATAAATCTATCGACACAAATATCGAGCCTGCTCATAAAATTTCAAGAGAATCGGTTGAGAAATGCGAAATGTAGATGAGAACAGTTCAATACGTAAGCATTATTTCCCAAGCTGAAACGGAGACGCCACGCTCGTACGCTTTCCATCAGGTGGACCGTAAGCTTGTTTGCCACCGGCGTTGTATAAAAAAAAGAGATTAACAATGTATGTGTTCCGCATTTTGATTCAAAAAACCGAGTTTTTAAAACGCACCTTCCGCTTTTTTATGTCTGCATCTGGCAACACTGATGTGTTCATATGTGCCACAACTACAACCATGGCTAACTGCCTTACACAAACACCCTAGGGTGATTCTCATCGTTAAAGTTAATTGATGTCCTTACCGGCCCGAGCGTTAAGTGGAAGTTAAGGAAATCAGACTGCAATTTAAACTTATTGTTGACTCTAGTTTACTCTATACCTGGATCCCTAACTGTTAAAATAGTTAGTCAGAAATTATCACTCACGAGTCACGAGTCGTTAACAATCCGGGCCCGGTAAGGACAAATTAAGAAAATGTTCAATTTTGGAATGAGAATCGGGTCATACGCGGATTTAGGTTCGCGTCTTTTCTGTGGACATATCAAAAGTTAAGGGCTACAAAGCTTAATTTTGGATTGGACCAGTAACCCGCATAAACAGTGTCTCCGTTTCTATAAATCCCTGTAATAAAAACATAGCTAACATGCACGTAAGCCGTTAACTATTGACCACAGGAGGGACGACTTTTGTTTTTTCAACTAAGTATGACCCAAGTATGAGATTGTGTGGATCCGTTGAGTTGAATTTATTGTGGCGTGCACTAACCTACCACCTATTTAACTATCGACTTTGAATCGATCGCCATGGCCAGATAATACATATAAAATCGTACGCATGTACATGTAAGATTAGTCCACTCAATCCCTCAAAGGTTAGCTGGAAGAGATCCCTCATAGGGATAAGTTCGCCTTTGTACTCTAATCTTATGTGACATGTATATTGTTTTAACCTGTTATTGCGTACAATAAAGTGCTTACATACATACATTAATTAGTCCATCGATACATCGAGGCTTGTGTCCTTCACTTTGAGGAAAATGCTAATTTTTCCATTGTTAATAGATACAATGGGAGTACATATAGGTTTGTGTCACTATGAGTGAGATCTAGAAAAGTGTGTGTAAATTAAATGTCTAGTTATGAAACGTTGCAAGTATTCAGGTTTTTAGTTGTGTTGAAAAAAAAAAGATTAATTTAGTTCATACCAGTGCTTGGTATCTTAGACAAGTGTTAGATCGCCGACGCGATTTAATCGCGACTGGGTTATTCCAACCTGTTACCGCGGGTAACTGCTAGGAAGTTCTTTGTTACCACGGGGAACTACAAGGGAAAAGATGGAGAAAATTTCTCACCTCTTTAGGCACTGGTCCCACCGCCGGCGAGTAACGACTAATCTCATAGTAATTCTACTCGCTTGAGCGAGAAAACGAGTAGAATCTCATAGTAATTCTACTCGCTTGAGCGAGAAAACGAGTAGAATCTCATAGTAATTCTACTCGCTTGAGCGAGAAAACGAGTAGAATCTCATAGTAATTCTACTCGCTTGAGCGAGAAAACGAGTAGAATTACTATGAGAGTACTCGCTGCTCGCCGGCGGTGGGACCAGTGCCTTACACTGAAACACCTCTTAACACTGAAAAAATTTAGTGGTACAAACTGAAAATGTATCCCAGGTGGGGCAAAAATCCCCAGTTGTGACCAGTTGTAACAAGCAGGAATAACTCGTAAAACTAATATCTGATATGCAAGTGATATGCTCCCCGTTTGAAATTTTAGTGTAATTTTTGGTTGTTCAAATTCCTTGTACTGATTTAAAACCAAATACTAAATGTGTATAATTTATATTTCCTAGTTTTAGGTGGAAATGCAATTCTGGATTTCTAATGTTATTATTTCCCTAGGGAACCTACATTACCGGTGATGGTGAACAAGATTTGCCTTATATCATAAAAATTGAAAAATTTAGGCACCGAACAGGATTCGAACCTGCGACCTCCCGGCACTCGCGGCCAGTCGCTCTAGCCAACTGAGCTATAGGTGCAATCGCCACCCAGTCCCAAATTCATCAACCGTTCTTTCGTATTAAGCAGTACCGCTGCTAACGTAAACTATATTTACGTTAGGTTTTATATCGAGAACTGTTAAATAAATTGTGTATTGTACCTTTCTCACAAACATAAATGGGCCATTCTACTTTTTCATGTACATAATTTCTAGACACTTTTTTTTAATGCAGATTTTGGAATACTAGGCCCTCACTTTATGTTTTTGTATTGTTATTTGGAAAGAGGTTTAATTGCAGTATCACTTCCGATAGTTTTGGTAATTACCGTACCACAGCTAATATCCATAAATCGAGTAACTCAGTGGTCCTTGGATGTCTCACCATTTGTATGAAAAAATGGTTATTACCACTGTGTTACCCACCTTTTACAGCAATATGTTAATATTTAAATATTTTTACCTATAAATTCCTTTTATTAGGTTCAGGTACTATTTCGAAATCCTATTTTTGTACACTAATTCATTACATATTAATAGATTTTTTTTGTAATAGAAAACTGGTCATGAAAAAGTAGAATGACCCAAATGTCAAAGTGATAAATAAGGACAAACGAATATTAACACCTTTATTAACTAAGAATGAGGCGAGATTACAGTTTTTTAACTTTATTTTTAAGTATTCCTCCGTCTATCAGCACATAATTAAATTATGCGTACACATAAATGAATATTAAGCATGAACTTTCGTGCATAATTAAAAATATTAGAGATCCAGAGTAGCTTTATTAGCTCTGCATAGGTTAAGTCTGTATTTATGTAACAAAAAAAATTAAATTGTAAAAAAAAAAGATTACACTTACAAATCTCGATGACTTTGTATTGCATGTCATGTTCGACCTAGAACATTTTCCCCATCAAGGAAATTAAAATACGGACCGCCCATTTTTTTGATAAACATTGAGTACAGATACGCTGTGGGTCATAAAATTATAACTCATTTTATTTATCATAAGCAATTCACTTAGAGTATAAATATTTCTAAAAGTAATGAATTTGTTATGAAATTTTTCTTTCCCAGTAGTTTTTCAGTGTTAATAATGGGTAGTTTATATAACCATTCACTTTATACCATCAAATTAAAATATAGGATTAATGACTGCGTAAAATCAATAAAAATATGGACGCTGTTATGCAATGTGTCAACCTACTATAGGTTTTCCTATTAGGTTGATACATTATTGCATCCATATTCCTAATATGTTAGAATTACGATTTGAAACGAGATATTTACCATGTATATTTGTATTTTTGAGTTCCCGATATTTCGGCACTGCTGCAAGCGTCATTATCAAGGATTAACTGACGCGCTGCGAGTTTTAGTTGTGGTCTACCCACACACCATAGCGATCTACCCTCTTCCTGGTTCGCTTTTTTCGCAGTGTCACCGTCACTACCACCGTCCGCCTTGTCACTTGAAACTCGATTACGGGCACGACACACCACACTCACAGTATCAATACGCGAGTACTTTAGAGAAACAGAAAGAACTCGCAAATCGAAACGAACGAACGAACTCGGAATATCCCGTTTCAAATCGTAATTCTAATGTAATGACCATGTAAGCTTGAAATCTTATATTCCTAAGATGTATTGGGAATTGTACATATAACTGTCAACTCACTTTTGAATAAGTCTTTTAGCCATTACAACCTTTAGGAATGTTCGAGTCTAAAATGAAATCTATATGAATTTTCTTTAATGTTTAGATTTTTTGGGTGTATAATAACATAAGAAGACGCTATGCCCGTTTCTAAATTATGTAAAATAAATATATGTTATATTGTTACAAATTTAATATGTGCATTTTGTAAAGATTAAGGTGTATGGATATTTATTTGATATTACAGCATGCATAGCGGATCGTTTGTACTGTGATAATTTATGGTTTGTTTAATTTCGAGCTAAAAATAAATTTTTAAAACATGTATGGTATGGGGTTTTATTTAGAAATCATCAGAAAAATCAACATCCATAAACTCTTCTGTCACCGGGTCACTGTCTTGTAACACATTTTCTTTTTGATTTTTAATGTCAGATGGGATTTCATCAGTTTTGTTTTCACTGTCATTTATTGTCTTAGAATTATTCTCTTTATGTGGTTCATTATTAAGTAGATCCATTTCACTTGTATGATTATTTGATTCGTTATTTTCACTTAGTTCATAATTATCAGTAGAAACTGTTGTAATGTTTTTATTGGATTCCCCGTCAAGCTCTTCGAGTGTATTATGTTTATCATAATTATGTTCTCCATTATCGACATCCTGTAGAGGAAGATTTTGAACAACTGTGACTGATTCATTTAGTCTCGATACATTTTCATCATCAGAACTATCACTGTTAATGACATTCGTCCTGTTTTGTTTCTTTACTATAGGCACATCTTCAATAACTTCATCAGTAATTCCTGTGGGGTCATTAGCAACTCTTTCCATATTAATATCATCGTTAGGAGTACGATCTGTATTCCCATCACCTCTTTCTGGACTTGCTTCATTAGGTCTGCTAACATCTTTTACAATAGAGTTATGCACATCAACAGTTATTGATTCATTTACAGCCATTATATCATTTTCGTCATCAGAACTGTCACTTTCAATAACATTAGTTCTATTATGTTTCCTCACTACAGGTGCCTCTTTATCAATATCGTTGATTACTCTGGCGTCAATTTCTGTATTTTTTTGCATGTCAACGTCCTCTTTACTTTCAGAGTCAATCATAGCAGATTTATTTGAACTCTGTACCAGCATTCTATCTGCGACTGCTTCAGTGGAAGTATTAGCATTTTGCGTAGAATTATTTGCTTGATTTAGCTTAGCTAGGCGCCTCTCTTCAGCAAGTCTCCTGTTCCTCATCATTCTCTCCTTTTGTTCGTCGCTGATTGATGGTGATGATGATGCTTTAGGCAACACAAGTGGTGATCTGAAAGAAAAATACATTTTACTAAAGTTTAATCACCACATGTCCTTTAGTTCATCAATAGAGAATACGCATCATTTTTTTCATAACGCCATTCGATTTTTAGAGAGCAACAAATGTGTATATGGAACAAGTACAATTAAAACAACACAAAAGACAAAGGATTTCCAAGTTAAGCATAAAATCGAGCGCTCAAAACTCGCATACTAAGGGTGGGTTGCACCAAACCGTCTGTAATCGTAAGCGGTGTTCGTTAAAATCTGATTGTATGGAAAGTTTGCCAAGTTTCTATGGGATGACAGCTGCCGGCGCCATATTTGACGGTGACCGCCCTGTGATCGTATGTTGGTGCAACCGAGCCTAATTGAGCAGTATGTGACGTCATATACTATGCGCCAGTACAACCATTGTACGGAAAAACGAGTAATTTACTGTTTTGGTCGTGGAATATTGCGTTTAGGTACATTGTTATCACATATCGAGGGGTAAGTGGTCAAACCCGATAAGTCATCTAAAAGGTTTATTGAAAATAGAACTCTGCGTAATGGATGTTGAGTTCTTATTTCAAAAAACAATTATCTCGATTTATCGGGTTTGACCACTCACCCCTCGATATTTTTTTGTTTATTAACACATAAGAATCCTGATGGTGGTTTTTAATTTACTGTTAGTCATAAAAAAAAAAATTTTCAAAACATTCATTCCGCATGCTTATTCTCTGTTAAATAATGATCTACATTAAATAAATAAAATGAAAAAATGAAAAACAAACAAGCCGTTCATTTTGTCGTTTTATTTATTGTAAATATAATAAGGAACAACATCAAGCAGGTCAGCAGAAGCACAAACAAAGGATACAAATACCATTGTTCCAGAATAGTTTAAACAGTTAAGAGCAAATGTAGGTTAACATTTGCACCTTATTCCATTGTGCATAAGGTGCAAAACAGTCTACTTATTCTTATTTTTGCTGTTGAGTTTTTTTTAAAGTGAGTCTCAATATGTGCGCGTGCGCCGCCATGACTAATGGAGACCTAGCTTTAAATTATCACTATCCAGAACAGGTATATTACATTTCTTAAACATGCAATGAAATATTCACGTTATATGTTATTATGTTCGTTATAATTATAACAGGCAGCGAAGTATCACGTTTCGGGTGCGGCGCAACGAGCGGCCCATAATGGGATTTCATACAACATTGAGGGCCTAGGCCGATCAAGTGGTCGTCTTTTGTTTCGGAAGCGCGCCTTGAAACGTCAAAATCTTCATGCTGTCCCGCCGTTACTTTTTTAAAAAAGGATCGCAAATGTATTTTTTATTTTATCGCCGAAAAACGCTAACTACTTGAAACACATACCACGAACGTCGCGTTTCCAACGGAAAAATATGACTTGCATTGGCTGAATACGACCTGTTCCTTCTTTTATATGCCTGTTTTTTAAAAGTTTGGAACTCAACAAATAAAGGAATTTATATGTAAAGGCCGCTTTACATCTGGCTAAATTTAGTGCACTAACTGTTGGAGGGGAGTTAAACTATCTCGCCCTAATAAGAGAGATGCTTTAACTCCAATCCACCAGTTAGTGCACTAAATTTAGCCAGCCTGATATTCCAATGCCTGCAATGTATTTTTTTATTTTGATCTAAGCTTAAACTATGTACTTTAACTTCCAATATGTAGCGAGTGACGTTCACTTTGCGGGCCATTTTTGAGAACAGTAATTAACCTGTACTAAATACCATCCAAAGAAATAAGAGAGTACAGTAGTACCCAACTGATAAGGCGCGTCGTGAATCTTCGTTCGCGCAGAAAACTGAAAGTATCGCTCCGAAGATTAACGAAAGAATGCTTAAAACTTACAATTGACCTTAGATCACTACTATAAGGTTCATAATACACTGTTCATAATGCGCGTGCACTCGATCAGAAGTATGGCGGCTGACTAACATGCCACGCGGCGCGCGCTAACTTGGCGGCAGCTGCGGACAAATAGCGGTACAGGAAAAAGAAGCGCGGTGCGTGGAGCGTGCCGATTGGTCAATAGCATTTCCCGCGCTTTAAAAATTCATCTTCTGCGTAGGTACATCGGTAAGCCATATCAGTTGGGTATTACTGTACATCAGTATACAATTTAAAATAAATAAAATAATAATCACAATGTACCTATGAGTGGTCATTGGAGTATGTAACTCCTTTTTAGCAGAGTTTGGAGCGGGCGTGGACCGCGCCAGCTCTATCTGCTGCTGCAACAAACGGTCAAACTCGTCCTCCTCCTGCGGCGGTGCTGCCTCATCTCCACTTGAGTCCTGCTGCTGGACCGTCTCCTCTGATAGGTACTGGTCTGTGCGGATCTTATGAAGGTGGACCTGAGGAATAGAAGGATTATTGCTTGAACAGATTGCTGTTGCGGTATGTTTGGGTGCAAAACTGCATGAAATAGATTGTCAATTTGTCACATGTAAAATAATCCATTTAAATTTGATAAATCACTTCTTTATCAAATTATATTATAATTATATATAATATATTGTTATATTATTTTATTGTTTTTTTAATTATATATATATATATTTATTTTGTTTTTGTATACTTTATTTTTTGTACCTGTCTTGGTTGCCTGTAAATGTATACAATCAATGAATAAACGTCTTATTAAATGGATTATTTTACATGTGACAAATTTATTAAAGTAAATATTTATTTTTTCTCCATCACCCAAGATTTATGTTCATGTGTCCAAATTGCTTCTTTTTTTTCCAGAAGTTGTTACCAGTGGTGGATTTGCCCCAAGGGCCAGTAGGCCTGAGCCTAGGGCGGCCAATCGCGACGAAAATTTAGCTGAGTACTGAGACCTTCCCTAACATATTATGGTCGAGGGAGGCGATGGCTGAGATACGCGTAAACGGGTGCTGTTTGTGGGGTCCGGTCTGTTCATGTTTGCAAGGACTAGTAACTTCGTACTAGTGTTCAGTAGAATTGACATGATGAGAGGCTGCGCTCTGTTCTCATTTAATTTTATTTTTAGACTGACGCTCAGAGACCTTATACATCCCTGAGGATATTTATTTAATAGATTTTATTATTTTCATGTTGACGTGTTATAGATATAGCTCAACATATTTTATTATGATTAGTGTACCTACTTTATTACATTTTATCTTGACGCTTAGAGACCTTATACATCTCTAACAAATCTTGATTGTTATTAGTTTCTTAGTTTTATTTTTGACATGTAACACTACATTTAATTAATGATACTTTGATTATTGTATTATTTTTATTTGATGTACCTAGATAGATTTTGACTTGTAAAAGTGCCCTTGAGGCCTATTTGCAGAATAAATGTTTTGATTTTGAGAAAGGGGGCGGCTGGCACTTACTACATGGCCCCGGGCCTAGGACGGCCAAAACTGCAAATCCGCCACTGGTTGTTACCCTTTCAATATTGTTGTAAAGCAAACCCAACGGGTTCTATATGATACTATTTTCAAAGATTTGGAAATATCAATGGTTTCCGACAAAATCCCTTTTGGAACATTAAACGTTACCAAGTGTGGGAACTTTGGAAATATTTAGGAAAACAAAAATTCTAAACATCAGTTAGTTGTAATAAATAAATATAAAATAATAAATACATATTAGAGGACAATCTTACACAAATCGAACTATAGCCCCACAGTAAGCTCAAGAAGGCTTGTGTTACGGGTACTAGACGACGATATATTTAATAGATATAAATACTTAAATACATAGAAAACATCCAAGACTCAGAAACAAATATTCATGCTCATCACACAAATATTTGCCCTGACCGGGATTCGAACCCAGGACCGTCAGCTTCACAGGCAGGTGCACTACCCACTAGGCTAAACAGGTCGTCAAATAAAATATTGTGTCTTACCATAACAGGCCTCTTCCTCCCAAGTGTTTCAATCTTCCTCAAGCAGTCATCAAACTTGAATTTGGGATAAAGTCTGTACGCCCAGTGTTCCAATTTCTTGAGGATGCAGTCTAAGTCCTCTTTTTCATGGCCTTTTCCTGAAAAAAAAACATACTTAAACAATAACCACACGCGCGGTCGTGTCGGAGGTTTTCCCCTAGATTTTCCCCAGGCTACTTTCCAACCGCGCACTCGTATCGCTTTTTTGCGCCCGGGCTAAAAAAAAACTTAACAGGTAGCAGTGGCGGCGGCCCCCTACAACCCGATTCCCACCGGCTTGCCCTAAACTTTTTGCTTACGTATATCAAACTCATAAATCATCAATAAAAATACAGCACTTAGTAATGCGATTGACTATAGCTTCACACAATAGATTTCAGCCAGACATCTAATCACAAGTCACAACATTCACTACGTATCCGCATTACGCATTGCGTAAATTAGCCTACCTTGGGTATGTTTCTCATTCATAAAAATGGCACACGACCATCGAAATTGCACGCACACACTCACAAATTCTGTCGTAGACACAGATCGCATATAACCCGCAAAATATCGAGTTTTTGGAAGATGATCGAATTTGAATTTAAACCTTAAACATGATCCGATAAGGTTTATATTAGAATGCACTGCTTGGCAATTTCGAAACATTGCCATACTTCTGTTATATAATACTGCGTGGAATAAATTGCGCAAAATTATATTATCAATTTCGATTCTTTATAATTAAATTATGCACAAGCTTTAAAAAAAGACATAAATCGTATCACAAAACACGAAAATCGAACGTAGATTGAAGCTCGGTAATTTATTTACCTACAAGTGCGCAAAGAAAGTTTCTTTGCTTTTAGATTCGTTGGTAAAAAATTGAATGTAATGGCAACACAGTCATTTGCCCGGTTGCGGTACGAACAGTGTGAAAATATTTATTATTGTAATTCTTATGTGAGTTTAGTTAATTTTGTGCATAAATATAGATTAGAAAATCAAGTTAACCAGTGAAATTCAGATTTACTAGTATCTTGTGCATGAATAATTTATTTGGGGAGTGGGTTGTAGTTTTGTTGCGAGTATTTGAAGGTCAGTTCGTTGTGTCCGTCAGTGTTTTGAGTAAAAGAAAGTACCTATACTTTCTTTTACTAATGGCGTTATAGCTGCTTTAGTTAATTTCCATTGTTGTGTCGTTGATTATTTACTAAATGAGTCGTCTTGTTTTTCTAAGCTATCGTTTGAAAATAAGAAGTTTGATGTGCGTGTCGTGCTCGCCCAGAGATAAAAATTGATTACAACCGGAGGGATGGTTTCTTTAAACACTTTCACAGCGGATTATATGACAAAGGTGGTATACACTAACTGCGAGGGGTTTTGCCGAAGGACACATAGCGCACGCTTCACTATACCACTATAGAGAATAAATGTTAAGGTAGGTTTTTTTTGCTCGGGGTTGCCCGGCGATAATTCTCACGCGCCGCCACTGACAGGTAGGGTTGTTATAGGTTGTATATTTTCGAATGAAATGGAGTGTATGATTAATTATGTATTAAATTTAATTTTTCACTGTTATTATAGATTTAAAAAAGTGATATGTTAAACTGTGTTTTATCTAGGGATCGGATACCGGTATTTTCTCCATAGAAAAATACCGGTATTATTACGGTCACCGGTTCATTATTTCGTTTTTAATGGGACAATCTAATAATACGACGTTGTTACCTAAATACATGATTCAGCCCTACGTAAAGAGCAAAAGGAGGAGGCCTATGCCGGGAGGCAAGACGATGATGTCGATGTCTACAATAGAATAAAATAAAATACTGCATTGTAAATTATCGTTTAATAAGGCTTAAAATAAATAAAAGAGCAAAAAATAATCCAAAATATTGGGCTAATTCAGGGTTTTTTAAAATACCGGTATCGGTCCCTGGTTTTATCAAAGAATAAATGAATGAATGAATAGGGTGGCATGAGGTCGAAGCTTTAATTTACCTTTGAACTTGAAACCCTTAAAATGCTCAGGTATAACCTGTATTCCCCGCGGACCCATAAGTCGTGCAGGGTTCAGTACAAACCGGGGATTCTTCACAACGCGTTTAGCTTTGGCCGTGTGATCTACAACCCTCTTGTCTTCCTCTGTAAAAGATAGTAGCGCAAGCATTGTTACAATCAGTACATAGTATAAAACAAAGTCGCTTTCTCTGTCCCTATATCCCTATGTATGCTTAAATCTTTAAAACTACGCAACGGATTTTGATGCAGTTTTTTTTTAATAGACAACAGTGACTCAAGGGGAAGGTTTATATGTATAATACATGCATCAGCATTGCACCCGTGCGAAGCCGAGGCGGGACGCTAGTATCAAACTAAAACTCAATTCAGGCACACATTATAGATACAGGATAGAAGAATTGTGAATGCCTGCTAAGTATATTGGGCCTTAACCAATGTCTACCAGTCCCTGGGATCCAGTATTGCCAGTGCAGATCTTTTGGTCCGATTTCGGATAATTCAGGCCTCTGGCGTATCTTGTGGGGGTCAAATCGGATCGCTGATCAAATCAGACCGCTTCCCAATGTATAGGAAAATAATGAAATTGTATGTGGCGGATTCTCGGGACTGTTTTCGGATCTTTTCAAGGCTGAAATTGGATGGAATCAAATTCCAGTCCTGGCAACACTGCTGGGGCTGAATCAACTATTCTTTGTTGCCCGTTACCATGGTTACGTCTCCTGAGTGGTGACTCAGGAGACGTAACCATGGTAATGGGCAACACTGTGATTTTGTCAAAACTGTGATTTTATAGGGTTTAAATCTATCAAACATGAGTTTTAGCGATGAGCTTAAATCCATGTGGACATGGATCATCTCTTGCGCATGCTTAAAGTCCATATTATAAGCATTTTTCTAAGAAACTCGGATACTGATGTCTCCTCGCTGACGCGACAAAATAACAACAAGAAAAAGTTGATTGACCCTGGGATCCCATTGCAAAAGAATGACAATGAAGAGACAACGGCTGGAAGTGATGAAAAACAAGAACTTATGCATGGCACCTAAACACAAGCTCTTTAAAGCTCAAAACGCACTGACAGCGGTGGCGGGGCGGCGCGTCGCGGCGCGGAGGCGGTACCGGTTGTAATGTTCGAACTAATATGAAAGGGTCCGCACAGAAAACCGGCCGGGAAAAAAGCGTGGCGGAGGCGGCGCGGAGGCGGTGGCGGCGCGGAGGCGGCGAAACGCCTGCACAGATAGGAAAACGCGGCGCTGCGCGGTTTTGCGGCATGACGTTGTATTACACAGCTGTCAGTGTACCGGCGCGCACTGGCGGCGGCGGGGCGGCGCGGCGCGGGGCGTGCTGCGAGCGGTGTCATGGCGGCGACACGAGTTGTATTTTTTTACAACTTTAGTTTAGTTTATCAAACGACGAATACGTTTTTGCAATGTGTACTAACGAAAAATTGATTAACCTTGTGAAACCGCACCCGTGCCTTTATAATACGCGGGAAAAAGATTACCGCAACGCAATAAAAAAGGAGCTGTTGTGGCAGAAAATTGCTGATGAATTAAAACAAAGTCGTAAGTACATAACACTTTATTAATTGTCATTGAAATAGTTTACAAACCTCTCTGATTTCCATTGCAAAATTAGACGCCCTTTGATTCGTGTGACTGATTGGAAGCAAAGAATTTAGTTCTTGTGGTCGAAAATCGGATTCGATCTCCTGAGATCTATTGGGGTGCTTAGTTTTTATAAAGTTGTGTAAACAACAAGTAGCTTTAACCACATCATTGGCAGTTTCAACAGAGCACTGCATGGGTCGTTTAAAAACTTGAAATTTTTGGGTTAGCTGACCAAATACATTTTCGACTACACGCCGGGCGCGGCTCAGGCGATAGTTAAATTTCCTTTTTCTGGCATCGACTATGCTCACTGTCTTGGGATAAGGCCTCATTAAATAGGGTTTTAACCCAAAACCTTCATCGCCTATAATCACATGTGGTACCAGTTCATTAGTATTAGGCAGTGGCTTTGGTGGTAATAAGGTTTCGTTCACCAAGTATGTTTTGTAGAATTCAGAATTTTCAAATATTCCACTGTCACTATGTCTCCCGTAACTACCTATGTCCACAACAATAAATTTGTAATATGGATCGACGATGGCCAGCAACACAATAGAGAACATATTTTTATAGCAATAATAGTCAGACCCACTATTACCAGGGCACTGAATTGGTATATGCTTCCCATCTACACTGCCGACACAATTTGGAAAATTCCATGTTGTTCTATAGCCAATTTCAGATTCTCTCCACGTATTTTCTGTTGGTGTGGGCATGTATATAAGTTGTAGTTCCTCCCAGATAGCGTTTGTAACTTGTTTTACAATTTCACTAACTGTAGTACGACCAACACGATATGAAAATGCAATTGTTTTATATGAATCTCCAGTTGTCAAATATCTGTAAAAAAATTACCATATTTGTTACAGGTGAAGCAACTAAAGTAAAGTGGAAAAATTTGAAAGATGGTTACACTAAACACAAAAAGAATGTAAAAGGCACAACAGGTCAAAAAAAAACCTACAGTAATTGGGTTTGGGCTCCCTATCTACAGTTCCTAGACGATTATATAGAACCACGACCAACCACATCCAATATACCTAAGCACCACCAGTCACCACCATCACCAAATATAAATCCACCAGATCCATGGACTCCACTTTCTCGAGTGCCATCTCCATCAGTGGAAGTTAATTCACTAGATCCATGGACACCAATTCCAGAAGTGCTATCTACATCAGCAGAAACTCCTCCTACAGCCTCACCACCTACACAAACTTCTTCAAAGAAAAAGATTTCGGATGAACAGGATGGTATGGACAAAATTTTGGATTTCTTAAAAAGCAAAAAAAAGAAAAATGATGCTGTAGATCACCTATTTGCCAGCTATGCTGAATCGTTCAAGAATCTTAAACCACGAACACAAGCTTCAGTAAAATTGAAACTAGCGGAAATTTTTGTGGAAGCGGAATTAGAAGATTTAGATTCTGAAGATCAACGTCCTCACACAATACGTTCTCCTGTATATTCTCTTATAAGTGCTGTGTCAGAAAATCAAGATCAGCTAGAGCATCTAGAATTTGTACCTGTGGACCTAACATTAGTGACAAACATTTCTGAGCCCGCTCCTTAATAGATAGAAAATAATAGAAATGTTTAGGTTATGACGGTTCAAAATAGTAATGAGTCTGATGTTTTATATCATTTTATAGTAAGTGTTTATTATACCAAAATATTAGCTAGTTAATTAATGGAGCTGCCTGGTACTAGAGTAATTGCCCTATTAATATGCATATTATTATGCAAGTATAGTTACCATACTAAATAGGTATTTTTTTAAATTTCTATGTGATATTAGTAAAAGTTAAGTATAGTTTTGGAAATTCAATGTGATATTAGATACTCAAGTTTTATAATACCTATATCATCTCGTACCTAAGAGCTCTGTACTTTCACCAGCATCAATATCTGCCATGCCTCTATTTCTAGAGCTGTTAGGATGTGTGAGATAAGCTTGTGCGCGATTTGTCGTGGCAGATATTAATTCTGGTGACTGTACCTAAGAAGCATAATAAGTGCATAGCATAACTAGTGTAATTGGTTAAACCATTTTCCGTTTAAATAAATAAATAATATACTCGTAGTGTTATACTTCTCAGTTCATTTATTAGTGTTATTTAATATTATAGTATCAATTTTCTGGAATATTAATGTGATACTAGCAACTAAGATGTTACATTGCCATCAACACAGTGTGTTGAGTTGTAATAGAGTGACCACAGAGAGATGAGAGTAATGAAAATATGTTCTAAAAAAACTTAAGTATTATATGACAAGGCTTAAATGTGAGAGTAAGTAAAAATTTTAATTATACAATTTGATTACTAAAATGGTTTTTCTTAAAAAGTTCAAAAACTTTACCCAGCCAAATTCCAATCAATACTCCATACTATACATACTATATACATATAGTACCCATACTATTCCATACTAATATTATAAAAGTGAAAGTAAATCTGTCTGTCTGTTACCTCGTCACGCTTAAACCGCTGAACTGTTTTTTACAAGCTTTTTTATATATTATTTAACTTGCACTGTTCGTATGTATGTATGTAAGTTGTCATCAAAATTTGCAATCCTTTTTTCAGCCACTTGCCGGTATCCGATTGAGCTGAAATTTGGCATACTTATGTAAGTTCGGTGACAATGCCATATTATGGTACCACCGAGCTGATCTGATGCTGGAAGATGCAGATGATGGCCACTGGAACTCTATGGTGGAAAGCGCTAAGGTAGTCGAGTTTGGGCTCATTTGTTTTGTTATCTTCAGTACTTACCATTACACATGATGGCGAGAGTCTCATGATGGAGCCGGAAGACGACCACTGGAACTCTATGATGGAAAGCGCTAACATAGTCGAGTTTGGGCTCGTTTGTTTTGTTATCTTCAGTACTTACCATTACACATGATGGCGAGGGTCTCATGATGGAGCCGGAAGACGACCACTGGAACTCTATGATGGAAAGCGCTAAGATAGTCGAGTTTGGGCTCGTTTGTTTTGTTATCTTCAGTACTTACCATTGCACATGATGGTGAGGGTCTCATGATGGAACCAGAAGACGACCACTGGAATTCTATGACGAAAACCGCTAAGACAGTCGAATTTGGGCTCGTTTGTTTTGTTACCTTCAGTAACGGATATCTCCTACCAAAAAATGTAGTCACAAATAACTTACTGTGAACAAACGGAGAACATGGCAGTCCCTTGACAAACAAATTATAAAATTCTCAAGATTTAAGACTAAAAAGTATAAAATAAAATAATACATAAAAAATATTTTTAAAAACAAGCTTTTATTTAAAAAAGTAAACTAAAAAGCAAAAAATAATTTATATTCTAATGGAATTGGCCATATGTTTATAGTAGGTATATTTTAAAGTTCAGAATCCCCTTTCTCTTCGTGACTCATCGTCGTAATATATTATAGGCTGTTCGTAGAACGACTATAAAAGCTTGAGGCACTATCTGCTATACAAGTTACTCTACTTCAGTGCCTCAAGCTTTTATAATCGTTGTACGAACAGCCTAGTCTAGTTTTAGCTCGAGGATGAAGGTCAGACAGCAGTCGTTTTCGTAAAACTAGTGCCGTGCCTACGCCAAGTCTCGGGATTAGGTGCCATAGCCCTCTGGCTATCTGTATACAACCGGGGAAACGCTAGGAGAATGGGATAGTTTGAGACCGCGGGAAGTGTTGATGGTGATCCAAGAGCGTGTGACGACTTGACGTCCTTGACGAGTGCATGTGGTAAATTTTTATGTTTTTTACCGATATATTTGTTATAATACCATATTTGCCATTCTACTTCATATAGGCGTTTTATTCATCCTTGGTGACTAGACGCCAGCAAAAGCTAGTAAATAATATGTGAATGTTTAATGATTTTGTGCCTTTTACTTTTATTTTTCAAACTGATGTCATTATGGTCATTTACCTTAAACAGATACTTAATAGTTCTTTTGTACTTATGGCTCGCCTCCAGTTAGTATCCTGCTTAATAATTCTTGGTTGTAAGATATCATGTAGTTCTTCAAAACTTTCTTTACTCATGTGAAAATAAGTGTAAAAACGATCTTCATAAGAAGCCAGTTCTTGACATAAATGGTGGAACTCTCCAAATATTTCACGTTTTTTATTTATTTCATGGACCCAAGTCCGTTTAGCTTTCTTCTTTTTGTTGTGCCATAAGGCAAGTAATAGCAAAACCTCGTCATCGCTATCAGAATCTGAGAACAGCATTATTGAATTCGGTCGGATTACACTATCGACTGTCGATTACCGCCTCATATGTCACACACGCCGCCTCCGCTCCGCAATCCCGCGCGAATACCGCGCGGTGCTTTGGTGCGACGTCCTCCGGACCGCATTCGCTTTACCGCAATACCGCCTCCGCCCCGGACCGCGCCGCGCCGCCCTATGTGCGTTTCGAGCTTAATACCTGCATCCTAGCAGTATGCCAAACATGAGCACTCACCAAACTACTGAGCAAACTAAAGGTTTGCCAACATTCAGTGGAACGCAGCAGCGTAAAAAGGAGAGACTTGAAGATAATAATAAGACGTTTATATAATGATTATACATGGCAATTTACGGGTAACTAACACAGACGCAATAAAACAAAGTATACAAAACAATTGTAAAGGTAGGTGGCTCAGCATGTCTCTGTACCAAGAGACCACTAAGGACTCTTTGTTTGTGACGATGAGAGACCACTAAGGACTCTTGGTCTACAGACGCTGTTATTCTGCCACCCCCGTGGCTTAAAAACTAAAGCAAGTGAAGATATTACAAAACAAAGTTTGAAGATGTAACAGTGAAAATTAGAAAACTAAAATGGAAGTGGACGGGGCATACATGATGAGAGGAAAGGACAAATGGTATTGAACATCTATAATATGGTATCCCAGAGACAGAAAGAGAAAGAGGCAGACTGGTCAGGAGACATGTAGAAACTAGTCGTCTACCGTTCCCTGGGATCCCACTAAAAAAGAATAGCTGCTACTGTTTATTTTTGTTTCGCTGGGATATGACGGCTTAAATTATCCAGACAAGACTAGCAATGGAACATTATTAAAGGAAAAGGTTGGAGGAGGCCTTTTCCACAAGGAAACAGACAGGAAACTAGTGTTGTCAAAATAAAGTGTACAGGACTCTTTAGACATCCATTATTGTGAGTTATGACAAAGTAACGGAGACTGGTAGCTAGGTAATACTGGTATTATTTTTGTTGGGCAGGCCAGCTGGCACTACACACACTATTATGGTTTATGGTTATTTTGTACAGCGGAATGGTCCAAAATGTCATAAAAATTATGACCATAAATCCTATCAATTATCATGCTAGCTGGACATATTGTGGTTCAACGTATTATCGCGCCATCCAATGGCTAAATCTACGCTTTCTACATGCCCAGGGCTACTTGTGGAATAATTGACGACCACTTTAGCCTAGTTGGTAGTGATCCTGCCTACGAAGCTGGAGGTCCCGGGTTCGAATCCTGGTCAGGGCATTTATTTGTGTGGTGAACACGAATATTTGTTCGTGTGTCTTGGATGTTTTCTATGTATTTATCTGTATAAGTATGTACTTATATCGTCGCCTAGTACCCATAGTACAAGCTTAGCTTAGTTTGGGACTAGGTCGATTTGTGTAAGATTGTCCACAAATATTTAATTACGAGAATTTCTAAATTGCACGGCCTAAAAGTCCGTCGGAAAAATCAGTGATAGACGAAGCAGCCAAACTTACCAGCTTCATCTTCCTTTTCGCTATCATCATTGCTGTCCGGAGACCCTGGTCTCACATCCAGCTCGTCGCCCTCGATCACGCGCTCGAGCGCCTGAGCTTCCCCTGCCTCGTCCTCCAAGAATACATCTTCTAGCAGGGACATTATTTACAACTGTGTAGTGTTAACCTAACCTCATTATTTACAACTGTTTAGTGTTAACCTAACCTTTGTAAGTTTCTTGACCTGAATAAGGTATTAAACAAAGGTAGAAATAAATTTCTTTTTACATAACTAATACGAAAACACTCGGAAACATCAACTTTAATTTATTTTAGCCATTGTAAAGATTTTACGCGCAAAAAGATTTAAAAAGGACGCTGTTTGATCAGAAATTGAAATTATTATAAACTGAGATAGAGTTGTAAGTCCAGCTGTCAAGCTTTATGATAGACGTACCGAGGGGCTACCGTGACTGGGGCGCTACCGCGACGCAAACGAAGTTTTCTCTCTCTGTCGCACTTGCAAGTTTGCACATAAGCGAGAGAGAGAGGGAAAACTTCGTTTGTGCTTCTCGGTAGCCCCACTGAAAACGAACGAAGTTCGAATATCTCCCTCTCTGTCGCACTTGCTAATACGTGCCACAGAGAGGGAGATATTCGAACTTCGTTCGTTTTCGGTCGCGGTAGCCCCTCAGAGGTGCTACCAAGAACCGCAAACGAAGTTTTTGCTCTCTGTCGCACCTGCATGTTCGTACATAAGTGCGACAGAGAGAGAAAACCTACGTAACGTGGTCCTAAATAATGTGCGATATAGGATTCAGTTCGTCCGGAACCAGCCTCACGTCCACTTCCTGAACGCTATTACTCGTTCCTGAATCTGATTCCTAATTCAATCAGGATTCTGAATTCAGGACAGTGTAATACGCGCTATAATGTGGACACAGCGAGCGTGTTCAGACTATCCGATCGGATATGCTGTATACATTGTCCGATAATATCGGACCGATATGGCCATTTTGTTGCCAGTTTCGGTTGTTGTGGTTATAATTCTGCGGCGAATTTATACACGATAGCTCTGATTTGTCTTCTTGCCGTCACGAACTCTGATCCGTCGGGTTTAAGTTAATGGAAAATATATACATATATGTATAATAGTTGATTTATATTTACCCCCGATCTCCGGACTCCTCAATATAACTTGTAACTCTTCTTAGGTAATTTAATTTGTTGACTTAAAACTCGTCATCCGCCGGCGGCTGCATAAAAATCGTAAGTGACAGGTGTCTTCTTTTTACTTTCACATGCTTGAGCTTGAGCCTGTGTAGCCCACCCTAAAGCGAAATTGATACTTAGAAATAATATATTTGCATGTGAGAAGTGTGAAAAAGTAACAGGGCCTATGCCCTACTTACCATTTGATGATTATTTAAAAAAAAAACATCGATGTTTTAATCGATTCGGATTTTGCAATCTCTCAAGACGGAATTGACATCCCTAACTCATATGGCCACATTATAGACAAGTGTAACTACGCACACTACAAAATTTGTATACTCGTACAGCACACAAACAAATACCACTGATATCGCTCGCCTATCAGATGCTTCATCGATATCGGATCGAATAGCGTGAACACTAAGATGTTTTCCATACATTTTTATTGGTTTCGGATCCTACACCTATATCGGATCGGATAGTCACGCCCTAACATTTTGATGTCAACTTGAAAGGAATCTGATAACAAGGTTTGATTCGATTATTTAGTTAATTTTCTCGTCTAATATTTCAAGATCACAAGTCTTATACATTTTAATATACTATAGAATAACCGTTCGATTTGCTGATTATTATGTAATCAAGAATTTTTTGGCAATAAAAACTGGCCATTCTTCAAACCGTTACGTTAAACGTGAACAATGAACATGGAACACCACTAGTAAGTCACGTGACCAGCTTGCGTTTGAGAGCGCATCACAGGTATGGAAATCAGTAAAATTTATTAAAAAATAAGTTGATTTTCGGATATATCTTTAGAATTAAGGTAAAGATTAAAGTTGAGATTTAATTGTGTGTTGATGTGCGTCAAACAATGTGTAAAAATGGTGTTGTGTACGTAATTTCATCAGAAAGAAAGACTGGCTGTCATTTTGAAACCAAGAAAGCTGCTTCAAGAATGGCGTCCCCCACATGTGCCGCTGGTATTCGGTTTCGCGCTGAACATGATAGGATTTGTCGACTCGGTCTTGCAGCTCGTGGAAAAGTGCTGCTATCGCAATTTTGCGTGATTTCCGCTGGAAACCGACGCGCATCCTCGTTTTTCGCGTATCGCCCTTGCGCTCCAGTGCAATGAATCATTGTCCTGATTTCTGTTAAAGAAGCCGAATATTTCTCTATTTCGTCTGTTCCGCCCGTGCGGAAGGCGATGTTGTTGTTTCCGAGAGTAAACTCGCAGTGTTGTGATGGGTAAAAGTTGTAAGTTGTAGTAAATTTACACAAGTGTTTTGTTTATCAATTTGCCGCTCTACACCGCCTCGGGCGGTAGGTAGCGACGTCTTTGTGGTGAATGCTGATACAGTGCTTACGTATTTTGTTGATGATCGGATTTTGTGTTATATTTTTGATGGGTATGCAGTTTTAGCAATAAGCAGGTACCATTGCAGCAGGCAACATTTGTTAAGTCCCAGTTAGATAAATATTAGGTTATGTGGGAGGACAATCACTTCTTAGATGGAATGTCCTTGATTTTTAGTAGGTTTTTCTGATTGGAATTTTCAAAAGAACTTGTAACTTGATGATTTGAAGTGAAAGTAAGGTTTTGTTTATACTTTGATAAAAGCTTGGGGATAACATAACATTCACATTGACTGATAATGGTAAATCAACAAATGATATGAAAAACAATAATATTGTTAAAATTAATATTTGCAGCTTGATCTTTATCACAAAATCTATTTTTAACTGTACTTTGTTTTCATATTTTTGTAAGTTGTTAGAACAAAAGTATTTGTAGCAACAAAAATATAAACATAAGGTGAGTTGTAATTAAGTACAACAAGTAATCTTTCAATGTGACTTATATCTTGAATTTAGATCTAGTTTAACCCATCGTCTACCGGTCCCTGGGATCCCCGGGCTCATTACAAAAGAGTGCTATTGTTTATTTTTTCGCCTTTAACGGCCTTTTACGGCTTTAACTGAACTAGGCCAGTCAGGAAAATGATATTGATCTCTAGTAATGATGCAGGAAATGTTATGGAAATATGGCCCTGACTTTGATCTTGAACAACTTATTCAATTATCTGTTTTATGAATGGCTTTATATTCCTCTATACAAAATAAGAACATTAGAACTTGTATCATATAAATGTGTCGCTTAACTTCAAATTCAGAATCTACTCTAACCACTTTCACACCCAACACACGGGACATTAAAAAAAAAGTGATAATGTTAATTTGATGATTTGAAAGACAGTATTTATTTATTATGGCTAAAGCATTAAAGAAAGTGATCCTGTTCGGCAAATTCGGCATTAAAACCATCCATTCTTTAAAAAAAAATGAATTTCTGATAGGATTTACCTTCATTTGATGTAATCAATTGTAATTTATCTACCCTTGAAAAAACTCAGTGTGGATTTCTATAATTTTGATTTAACACCTGGATTTACCTAGATTGGAAAAAAATATGATTAGAATTATTATGTCAACTGACATCCATGTTGAACTTCTTTCACTGATTGGCTTGGATGGACTTACATACATCTGAAAAATACTGTCATATGGATATATCTGATTTAAACTGCATTTTTCTCAAAAACCACATGGAATTGTACTTGACCGATAAAACTGTAATGTAACTAGTTTTTACCCTTTTATTTACCAAAATCTTAAAAAATGTCAGAGTTGGATTTACCCGAGTTTGAAGTTGAGCGACTGAAATGACCATAGGTTGATTATTTTTAAAAAAACATTAGAAAACAAGTCCAAAAAGTACAAACATTTTAAATAAAGCATGCTTTGTTGCGCTAGCAAACAACCACTTCATTAATATGCCCATTTTCAAACATTTAGATAAATCAAAAGGTTATATTATCTATATCACTTACTTTTATTATGGTCTTATTATATAGCTGTTATTGAAAAAGGCCAACAATTTCATCATGGTTTATAGAAACACTTCGTTTCCAAAAAATCTTGATGTTCTGCTGCTGTGTTGCAAACTGAAGCTGCTGGTGTAACCAGTGCAAATAAATAGATAAAATAATCAATTATTCAACTCTAAAAGACAGCAACATTTAGTGTTAGAAAGTTTGTATTGTCAGGAATCAGCTTGATTCTGATGGGAGCAACCAGTCCCGTGAAATCAAGGAAAAAAGATATGGGAGCATTAGTATAATCCTGTACCTAGCGTGAATGTTGGTTAATTAACTTTTTTCTCTACTCGACTATAATTTCAGAGCCCAGAGTTTCTTTTCTGCTATTTCTCTCCTGCAGTTTCTTGACATTGATTTCTTAGGCCGTTTTTCTTCTACCTTTAACATTATTTTTCATTTGTACTAACATACATACATAGGTACTAATATGTAGGTATGTTAAAAGAATTAAATGTAATTAATTTTGAATTTCTTAAGTTGTTACTTGCACCACCAACAAATTTTTCAGCTTCGTCTTAAGGTTGACTGATAGAGAATGCCATTCGGCATTAAGTTTGCCTTTTGTACTATAATGTTTCTTTTGTGCAATAAAGATTAAATAAATAAATTACATAAATGTATAGCTGTACAAGTGTACATGTATACATTCATGTATAAACAATTTGTGGTAAAATTAATGTTTTCCTCAAACTGGCTTTATCAAACTGTAGGTTCATTGCTAAGCAAACATATTTTGTCATGTTTTAGCAAAATATGACCTCCTTAGTATATGATTCCCTCATACTGAAGTTCACAATCATTCGAAATTAACTGACACAAGATGTTGCCAGGAGTAGAAAAAATAAATAGTAGTGGTATATATTGATAAAAACATCAATAAGTACAACATTGTACTGCCAAACAAATTCCAATGTATCTTTGAGCTTTCAACTTTCCGGCCACTAAAGGCTCACTTAGTGGGACAAAGGTAGTAAGTACTTATATGTACTTATACAAATATGAAGTTTAGTCCTTTAAATATGAATAAGTCATGGGATTTGTAAATAATTATAATTTGACAAATTCAGAGCACATTACATTGAGAGAAACACTGATATTTTCGATTTTCTCGGCATGCACCTAGGGGTAAGGTATCGTCGGATAATTCCGAATGTCGGGTAATTCCGATAATAAAATAATAACAAATTCCAGTCTACCTAAGCGATTTCTTTGCACTACCAAACATCAACAAAATATCTAACATTTCTTTTTGATGATGATGATGATGAGATGCAATAAAAGCGGTTAGTTAGACAGGAATTTGTTATTTTCGGAATTACCCGAGGACACCTTACCCGATAAATTGGGTCGAAAAATTGGTAAGTCTATTGAGGCCTAATAATAATGATATGAACAGTACTGGCCTTACTATGGCAACATTTGTGACTTTAGACTTGTCAAACAACTTCGCCTAATGGTGGACTTCAGTTTAGTGAGAACTTAAAGTTACTTCACCAGTTACCCTTGGTAGTTGTTTTGAACGATTTATACTCTCGCCCGAATCCCATTGGGGATCTATTTTGCTTCAATCACATCGATTTATCTCCTCATACAGGCTAGCCGGGTTTGGGTATTTCTGACCTGGCCTTTTGAGTGGGGATATTCCCTCGTTTCCCATTTGTGACCAGTGGTACGGGTAACTACTGGGAAAATTACTCCTACCCGTTACTATACCAGTGCAGTGGTAGCGAATTGTTGGTAGAATAACTAAAATTTGTGTAAGTACATACATATATAAACACACGTCAGTATTTTCAAAAGGGGTAGGCAGAGCACATAAAATTTAATTCCAGTGCCACATTTAGCAATTGTAGCTTTAAATATGGACGAATGGTGATATTGCAGTGATAGGTTGCTAGCCCATCACCCACAACACACTACAACCCTGTTCCCATAGTCGAATATTACGCCATCCACGGGAAGAAAGGGGGAAGTGCTATTTTAACCCGGCACCACACTGGGAATTTGTGTCAAAAATAATGTGAGTGAACTTGAGTGAAACGTTAATTATGTTTGTTGTATATAAAACAAGTTAGCTGATCGCGTGTATGTCGGGCATATAGCAGTCGTCCCTTTCGCCCTCATGCGTGTTAGAAAGGGACGGATATGCTAGCTAGGCAGAGCGCAATTTTTTTTTATACACAACAAACAGCTAAGATGAGATGAGCTAGGCAGGCGGGGAGTACTGTCTATGAAATGAAATGAAATCATTAATTCTTAAATTTAGGCATGTTACATGCATGCACTTATGAATGTCAAAAAACTACCACCGGTTCATAAAATAAACCTCTACCTCGAGAAGAACCGGCGTAAGAAACTCGGCGAGGTGTCATTTTTTCAAAACAATATACAATGTATATAAAATAACAATATCATAATACTACAGAATTCAAATGCTACAATATAAACATACATATATTTTTTAATATTTAGGACAAAATATTTCCGTGTTAGATTACTGGTGCGTCCCTATCACAGCCAAACATCCCTATCCATGATATAATCGTTTATCTTATAACTAGTTGCAATGCTGATGCACGTATTATACATATAAACCTTCCCCTTGAGTCACTCTATCTATTAAAAAAACCTCATCAAAATCCGTTGCGTAGTTTTAAAGGACAGAGAAAGCGACTTTGTTTTATACTATGTTGTAGTGATATGCTTTTGAAATAAGTGTCTGTTTCACGACAGATTTAAATTTAGAATCCGTATACAGCCTTCTTAAGTTCTTATGCATGGCAGTGTGTCATCGCCCTTACCCCCTCGTGTAGAAAAACGTCTCGCGTCTAGTGTGCACCGAGCATAACACGTCAATAAACCCTCTCGCGAAGTAAACGCGTTTGCGATTTCACCTTTAGTGTCCAAGGTTTTAATTGTTGGCTCAGGCAAATGTTACAACTGAGTTTGGTAACGTGTTCGTGAGCTAATTAAAAACTTAGTACTAGCGCTGTGGAAGCTAATAATTAGAGATGCGCCGAATACGGGTGTCACCGAACGAACATTCGGTCCAGCTGTTGCCGAACCGAATCGACCGAATTATTCGAACTCTGGCTGTGGCATACCATTGGGTTTTTATTACTTACTAGCAGCGCCTTGCGGTGTTACCCGCGGATAAAAGGTAGCCTATGTCCTATTTATTCTGATGTCTAAGCTACAATACTGGAAAGTTTCATAGAGATCCGTTCAGTAGTTTTTGAGATTAAGCGGAACGTACATCCATCCGCACAAACTTTCACGTTTATAATATTATTAGGCTATACGAAATCGTCATAATGTATTTAAGATTAGGGATGCGCCGAATATTCGGATATTATTCGGTATTCGGCATGTTTTTGAATGTTCGTTTCCGCCGAATTATTCGGTTCAGCTGCCGAATATTTACCGAACTATTTTGAGAGGTTTTCGTTACATATTCCTAGAATGTATTATCGTTACTGCTTCGTCAAATGAATACTTTAACCCCATTATTACTGTTTTTTTTAATAATATAAAAAGGTACAATTTAACAATTAACGTTTGTACCATAAAATAGTTTACACAGTCTGTGTTGTTTAACTCACTTTATTGTCAATATTTCGCTTTGATAATGTCTCTATTTGCTAGAAAGATTGTAAACTATCGGACCGGATTAGTAGATACTGGATAGAGTATAAATTAATATATTCTTATCATAAAATTAGGCATAATGTGGATGGATGCAAGAAACGAGGTAGGCCAAAGAAAAGGTGGATGGATTGTATGAGAGATGATTTGAATAAGAAGGATGTGAATGAAAAGATGACGAATAACAGAGATTTATGGAAGAAAAAGACATGCTGCGTCGACCCCAAATAAATGGGAAAAGAGCAAGCGAATGATGATCATAATGGCTGAGATACGCGTCATACTCGTGATCGGATGCTGTTTGTGGAGTCCGGTCTGTTCATGCTTGCTAGGACATAGTGACTGAAAAATGTATTACTTATTATAGTCAGACTTTCTTAAATTGTAAATTAATATTTCGACATGTAAAAGTGCCCTTGTGGCCTATTTGCAGAATAAATGTTTTTTTTTTTTTGATAAAATTAGACATAACACTAATCTAAGTTTACGTTTGTTTCAGCAACTTGTAAATAGAGGCTGTAAATATAATTATAGCAGATAAAGATGAGTTTGGGAGCACGCGCCACCAAGGGTGGTGCGAAGGGCAAGGACAAACACGCCCAGGACAAGGCCAAGGGCGTCGACAAACCGCCGGCCAAGGAGAAGGTCAAACCACAGCTACAGGTTAGTGGGGTCAAGGTCGAACCACCGTCACAGGTTAGTGCGGTCACGGTCGAACCACATTCACTTGTTAGTGGGGTCAAGGTCGAACCACCGTCACAGGTTAGTCGGGCCAAGGTCGAACCACCGTCGCAGGTTAGTCGGGTCAAGATCGAACCACCGTCACAGGTTAGTCGGGTCACAGTAGACCCCCAGTCACTTGTTAGCGGGGTCAAGGTCGAACCACCGTCACAGGTTAGTGAGGTCACGGACGAACCACATTCACTTGTTAGTGGGGTCACGGTCGAACCACATTCACTTGTTAGTGGAGTCAAGGTCGAACCACCGTCACAGGTTAGTGGGGTCACAGTCGAACCACCGTCACAGGTTAGTCGGGTCACAGTAGACCCCCAGTCACTTGTTAGTGGGGTCAAGGTCGAACCACCGTCACAGGTTAGTGGGGTCACAGTCGAACCACCGTCACAGGTTAGTGGGGTCAAGGTCGAACCATTGTCACGGGTTAGTGGGGTCACGGTCGAACCACATTCACTTGTTAGTGGGGTCAAGGTCGAACCACCGTCACGGGTTAGTGGGGTCACGGTCGAACCACATTCACTTGTTAGTGGGGTCAAGGTCGAACCACCGTCACAGGTTAGTCGGGTCACGGTCGAACCACCGTCACAGGTTAGTCGGGTCACAGTAGACCCCCAGTCACTTGTTAGTGGGGTCAAGGTCGAACCACCGTCATAGGTTAGTCGGGTCACGGTCGAACCACATTCACTTGTTAGTGGGGTCAAGGTCGAACCATCGTCACGGGTTAGTGGGGTCACGGTCGAACCACATTCACTTGTTAGTGGGGTCAAGGTCGAACCACCGTCACGGGTTAGTGGGGTCACGGTCGAACCACATTCACTTGTTAGTGGGGTCAAGGTCGAACCACCGTCACAGGTTAGTGAGGTCACGGTCGACCCACAGTCACTTGTTAGTGGGGTCAAGGTCAAACGACAGGCATAAGTTAGTGGGGTCAAGGACAACTACATATGTGGGATAGTGATGTTAAAGGCAATAAACAGATACCGGTTGGTGGGGTGAAGGTCATACCGTAGTCACAGGTTAGTGGTAAGTGGATCAAGGTGAAACTACGGATAAAAATTTTGTGGTGAAAATACCGCAGAGTATAATATAATAGTAACAAGACAAAAGCATTATAAAATAATATTTCTATAGGTAGGTCATCCCTAGTGACGAACGCCGTATTCACACCAGGGTTCGAAAGGATAATTATCAATGATAATTATCTTGATAATTATAGTGATTTTTATGCTTTGATAATTATCGATTTGATAATAAACTAAAATTGAAAATTCGGCATGAGTTAAAAAAATACGTGCGTGAATTCGAACGTTAATAATTGCGCTCTGTATATGTGTTTTAATGATGTTGTAATGATTAATTGATTATATTTTAATGGTTAATAAAAAACTAGTAAAATATTGTACAGCAACTATTTATTTTATATATTAGTACAAGGTAAGTCTTTTATTGGTAAAAATACATTTTACAGGTCATATCATACATCGGAAAATAAATTGAACTAATAAAATAACGTATACTACCCTACCCATAAGAGGGATAATTATCGCGATAATTATCAAAGATCATAATTATCTTGATAATTTCGAGCCCTGATTCACACAACTGACAGCTAAAAAGTCCAAAGATTAGTGTGATGTTCTCCGTTTGAGTCACTCAGGTTATTTAAATAAAACAACCATTTAGGACATGACCTCGCCCGCCGGCAACTCTACGGCAAGTGCGTTCGTTCCAAGTGGTTAGCCTTACCGCGAAAGCTACCCTCGCATATTTATTTGTATCGCCTATACGTCCACAGTTAGTGGGGTCAAACGCAAAATTTGACCTCGCTAACCTGCGTTGACAATGCGCGTAGGGGATTAAAATAAAATAAAATAGAAATAGTCTTTATTACTTTTTTTTACATTAATACTCTATCTACGTAAAAATATACCTTACTTCTCTACATATACAGTAGAATCCGCTTATAACGACTCAGCTTATAACATTTTACCGCTTTTAACGACTTCGAAATCACCGCACATTAGATTTTATATCAAACATTTTCATAGTAAATCAGTCCGTTTTGTGCGACGTCCTGTTAGTGCGACGTAATATGATCGGTCCCTTGACCGTCGCTTTATCCGGACTCCAGTGTATTACTATTTTCTATTTCCATCGACAACTTCAGCTTGTCCTCCGACATAGGCCTCTTCCAAGTCCTTCCAGGAGACGCGGTCTCTCGCTTTCCTGGGTCAGTCCACTCCGCCTATCCTTTTAAGGTCATCTGACCATCGAAGAGTAGGTCTCCCTCTCTTCCTTTTGTGTCCCCTTGGGTACCACTCTATGAGGTCTTTTGTCCACTTTTCTAGTCCTTCTCTGATGTGGCCAGTCCACCGCCACCTCTGTTGCTTGACCTTTTGACCACTCTTTCTTTTAAGAGAGGTAGGACACAGCAAAATTTCATCTTGCTCGAATTTGGAGCAGCCCAACTGGGGAAGTACCTCCGCCTTGCAGAAGACCACAGTCATAATAACATTATTTACTATACAGGTATATTGTGTTCCTGGAGGTGAGCAAGGTTGCCAGAGCTCCCGAGGATGTGTTGAGAGCGAGGGACCTAAATGTGTTCCTTCTGCTGTCAACACAGTGCACCCTCAAATCTTATAAAGGGTCGGCAACGCGCACGTGACTCCTTTGGAGTTGCGGGCGTCTATAGGCTGCGGTGGCCGCTTACCATCAGGTGGACCGTACACTTGTTTGCCACCGGCGTTGTATAAATAAAAAAAACTCCCACACTGTGATCTGGTTCTAATTGTGGACAATGTTGCTCTATCCTTAACTTAATGTTTAACACGCTTCTTTCCATGTTGTTTTGTTGCGTAGGAGATTACTGATATCTAATTCATATATAAATATATTGGCGTTTGTATGTTTCAGGCAACCCACGAACAGATCCGCATGGCAAAAATGATCGACCACCGCACCACCGACGACTCGTCAGACGTTCGAAGAATGGTTAGTTCGCTTTCACACGATTTGCGCCGCTATCGGATCGAAACTCGATTGTTCTTGTGGGAGTGACGGGCGACCATGGAGGTCAAAATCATATAACCATAATCATTTATTTGCATAATGAGATTTACACAGATGTTATTTTGTAAAGAGGTGCTGATACCAGGGGGTTGGGCATAGCAAAATATATTACAGACTAAATTTTAAATAATTGACGTCAATCATGTCATGCATGGTGTCGATTAATTCTCTTTCGGTAAAACAGATTTAGAATTGTTATGAATGAGACGACCGGTTTAGCCTATATAGTGGGGAGTGCACCTGCCTGTGAAGCTGACGGTCCTGGGTTCGAATCCCGGTCAGGGCAAATATTTGTGTGATGAGCATGAATATTTGTTTCTGAGTCTTGGATGTTTTCTATGTATTTAAGTATTTATATCTATTAAATATATCGTCGTCTAGTACCCACAACACAAGCCTTCTTGAGCTTACTGTGGGTAGGGGTCACAAAACCGGTTTCACCGAAACCGAAATAACCGGAAAAACCGGGTTTTTCGTCGATTGAGAAAACCGGCTTTCAAATTTGAACAAACCGGTTTTTCGAGTTTTTCGGTTTTACACTTTAATACTTGATAGTTGTAAGTATTACTTTGATTATCAGTTTATTACTACTTATAACTTCTTCTTCTATTTGTAATTTCTACTTTTTAGTTTATCAGTAAATATAGAACATATAATTGAATTAATAAAAATTAGCTAATTGCCCTACCCTACGTATAGTTTGTTTTTCAATACAACATCTCTGGTCCTCGTGGGAAACTTGGAATCATTTCAGTGAAACCACAGCATGTAAGGGTGTTTTCGTCAGCAGGATATCTCTGTAACCACTTAAGAACATCGCTGAGTGATGATACATTAAACATTCTCTCTATCCTAAGATCCCATTATCAATTTGCAAAGAAAAACCAAAAATAATCGCTTGCCTTGATAGTTGATTTAGCCTAACAATTAGTATAGTTATTAGTTATAGTCTAATACTAGCAGTCGACCTTTTTATTGTACGAACCACCAGGTAAATGCAAACTATGAAAAATTGATAATTATATGTGTGCAAACAAATGTGAACTTATCCCTGCAACGAATATTTCTATATGTGGGTTATTATAATGATTTATTCTTAATTGCCTGGCTGAAAGAAGGCGAGAAGAGGGATTATAATAACAATATTTTTTTCACTGATCTCCAATTTAGTAACTTAACCTATGAAAGAAATTAATATTGATCTCAAATGTTAAGTGTATTTAATAAGTATTTACTTTCGTAAAAGGAATATACGATGTTTTGTGTTATAATGATAACTATTTGTAGTTAATTTTGCGTTCCAGAAGTGCATGGAGGATATTATTTTAGTTATTTTGTTTTGAATTTTTGTTCCTAATAATTATAAGATATAAAAAAGGTTTTATATCCATTGTTAAATGACTGAATATTAGAGTTGAAATTCATAAAATGCAGTTTTTTTCACTTTTTATATGTAAAACCGAAAAATCACCGAAAAACCGGAAAACCCGGTTTTGTAATGTACAAAAACCGAAAAACCGGTTTTCAAAAATACTACCGGTTTTGTGACCCCTAACTGTGGGGCTAGTTCGATTTGTGTAAGATTGTCCTATAATATTTATTATTTATTTATTTATTTAGAAACTTAAATTAATATAAAATACTTAATAAGAGAACAACGGTCGAAACTCACTTGGAAGTCACTATTTTTGGACTCCAATTGTAGTCCGAAATATGTCGCAAATAGTGACTTTCCAAGTGAGTTTCAACCGTTGTTCACTTATTAAATGTAAATATGTCTCACGTTAGTGTAAATTTATGTAATATAAAATAAATCCTAATATTATTAATTCGAAAGTGTGTCCGTCTGTCGCCTGTCCGTTACCTCCTATGCTTAAACCTTTGAATCGGTTCGTTCATTTGTTAATCTATATTAAGATACCAAAATATTATAGCTCCGTCTGTGAAGAGCTCAAACCAAAACGTTTTTTTTTGTCAATATTGGTATGAATTAAGGCTTGGTCACACCGCTTGCGCGACGCAAGCGGGACGCTGCGCTGCGCGCCAAAATGTATGAAACCGTCCCGCTCGCGTCGCGCAGCCTGTGTGGCGTCGCTAACCTAGCATACGTTCCGACGCGCAGCGTGGACGTCGCGCAACGCTGTGTGACCAAGCCTTAAATGGTATACAAAGAGATATTCAATGGCTTGTCTCCTGCTATGGCAAAGTGTCCGCTCCAGGCTTCCAGGCTACGCCCTAGGGAATGCAATCCCGATCCCGCGAGATCTCGGGTAATTTTTCGGGATCAATCCCGACGCATCATATGACGAGATCCCGTTCGAGATTGACGGGATTGGGGTACTATTAATACCTTTTGTTTTTTAAGGAGTCATTTTCAAAATCACTCGTCTTAGGTAACTACTTCCTAAATCCTTTGAAATATGTTTATTATTTTGATTACCTAATTTACCTATGTTATTTTCCTTAAAACCTGATAATTATTTTTGGTTGGTAAGATTAAGAATAAAGGTTTTTATTTTCTTTCGAGTAATATGTTATTTTACTTAACCTCACTATCACAAACAAGCAGTTATTAGCTTTTTTAGTCATCCAAATTTTTTTTTTTTTATTTCTAATCCCGCGGGATCTCGAATTTGCAATCTCGAGTCGGGATTGCATTCCCTACTACGCCCTAAACCAATCTTCTCACGTTTCTCAGGTGCTTGAGCTGATGGAAATGACCTGTCGCACTGAAGAAGAGGTGTGCTCGGCGCTTCACGACTCTGACAACGACATGGTCGCCGCCTGCAACCTCCTGTTGGAGGAGAGTCAGCGGATACAGGTACCGTTGCACTAGCAAAACATTAACCGGGTCATTCTACTTTTTCATGACCAGTTTCCTGTTACAAGAAAAGCTATGATATGTATTGAATTAGTGTACAAATGTAGGATTTCGAAATAGTGCCTGAACCTAATAACAGGAATTTATAATTAAAAATACTTGAATATAAACATATTGCTGTAAAAGCTGGGTAACACAGTGGTAAAAACCATTTTTTCATACAAATGGTGAGACATCCAAGGACCACTGAGTTGATCGATTTATGGATGTTAGCTGTGGTTCGTTAATTACCAAAACTATCGGAAATGATACTGCAATTAAACCTTTTTCTAAATAATAATACAAAAATATGAAGTGAGGGCCAAGTATTCCAAAATCTGCATGTAAATAAAAAGTGTCTGAAAATTATGTACATGAAAAAGTAGAATGGCCCAACGATACCTTATTTATTTTGATCTTTTTTGCACAAAAAATAAAACCTACTCCAAAAAACGCTAAAAATTAAAAAATAATTGCCTTACTTCTAACATGAGACTTTACGCTATTGAACAATGTAGACGTACCTATTGTAATTTTTGAAGCTGGTACCATCCAAAGATATTATGTAAAGTTGACGAAATGGCACCGACCCGACACACATTAATAAAAAAAAGAACATACAACCAAATTGAGAGCCTCCTCCTTTTTTGAAGTCAGTTAAAAAGAAACCTTATCGTACAAAAGGCGGACTTAAAGCCGTATGGCATTCTCTACCACTCAACCTTAAGGCGAGGCTTATCATCACTACGTAGTATAAAACAAAGTCGCTTTCTCTGTCCCTATGTCCCTATATCCCTATGTATGCTTAAATCTTTAAAACTACGCAACGGATTTTGATGCGGTTTTTTTTAATAGATAGAGTGACTCAAGGGGAAGGTTTATATGTATAATACATGCATCAGCATTGCACCCGTGCGAAGCCGGGGCGGGTCGCTAGTTCATAAATATAACGAACCTCTGCTAACTAAAATGTGTTTTGTCCCTTTCCATCGAACAAATGTCAAAGTGATAGATAAAGACAAACGAATTCCGCTTACCACCACAGACGGTTTGGTGCCACCCAGCCTTAGTGTCTATTATTCCCTTACCTCCTTTGTTGACACAGTTACACTAACTAATGATACTCGGCAAAGGAAATATAAATAAGTGTTAAAATGTCAGGTTATAATAGTACAACACTAGTGTATTCATATTATTGTGCCCAATGATGAGAACTCATAACAGAGGGGGACCGTCGCATCGTTTGCCTGGTCGACTTCTGAACTCAGTATTGTCACGTCGTCTGGCGCGTGTCCAGGTGAGCTGCGGCGGGGCCGCCCTATGACCATAGATTATGAGAGCTGAGGGCTTTTCTGTCATTCGACGACCGGTTTAGCCTAGTGAGTAGTGCACCTGCCTGTGAAGCTGACGGTCCTGGGTTCGAATCCCGGTCAGGGCAAATATTTGTGTGACGAGCATGAATATTTGTTTCTGAGTCTTGGATGTTTTCTATGTATTTAAGTATTTATGTCTATTAAATATATCGTCGTCTAGTACCCATAACACAAGCCTTCTTGAGCTTACTGTGGGGCTAGTTCGATTTGTGTAAGATTGTCCTCTAATATTTTATTTATTCTTTGTACCCTTATTTCAAACAAATACGGGAGCTAAAGGCTTATTTATACGCACCACAATGCAGCGGCAAATAGGATGCGCACCGCGTTTTTTAAACGCGCTGTCGACGCGCGTTCTCATACTACAGTGTTCACATACCCTTTAGCCGCCCACCATACAAGACAAGATGGTAATGAAATTTTAATCTCCTGTAACAGGAAATAGAGTAGAGTTTAATTTGTTTAGAAATTGGTTGAAGTAAAACAAATGCAACTCTATTCCAATTTTGAAAGATACAAATTCCAATGAAGTGAATTTGTACTAGCATTAGGATTTTGAACCCCAAGAGGATATAGTTGAAAAATATGAAAATAAAGGAAATGCATTAAAATGGTAACTTATATAGAAATCAATTTCGGAAAGTTCGATTTTTCATAAGTAGATAGCCGCGTTAAAAGTCCCCTTTCCGACCCTAGGGTGGAAAGTAATTTTTTTTAAGTTCTATAGGCCGGCGGCGCGTGCTCATTGTCGAAATGAAAACCCTTGAACTATTGGCGCTCGAACGAAGATAATATCTGGGGTGAAATGGGTCGGTTTCAACCCTTGATTAACAATCTATTATTACTTCTGACACCATGAGAACTATGGAGACGATGAAAACTCATTAAAATGGTAACTTTTATGGAAATCATTTTTTAATTCCTCCATTTTTCTAGCGTTATTTTCTGACATTGACAATTGATGTTTATAAATAAAAAAACGTTACAAATATTGATATAAAAAGGTAAATAGGTTAATGTATGTTTGTTGGTTGAGAACAACAGCGTTAGTAGTAGGGGAACGCGTGTCTACGGCGCGTTTAAAAAACGCGGTCTGCATAGGCCCAAAGTGGTGAAGCGGTGCATGGTTACTTGCGAATATTGCAGCAGTCTAATTCGAACGGACTACACGCAATGTTGACGGCAATTTGTGGTCCGTGTGAATAAAGCTATATATTTTCATGTAAATTATGGCTCAACTACATGTCGCTGTGGAGTGGTCATTCAATTTATTTTGCAACCGTGTACATACAGTGAACGTGGTTGCGGTTGTGGGGTCTGGATAGACTTTAAGAGCCTGTTCACACTTGCAGCGCGGCGGTTACATGTGAACGTTTCGGAACATTTCCGTGTAAATAAGAAACGAATCGTCCAACGACATATTTGAACGCCGGCTAAAAGAACTTTTAATGCTCAAATCACTGTATTCCATAAAGGAATACAATGAACAGTCAATATGAAATTGTTGATTATTGTTAAATTGTATTTCTGTTATTTATTTCTTTTAATTCTTGACATTACCATATTATTTATTATTTTGACATTGTATTTATATTTGACCATATTTGGAATCGAGCGTTTATATTGTTTTTATTTCTATTATTTTAAATTTGACTAATGACATTGCCTAGGATGCCGTGTATACAAATTTGACATTTCTATTGTTTTTTACCTTTGACATTATTTGATTTCAATTATTTTTTCTTTCATTATTATTATTATACCTGTTGACGATCCTTTTGTGAATTTATCTTGTTTTAAAAATGTAAACCATGATGTAATTTTATAAAGGAAATAAATATATCTATCTATCTATCTACCTAAGGTTCCCGCAAGTCTGTACGGGCTTTAAGCTGTTTGTTTACCCCCAGGGCGAGTGGCAGACTAACGAGAAGAAGAAGAAAAAACCCCCTGCCGCGGCGGGAAACGGCGAGCCCGAGCCCGCGCGGGAGCGCGAGCCGCGGGAGCCCCGGGAGCGCTCCGGCCCGCCGCGCCCGCGTGAGTTTTTTTTTTAAATTTGGGTCAATCAACTTTTCTTTGTTGTTGTTCGGTCCCGTCAGCGAAGAGACAACAATAACCGAGTTTCTTAGAAAAATGTTCATAATATGGACTCCAAACATGCTCAAGAAATGACCCATGTCCAAACATGCTCAAGAAATGACCCATGTCCAAATGGATAGAGTCTAATTGCTAAAACTCATGTTTGGTAAATTTGAACCCTATAAAATCACAATTTTAAAGAATGACTCAGGAGACGTAAGTATGGTAATGATCAACAAAGAATAGTTGATCCACCAATTTATTTTCAAAAAGGTACATAAGGAAACTATGTTTCAATTTTACTCGCCAAACTGACAAGACAGTTTGTTGGCGAGACCGCGCTCATTTTAACAAGTCTATTATCATGCGCCTAAGTTACATAATTAAGTAATACTTGTAATTGTAAGAACTAGAATAATAAAAAAATGTATATTAACTAACTAAATCTGTTAACAGTTAAGGTAATCTTTGTAAAAATGTCTTTTTTAGCTTGCTTTTCACTACATTTAAACTACATTTTTTCTCTTTTCTTAACCAGTTAAATTCGTTATAAATAGTTGGAACCATAAACTGATTTGTTCTTCTGCCATAGTAATTGTTAACATAATTTTGCACACATATTCCTAGTCTAATATTTCTCGTCTTATATTTGCTTTGCATTTTAAAATCCCACATATGCAAAAATTGCCAAGGTTTATCGATCTAGATCTCAACATCTGTAGTGGTTACATATCTGTCCTTTTAGTATATTAATCTTGAACTATACTCCTTCAGTCTGCTAACAGTGAAAACCTGATTAGCAATAATTTTCTACATACTTTTATTTTTCAAACCAAACCTTTCTTCTATGTTTTTGGTTGGATCTATAAGACCCTTCTATCTTTTGCAATGATTTTTGGTTTAATAGTTGTACAAAGATAAGTTTTCAAACATGAGAAAAGAGATTTTCCTTATAAATGTACAGGTTTATAACACAAATCAATTATTTAATTTGGCGATTACGCCATCCTGTTAGAGCAGCGCGCGAACTATGTCCGTCTCAGCTATTGCATGCGGAAATAACTAGAGCCATTCCTTTTGATTTTTTTCAATCAGTCTTTGCGTAATGCCGAACCGGGCTGCATTGGTGCGCTCTTAATGCTACATTTACATGCTTGCGGTGGCTTGGCAAGCGTCCACAATCTCCAAGCGCCAACATGTAAACACGTCGTAAGCGCTTGCCCAAATTTCCTTTTATCTGTGTTACACTAGTCCGGATCGGGCCAAGCTCTCGCAAGCCAAGCCAAACACCCCCGTTTACACGCTTGTGCTTGTGGACGCTTGCCAAGCCACCGCAAGCGTGTAAATGCAGCATTAAATTTATTTATCCTAAAACTCGCCAAAGTGGCACTTTTGATGGCGAGATACGCTTTTTTTAAACGCTTTTAACTTAACCTATTTACTTAAATCTATATATTTTTTTTTTTTAGTTTATTTAGAAAACAAACAGCCATGTACAAAAAAAAATTTATACAAAAATGGACGCAGATTAGGCCTAGAGTTTCATATATTACTAAGTAACAATTATTGACTAAATAAGTTACAGGTGCCGTTATAATTACCTATAAAGTTGTGTACTCATGCAAAGTAGTTTAACTAAAGTAAAAGAGATTATTAAAAACAATGTTCTATAATGTTATTTTTTAACAGCATTTAAGTGAAACTTACCCGTATTGGCCCGAAACTCATATTTGCCATAACCATATCCATCTCAGGTATTGCAAGATATTCACCATATTATTGTAATTAGAAATAAACCCGCGATGCCCACCCACGAACTACGAAATGCCCCTGTTGCCCCCTGAGTCTCCCGCCTGTATCCGCGCCACTCGTCACTCATCCTAAATGTGCGGAGTCCGACACGCACTTGGCCGGTGTTTTTTTTTTATCATGTAATGTTTTGCGTTGACAGGTCGCGGCGAAGCGGAAGCGCGGGGGCGGGGCCGGGGCTCCGCGCGGGGGCGAGCGCGCGGCACCCGGCGCGGCGCCCCGGGCCGGCCGCGCCCGCGCCTCGACCGCACCGACGCAGACGGTCAGTACAGTACCACACCCATCCCACCCACACACACACACCACACCACACTTTGTAGCCTTCATCATCATTCATCATTCAGCCAGAAGACATCCACTGCTGGATATAGGCCTCCCCCAAGGAGCGCCACAGCACACGGTCGCGAGCCACCCGCATCCAGCGACTCCCCGCTGCCTTGACCAAGTCATCAGTCCACCTAGTGGGAGGCCGTCCAACGCTCCGTCTTCCCGTGCGAGGCCGCCACTCGAGAACCTTTCTTCCCCAACGGTTATCGGTCCTACGAGCAATGTGGCCCGCCCACTGCCACTTCAACATGCAGATTCTCTGAGCTATGTCGGTAACCCTCGTTCTTCTGCGGATCTCCGAGTTTCGGATCATGTCCCGCAGAGAAACTCCAAGCATAGCTCTCTCCATCGCACGCTGAGCAACTCTGAGCTTATTTATGAGGCCCACATTCAGCGACCATTGTAGCTTTCGGGTTCCACCAATCCACTACAATAGACAGCCTAACTCCGTTCAGACCCGCAGGATCCTCCTGGTGTCACCACAGGCTTCGCGGAGTGACCTCGGTGCGTTGAGGATTTCAGTCCGTTGTGCAGCTACACCTTCGCATTCCAGGATTACGTGGGGGGCTGTTTCATCAGCCGACAGGCATCCCCTGCATAGGGGGCTGTCTGTCATACCTAGAACATATAAATAATTGTTTAGTAGGCAATGTCTAGTGATAATGCCTATGATTATACGTAGTGATGCTCTGTTGAGAGAGAGCAGACGCCTGGTAAGGCAAATTCTTAGACACCTCAGATTCGGTTGAAACCGCTCAACCAATCTCACTGGAGCGCAAACTCTTAGACTTCCAGTGTTCCAAACCACACGCGTGGTCGTGCCGGAGGTTTTCCCCAGGCTACTCTCCCACCGCGCACTCCTATCGCTTTATTGGGCCCGGCCTATAAAGCCACAGTCAGATTAAAAAAAAAAGGCCTGGTAAGGCGTGCATCCGGGTATGTTACTATTTCCCGGAATTGTCTGCATTTACTGGTTATTGATCAGCGTGTTGTTTTGATGTTCTGAGTAAAATAATCAAGATGTGGTCATATGCCCAGTGATGAGAACTCATATCGGAGGGGGACCGCCACGGCCTCGCTCGCTCGACAAGTCTCGACTTGTCTCGCCGCGGCGCGTGTCCGGGCGGGTCGTGGCGGGGCCGCCCTGTGACCATGGATTATGAGAGCTGAGGGCTGACTATCTATACAATCATTTCGTAAAGTCTATTCGTCTTTACGTGTCCTATCGTGTAAACAAACGCTACAGTTTTCGCGCATATCAACTGCCTCCAAAGTCGGGTCCCAGGTCGGGCCTAGCTGAACTTCTTGCTGGACTCTTCTCAGCTAGGATAGGTTTAGTGAACCAGCGACAAAACTCCCAGTAGCTCGATTCCGCTCACACCTCAGATTCGGTTGAAACCGCTCAACCAATCTCACTGGAGCGCAAACTCTTGGAGTATTCCAATGTTTCAAACCACACACCTGGTCGTGTCGGAGGTTTTCCCCTGGATTTTCCCCAGGCTACTCTCCAACCGCGCACTCCTATCGCTTTATTGGGCCCGGCCTATAAAGCCACAGTCAGGTTTAAAAAAAGGCATTAAAATCTTTAGCCAATTCGACCACGATAGTGATTTGGAACAAGCGCCCAAATAATGACCGTTATGCAAAAATGTTATTAGAAATTATATTTTTCAGTGATAACTAGGTTAATTTCAATACTTTGTGAGCTTCTTTAAATATACAACAACATTTTAAGTTATGTTTATTGTGTAATCCTACAGAAAAGTGTGATAGTATCATAAAATGTTTTTTTACATGATAGGATACGCAAGGATGAATAGACTGTAAAGAAATAACTGTTAGATAGGTGCTTGAAAAACGAGTTCAAGAGTATACTTGATGTACCTATACAAATAATAAATATAATGGTTTGATTGCAGGCAACAACATTGCAGACTCATTCCCCAACGCAGAAGACTGGGACAACGAGGAGTGGTCGGGGTCTCTGTCAGACACCAAGGTCCGTAAATTTATTTATTTAAATGGGTCAATCAACTTTTTCTTGTTGCTATTCTGTCCCGTCAGCGAGGAGACAACAGTAACCGAATTTCTTAGAAAAATGTTTATAATATGGACTTCAAGCATGCTCAAGAGATGACCCACGTCCAAATGGATTTATGCCCATAGCTAAAACTCATGTTTGGTAGATTTGAACCTTATAAAATCACGGTTATAAAGAGTGACTCAAGAGACGTAACCATGGTAACTAGCAACAAAGAATAGTTGATCCACCCTAATCTTTATTGCACAAAAGAAACCTTATCATACAAAAGGCGGACTTAATGCCGTAAGGCATTCTCTACCAGTCAACCTTAAGGCGAAGCAGAAAGATTTGTTGGCGGTGCAACTAACAACTAACGAAACTCAAAATTAATTATACTTACAAGGTGACACATGATACAAATTTAATAAATTGGATTCTATTAAGGATGCGCCGAATATTCGGTTATTATTCGGTATTCGGCATGTTTTTGAATGTTCGATATTAGGCCGAATTATTCCGTTCAGCTGCCGAATATTTATTTACCGAACAGTTTTGAGAGGGTTTTGTTACAAGAGTGTATTATAGTTACTGCTTCGTGAAATTAATACTTGACCCATTATTAACAGTGATTTAACTTTTTGTCAATATTTCGCCTTGATAGTGAACAAAAATTTTACTATTCTATTAGTCTGTTTTACAACAATAGATGAAGGAATTACTTTGAACCGAATAATTCGGCCGAATATTCGGTTCGGCAACAGCTGGACCTAATATTCGGCCGAATGTTCGTATTCGGTCAAATCCATATTCGGCGCACCTAGATTCTATCCATGATTACGAAACAGTTTTACTATTGGACCAACTTTGGAGTGCGAATAAAATCTGCTTCATACATTTCTATTGGAGGTGGCATATGTACCTGCTGGCTGTTTATAAATAATCAGTATTACGTGCTTGTCATAGATTTAAACTTACTTAGAAACGGTTTGTTTATATTCTTTTGTATTGTCTTTGTGTCATTTGCTAAAAACATATCAACCACGAAACAACTCTATCAGCCACTAACTCTGATATCGTTCTATATAATCATAGGTATTTAATAGATCCTTTTAATAATTTCAAGTAGTCAATTGAAAACCATTTCATATGAAACAGCAGTTATTTTTCGCCCATACAAGGTTTGTCCCATAATAAAAGTGGTTCAGAATCATGGATAGAATCATATTATTGTATTTTGTATCATCACTTATGTGTCACCTTGTGTAATTTAGTTAGAAATTCTTAATAGCTTTTTGTTTAAGAAAAATCATCGTCAGAAAACCTGCATAAATCTGCTAAAACATTGAAAGGTGTATTTGAAATCCCTAACCCGCACTGGACCAGCGTGCCCGTTCCCTCTCGTGTCTGTGTCGTAGGTTAATGATGATGATGATTTAGCAAATCATCAATGCTGACCTGTGAACGGAATTTCTGTTATTTATCAACACGATCGATGTCACTATGATAGGCCTCCTTTAGCCAGTGTTCGATAAGGATCAGTAACATCAAAAATTAACTCTATGACAGAAATGAAACATCCGATTCCTTCAGCATTGTCAGTTTCATAATATACGAAAGGATTAGCGTTTTAGCGTCGGTTGCACCAACATACGATCACAGGCCGGTCATCGTCAAATATGGCGCCGGCAGCTGTCACCTCATAGAAACTTGTCACACTTTTAATACAATCAGATTTTAAGGAACATCGCTTACGATTACAGACGGTTTGGTGCAACCCACCCATGCATGATCGTCCTGTGATCGTATATTGGTGCAACCGACCCTTATACTTGCATTCACAGCTGTGACATTGTGCATAAAACTCAAAATGGCTCTAAATACGCCCGCCATAGGAACAATTTCGTACAACTGTAATCTGGGTTATATGTTAATCGTATATTTTTTATTGTTCATAAGGTACTCAACAAAAAAGTAACTATGTCTTTTACATGTTACAGAGGACCATGGTCTCTGACACGAAACATGATCATAAGTTGTTCATTATGTAACCAGATTTGTATATCTTATGTACACGATTAAAATTGGTCAGCATCATAGCTAACTGACCACTCGTGAACCTTATTTCAACGAAATAAGGTCTAATAAATGTCTGTTAACTGTGCTGATTAGTGAGAGATTCTCCGAGCGTTTAAAACGCTCGTTTCTAAAGTCATTATCGACTCACGATTGTCTACAAGAGGTTAAGGGTCCTTATCAGTTGAAAAACACTCATCTATTTACGCCATTTTCTGTTTAAACTAACACGTATCGTATATTTTCTCAATGTTACTATCTAGAACAGGACTATTGCGACCTTCTGTCATAAACTTAAAATGCATTTTTTGGATTTTTCATTAAGAAATATTGTTTCAAACATCATTCCAAATCGACTATTTTCAAGCTAAAATCTTGTTTTTCCCGCTTAAATTTTACTACGCACAATAAAATCAAAAAATGGCTATGTTACTATCTAAAACTTTAATAAAATCAAAGTAGTAATAACTTTATTGGTATTATCAATACTTTTGTCACAATTTGAAATCAAAACATTTTAAAACTTATAAGGCCTCTTAACAAACTTCACTCCAAATCGACCATTTTCAAGCTAAAAACTGTTTTTTTTCGCTTAAATTCTAATACACACAATAAAATCATAAAATGCTTGTTACTATCTAAAACATTAATAAAATCATCGTATCCTTTAATCACTTTATTGGTATTGTCAATACTTTTGTCATAATTAATTATTTTTGTCATACTTGGTACCCATAGTACAAGCTTTGCTTAGCTTGGGACTAGGTTGATTTGTGTAAGATTGTCCAATAATATTTTTTTTTTTTACAAACTGCGTTTACGGCTCGTCGCCGCGTTTTGAGCTGTGTTGTGACGAAACCAGAAATCCATATGACTGAGTGTTCAACTTATGATAAACGTTTTGTGTCGGAGACTGTATATTGTATGGGAACAGGCGCATTGCAGTCGTGTATGTATGTTAGTCGCTAAGTGTTGTCTGCCGTAGGTGTTCACCCCGAGTACGGCGGCGGCGGCAGGCGAGGACGCACCACCGGTCATACCTACGGTAAGTTTACAAATCGATTAAAAACCGATTTTTATTTAAACATAATCGATTTTTATTTAGAAATAATCGGTTTTTATTTAAATATAATCGATTTTTAAATCGTTATATTTTTTGCAATAAATAGATTAAAAATAGATTATTGAAAAAGTCGATTATTATTTCTTCAAAAATCGATTGTTTTTTAATCGATTATAATTTGGGGCAAAATAATCGATTATTTAACCATCGATTTTTCAGGACGGAAGTGACATCCCTACTAGTCGCCCATAGTATCCGTCCACATGCACTTCTATACAATAAAGTCGATTATTATTTCTTCAAAAATCGATTGTTTTTTAATCGATTTTAATTTGGGGCAAAATAATCGATTATTTAATAATCGATTTTTCAGGACGGAAGTGACATCCCTACTAGTCGCCTATAGTATCCATCCACATGCACTTGTATACAATAAAGTCGATTATTATTTCTTCAAAAATCGATTGTTTTTTAATCGATTTTAATCTGGGGCAAAATAATCGATTATTTAATAGTCGATTTTTCAAGACGGAAGTGACATCCCTACTAGTCGCCCATAGTATCCAGCCACATGCACTCGTATACAATAAAGTCGATTATTATTTCTTCAAAAATCGATTGTTTTTTAATCGATTTTAATTTGGGGCAAAATAATCGATTATTTAATAATCGATTTTTCAGGACGAAGTGACATCCCCACTAGTCGCCCATAGTACTTGTATACACATTGCGCGGTTTGATATATAGATGACTGACTTCACATTATACCTTAGCCGCAAAGTGTGTGTAAAATTGTAAATAGGGCTTAAATCGTGGCGAGCGCAGACCGTTGAGGATATAAAGCTGCCCTGTAAGTTCAGAGGGGCTACCGGGAAACGAAAACGAACGAAATTCGAATATCTCCCTCTCTGTCGCACTTGCTAATCCGTGCGACAGAGAGAGAGATATTCGAACTTCGTTCGTTTTCGGTTCGCGGTAGCCCCTCAGTACAAGCGCGTCAGTCGCCGAGAAAAGACGGACTCAAAAGAAATTCTGTAACAATTTTTCAAAATGGAGTGCGATGAATTCCGAATCCGGCCTATTACAACACGCACTTGAAACGCGCCGTCTGTACGGATTACTGTGCCTTTACCATGACTTTACATGACCGTACTCGCTAGCGACTGCTTAAAAAATTGTATGGGCAAAAATACAGCGCCTCTGGCGGTTACGCAATAGAACTAAGAATCGGCATACTAAATTGTTTACGCAGCCGCTAGCGAGTACGATCATGCAAACTCATGGTAAAGGCACTGTACGGTAAATCGCCTCATCCGTACCTCCAGTATAAGTTTTTTTCGATACAACACACAAACGAGCGCGTTTGCGTTTAGTCTCAATTGTTTTACATCAGAACACTTACAATGAACTGTCCTACAAAGTGACACTATTGAAATGGGTGTCGCCTAAATAGTGATGAAGTAGCTAGAAAAGTTCGGAACAGCCCAACTATAATAATTTTCTGGAAAAAATGCTCGGGAAATGAAACTGTTTAGCTACAAAACATTTCGAAAGTAACATCAAAACTGACAGGTAAACAAGTCAGAATGTTATATATAATACCGTCCCTTTCACTCATAGTGTATAAAACGAGTGAAAGAAATGAAATGAAATGAAATGAAATGAAAATAATTTATTCGTGGCATATACACTAAAAGATAATACATTTATAACTAATAAAATTGCCACGAAATGGTCCCGCCTCAGCATAATGCTGACTCACAAGCCAGCGCTGGTCTTCCGGCGAGACCATAAGAGACGGCACGATACGAAGTTCGGAGTACAAGCCCATCATCATCATCCTAGCGTTATCCCAGTTCCTAAGGGATGCCCGGGGTCCGCTACCTAATCCCAAGAGCTGGCGTAGGCACTAGTTTTTACGGAAGCGACTGCCATCTGACCTTCCAACTGAGGGAAAACCCAGACCTTTTTGACTGTTAGAAGTTCTCGAGCCGCCCGAAGGCCTCTAACTTGGCTTAACGACTGCTATTATAGACAGTAGCCGGGATCAACGGCTTAGCGTGCCTTCCAAAGCACGGGAGCGCTCAGTTAATAACCACTCAAAGCGGTCACCCATCCAATAACTGACCCGGGCCGACGTTGCTTAACCTCGCATACCCCACGCGGGCGCCGCTGGGCCACGAGCAGGCACGTATCCAGACTTTTGGTTCGGGGGGGGGGGGGGGGGGGGGGGGGGGGACAAACATTGAAACAACCATGTGAACTGTGTAAAAATCGCTGTAATCACTGTACTATAAAAACGGTTAAAAAACGTTTTCGGGGGGGGGATAAATCCCAACTATCCTCCCCTCTGGATACGTGCCCAGCCACGAGCGCTCCTCGGAGTACAAGCACAGTTGCCATATAAATGAGAACAATAGCGCAATATTGACAATGGTCATATATACCTGGTCGGGCTTTAAAGTAAAACAATTTTGATGTGGTCATATGCCCAGTGATGAAAACTCATATCGGAGGGGGACCGCCAAGGCCTCGCTCGCTCGACAAGTCACGTCTTGTCCCGCCGCGGCGCGTGTCCGGGCGGGTCGTGGCGGGGCCGCCCTGTGACCATGGATTATGAGAGCTGAGGGCTGACTACCTTTACAATTACAATATCGCGCCGGTCCGGGGCGGAGATGGCCATAACAGCATCAAAAACGGTATGGTTATGGCCATCTCCGCCCATAACGATACAGGGGCGCTACCGCGAACAGCAAACGGAGTTTTCCCTCTCTGTCGCACTTACGTCCGAACGTGCAAGTGCGACAGAGAGCGAAAACTTCGTTTGCTGTTCGCGGTAGCGCCCCCGACTCGTGCTCAAAAGACTTCAACGGGCTCACGCTCGACCTCACTACACTTCCAACGCAATGGTGCCTCAACACATGAAAGAGGATTTAATGTATGGATGTAGATAAAGTAGTGTATACAACTGTACATAATTAGGCCTTTAAACACTCGTGTGATCCTATTATGAAACTCGCTGACGCTCGTTTCATAAAACCACACTCGTGTTTTAAGACCTCTCATTATGTATCAGTTGCATAAACTAATATTACCGGTTTAGCTTAGTGGGTAGTGCACCTGCCTGTGAAGCTGACGGTCCTGGGTTCGAATCCCGGTCAGGGCAAATATTTGTGTGATGAGCATGAATATTTGTTTCTAAGTCTTGGATGTTTTCTATGTATTTAAGTATTTATATCTATTAAATATATCGTCGTCTAGTACCCATAACACAAGCCTTCTTGAGCTGACTGTGGGGCTAGTTCGATTTGTGTAAGATTGTCCTCTAATATTTATTATATTATTTATTTTATTTATTGTATAGTTGTATTGTAATGTAGTGGATTATCCAGCAGGAGGAGTGCTGGGACACGCCGGCGGCGAATGGCGCGGAACACATCCCCAGCTACAGCTACAGCCGCCTGCCCGAGCCTAGGGCGCCTGTAGTGAGTAATTTTTTTCAAAATTCAAAATTGTTTATTTGTAAACACAGGTTGAACAGGGTCTTACAATAATTTTAGGTAGGTATCGCTACGTATTGCCTTTCGGCATACAAACATTGTAGTTCAGATCTTGCATGCATGTCTATACTAAAACTAATTAATTTATTAGATAGTGACATAGCCATTTTTTGATTTTATTGTGTGTAGTAGAATTTAAGCGAAAAAAAAACAAGTTTTTAGCTGGAAAATGGTCGATTTGGAATGTTTAGTTTAGTTTATTTATCTCCGTTTACAATTACATTATAAAACATGTTCGCTTATCTTGCTAATCGTATATCGATCGTTATAACAATGAAATAATTAATAATTATAATATGAGGGTAGGTATATACTTAAATATATTCCTACATTTAAACAATAATCAGGGAATAATACAATTTAAAATGTCATATAAAGTATAAATAGGAAAACAGTACAATTGAAAATGTCATATAAAGATTAAATTGAAACTAAGATGAAAAAATAAATTTAACAGTTGTACCAATGTAAGGGTACCAATCATAACAATGTCAATTTAATAGATAATGTCAGAAGTTAATATAGCACTACAATACAATTTGTAAGTGATTCCATAGAAATATCGATTAATGTCAGATCTTAAAAACCTTTTTGTGGCGATTACTTGTTGTTTTTTTCTAATTACGTTTATTTATCTATATTTTATGTTTGTATCGTCACGAATAAATGTTTTTCTTTCTTTCTTTCTTTCTTTCTAAAAACTAGAAATAATGTCTCATAACTAACAAGTAAATAGTGCAATTTATAATTAAAATAAAATGTCAATTCAATAGAAATAAAATGATGTTTGAAACGATATTTCTTAATGAAAAATCCAAAAAATACATTTAAAGTTTATGACATAAGGTCGCAATAGTCCTGTTCTAGATAGTAACATTGAGAAAATGTCAAGATACGTGTCAATTCAAACAAAAAATGGTGTAAATATATGAGCGTTTTTTAACTGATAAGGACTTTAAGGACCCCTCTTGACACATGACTCTTCCCTCCGCATATCATGTCTCAGCAATACAGAAAAAATATGCAACACTTACCCTCTCATTCATAATCGTTAAAATTTATGTTTGTGAGAAAGGGACAGAAATCATTTTAGTTAGCAGAGATTTTTTAAGTTTTATGAAGAAGGGGGGTTAGTAGGTAGCTAATAACAGAGGCAATTATAGATGTTCACACAGGATGTAACAAAAATAGTGAGGATCCGTTTGAGGACATATTCGGTATTGTAATCTGATAAGGAAAAGTAGAAGAAATTTTTTTTTTTGGTGTAATAAATATTTCACCTTTGCATGGACAATTGGCTGACTTGGACGACCTGCCCCATACTTACTTACTTTATAGCCTATTGACTGTCCAACTGCTGGGCAAAGGCCTCTCCCCATGTTTTCCAGGTCTCCCTATTGAGCGCTTCTTCCTCCCAATTCCTGGCAAATGCATCCAGATCATCCCGCCATCTCCGTCTGGGGCTGCCCCTTGTGTGCTGTGGCACCCACTTGGTGGCTACATTAGCCCACCTATCTGGATGCATGCGACAGACGTGGCCGGCCCAGTCCCACTTGAGCCTGGCAGTTTTTTTACCTACGTCAGCAATGTGTGTTTTAGAGCTCCCTAGAACCCTGCCCCATAGAAAATTAAAATTTTTTGCTTCAAATAAAAATTTCTTCTACTTTTTCCTAATCAGAACACGATTTTGAGTCAACATCCCTACTGTGGCTATCCCGCGCTCATGATACAGTAATATACTACGCCGGATATGGCAATCCGGTACATCGGTTAGTGGTGTGGGTGACGCGAGCTACGGCGGCATCAGCCTATCGATGGTAATGATGGTATGTGGACGTAAGTGTGAGTGTGTCGTCGACAGGGACGTCGCTGGTGTCACGATTTGGTTTTTCAGACCTTGTTTTCTTAGACCGACCCGCGCTCGGGTGATAAAGGTAGTGTTTAATCAAGGATGTGATGTGCGGATGTAGGGTTCGAAAGGATAATTATCAATGATAATTATCATAGATAATTATCATAGATAATTATCGTGATTTTTATGCTTTGATAATTATCGATTTGATAATAACCTATAATTGTAAATTCAGCATGAGTCTTAAAAAAATACGTGCGTGAATTCGAACGTTAATAATTGCGCTCTGTATATGTGTTTTAATGATGTTGTAATGATTAATTGATTATATTTTAATGGTTAATAAAAAACTAGTAAATATATGTATAGCAGCTATTTATTTCGCAGCCTAAAACACCATAATCTTTTATATATTAGTACAGAGTACAGTCTTTATTGGTAAAAATACATGTTACAGGTCATATCATACATCGGATAATAAATTTAACTAATAAGATAACGTATACTACCCTACCCATAAGAGGGATAATTATTAAAGACCATAAATTTTTTTTATTTATTTAACTCAAAAATATAGATTACAGTAGGCATATGATTTTACCTCGCCAAACTATATACGCAGTTTGTTGGCGAGTGTTGCGCTCTCTCACTTACAGGTTCGGAACTTACATCTACTTCTTTCCTATAAACTAAATCATGCAATGCTAATGACAGACTAACAAATCCAACAATAACTACCTAAGATACGTGGTGTGTGCACCAACGACGCTACGCCGTACCGGTCAGCCCCTTGTTCAATTAAAGTCCTTATCTCGTTGCAGTAAGGTTCACAAACGGCCGGTTAAACGTTTCGCCGGTGGCGCGCTCACCACGTAATTAATAACAATATTATTCTCAAGTTATAAACACAAACTATTTCCTGTAACTTTGACCGAAAATGCTCTGTACAATTTAAAAGATTTTTATGACATACAATTTAAATTATAATTAAGTTATACAAATAATGTATATTATACATACGTAACGTTGTACGATGTTCTTACATTGAAAGATTGTAAATCTAGAAATAAGACGTATTCTAGTACATAATGTATGTCAACGGAATAAATATTTTTTGACTTTGACTTTGACTTTGTATACTTGCAGGTTATTTATTGCCTAGCGTTATATGTATGTGTATATGTATATATATGTATGTATAGCGGTTTAGTTGATAATTTCGAACCCTGTGTGGTTGCAGCCGGGGTCGATGAACTCTGCGCCGCAGCCGGCGCACCCGACGCACGCGGCGCACCCGGCGCACCCGGCACACGCGGCGCACGTGAGCGCGGAGCCCGCGCCGCCCGCCGACCCGCAACCCCCCAGGCACCAGGTAAGGGTACCGGGGTAGGGTTCAATGTACTAAGTCTATTCTGTTTGTAACGGTGCGTCTTTTCGTGCAGTGAATAAATGCTTTCTTTCTTTCTTCTTTGAAATGAAATCATTTATTCTTCAATTTAGGCATGTTACATGCACTTATGAATGTCAAAAAACTACCACCGGTTCATAAAATAAACCTTTGCTTCGAGAAGAACCGGCGTAAGAAACTCGGCTTTAGGTAATATACACTAATTATTATCACTACATAGTATAAAACAAAGTCGCTTTCTCTGTCCCTATACCCATATCCCTATGTATGCTTATCTTAACTACGCAACGGATTTTGATGCGGTTTTTTTAATAGATAGAGTGACTCAAGGGGAAGGTTTATATGTATAATACAATAGCTTTCTCTGTCCCTATGTCCCTATATCCCTATGTATGCTTAAATCTTTAAAACTACGCAACGGATTTTGATGCGGTTTTTAATAGATAGAGTGACTCAAGGGGAAGGTTTATATGTATAATACATGCATCAGCATTGCACCCGTGTCATTGCAACAGTCCGGCTCGTACCTGGTCCAGCAAATATCGTTGGCGGTGCAGCGGGGCATCTTATCTTAACTTATCTTATTTAGATGAGGGCCCTTGCGGATGCACTTCGACCCAGTGGGATCTTTTGTGCAATTGCCCCCTCCTTTATGCCTACTCCAAGCTGCTCTCCAGCATTTCCACAAACCGAATGATGGAGTTCAGCGGGAGTACTCTAAATTCCTTTGGTACAGGATAACCATTGCCAAAGTCATTCATTCTTTGTCTGGGTGCAGCGGGGTAATGCTGCCAGTATATCGGGCACATTTGCGCCGTACTGGCCGTCCCGGGGAACATGCGTTGACTTGAATAGGTGTACTCCTTGTTTAATCTTGTATTATACTCCTTGTTTAATCTTGAGACCTTATACATCTCTAACTTTACTAATGTTGTTATATTTGTAATAGATAACTTTGCAAGTTTATCTTCACTGTATGACTTTAATTTTGTTATAATTGTAAACTCGAAATTATTATTCTTTCTTGAACTGTAAATTAATATTTTGACATGAAAAATGTATTATTTATTATAGTCAGACTTTCTTAAATTGTAAATTAATATTTTGACATGTAAAAGTGCCCTTGTGGTCTATTTGCAGAATAAATGTTTGATTTTGATTTTTTATTTTGTATTTTGACAAAGCATGTTGCGAATAATTTTTTGATATCTTTGTTGCCTATGCCTGTTGCTGATTATCAACTAGTATGGAATTTTGCACGAAGTGTGTTGCGCATGCGTCACTACATAGTATAAAACAAAGTCGCTTTCTCTGTCCCTAATCCCTATATCCCTATGTATGCTTAAATCTTTAAAACTACGCAACGGATTTTGATGCGGTTTTTTTTTAATAGATAGAGTGATTGAAGAGGAAGGTTTATATGTATAATAACATCCATTAAATAGTGCACCCGTGCGAAGCCGGGGCGGGTCGCTAGGAATGTATATATTTATGGACGAAACCTGCGGTGGTGGATTTGGCTCTGTGATTTTTGGTTGAATAATAAATATATATTTTTTCTCTAAGATAAACCAACATAAATCATTTTAAGCAGTTAATGAACGTTATGCATGACATGAGCAATGATCTAAAAAGCTATTAAAAAAAACTTGGTTTCCAGTTAAATCTCACTTGTATTAACGAAACCGTTATACCGACTTGGCAATTTTTTTCAAAATGTTTTTGGTTATATTTACTTGATCGCATCTAATGATTGTGTAAAAAAATACGTTATTATGTTTAGCATAAGACTCAGTTTGCTATCTATTCATCCATTCCATAATGTTGTGATTGTATTCGTTCGCAGCCGATGGGCATGTCGGGTTCGCTGAGCGCGGCGCAGTCGCAGTACCTGTCGCAGCTCACCCAGCAGTCGCAACGGCACGACAACAGTCAGTACACTCCACTTTCAACCGTAACCGACTACTTTATAGAGTCGTTATTGCAACTGATATAATGAAATTCGTATTTAGCTACACACTGTTAGACTGGTACGACCCGCGTGGTCGTGTCGGAGGTTTTCCCCAGGCTACCCTCCAACCACGCACTAATATCGCTTTATTGGGCCCGGCCTATAAAGCCACAGTGCAGTCAGTCGGGTTAAAGCTTTGAACCGTAACGACTACTGTATACAGTCGTTATTGCAGCTCATATAATTAAATTCAACGAGGCAATGCCGTTAGTGTGATGGGCACCTTTGCACCGGGTGTGACTCGGGGTGGGTTATTCGATTAGGCTAGTTTTTATAATTTACTTTATATAGTATATAGTTTACTTTTATCTTAGCTTAGAATTTGTATTGTGCTTTCATTTAATAAACTAATTAATTATTAAATTCATATTTAGCTACACATTGTTATACTGGTACGACCCGCGTGGTCGTGTCGGAGGTTTTCCCCAGGCTACCCTCCAACCACGAACTCTTATCGCATTATTGGGCCCGGCCTATAAAGCCACAGTCAGGCTCAAAAAAAAATGTTAGTCTGGTGACTTTATTTTGATCAATATAGCCGTCACGGCACAGTCATCGTATACACGTGTGTGTAATTTCTATTTAGTTCATTTTCGCCACGCGATGATTTAGTTTAATATCGTAAACGGCATAAAGTTGTTTTTGGCGTGTATTTTTTCTTTCGCGATATGTGTTACGTCACGACTTCACAAAGTTTGTCAAAAAGGGATTAGAAGCGTTTTTTTTAATGAGTTAATCAGTGTAATCAGTGAAATATTTGTTTTTTTATACTAGCTTATAAATGCCATAGTTTTTAAACATGTTGGTAAATGGGGGCTATCGTTTTTGTGCTCACCAGTTGGCGCCACTGTCGAGTAAGGTCCAGCTGTCAAAAATTGTTATGTATTGATTATTATGGACATCAGAACGAAGTTTACATTTAAATCATATTCAATACCTTAAAACCGTACCGCATTGTAGCGCAGTCCCGTTTTGTTCGGAAAAAAGGAGGAAATAAGTTTCCGAAAGACAAAACTGTTTCAAATCCCTGACAGTCATTGACCCTTAACTCATATTTGCCATAATCAAGCTCAGGTATTGCAAAATAGTCACCATATTGTTATATAACCCGCGTAGCGCAACCACAAAGAGTGACATTTGACATTTCGGAGACCCCACGCAACACTAGCGCCTCTAGCGGCGAATTCATACGCGATAGCGATCATTGGCTTAGTATCTTTTATGCACATCCGGTTTGTTTAATAATTATTTGATTGTTTCCATTCCAGGTGTATATTCGTCAAATTACGGTGTATACGGTTCAACAGACATCACGAGTCAAAGGAAGCCACCGCGGGCGAGAGTACCCCCTCCCTCCAAGGTTAGTCTCGAATAGTACATTACTGTAGGCGCCGGGTGAGTAGGTATTAGTAGCTCGATTCCACTCGCACCTCAGATTCGGTTGAAACCGCTCAACCAATCTCACTGGAGCGCAAACTCTTAGAGTATTCCAGTGTTCCAAACCACACGCGTGGTCATGCCGGAGGTTTTCCCCTGGATTTTCCCCAGGCTACTCTCCAACCGCGCACTCCTATCGCTTTATTGGGCCCGGCCTATAAAGCCACAGTCAGGTTAAAAAAAAATGAGTAGGTATAGATGGCCGACCGTAGGCAGGCCGGATAGTGATACGAAGCCGGCAAGCCCTTTTCACGGCAAGGCATGTATAGTGCTTTTCTCAGACATCCAATGAAATATCTCTCAAAAAACAATTTTAATTTAATTTCCCCCTCCAATCCCTCCATAATGTTTTTTTTTACGGAAGTTGTCCGTATTTCGCGTGTGTTCGAATAGATCCTAATAGAGTCATTATAGACAACCTGATAATAAGAATCTTAATTTTTATAATAAATAAAATAAATACAGGGGATTTCATATTCGCTACAGTTTGGCGCATTTTGTGTACTGATTTACACATTGAATCATACAGATTTATTCTTAATATCAGTTCATGTGTAACAGGCAAACGTGACACTTTGAAGCCTATTATAACGAACATAACGTCAGTATTTCATTGCATAATTGAGAAAAGGTATTTTACTCAGTTTCAGTTTAATCGAAACATTTTCTATAAGATTAGATTACTTAGATTGAGATTAGAGACTTAGATTGATATGTTTGGCTTAACAAGCCATATCAAAGCTCTCGATAGGGCAAATCCATAAATTGTCAGGGTCGCCGCCTTCGAAATCGATCAGGATTTTAATACGATCCAAATTGGTTTCTGCCATCAAGTAAGGATAAGACTGGAGCCGGCAATACACATCAAAGATGTGCGGAAGAGATGCAAGCATAGACACAAATATACGTTGGAACGAGATAAAATGTGTCATCTCCTGTCCCTCATCGCGTATTATGCCACTGGCCTGTGTCACACGAAACGTCATCAATGTATTGAAGCCTATTGGCTTAATTTAAATTGGGCGCCAATGTCTTTACAGCACTAATTATGGGATGCCAGAATGAAAGCTATCGTTTTTGTGCTCACCAGTTGGCGCCACTGTCGAGTAAGGTCCAGCTGTCAAAAATTGTTATTGGTTATTATGGGCATGATAACGAAGTTTACGTTTAAATCATATTTAATACCTAAAACCGTACCGTAAAATATCCAACATCCCGCATTGTAGCGCAGTCCCGTTTTGTTCGGAAAAAAGGAAGAAATAAGTTTCCGAAAGACAAAACTGTCTCAAAGTACTGACAGTCATTGACCCATAACTCATATTCGCCATAATCAAGCTCAGGTATTGCAAAATAGTCACCATATATCATAAATGCATTATTTGCGTGAATAGGGTCAGGTTACAGTTGTTACATATACATAAATGTTCTCCTTATCACCATATTGTTCCAATTAGATATTAACCCGCGTACGCAACCACAAAGAGTGACATTTGACATTTCGGAGACCTCACGCTACACTAGCGCCTCTAGCGGCGAATTCATACGCGATAGCGCCCATTGTGCTACATCCATCAGTCTTCTGAATCTTCTGATATGTCTCAATTTAGTTAGCCTATCATAAGTCCGCCCCCCGTGGTGATTTGCTAATCGTCTTTTTACGGTTTGTGCAGATTCCGTCGTCGGCGGTGGAGATGCCCGGCGGCGAGGGCGGCGCCATGTTCCTGGACGTGCAGTTCGGCGCGCTGGAGCCCGACCTCGCCGAGCCCGCGCCGCCGCCCGCGCCCGCGCCCGCCGCCGCCTCCGCGCCCGCGCCCGCGCCCGCCCCCGCGCCCGCCTCCGCGCCCGCACAACCCACCAAGCCACTCACAACGGTAAGCGGCCCACATATTACTCCTTGGATAGATTGCACTTTAAGTAGATGCGACTTAGTTTTGATGATGAGACTGCGTTCCGGGCGTAATCCATTAAATAAGTTCGGTTATTTGATGAGAAAAGTTGCATCTCCAAATTGCGATGAATGTAATGTACCAGAAGATGTGTACTGTGTTATAATGGAATGTGTCCGGAATGAAGCCGCCAGGAGACGACTGGCTACTGAGTCCGGTTTTGATGTCGGGGCCTGCAACAGTGCTCTGGCTTCTCCGCTGTCGGACGAGGCCGCAGCACTGTTGGAGCTAGGTCGGAAGGCTATTCTGAATAGAATAAATTAGATTTAGACAGTAATATATATGTTGATCTTAACGGAGCGACATGATCACTTGTGTGACAAGCTCCTTAAATAAAGAGAAAAAAAAAAAGTAAGGGGACATACCTATACTAAGTCACTCACTTTACTCCTCTCCCCCATCAGCGGCCACCCGTAGTATACGTCAAAACCCAACGGGGTTTCTATTTTCGCTCTGTGGAACCTAGGTAACGAACAAACCTAACCTAAATTGCAAGTTTCATATCAGAAGAGTTGAAATCTTAAAATACTGCTTACAATTTAACGAGCCCTTATCAGTTAAAAAACGCTCATCTATTTATGCCATTGTGTTTGAATTGACACGTCTCTTGTCATTTTCTCAGTGTTACTATCTAGATCTATGGTGACCTTATGACATAAATTTTTAATGTATTAATTGGATATTTAATTAAGAAATATCGTTTCAAACATCACTCCAAATCGACCATTTTCAAGCTAAAAACTTGTTTTTATACTACACACAGTAAAATCAAAAAATCTTTACGTTACTATCTAAACCTTAAAAAAAAAAATTTTGTAACTTACAAGGCCTCTGAACGCGTTATTTTTCGGTAGATTACAAACTTTGGGCAGTTCACAATCTCGTTAGTTATACTATAATCGAAGGGGTTTTATAATCTGACGGTGACATAATACACGTCCCCCCCAGCAGGTGCCGGCGGCGGCGGCGGCGGCGGCGTCGCCCGCGCCGGCGCCCGCGCACGCGCACGCGCACGAGGCGGCGCCCGAGCCCGGCGTCTACGCCAACACCAGCGTCGCCATGGTAACCACTCCTACACAACACACATTACTTTTAACCCTTTGACCGCCACAGTCGGCTATTCACGTCATCGGAAAATCGTACCATGGACGCCAAAGACTGCTACAGCCAATAGCCTGATCAAAGCAATAGCGATCTATACGCGATTGCGTAAAAGTTTAATTTCGCGTTGAACGCGTCTGATGCCACGCGATACGTCATTTGTATATAATGTTTGGCGGTCAATAGGTTAAAGAAGGGATTGCTTGCCGATTGTAATAAACATACGCCGTTATCGCGAGTGCAAAAACGATTTGACAATACAGGAAGATTATGAAAACGAGCAGTAACAGACACGAAACTCATTTTGAGGAACATTTATACCTACTCGTACAAGTTTAAAATTTATCCACTAGGTATTTCTAATACCTAACCTCCGTACTTGCCAGCTATACAACCTACTAAAAAGAGTGTATGTATCATATTTGAAATCCAGTTTTTTACGTGAACGCATACAGTTATGTTCTTTTTGTAAAAAATAATGTAGATATGTAGTTTTTGTAGAAGGGTAGTAATAAAACCTCCGAAAGAAAACTAACCTAACCTAACGTACTAAAAACTAAACGTACTTACTGAAGTACTAAATTTGCGACTGTGCCATGTACGACTAATCATTGTAGTGACACGTGTGATTTTTCGTTCGGACGGTTTATTATTTACCTTTGTAAAATGGGTATATTTTTATAGACCGATTTTGGACAAATAGGGTCATTTTTAGTCAATTGTTTTGGACTACTTGTAGCTCCTTCTTAGACGACGACTATGATACCAATAACTCGAATCCGCCAAAAATGTTAGTTATGTTCTAGCGAAAACTCGGCATGTAACGAGCTTCTTAGATGCTTCGTAGCTGTAGGCAGAATATGTCCGTTTCTACCAAGTAACATTCTGTTATATGTGCTCTTCGATTGGTTATTGCACCCGCGATAACGACGTATGTTGATAAAGACAACCGAGCGGAAGCGAAGCCGTCTAGTGAGACGACGCAGCCAACCCCCGTTTCGACCGAAGTGTACAATGCTTTTCTCAAAGTGCGAGAAAATTTGAACATTATAAGAAAGTCCAAATTAATGTCTAAAAATTAAGTTTTGATGGTTCCCAAAGTCCCGTCGGCTACCAATCCCTGAGTCCCAGGGCTCATTACAAAAGAATGCTATCGTCGAGTGAAATGCAAAACTCATTATCAATTCTGTCACTACTCTTAGAAACCTCGTATCTCAGTACTGAAACGATGCTGATATACGAGCTTTATTTTAATTATTTGTTTGCTTGTAAACCGACGCTATTATTTGGGTCAATCAACTTTTTCTTGTTGTTATTCTGTCCCGCCAGCGAGGAGACAACAGTAACCATGTTTCTTAGAAAAATGTTCATAATATGGAATTCAAGCATGCTCAGGATGTCCCATGTCCAAATGGATTTATACTTATCGCTGAAACTAATGTTTGGTCGATTTAAACCCTATACAATTACAGTTTTAAAGAGTGACTCAGGAGACGTAACCATGGTAACAAGCAACAAAGAATAGTTGATCCACCCATTATTTTTTTCGCCGAGAGATGATGGCTTAATTTAACTAGAGCCTTGTTCCCTGCGATATATATGGACGTACAGAATTTAATATGTGAAGGTAAAGTAATACATTTTGTTCGGCAGCAACTCCCGGAGAGCCTGCAGCCCGAGCCCGCGCCCGCGCCCGCCGAGCCCGCGCCGCAGCCCAACAGTGAGTCCCCTCCACCCTTCTATAGCCCCTCATCATCAGCCCCCTTCCCTCCCCTGCTGCACTGCTGCTAATCCTTTGAGCTGAAGTATGCCTAACGAAAGCCGAGACTGAGATTTATTTATAACTTTTTAAATGGCAACCGGCAAGTTATTCCGTTTGAATTGCTGATGGGGGCTATCGTTTTTGTGCTCACCAGTTGGCGCCACTGTCGAGAGAACGAAGTTTACATTTAAATCATATTCAATACCTTAAAACCGTACCGTAAAAATATCGAACATACCGCATTGTAGGGAGGTCCCGTTTTGTTCGGAAAAAAGGAGCAAATAAGTTTCCGAAAAACAACTGTCTCAGAGCCTGTCAGGGCATAAACATTTGTTACTCCTGCGTTCGTTTTCTTACTAACTTACTAATTGTTGCAGGTCTAGAGAAGCAGTTAACAGCGGCAATGAAGCAACTCGCAGTATCCGCGGGGGACGCGCCCCAGGCCGCGCCGCAGCTCCACCGACACAAGGTAATATCCTCCTAAGACCCCGCCTCCTATATAAAGGACAAAATATGGTCAAAGGAAAATAAGTTAAATTTTGAAGTGATATTCAAATTTGTAATCGGAACTGTTAGGTTCAAATTCGATTGTATTTTTATTTGTATGGTGGGTCTCAGGCGGTTATAGTCAGATCGAGAATACTTACGGAGAGGGCGGTATATTGAAAACTGAGCAGAGCGAGGGATCTAGTGTTTACGCTCAAGACGGAAATATTTTTTCTATTGTGTGACACACTGCTCTTCACACCTATGAAGAAATAGTAGATTGTATGACAAGGGTCTAAAATAAGCCATAATACCACGAGATGGTTATTCTCCCCAACGAAGTGAGGGGAAATTGTTCAAGTGGTAATATGGCTTTTAGACCAGAGTTATACACTCTACTTTTCACTTCGATTGTGAGAAAATAAATAAACAGATTACCCACCCACAATTAATAAAATACGATAAGAATATGGCGGCAACTTTTTTTAAATGTTTTGCCTCAGATACATAGTAATTGAAATGGGGAAAAAAAAGATCTAATGTTTGAACAAAGTATATACCAAAAAGAACCCAACGTTCCGATTAGCTGTCGACGTGTTTTCTGATTGGTGTATTTAATATGGTCAAATTAGAATGTTTTTTAAATCATATATCGGTGGATCAACTATTCTTTGTTGCTCATTACCATGGTTACGTCTCCTGAGTCACTCTTTAAAACTGTGATTTTATAGGGTTTAAATCTACTACACATAAGTTTTAGCGATGAGCATAAATTCATTTGGACATGAGTCATCTCCTGAGCATGCTTGAAGTCCATATCATAAACATTTTTATAAGAAACTCGGTTACTGTTGTCTCCTCGCTGACGGGACAGAATAAATAAATAATAAATATAAATATTAGAGGACAATCTTACACAAATCGAACTAGCCCCACAGTAAGCTCAAGAAGGCTTGTGTTATGGGTACTAGACGACGATATATTTAATAGATATAAATACTTAAATACATAGAAAACATCCAAGACTCAGAAACAAATATTTATGCTCATCACACTGACCGGGATTCGAACCCAGGACCGTCAGCTTCACAGGCAGGTGCACTACCCACTAGGCTAAACCGGTCGTCAAGGTCAATTTATGCCTTTAACTGTAATATGCATCGATTTAAAATACCCTAGATACACTATCACCTACAAATTCAAGACGAAAAAGTGTCCAAGCCGGCTGAGCCGACATTGTGAGTGTGTGCGTGTTAGATACACGCTAAACGAGCGTAAGTCAATTGGGATCAATTTATTTTTTTTCAATAGTGAGCCTTATGTCACCAGCGTAACGTTTTACTTTAAATGAGAGCGTTTGGCAATTACAGCATTTCAATTTTGTTCACGCACATTTTCCACTGATTGTGTTGGCAACATTGGACATACATTGGAACAGAGTCGGTATCGTGTACCGTGGAGTCGAAAATGATTTGTTTAAAATAGGTAGGTGGTAAACAAGCATACGACGTCAGATGTTAACGTCGATTTATTATAAATAGTAATTATAAATCGATTTATTATGTTGTGTTGTTTTTTAATTTTTATTATTTTAATGAGTGTTACTTTAGAACTCCGTAGTTTATGAACCGATTCGGAAAATTCTTTCTATGTTTGGAATCATATGTTTGAAGCATGTTGGTCCCGTTGTTGCCGTAAACTAGTTCTGATGATGGTATCCATGAGGAATTGAGGGAAATCCTCAAAAAATCAGGGGAAACATATAGCGATTTTAGTTTTTCGGTAACAAATCGAGCATTTGCATTCAGAAAGTAGCATTTGGAGAACAGAAGCTGATGACGAAGACCATGGATGGGACCATCCAAAAGTGTTTGTGTGTGGCGCTAAGATATTTCGATCAAGATACTCAAGCGACTATGACAAAGCCACTTTAAATGGTTCTACTGTAATTTCATGTTATGTTACCATTAAATTAAAGCAGTCCTAAATTTAAAGCAGTTAATCGAACAAGTTATACTTGAAAGAAGAAATAGAATATTATTATCCGTAACACATTATTTTTAAAAACAAGGTTTAATTTACAAAAATTACACTGAATCAGAGTAACTTGTATACATGATAGTGTCTCAAGCTTTGAAATCTTTGTTTTACATTTTGAAATGATATATAGGTAACATACCCCTCACGTTACTAGAACATATCTTTCTACAAATAGTCATAAATCATTTAATACTTTTTATTCACTTTGTTTTAGATAAACGCTAATATTTTAATTTATAGTTTTTACCAACTTACATATCTACATACACACTCCATAGGTGTGTGCTAATAACAAACAATACTTGTAAACTTTCATAAAAAAATTAGTCAGTCTGCGACTCCATTCCTTCGAAATTTTACTATAGTCCGATTCATAGGTCTCCCGTTTCGTTTCGATATACGACTCACTTAACGTGAAGGAAAGAGACAGTAGCATAGCTGGTCGTGTGTCTGATATTTTGATAAAATAATTGTTATAAGCGCGTTAAAGCTTAATATAACTACAAATCAATTAAATAATGAATCTTTAAATAAATACTCACCGAAAATACGAAATTCCATCCTTTTTTAACGTCGTTAACGTGTTGTTTTTGCATTTTTTTACGGAGCACATGGGCATGTTGACTCGCCGATGGCTAGCGCGCGACTCTGAGCGCAAGAGTGCTTAAAAGGCATTTAAGCACTCTTGAGCGCGGACGCTTTTGACAGGCGGATAGTGCATCTAGGGTATTTTAAATCGATGGTAATATGTCGCTACTGTATCGCGACTTTCAAGTTGCTGGTTCGAACTCCGACTTAATATCGACTAACAGAATAACAACAAGAAAAATTGATTGACCCATATTTGCATTAATATTTTCCCTAGGGGTCAATGTACTATTTTAGCCCCGCTTGATAAGCCTAATATGACAGTATTCGAGCGTGAGAAGTGTTACCCCCGTATTCATAAAACTTAACAAACCTCTGCTAACTAAAAATTTCTTTGTCTCATTCTCACAAACGTCAATGTCAACGTGACAGATAAGGACAAACGAACTTTAGCGGCTAGTTAACTAATATAGGTTTGACAGACGTTTATGAATAAGGGGGTTAATGTTTATCTTGTGTGTCGTGTGGGTGCCCGCAGGCCATGGGGCAGCAGAACGTGTACGCGCACCACGCGCAGCACCACGCGCCCGTGTACGGCGCCAACGTGTACGCGCCGCAGGTAAATACATACATATGTACAGTCTCAATACTGTACATTTTTCCGTTTACGTTACGACCTACTTTCGGCCGCAACCGATTCCACCCCCGATCCGGTTCGAAGGACCATTAAATGTATGAGCCAGTTAGCCCATACACTTGAAAGCTGTGTTTGAGTGCGTTGAGAGAACGGAGAAGTTAAGTTGTAGTTATGAAACTGTTTTATTATTTAAAAGTAGGTACAGAATAGTAAAGTTAATTGGCCGTTCCTTCAGTTGATGTTGATCGTATGCGAGTTTAGTTTGCACTGATATATTTTACTTTATTTCGCCGTATTAAAGCTCGGCCGAAAGTAGGTCGCAACGTAAACGGAAAAATCTACAGTATTGAGACTGTACAACATACGATACATACATGTGCCATACACGTGCACGCGCACGTGCTCCCCGACCTCAAATATTACCTTTATTTTTTATACAACGCCGGTGGCAAACAACGATCACTTACGATCCACCTTATGGTAAGCGGCCACCGCAGCATATAGACGCCCGCAACTCCAAAGGAGTCATATACGAGTTGCCGAGCCTTTATAAAATTTGAGGATGCACTGTGTTGACAACAGAAGGGATAAATTTAGGTGCATCCTCGGGAGCTCTGGCAACCTTGCTCACCTCCAGGATAAGTACTTGTATAGTAGATAATGTTATTATGGCTGTGGTCTTCTGCAAGGCGGAGGTACTTCCCAGTTGGGCTGTTCCAAATTCGAGCGAGATCACATTTTGCTGTGCCCTACCTCTCTTACCTAGCCGCGATTACCACTAAATAGGTAATTATAACGGCAGCTGTAACTTGTTTAGTCAGTAATTTGTTACGTAGTAATATAAGAAACTTTAGGCCTAATTTGCGTCCATTTTTGTATGAATTTCTAATATCTTGTACATGGCTGTTTGTTTTCTGAATAATATGAAAAAAAAACACATAACTCTTTTTCCATATGCACTACCTAAGTGTTTCTAGTGCAAACCTTAATTCTACCCATAATCGACTATAGATATTACCTAGCCGCGATTATGAGTACAAAGCGATTAGAGATAATACTTTTTCCATATGCACTACCAAAGTACTTTTATATAAATATCTTTTTTTAAATATCTATTGCTTTTTTTCCCCTTTTTTTTTTCTTTCCTTTTTGTTGTTTACGTAGTATCATCATAACAAGTATATTTTGGTAGAAAATGACCAACTGTCGAGTCTCTTTCGGCGTTTCTTCTCGTCAGTGATCTTTTGAGAAACGCTAGTAGTTATTGACTTGTAAAAGTGCCATTATAAATAAATAAATATAAATAAATAAATAAATATTAGAAGACAATCTTACACAAATCGGACTAGCCCCACAGTAAGCTCAAAAAGGCTCGTGTTATGGGTACTAGACGACGATATATTTAATAGATATAAATACTTAAATACATAGAAAACATGCAAGACTCAGAAACAAATATTCATGCTCATCACACAAATATTTGCCCTGCCCGGGATTCGAACCCAGGACCGTCAGATTCACAGGCAGGTGCACTACCCGCTAGGCTAAACCGGTCGCCGATTGCCATTGCGGCCTACTTGCAGAATAAAGATGTATTTCGTTTATTTCCAATACCTATGTTGTCGAAAAATGAATTGAATTGAATTAGATAAACGTGAATATGTTTGTTGTTCAGCAGGCAAGCTCGACGAACGCGTCCCTATCGTCGGGCATGTCGGCGCCGGCGGCGGCGTACGGCTCGGCCGCCGCGCTCACGCAGTACCAGCCCATGATCAACTCCTACCAGGTGAGTGAGGGACCTACACTAGGGTGGGTCGAAATTCACGAATTTTGGAGTATCGTAATGTAATGTATGTGTAACATCGATCTTTGGTGGCTGTGCGGGGGTTAAAAGTCTAAATCTAGATTTTTTAATTATTTTTCCTGTAATCTACAGAATACACAGCAACTTTTGAGTCTTATTACATTACGGTACTCCGAAATTCGTGATTTTGGACCCATCCTAATGTACGCTGTACACATGGGTGGATCAACTAATCTTTGTTGTTTGTTACCATGGTTACGTCGCCTGAGTCACTCTCCATAGGGTTGAAATCCACCAAACATAAGTTTTAGCGATAAGTATAAATCCATTTGGACATGATTATTTAAGTTTTCGACATTATATTATTGACGCGGATTTTTATTGTTATAAATGATGTGATTTTAGTAGTATGATCATTATTTAAATAATTTGATAATTGTTGTATAATTTAATTTTATTATTATTATTATCATTTTTGACATTTCATAATTTTTTTGACGATCATAATATAAAATCATATAAATTGACTTAGGATAATTTATATTGTATTTTTATATTATGAAATAAATAAATCTAAATCTAATCTAATCATGGGTCATCTCCTGAGCATGCTTGAATTCCATATTATAAACATTTTTCTAAGAAACATGGTTACTGTTGTCTCCTCGCTGACGGGACAGAATATCAACACGGAAAAGTTGATTGACCCACATATTACATAACACATTTTTAGGGTTCCGTACCCAAAGGGTAAAACGGGACTCTATTACTAAGACTTTGCTGCTGTCCGTCTATCACCAGGCTGTATCTTATGAACAGTGATAGTTAAGACAGTTTAAATTTTCACCGATTATATATATTTCTGATGCGGTTTTTTTTAATAGATAGAGTGATTGAAGAGGAAGGTTTATATGTATAATAACATCCATTAAATAGTGCACCCGTGCGAGGCCGGGGCGGGTCGCTACGCTAGTATATGATAAAACTAAGTGAATGTGGTTTGTGCGTCGGCAGACGTCGTCGTCGGCGGGCGTGTACGCGGGCAGCGCGCTCTACACGTACCAGCCCAGCCCGCAGGCCAAACTACCCACCAAGGACAACACGCCACAGGTACAGCACGCTTACTCAATCCTTCACACTGACACTGTCAATTAATTAGTGGCATTTTGAGCTTGTAAACCTCGACTTTTTTTAATTTCCAAGAACTGACTTGATAAAAAATCTTACAATACAATACAAATACTCTTTATTGCACACCTCAATCAAAGAATACAGTACAGTACAAAAACACAATGAGAAGAGGCAAACAACAGGCGGTCTTATCGCTAAAGAGTGATTTCTTCCAGACAACCTTAGGGTAGCGGAAATCTAATCAGAACGATTAATAGCAGGTGGTGCAGAGTTAATACATATGAAGCCTACTAATAATTACAACAATAACATTTAATTAAGGATAAATAAACATACATAATTGACGACCGCTTTAGCCTAGTTGGTAGTGACCCTGCCTTCGAAGCTGGAGGTCCCGGGTTCGAATCCCGGTCAGGGCATTTATTTGTGTGATGAACACGAATATTTGTTCCTGAGTCTTGGATGTTTTCTATGTATTTAAGTATATATTTATTTATATAAGTATGTATATCGTCGCCTAGTACCCATAGTACAAGCTTTGCTTAGTTTGGGACTAGGTCGATTTGTGTAAGATTGTCCTCAAATATTTATTTATATTTATTTATAAATATAGTATAAAAATATACGTACATAAACATATACAAATATAATCTTCTTCTTTCTTCTTTGTCCTGGCTTTAATCCCATTTCATTTGGGGTCAGCCCTCGTACGTTTACGCCACAACATTCTGTTTTGTGTTGTCACTTCGTCCACTTTTAGAGCCTTAAGGTCTTTTTGGATTGTGCTCTTCCAGGTGACAACTGGTCGTCCACGGCCTCTCTTCCCCTCCTCTATTGCCATCACAGCCCTGGTCGTATGGTCCTCGTGACTTGATAAAAATTGTATATGTATAATTATCGAACCTCATCGTCATCCTCCTAGCGTTATCCCAGTACATTTGCATCCTGAAGGATGCCCGGAGTCCGCTACCTAATCCCAAGATTTATCGAGGGCCTAGTGCCTTATTTGTTTAATTATTTCGATTTGTTTAGACTCTTAGAAAAAATAGTGTATGCAATAGTTATATAATTAGCTTTTTAAGTCTCGAACCTTAATTAGACCAATCGGCAAAAAGCATACATTATATAACGATTGCATAAACTACTATAGCTGTACAGTCTCAACTTGGACCCCAGAGGTGACCGGGTATTTTCAACCAAAACTCCTGGCAGGGTCGCCCTGCAATAATCATTGCCGTAGACGGTCAGGGAAAGCCGAAGTATTGATTCGTATAGACACTTCATTTGCGTAGTTCCCTTATTTATATACAATATGCCTTTATATAGCAGTAAACTATTGTGCTACCGTCAAACACTGAAAGTGAATAATCGGCATTGTACAAATTCATTACGAATGTATTTTCATGCCAGTTTTTTTTTGGCGAGTGTAGTTTTAGGGTCGGTTGCACCAAATTATCACAGGCCGGTAATCGTCAAATATGGCGCCGGCAGCTGTCACCCCATAGAAACTTGTCAAACTTTGCGATCAGATTTTAACGAACACCGCTTACGATTACAGACGGTTTGGTGCAACCTACCCTTATTCTAAGAGCTTATTGCATACCGGTAAATTAAATAAACTAACTGTATTCAGCAAGTAGGCCGCAGATGCACATATTTTACAAGTCCAAAATTTACTAGCATTTCATAAAAAGAGGAAACTTCGATACAAGCTCACAGACAGAAGACATAGAATTATTTATTATTGTAAAATTGTTTCGTTTTTTTTTTATTTATTTAGAACACGAACAGTCGCATATTCAAATTGTAAATGTTGTACACGTAGTGTACTTAGAAACATTAACACAAAGTCCTGGTTCATTTTTCCGTACAAGTTGTTAAACAAAACATAATATTATGACTAATAAAAAACTAAACTAAATTGAACCGGTCCTCGACGCAGTTTTACTAGCCATCTCATGTACGTTTTAAAATAAATGAGATAAGTGGGAACTGGAAATCATAACACTAGCCTGTGTCAATCATTTGAAGCGTCGAAAACAGGAACATATTTTAACTCCATTTTGGTTACATAATTTAGAATAATTGTGACTTAGACATTGTAAACGAGAAAAGAAAATTTAATAAACCTGAAAATTTACATTCAAGTAGATACCTTAATTAGTATTTAGCATAGATGAACTAAAATAGTTTGTTTGACTAACATTTTAAGACTAGAAAGTGAACTGTGAAAAGGATCAATAGCGATAAGATTATGATTATAAAACCTTTTACTTTAACCTAAATTTTAATTTAATTAATGTTTTATTTTCAGTATGACAACTCGGTAGCGTCTAGTAATAGTTTAACAAGCACGTCAACGACCCAGAGCTCGACCGCCAAAGTAGCCACCACCACAGGTAACTATTCGTGTAATACCTATACCACGCGTAGCGGAATCTCCGCATTACTCCCTTCTGTTTAACGTATTTGTTTTATACCTATATCACGTTTCGCAGTAAGCGCAGGCGCGAATGCGGGCGCTAGCAACGCCAATGCCGGGGTAACGGGCGCCAGCAGTGCGGGCTACGGCGCGGCACTATACGGCGGCGTCCAGGCCCCGCCCGCGGGCTACGCGCACTACGACGAGGCGCAGCTCATCACCAGGACGCTCCCCCACCACATGGTACACGTCTCACTAGTGTAGACACGGGCCCCCGCGGTGCGGGCCACGGCGCGGCACTATACGGCGGCGTCCAGGCCCCGCCCGCGGGCTACGCGCACTACGACGAGGCGCAGCTCATCACCAGGACGCTCCCCCACCACATGGTACGTCTCACTAGTGTAGACACGGGCCCCCGCAGTGCGGGCTACGGCGCGGCACTATATGCCGGCGTTCAGATAAAAACTAGAATAAATAGCTATTTTTTTTGTTTATGAATACGTTCCAATAGATAGCCAAAAAGAGTAACACTCATGCGGCTGCTTTTACGTTTTCCCTATTCATTACTAAGTTCCGATTTAGGGTCATACACGGATTTAGGTTCGCGTCTTGTCTGTGGACATACCAAAAGTTAAGGGCTACAAAGCTTAATTTTGGATTGGACCAGTAACCCGCATAAACAGTGTCTCCGTTTCTATAAATCCCTGTAATAAAAACAGCTAACATGCACATAAGCCGTTAACTATTGACCACATTTGAGGGACGACTTGTTTTTTCAACTAAGTATAATAAATAAATAAATATTAGAGGGCAATCTTACACAAATCGAACTAGTCCCACAGTAAGCTCAAGAAGACTTGTGCTATGGGTACTAGACGACGATATATTTAATAGATATAAATACTTAAATACATAGAAAACATCCAAGACTCAGAAACAAATATTCATGCTCATCACACAATTATTTGCCCTGACCGGGATTCGAACCCAGGACCGTCAGCTTCACAGGCAGGTGCACTACCCACTAGGCTAAACCGGTCGTCTATGTAGTATGACCCAGCTATGCGTTTGGCATCGTATACAATCGTGTTTGTTTGTCAACAGGGTGGATACTACGAGGTGGGGTACGGCGTGGGCGGGGCGCGCGAGGGCGCGTTCGGGCTCGGGCCCAGCGACCGCTTCACGCGCACCGACGCGGCCTCGCCGCAACAGGTCAGCCAGGTATGGAGATACGAAAAAAAAAGTAGCCGGCGCAGTACGGAGACACATGGCTACACACACACCCACACATACACACACTACTACGGGTTCCGGGCTGAGGCCCAGCGACCACTTCAAAATCAAAATCAAAATCAAAACATTTATTCTGCAAATAGGCCTCAAGGGCACTTTTACAAGTCAAAATCTATCTAGGTACATCAAATAAAAATAATACAATAATCAAAGTATCATTAATTAAATGTAAAGTTACATGTCAAAAATAAGACTAAGAAACTAATAACAATCGAGATTTGTTAGAGATGTATAAGGTCTCTGAGCGTCAAGATAAAAGGTAATAAAGTAGGTACACTAATCATAATAAAATATTTTGAGCTATATCTATAACACGTCAACATGAAAATAATAAAATCTAATAAATAAATATCCTCAGAGATGTATAAGGTCTCTGAGCGTCAGTCTAAAAAATAAAATCAAATGAGAACAGTGAAGTCTCTCATCATGTCAATTCCACTGAACGCTAGTACGAAGTTACTAGTCCTTGCAAACATGAACAGACCGCTACGAAAAAAAAAGTAGCCGGCGCAGTACAGAGACACATGGCTACACACGCACTCACACATACACACACACTACTACGGGGTTTGGGCTGGGGCCCAGCGACCACTTCACGCGCGCTACTCATACACCAGTACCTCAAGGTCAAGTTCACAATTAGGCGAAGTAAACTGTCAGATTAGATGTTGCCAGGAATAGAAAAAATAAATAGTAACGGTATATATCGACAAAAACATATCGATAAGTGTAACGTTGTACTACCAAACTTATTCCAATGTTGTAATCTACGAGCTTTCAACTATTCGGTCACTAAAGGCTCATTAAGCGGGACAAAAATAGTATTTAAATATGAATTTTAGTCCTTTAAATATGAGTAAATCATTTTAATTTGACAATTTCAGAGCATAATATATATTAGATTGAGAGAAAAACTAGTATTTTCGATGTTCTTGGTAAGCACCTAATGGTACCCTATAAATTAGGGCGAAAGATCGGTAATTCTAGCATGGCCTTAAATAATATCGATATGAATAGCACTGGCCATACTGTGGCAACATTTGTGCATTTTGACTTGTCAAACAACTTCGTCTAATGGTGGACTTCACTTTAGTATAAGTTTTTTCGAAACAAAACACAAATGAACGCGTTTGCGTTTAGTCTCAATTTGAATGGCAAAAGATAGTTACCACCAAGAAGCTGGCCACGAAGGCAGAGGGCCGAGCTTCGTATCGTGCCGTCCCTTTCACTCTCGTGTTATACACCATGTGAGTGAAAGGGACGGCACGATACGAAGTTCGGAGTAGGCCCTCTGCTCGCGTTGCCATACAAATAGAGACTGAACGCAAACGCGTTCGTTTGTGTTTTGTTTTGAAAACACTTATACTAGAGGTACAGACATTACTAGTGACAATACAAACATACACGCACTATTCTCTCCAAGTGTACCCTACCGCTCCCTGCTCCCCGCTCAGCGCCGAGCGGAGGGAGAGGTACCGGAGGTAAATACGTCGGGAAGGCGCAGCTAAGGGAACATACCCAAACTACGTGACCAATTTTTTTGCGTTTTTTACCCCCCTCCCCCTCCTAGGTGACCAAGCGTAGTATATGCCAAGACTCTGCTCATCGACAGTCTCGACGTCCACCCACTCCACAGCTTCCTCCATGGCACACAAGCCCTCTTGTGGTCTTCTGGAGAGAACCCGCAGAGGTCGGACGCGAGACACGTCCATTGCACCGCCATGAATATGTTTGCGGTGGCTGGTCATTGATACCTTCGACGCAAAATATAAACTACACATCGGGCATGTCCTATCATTAATATATTATATCCACTTCAATTAGAATGTTTCTTAAAAGTATTCTACCGGCTACGTGACAAGAAACCGACCCCCCCCGGTGAGCAACAGTGGTACTTTGACGACCCCCCTCCCACCTAAACGGGTCACGTAGTTTGGGTATGTTCCCTAACTCGAAACGAACGGATTGTTAATATTTGTTACTGATGATGATATTGAACGATATATTTTTCACCTCACTAGCACTGAAAGCCCTTTTTTATTCTTTAAAAACAGAGCAAAACTGCATTTTATCCACAAGAGTGCAAAGAATATTTGAAATCCGAACGAGCTATTTGTAACTTTTTTAAACATAATAACATGTAAAGGCCAGTCCAGACAGTCCACCAATAATAATTTTACATTGTGCTGTTGTGTTAAAAAACTAGTACCTACGCCAAATCTCGGGATTAGGTAGTGGACCCCGGGGTATCCAACTATATTTAGGATGCAACTGTACTGAAAAAAAAATGCTCGCTCTAGTGAGGTGAAAAGATTTGTGTTATACACGTCTGCAAAGTTATTTTACGTCTCGTGTGTTGTGTTGCAACACTCGCTACGCTCAGGATTCTATTTTTTGAACCACTTGCTTCGCTCCGGATTCGAATTTCGAAGCACTCGCTTCGCTCGCTGTTCAACCATAGAATCCATTCGCTAGCTCGTAGTTCAATCCAAGAACTCATTCGCTAGCTCGTGTTTCAATTCCACACTCGCGGTTAAAATACAACTTTGCACCCTTGTATAACAATAGTACATTCCTTACCAAGGGCGGTAAAACAAAGAATGTCTCAGATCGCAGGTATTTGACGCCCGAGCCGAAGGCAAGGGCGATAATTATGCGATCTGAGGCTTTCTTAATTACCGCCCGAGGTAAGTACAAAATTTTATGTCACCCTCTGGCCAGGAAGTGGGATTTTCCGCGCGCGGAGCGTGCGGTAATTGCCACTTTATGGCTAGGTGTGACATAAATAACTATTTTCCATCAGGTCCCTGCCGCGTTACCTCCAGGATACGCCTACTTCTACCAGCCTCCTCCTACGACGTACCAATACGGAGTCTACCCCACGGTAAGTCTTAACTGTAACTGAATACCAACAGAATTTCTGATATATGGGTCATACGTGGATTTAGGTTCGCGTCTTTTCTGTGGACATACCAAAGGCTACAAAGCTTAATTTTAGAATTGAGCAGTAACCCGCATAAACAGTGTCTCCGTTTCCATAAATCCCTGTAATAAAAATATAGCTAGCATGCACATAAGCCGTTAACTATTGACCACAGGAGGGACGACTTTTGTTTTTTCAACTAAGTATAACCCATATGACAGTTTTGAGGTCGGGTTTTATAATCCGGTCAAAAACGATTACAGTGAATGCCAGATCAAATTTTAATGACAGTAATTTTTTGACATAATTATGGACATCTAAATATAAAGAAACTGACTGACTCATTGACTGACTGACATATCAACGCACAGCCCAAACCGCTGGTTCTAGAGATTCCAAATTTAGCATGGAGGTTCCTTCGAATCGAAAAGTTAATTTAAAATTTATAGGTTATAATTGCATTGCTCGATACGTCAACGCCGGCATAGGCTGAATCTACATTCAGCCAAGCATGTTAGTGAATATTTACAAATTATTTATAAATAAATATTTCAATCTATTATGATTAATAATACGTTTAATGAAGTATTCATATTGACGACGAAGCTGCCGGCTGACGACGAAGACAAAAATAAAATAAAAAATTGAAAAGTAAAAAGCACTAGTGCGGAAAAGTGGTACTTTCCGCATAGTTTGGCTGCTTAGAAAACGAACTTTTCGAGCACATGCATTATAAGTAACTATTGTCATCTTATGCGACACGACGCAAGGCAAAATTGAAGGAAAGCGAGGAATGCGGAAAATCTAGGATAGGCTAAATGTAACAAATAAAAGAAAAAATAGCAGTTGTGTCGTATAGGGAGGTGGCCCTAGATAGAGTCGGATGGAGAGCGCTACACCGGTCACCGCCAGGAGTTTAGATTCTCTCCATAAACGTTTATCAAACCTATTTTAGCTAAAATATCTGTCACTTTGACATTTGTGTTCGTGAGAAAGGGACTATAGTATTTTATGCAATAGTTGTATAAGAGGGTTCAAAAAAGGTGAGTGGCGTGTTCAACAATTTGAGGCGAAGCCGAAAATTGTTAATGAAGACGCCATGAGCCTTTTTTGACCTACTTATACAACGTTGCATACATTACTTTTTCTACTACTAGGGATTAAATAATAAAACACAAAATTAAACAGCAATACAGCATAAGAAAGAGCGGTAAGTTGGATAGTGACAAATGACAGTCCACAGAACGTAATAAATAAAAAGACGGTAATTTTTTTTCAACTGTCATTTACTGACTTGCGTTTTTCCTTATGTTGGCAGTAATTATTTTAGTTGTTATTGTTTCAAACCTAACCTAACCTATGAATTCAGTTGTTTGTAAGTTGGCAGTTTTGATTTTCGTTGTAAATTTAGTGTTCTTTTTTTTTGTTGGGTTCACAGGGCACCTCTGTTAGCAGTTGCATTATATCACATAATAAGGTCTTTATGAAGAATAGACTAGATAAACTTTTTTGAAATTGCATAAGACATGCTTTTATATTCGTTTGCGGGACCATATAATTGACAGATAAATTTAATTTAATTTAATTTAATCTTTATTTCGGACTTACAATCCATATATTGTTAGTAATTTCTTAACCTAGACATGTTAGTATTTACATTATTTCAATAAATTACTTTTTGAATTAATTACGTTGGAACAATTTATATAATCAAAAATACATTCAATTAATTTAATTTCTTTTTTATAAAAGTACCAGAGTAGAAAAAATATATTTAAGCTAGCCGAGGTTTGTTATTGTTTATAAATAACGGGATTAAATCTGTGATGATGAATCTAAATTTACTTGAACTGTATTACAGTATGGCGGCGGCTCCAATGTCGGGGGTGTGGGGGGCGTGGGCGGAGTGGGCGGCGTGGGCGGTGTGGGCGGCGTGGGCTCCGTGTCGGGCGCCGTGTCGGGCGGCGGCAAGGTGTCCAGCTACTCGCAACAGCAGCCGCCGTACGACCAGGACTCATACAAACCTGGTACGTTCCTATCATACTAGAAAATGAAGAATGTAGTTTCGCCATTCCATGTTCTAGCATTAAAAAGGCAAGAAGGTTCGGTTCGCATATTTATCGCCCGCACGAAATACCTGTGATCTGAGACATTCTTTGTTTTACCACCTAATGTACAAGGGCGATAAATATACCATATGACGCTTTCTTTATTACCGCCCGTGGTAGGGGGTAAAAATATGGTTGAGGGCTCAAAATGCAAACGAAACTACTGTAAAAGAAACAAGGCAAAAAATTGCCAAATCGTGAGAACCCTATTCAAATATTTCAAAAAATAACGAAGCTACAGCCGTTTTAATGTTGCTGGTTAGAGAGAGAAAGTTCGACAGATTACTGACTTCGAGCACTATAGTAAATGACGATCGTTCCAATACAAATGTACGTTTTGCGGAAAAGGGACAGAATATGCCCCCTCTTAAAACTTTGAAGAGTAAGAGAGAAAATTACGTAATTATTTATTTTTATGCGTTACTTTTGTCGGTATTAAGAATTCAAACTTATTGATTTTCTTATATGGTGTCAACATCTCTATTTTATATCTTCCCCTGGTCACGAAAGCGTGTGGTAATTGCCACTTTATGCCACTGTGACATAAAATGTTTTAGCATATTTCGCATGTGTTTGATTTCCTCGTATTCGATAGTAGTAGGAGTCGAATAGTAGATGTGTGGTGATTGTTGAGGTGTTGTTGCAGGCGGCGGCTACTCGGCGAGCGGGAAGGCGGCGGGCGCGGGCGCGCCGCCGGAGCTCGCCTCCGCCATGTACGCCAAGGGACACGTCGCGCTCAACAAGGTCAACGTGAGTACAGACACAGACGGTAGCAGCTAGGTAGCCTCTCACTCACTCCCGTCGTGTACTTCGTTCGGGGGATAGTGACAGCATCATGCGACTAGGTTTACATAACATGTTGTTAATCAGAGAACAACCCTGCCCTCCACGTCAACAGACGTGGAAACGAGACTACAATGCAATGTATTGGCGAAGAAAACCCCACGCCCAGTCAGAACCTTAGATATCCTCGTAGCGCCCAAAGATTTTTTGGCTCCTCTTTAACTATGATCCGACTGTCCTTCTTATAGGACATAATAGTTACAGTCATATCCGCCCAAGATTTTGAGTTGAAATTTGTGTAGTTACCGGTTTGAAGTGAAACTTTCAGGGTATAATTATGATTATATTAGCATGTGTTTTTAAATTCAATTATCTACCTTTTGATCTTTACAAAGGCCACTGGGCCTCAATTACTAGAATTACAGAGTTCATTAATATGGCCTTCTGAAAGGCGCGTGGGCAGTAATTGAAGGTTAGTTGAAAAAAGTGCTGGGCTGGAGCCGTCATGCTTATTTTGGTTTATCAAAAGGCGCGTGGGCGCCACGAGGATATAGATTTTCAAGAAAAGCCGACCGTAAGTAAAAAAGTTCAAAACGGCGGCCTAAAGTTGAAACGATTGAATGTGGTATATGTTGTTGCAGAGCTACGACAAGGCGACGTTCCACAGCGGCACGCCGCCGCCCTTCGGCGCCGGCTCGCACCTCTACATCCCCGCGCCGCACTCCGCGCACTCCGCGCACTCCGCGCACCACCCGCACCACCACCAGCACCAGGTACACACACCCGCACACACACACACACGTCTACACGGCGCCCGTGCCAATGAAGCCTTGGAGCTCTCCATACACGTTTACAGCCGAAGAAATTTCAGCTCTCATTGAAATATCATAATTTCACGATAACGTCTCAGAAAATTTAATGTATGTGATAATCCATATTGAAAGAGACCTTATGGCGACCGGCATTTACGCCTTTATTGCCGCTGTTCCAATACAATAGTGAATAGGTGCAACGTAAGCGCCTCCCGCCATAAGGTCCTTTTTGATGTGGATTATCACATATATGTTGTATAATTTAATGTATGTGTTGGTGTGAAGACACCAAACTCCAATGCAATATGAATCTTAACTAGTATAAGTTTTGAGTTTTAATAACTTGAATAGTTTAGGAAGTTACGATTTATTTTACACGTAGAGAGATGCCGTTTGGACCAAAAATTAATTTACCAGGTTGAAAATTAGAGAAATAAAATGATACAAACTATGTTTACTGTCAATACGAAAAGTATAACGGACGTATCAGTGATTTTAAATTTGACTTGTATTATCTACCAAAATAGTTTTTGGTACAAACGGCTTGTAGACGGCATGTTTTTAGATATATGAAATATATGTATTTTTATACACGGACCACGAAAATAATTTGTATGAAGCAACGCTCGCTGTTTTTTAAATCTAGGCGGAATATTATAACGATATCGATATATTCATATCATCAATCATCAGTATGGCGCATGACAATTTGACTCACTTATTATACAGAATCTGTAGTATTGATTTTCGTTTGTCTAAAGTCTAAAGATTAGACGAATCGCCAGAAGTAACGGCCTGAAATATTACTGTTTTCGTTAACCATGCAGCGTACTGCGAGTATATAGAATACCCCATATGATTTTGAATTTTAACTCACTATTATAGGGTCCAAAACCATTAAAACATAAGATTTATTTATCTCACAATATAAAATATCGTTTCGTATCGCATGACCCCCGTTCCGGGTCATTTCTGATGCAAAGGCTGTCTATCGCGATTCAACGCGGTAATGCAGCGAGCGTGATGGGCACCTTTTCACCCGGGATGACCCGGGGCGGGATATTTGACTAGACATGTCAGTGTTTCTTTTTTTTTAGTATTTAGATTTTATTGACATGTGACCTTGAATGATATCGTTTCAAAATTACACATAATCAATTTTAGTTTGATCGTCAGTTATATAATATTTTGAAATTAAATTAAAATTATCAGTATTTGACAGTTATATAATATGTCAACAAATTACAAAATAAAAGGTTCCAAACTACAAACTAGTCCCGCGGAAATAAAGAATAGGCACCCGGGTTGATGGCTCGTTGATGTCTTTTGTTGTATATCCACGGCGTCACGTAATTGGTCAAAATCATTAAAGTACAGTAAGGGCGACACGTGATTGGCCAATTTTATTATAGTACACTAACGGCGACACGTGATTAGTCTATTTCATAAGAGTTCACTTGAAGGGAGCTCCTTAGAGAAAAGTATGTGATTTTAGTTACGTCTACGATATCTTAATTCAAAAATTAAAGTCGACTTGTAGAAAAATTATAAATAATAAATAAATAAATATTAGAGGACAATCTTCATCATTCAGCCGGAAGACATCCACTGCTGGATATAGGCCTCCCCCAAGAGGGGTTTTGCCATAATCCCCACGCTTGGCAGGCGGGTTGGGGATCGCAGTAATAATAGGTGTGACCTTCAGGGAACGCTACTGCCCGTTCCCTGGATATTCTCCGTTAGTCGCCTCTTACGACACCCACCGGATGATATGGGGTGGTGCAATTCTAACCCGACACCACGCGGGGAATATTAGAGGACAATCTTACACAAATCGAACTAGCCCCACAGTAAGCTCAAGAAGGCTTGTGTTATGGGTACTAGACAACATCCAAGACTCAGAAACAAAATTCATGCTCAACACACAAATATTTGCCCTGACCGGGATTCGAACCCAGGACCGTCAGCTTCACAGGCAGGTGCACTACCCACTAGGCTAAACCGGTCGTCAAATTATACATGTAGTGCGTAAACCGAAATCGAGCATGATCTATCTTTTATTATTTTCGTGGTTCGTTCAATGCATGTGTTAGACTATATTTAAAAAAATTGAAATATATTTTTAGAGTTTTATTTCGTTTGTAGATGGATGTACGGGTGAACAGTAGTCATAATAGGCGGGTAAGTTACACATATATATGTTTATGTACACCGCTATGTATACGCACCCTGCTACCACTGCCCGCCTTCTGCATGCACTATATCTATCAGTGGCGGCGCGTCCAGAATATTCTTAGGGAAGCCGGAAATAATATGCTTTTCTTATTTTTCATGAGCTGTAGTAAAAGAACTGAGGGGCTACCGCGAACCACAAACGAAGTTTTCCCTCTCTGTCGCACCTATGTGCAAACTCGCAAGTGCAACAGAGAGGGAAAATTTCGAATGCCTTTCGCGGTAGCAGCCCTGGATTGGAGCCTGTACTTCGAATTTCGAAATCTAAACTGGAAATTAGGCAAGCCGGTGGGAATCGAGTTGTATGGACGCTCCGCCACTGATATCTATATATATTATATATGTAACGTTACTGTTCTGTATGTTCCTTATATCTATCCCGCTTTAATGTATATACTGTTCTTTTGCTTTTATATTGTGTATGTAATATTGTAATATTACATTTATACTTAATGCTTTATTGAGACTTTCTAATTGTTGAATAAGAGAAATATATGGTAACAGGCGCTCAGACAAATGTTTATAAAAATGACAATTGATAATGAATAATGTGAATTTAATGCCGGCACCACACAGCGGGTCGTTATGGCCCAGGACCAGCTATGCGGTGAAATGAGATGAAAATATGTATTTTTCTCCCTTTACCGCATAACTGCGTTCTGTACGTTGGTCCATTATGTGGATCTAGCAGATTATGTTTTTTTTTTATTAAAAATGGGATCGCTCTTGGCTAGCATCTAGCCAGGGGGCAAAGATGAGGCCGACAATGAAGCGAGCTCACCCAGAAGGTGCCTATTCACTCGTGCCTTAAAAAGGTCTAGGTTATATGAGCTCGGAAACACAAACGCCGGCAGAGAATTCCAAACCTTAGAAGTGCGCATTATAAAAGATGTTGCAGAGCGCTTGGTTCGAATAAGAGGAATGGGGAATGGGGTGTTGGCACAGGTTTCAGTTTCAATGTTTTTTTTTTTTCAATTTGGTAAGATTTTTTTAAAGCTACAAGTATTTGAGTCAGTAAATGATATCTGTGTCACAAATGTTGGAGTAAAGAAAGAGATAAAATAAAGGACAATAATTTACAGATTTTCCATCAAACAGTTCATTTGTAAAACAGAAATAAAGATTAGTTTTAAACAGGGCTCGGAACCCGTTTTTACTATTTTGGAAATATCTCCTAAAGTACTTTTCATATCTCCATTTTTATCTTAAGATTTGTTTTCGTTAGCCCTCATCTATGAAATAAATTATTTAAAATACGAAAAAATATCGTAAAACGCAATTAACCGAAATTTTTAACTGGTTAATTGTATGAAGACGATACCGGTTTCCGAGCCCTGGTTTTAAATACATACAAACATTTGTGAAAATTATCACTAAATGCCACATTAATATCTGTTGTGTGACTGTCTGTTACCTAAATTTTTTACCAAGACTAAGCGTGCTTTTCTACCGTCGAGGCGAGGCGAGGACCGAAAATATAAAATCTATACAAAATATACGTATGATATGATTATTTTACCGTCGATCAGTGATCGGAATAGAACTGGCTTAAGTTTGCGTGAGGATGTTAAAAAAAAACTAAAAAACTGATACCGTTTTAGACAAAACATAATAATGAATACTGCCTTTAATTTGACATATCTATCTCCTCCAGTCCGTCCAGCAGTGGACGTCTTTCGGCTGATATGATGATGATGATGTTGATGATGATGATCTATCTCCTTCTCGTCTCCGTCAGGCCAATATATAATTCTAGGTGTACTGTGCCTTTACCACGAGTTTACATGACCGTACTCGCTAGCGGCTGCGTAAAAAATTGTTTTTTTTTTTATTTATTTAAAAAGGTACACTTTACAGACATCACACAATAAATGATACAGTTAAGTTTGCACAAAATCAGTAGTTTATAGACCAGCATGACATGCAAAGCAAGTGCACACAGCATGATCAATAAGTAAGCGCATAATTGACCAAGTGCACATCCAGCACTAGTGTCAAGTCGACCAACACAGAGCAGGGTTAATTACAGGGTGTATTGACAAAGGTACAGCGCCTCTGGCGGTTACGCAGTAGAACTAAGAATCGGCATACTAAATCTTTCGTCACGCAAACTCACGGTAAAGGCACAGTTGCGAGAATAGTTCGTCACTTTTCGAACCTTTATGTCATTGAGATAAAATCGAAAACTGGCGAACATTATTCGAGTATACATTGGCCAGTGCCTTTACCATGAGTTTACATGAACGTACTCGCTAGCGACTGCATAAAAATTTGTAGGGGGTAAAGTACAGCGCCTCTGGCGGTTACGCAATAGAACTAAGAATCTTCATACTAAATCGTTCGTCGCGCAAACTCACGGTAAAGGCACAGTTGCGAAAAGAGTTCGTCATTTTTTGAACCTTTACGTCATTGAGATAAAATCGAAAACTGGCGAACGTTATACGAGTGTACATTGGCCGGTGGGTACAAATAAGTTTGTTTCCAGGAGAGCGGAGGCGCGCGCGCGGCGGCGGCCAAGCCGGCGGCCAGCAAGCCCAGCTACTCGCAGTCCTACTGGGCGCCCAACTAGCCGCCACGGTAATACAACCACTTCATCATCACTGGACGTCCAGGAACCTCCTTCCTGCTCACTATTTCACCAACTTCACCAGTTGACACTGACAATGACAATTCGCAGGACAGTTCTGGATTGATCCAGTAACTATAGTACCTAGCCAATAGCCGTCCTTACTCGATTTATTGTTTAAGGGTGGATCAACTATTCTTTGTTGCCCGTTACTATGGTTACGTCTCCTGAGTCACTCTTTAAAACTGTGATTTTATAGGGTTTGAATTTATTAATCATGAGTTTTAGCGATAAGCAATAATCCATTTGGACATGGGTCATCCCTTGAGCATGCTTAAGTCCATATTATAAACATTTTTCTAAGAAATTCGGTTACTGTTGTCTCCTTGCTGACGGGACAGATTAACAACAAGAAAAAGTTGATTGACCCTTAAATCAAAATCAAACATTTATTCTGCAAATAGACCATAAAGGCATTTTTACATGTCAAATATTAATTTACAATTTAAGAAAGTCTGAGTATAATAATACATTTTTCATGTCAAAATATTAATTTACAGTTCAAGAAAGAATAATGATTCCGAGTTTACAATTATAACAAAATTAATGTCATACAGTGAAAATAAACTTGCAAAGCTATCTATTACAAATATTTCAACGTCAGTAAAGTTAGAGATGTATAAGGTCTCAAGTCTGATTAAACTAAGAGTATAATGAAATTAATATAATATCCCAGAGATGTACACGGTCTCTGAGCGTCCAAATACAATTAATAGTTACTATTCTAATGTTCTTAGAGATGTACATGTTCTCAGAGCGTCAAAATTAAGACTAATTATATAGACATGAGAAAATGTCAAGATGCGTGTAAATTCAAACAGAAAATGGCCTAAATAGCTGAGCGTTTTTTAACTCATAAGAGCTCTTAAGAGTGCTTTAATAAAATGTAACAGGTCCACTAGCGCCACTCGAAAATAATTGTAATTATTTAAATTTAACGATATATAACTAAAAAAGGGGGCCCGCTACGTACTTGTAGTTTGTATTTAAGTACTTTTTGAATCCATCAAACTAGTTTTTACGTTGCTAGATTGGTCTTTCTATGAGCTCAAATTTAAAACGGACGTTTTAACTTTGGACGCATCGATTGACGAATCCAGCAACGTAACAACTAGTTTGATGGATTCAATACGTAGTTAAATACAAAATACAGTACGTAGCGGCCTCGTTTTTTAGATATCTATCGTTAAATTTAAACAATCACAATTATTTACGAGTGGCGCTAGTGGACCTGTTACATTTTATTAAAGCGCTCTTAAGTTCTAACCTAGTCTTTTTAACTTGCACTAACAAAAAATGAGATCTTTATTATACCTATACTAAACGACCTTGACGACGACGACTTTGACGACCGGTTTAGCCTAGTGGGTAGTGCACCTGCCTGTGAAGCTGACGGTCCCGAGTTCGAATCCCGGTCAGGGCAAATATTTGTGTGATGAGCATGAATATTTGTTTCTGAGTCTTGGATGTTTTCTATGTATTTAAGTATTTATATCTATTAAATATATCGTCGTCTAGTACCCATAACACAAGCCTTCTTGAGCTTACTGTGGGGCTAGTTCGATTTGTGTAAGATTGTCCTCTAATATTTTATTTTATTTATTTATTTAATATATTTAATATGGAGTGAAAATAAAAAATATTAATATTTTTTAAACTTAACAGCTGTGAAAAAAGTCTAAATTTAGATTTTTTTTATTATTTTTCCTGAAATCTACAGAATACACAGCAACTTTTGAGCCCTATTACATTACGATACTCCAAAATTCGTGAATTTCGACCCACCCTATTATATAGACATGAGAAAATGTCAAGATGCGTGTAAATTCAAACAGAAAATGGCCTAAGCCCTCAGCTATGAGCGTTTTTAACTGATAAGGGCTCTTAAGTTCTAACCTAGTCTTTTTAAGTTGCACTAACAAAAGATGGATGGATGGATGGATTTGGGGGAGGCCTATGTTCAGCAGTGGACGTCTTTCGGCTGAAATGATGATGATGATGATGATGAACAAAAGATGAGATGTTTATTATACCTATACTAAATAAATTGGTATTGTTGCAGCCCCGCTGGTGTCCCGGGCACGTGTACATAGCCGGCGCTCTCGCGCTCACCGGATGATGTAAAATACGCAAGCAATTTGTTTCGTCTCGCCACCGCCACCGCGCAGCGGCCCCCCCATAGGTTAACGATCCTTTAAATTTAACTCTAGTACTATGTATATCTTATCTTTGTATGTATATGTATGTAAGAGTTGGTACGCTATGCGCGCCGAATCTTTTTTTTTTGTATTTAGTTGACAGAGTTTTTGTAATTACATATTATAGTTGAATAAAAAGTTCAGCGATCTATAGTTAAACTTAAATACCGTAGTCGAGGTCTTTTTTATGTGAAAGAATGCAATGTGATGATCTCGCGGGCATTTGAAAGTATGAGGGAATTACACGTATTGGAACATGGGTTGTTGTTTTACTGTTTTTTTTTTATACATTGCCTGTGGCAAACGAGCGTACGGTCCACCTGATGGTAAGCGGCCACCGCAGCCAATAGATACCCGCAACTCCAAAGGAGTCACGTACGCGTTGCCGACCCTTTTTTTTATACAATGCCTGTGGCAAACAAGCGTACGGTCCACCTGATTGTAAGCGGCCACCGCAGCCAAATAGATGCCCACAACTCCAAAGGAGAATTCACTGTGTTGACAGCAGAAGGGACAAAATTTAGGTCCGTCGCTCTCAACACAGTGCATCCTCGGGAGCTCCGGCAACCTTGCTCACCTCCAGGAACACAACACTACATACTTGTACAGTAGATAATGTTATTATGGCTGTGGTCTTCTGCAAGGCGGAGGTGCTTCCCCAGTTGGGCTGCTCAAAATTCGAGCAAGATGACTTTTTCCTATGCCCTACCGCACTTACTTTACTTTTGATTCTTATCGTTAAAGTTAACTGATGTCCTTACCGGCTCGAACGTTAAGTGAAAGTTAAGGAAATCAGAGTGCAATTTAAACTTATTGTTGACTCTAGTTTACTCTATACCTGGATCCCTAACTGTTAAAATAGTTAGTCAGAAATGGGTGAATCAACTTTTTAGTGCCACTCGTTGCTATGGTTGCGTCTAGTTATCCAGGGGACAAAATTCGAATACAATCGTGACTACACTATTTAAGTTCATCAAACATACGTACTTGTGGTACTTATAAGCTATTTTCGTAATGGTCCATCTACTAAGCATGTTAGTAGAACTTAATACAACATTTTTTTGAACAAACTGCACCACTAGTGTCCCTTGGACAACGGGCCAAGATAACAACACAAAAAAAGTTGATCCACCCAAATAATCACTAACGAGTCGTTAACAATCCGGGTCCGGTAAGGACAAATTAAGATAATGTTTGGAATGAGAATCACCCGGAAGATATTTTAGATTAGTTATAATAGGGATGTTGACACTAAGTAAGAAACTCAACTACTTCAAATTTTCTCGAAAAAGGATCAAATTCTCAACCAAATAGCGAAAAAAGTAACTCAAAAAAATAAATAATTACATAATTACAAGTCATCAAAGTTTTAAGTGGGGGCATGTTCTGTCCCTTTTTCGCAAAACGCACCTCTGTAGGTATGGAACGATCTTCATTTACTATGGCGCTTTAAGTCAGTGACGTCACTACAAATTAGTGCTTTCTCACTCTTATTAACAACATTCTAACGGTTGTAGCTTCGTTATTTTTTGAGATATTTTAATGGGATTTTCACCATTTGGCATAGTTTTATGTCTTCTTTCTTTTGGATAATAATTTAGATACCAATAAATTTTGAGTCAACATCCCTATTTCCCGCAGTCTAGATTGCCCCGCTGCCTTATAAGTTTTTCGAAACAATACGAACGCGTTTAATCCCAATTTGTAGTGCAAAAAATAGTTACCACCAGAGGCGCTGTTCGTGTTGCCATACAAAATTGAGACGACGCAAACGCGTTCGTGTTTTGTTTTGAAAAAACTACTAGAGGTACAGTAAATATTTGGGCTAATGCACACTGCAGTTTTCAAACGCGCCGTCGACGCCCCGTATTCCCCTACTAGTAGTTGATGTACCTGTACTTTGGGAGCCACTAGACCAAGAAATATATAAAGCTTAATTTAAATAAAAACAACACGTAACTTGCACCATTTTTATTTCAAAATCATAAATTAACAGGAATGCTTAAAACCATAATTGTACTATATGACAACGATATAAAAAATATATATAAAAAAATTTTTTTCACCTTAAGGAGCACACCTAAAAGGCATGTAGTATTGTTTTAAATAATAACCTCTCTTGAGTCTCCGACATTAAATAAATACTAGCTTTTGCGCGCGACTTCATCTGCGTCTTCAACTCGATCATCGCGATGGAGTTTTATTACATTACCTTTTTTTAATATCAAGCGCTTACCTAGTCATCACTCTTCCATACAAACTTCCAACCTCTTAAATGATGATTTCCGGGATAAAAAGTAGCCTATGTCTTTCCCCGGGACCCAAACTAGCTCCACACCAAATTTCATCTAAATCGGTTCAGCCGTTTAAGCGTGAAGAGGTAACAAACGGACAACAGAAAGTAAGACAGACACACTTGACACTTTGGCATTTATAATATTAGTATGGATAATAAACGGGTCAGCCGCCAACATTGAGCAACCGAGCGGGCAGGACGCGACCGCGCAGTGCTAGGCGTGCTGCCGTCGCGGCTGGTTCTCATGACTAAGGAACACGTATTAGTCAGAAACATGTCGCGCAATATTAGATCAGTTTATTATATTTCTAGTGGTATTGTTATTATGGCTGCGGTCTTCTGAAAATAATATATTATCAACCCTTTTTTGGATGCCATTCTTCATGTATGATCTAGGTGTATGATAGTGACATCTACAAGCTGTTTTACAAAACTGAGCTTGTCCCTTGAATGCTTAATATATATTTATTTATTGAGAACTTTTTCGCTATTGCGAATATATCGCTCGATAAACGTACTTGATTTCAAGGCACTTATTTATCATAATTATAAAGTTATTATAAAAACAAACAGCAATAGTGAAACCGCTATTCAAGTGGACTATATAGAACTTAGCCACCAAATTGAAGAAAGCACAATACCAATGTTCCCAAAGTCTAGTGATTAAATCTATTCGATTGTAAACCTTTTTGCAATGCCTTAAAGTCTAATGATCGTCGTATGTTGAATCATATGTGCGCGGCTGCGGCGTCGTCGACTATCCAGTATAGAGCTCCCTGCGGCCTCACGCGCGTGGCTGGTAAGTCCTCTTTGTCCTTTAGTATACGCTGGAACAATGCTTGTGAGTGAATGCTCGTCACCAGGCTATGCACCATAAACTCAAACTCAAAATATTCTTTATTCAAATAGGCCTAGCAACAAGCACTTTTGAATCGTCAGTTATATATTACATAAATTGAATCTAATTATTCAGAGCAATTTATTGATGCATATGAAATTTAAAAAAAGACATGAATTACTATAATGTATGTCAAAAGAGAGTATGATAAATTCACAAAAAGATAGTCAATATGTAAAATAAAAACATAAAAAATTGTATAATCTAGACAGTTTCTAGAATAGAATCTGAATGTCAAGAGGAAAATTTAACGACAACATCTTATGTCATAGTTATGAAAATAGTCATTAAGATGAGTTCACAGGCACTATCTGAGTTTAAGCAGTAACCTAAACAGACTTAGGCTCGGTTTTATAAAGATCCGTTAGACCTTATGTCGGTTTGTTATGTCAAAAAATGTACTGAGTTACTGAAATTTGATCTGACATTTTGGAAGGCGGAGAAAAAGTAGAAAAGGGAAACGGGAGGCAAACCTGAGGGGCTACCGCGAACCACAAACGAAGTTTTTCCTCTCTGTCTCACTTATGTGCAAACTTGCAAGTGCGACAGAGAGGGAAAACTTCGTTTGCTGTTCGCGGTAGCGCCCCTGGTTCCTGTATATTTGCCCCGCGCGCGGTAGATGTTGGGCGCGCCGTGTACTCCTTTAACTTCTTCTGCCCCAGGGCGTATGATCGGCGATAGAATCGCGCTGATTTTCGTGCTTTGTCCACTCGCGGAATATTTTATCGAAGGGAGCGTGTGCTCGACCCGGCGCGCGTAGTTGTAGAAGAATTGTCATCGGTTTTTGTTTTCCTACCCTCAATTAGGTATGCAAATATATGGAGTAGGGATGGGATAAAGAGGGTAGTTTTGCGTTAATAGTGATGGGATGAATCGGCATTTACCACATTTGGTCTAACGGATCTTTATAAAACCCGGCCTTACTTAGCTAATTTTGAACCCACATTGATCTGTGATAAGCAGAGATCGGACAAAGCGTCATTGCTCGCAATAATGTGGACATGACTCCAAAATTAATCAAAATGTAAGTTAACATTTGCACTTTATTCCATTGTGATAAGGTGCAAAACTGTCTACTTTTTTTAAAGTGAGTGTGTGGTACGCTTTATATGCCTGTTTCTACTTTTTTAAAATTTAGAACTGGCCATCAAATAGCGAAGAAAGTAATTCAAAAGAATAAATAATTACATAATTATAAGTACTCTTCAGTTTTAAGAGCGGGGATCTGTCCTTTTCCGCAAATCGCACCTTTTGGAACGATCGTCATTTACTATGGCGCTTGTGGTCAATGACGTCACTGATCTGTCGCGCGTTCTCTAACCAGCAACATTAAAACAGTTGTAGCTTCGTTACTTTTTGAGATATTTGAATACGATTTTTACCATTTGGCATGTTTTTTTGTCTTGTTTCTTATGGAGTAATTAAATTTTGAGTCAATATTAAATGTGTCTCTTTACCTTCACCATATCAGCCTTCCCTGCCCCGCTAATAGCGAAAATACAGTTCCTGGCAGAATTTATCACAGGGTATGTCAGAGTGATCCTCGCCGGCGGAGGTTTAGGTGAGTCTGTAATAGCTGCCACCCTCAAGCTGGTTTCCTCCAGGAGCGGATGGCCAGGGAACAGTGAACAGGTGTGACCGTCCGGCCCCATGCCCAGTAACAGTAAGTCGAATTTGAATTCTTCACTATTGAATGCTGCTTTTAGTTTTTCAGTGTAGTCTTTCGCTGCTTCTTCGGCTGAAAGAGGAAGCAGGTTGAATGACTAGGAATTGGTGTTTTTGTCACATAAATTAGCCAAACAAATGAGGGCTATTGTTTTTGTGCTTACCAGTTGGCACCACTGTCGAGCAAGGTATTGCAAAATAGTCACCATATGTGATAATCCACATCGAAAGGGACCTTATGGCGGCAGGCGCTTATGTTGCACCTATTCACTATTGTATTGGAACAGCGGCAATAAAGGCGTAAGTGCCGGCCGCCATAAGGTCCCTTTCAATATGGATTATCACATATTGTTCCAATTAGATATTAACCTGCATAGCACAACCACAAAGTGACAATTGACATTTCGGAGACCTCACACTACACTAGCGCCTCTAACAGTGAATACATACGCGGTAGCCCTCATTGTCGAACTTAAAGGAGCTCAGGCCCTATTTTGGCTCCCAATACAATCATTTGGTATAAGCCACTAGTTTTTGGAAAGTATTCTTCTAAGCCAGAAGGAAAACTAGACCTTGGGTTGGCATAAGACCAGTTTTCTCAATGCCGTAAACAACTAAACACTGTTAACAGTTGGTTCTAGAATTCCTAATATAAGGATCAGCTTACCAGATACTCCCTGTTTCAACACAATGAATTGCTCCTCTGTCAACGCAGTCTTAGGTATGAGGTCTCTCTTGTAGACCCCAAAAGTTGAGTCCTCACTATCCTCGGGCACCAGTCGTTCGTCACAGAACGCCAGCGTCCATTTCGACCACACTGTGTTGACCTTTGGTAGACCTTCGCAGAGAAACTTGAGTACGGAGCCACCTTCGAAAGAGATATTAGGCTTACCCAACATCAATCATGTTAATTATTCTAAAAACTCAACCCCATCCCATTTCCTAATTAAAAAGATGATTTCTTAAGTGCTGTATAACTAAAATTTACCTGATAATCCGATATAAAACTTTCCCCTATTGTAAATAGCGTCGTTTGATATTTTTTCCACATACATGCTCAGTTTACTGATCACTTCGTTCTCGTTTGCTACTATTATAGTCGTCATGGTTTTAGATTTTGAGAAACTAAACAAACCGGCCTCTACGTAAACCCGGCTACTACCTATCTACTTCTACCTACTCCAATACTCCTTTGAAAATGACATTTCGCGAGGTTAAGGTCATTGACATTGATAAGAGTGTTGCCAAATAATTATTACGATTTTAAAATTCCTACTCTTGCGCAATACGAAATTCCAAATAAAAATTTAAAAACTTCTTCGAAAAGTTTGTAAGATTCATGTCGTTGCACTAATTCATGTCATGTGATGTAACTAGGTATACTGCGACCCTCCATTCCACGGTGTACCTAGGTACCCTGATTCCTCATTACAAACAGTCAATAAGCGATTCGGAATAAAAGTAGAACATATTATGTTAGGGCTATTTATTTTAAAAGATTATAAATTATGAAAGCTGAAGCCATTCACAATTTATAACTCAGCCATTAAAATTAAATTGAAAAATAAAAGTTTGTAGTTGCAAAAAGTTCCTGTCAGAAGTGGGATTCGAACCCACGCCCACAGAAGTGGACTGCGACCTGAACGCAGCGCCTTAGACCGCTCGGCCATCCTGACGACAGTAAAGTGGGCGAAATTATAAGTTAAATATAAAATATTTTCAAAATAACTTGGCGTGCCTAAAAATAATATAAAACGAATGATAAGTAAGATAAACGTCCCAGTGCTTGACACCTATTAATCACCTCTGTCATCATAACAAGATTGAAAGTGCAATATACAACAGTTTTTTTTTAGACCTCATGGTCTAAAGACAGCAACGTTTACCTTAACTGGTAATCTAATTTGGATAGGTCAAATACAGCCGACTACTAAAATAGATATTTACTAAAGTAAAAATTCAAAATTACAACTACCTAATGTAAAGAAATCAATTAGGTATTGTACTTTACAAGTTTAATAAAAGGCAAAGCAGTATTATTACTGCCATCTTTTAAACAATAGCGTAACACTATAGTTGCTGCGATACTAGTGAAAAATATTTCTACTCAACAATAGATGGCGTTGCACGCTTTACCCAGTCAATGGATAGATGTCGCTACGTTACGTTTGTCAGCAAGCATGGCGGCGAAAAGTGAAAGTGGCAGCGACCGCTCGCGGTTGTTGACCGTCAAAATGTTCGCGGTTAGTGATGTAACAATAGTAACGGATAACTGCCAACGTAAGTGTGCAACTTAACTGTAGCTCACTGTGCTAAGATTAGTCTTCCGAGCGAGCGCGTTCGTAATGTTAAGATCATTTAAATATTTGGATGCGAATTACAAGACTTGTCTTTCAGCCCACCCGAACCCACTTTCTGCGACGCTATTGGAGTCAAACCCAATTATTAGACTCAAGAGAGCAAATGTGCTGCCGGGATTATATGAGAGTTAGGATAATGGTTCCAACACTCCCAATGTCGGCCAACTACAACCAACCTGTTCATAGTCTTGCGACTGATCGCAAAATTAAAAAAAAATGGATTGTCGTTGGAAATAAACTAACCTAATACTTATACCTAACCATTTAAGATACCTCCGACAAAATAAATATAGTTAATAACAGTAATAACCAATTCGCGATACTTTCGATTAAGAAACCGCTCTATAATAACAAAGCAGAATGAATATTTGTTTCTAAGTCTTGGATGTTTTCTATGTATTTAAGTATTTATATCTATTAAATATATCGTATTAAATATATAACACAAGCCTTCTTGAGCTTACTGTGGGGCTAGTTCGATTTGTGTAAGATTGTCCTCTAATATTTATTTATTTATAATCGGTTCATTCGTTTTAGACCTACGATTCCACAGTCAGATAGATACACAGATACACACGTTATCGGCGGGGGCGTCCACCGTGCGATCGTGACAACACAGACACGTATAGTCCCTACTAGCAGCGCCCTCCGGTGTTACCCGCGGATAAAAGGTAGCCTATGTCCTATTCTGATGTCTAAGCTACAATACTGGAAAGTTTCATAAAGATCCGTTCAGTAGTTTTTGAGATTAAGCGGAACGTACATCCATCCGCACAAACTTTCACGTTTATAATATTACTAGCAACCCGCCCCGGCTTCGCACGGGTGCACTATTTAATGGATGTTATTATACATATAAACCTTCCTCTTCAATCACTCTATCTATTAAAAAAACCGCATCAAAATCCGTTGCGTAGTTTTAAAGATTTAAGCATACATAGGGATATAGGGACATAGGGACAGAGAAAGCGACTTTGTTTTATACTATGTAGTGTTGTAGTGATTAGGATTCGTCCCGGTACCACCGCATACCGAGTAGAATCAGACCGACCCAGGTTGGGCCGAGCTGAGTTTCTTGATGGATACTTCTCATCAGCTAGGCTAGGTTTAGTGAACAATCGACAAAACTCCCAGTAGCTCGATTCCACTCACACCTCAGATTCTGTTGAAGCCACTCAACCAATCTCACAGGAGCGCAAACTCTAGTACTCCAGTGTTTAAACCAGCCGTGTGGTCGTGTCGGAGGGTTTCCTCTTGATTTTCGAGGCTACTCTCCAGCCGCGCACTCCTATCCTATTGCTTTATTGGGCCCGGCCTATCAACATTGTACGTGTATGCAAAAATGTAACGAATAGATAGGTCTCCCACAGTATAGCACTATTATACTGTATTTTCTGTGGTACGCTCCATACAAAGCTGTAGATAGGTTCCGCGTTAATGGGAGACGAATGACCAACATTGCCCTGAGCTGACAGGATGTGATTACGTCATACAAACGAGTTCCCGTCGAATCCTTCTCCCGAACTTCGTATCGTGCCGTCCCTTTCACACACATATAGTGTATAATACGGGAGTGAAAGGGACGGCACGATACGAAGTTCGAATTTCGAAATTCGGAGTAGGCCCTCTGAGGTCGGCCGCTCTTTACCGCTGCCGGCGAGGCGAGTGAGCGTACTACATACATGTAAACTAGGGTTGCCATAAGCATGAGGACGAGCACCGGGACAATTAAAGAAAAAGTATTATAGGTAGAGCTCATGAAGAAAAATTGGAAGGACATCAGCGCAATGCTTCATCCCCAAAGTCAAAGCAGATGTGGGAGCGGGTTCGGTCTTTGCCGTGGGATGGTATCCTTCATGCGCGCGCGCCACGCAGGCACTATATGCACTGTGGTTAGGCTTATGGCCGTCCGTACTACGTACGTGCATAACTACTTATTTACCTAGCTACTGGTCCCTACTAATTAACTATGCTTTTCAAACCGGGACATTTTGCTTAATGGGCGGGACACTGGGACAACACGCTTCAAACCGGGACATGTCCCGGCATACCGGGACGTATGGCAACCCTAGTGTAAACTGTTATTGTCGGCTTACAGTGTCGTCTTAATCATCATTAGCAATATACTTAAATAATATACGTATGTGGGTACAAGTTTAAGTCAAATGTTCAATGCCAATTGTACGTAGCTTTGATTTTTTCTGTAAATGGGTAAGTACTATTTACGAGGTCGCCTAACAGGTTACTTTAGGCTGGGTTTTATAAAGATCCGTTAGACCAAATGTCAGATCAAATTTCAGTAACTCAGTACATTTTTTGACATAACAAACCGACGTAAGGTCTAACGGATCTTTATAAAACCGAGCCTTAATATACCTAATTACCTACTAGGAGATCTCAAGTTCTCAACCTATAAAAATATATAAACATACAGTTAACACGAATAAAACCTATTATTATATTACTTACCTTTGTTATTACTAGGGTCATTCTACTTTTTCATGATCAGTTTTCTATTACAAAAATAAAATCTATGTCTCTCTCTCTTCCATTTAAGAGTACGTTACTCTTGTCGGTGGAGCAATCGCCAGCCGTTTCTGTCCTCCGCTAACTCCTTTACTTTCTGATATGACATGACCTTAACCTTCTCTTTTATTTGCTCAAAGTAGTTTCTTCTTGGCCTTCCTCTTCCTCTCTTTCCTTCAATCTTTCCTTCTATAATGGTCTTAAGGAAAAGGTCATGTCTTAGCAGATGGCCTATCATTACTCCTCTTCTATTTTCTATGGTTGTCAATATTTGTCTTTTTTCGTTTATTCTTGACAACACTTGTTCATTCGTCACTTTTTCCGTCCACTTTATGCCTTCCATTCTACGCCAACACCACATCTCGAAAGCTTCTAGTCTCTCCCTCTCTCTTTGTGTCAGTGTCCACGTTTCACTGCCGTATAGTGCTATACTCCAAATATATGACTTTACAAAACGTTTCCTGGTTTTAACGGAGATTTTTGATTTTAAAATGAACTTTTTCCTGTTAAAAGCCTGTTTGGCCATAGCTATTCTTGCTTTAATGTCTTGATTACATCTGGATTGGCTATTAATAATGCTTCCTAAGTATTTAAACTGTTGAACCTCTTTGATTTCAGTGTTATTTAGCATGATCGGTTTGTTTTTAATATTTGTTTTTGATGTCGTTAAGATTTTAGTTTTATTTATATTAATTTTTAAATGAAATTCTTTAAATATTCTGTCCATGGTGGTAAGTAATTTTTCCAACTGAATACTATTTTCTGCTAGAGCTGCTATATCATCTGCAAAACGAATAAAGAATATTTTTTCACCATTGAATTTCACAGAGCCTTTTGCTTCTTCTATTATCCTCTTAACTGCAGACTCAATAAATAAATTGAAAATAAGTGGTGAAAGTGGACACCCCTGTCTTACTCCTTGTTGGATCTTCGCTTTCCTTCTTTCCTCTCCAATCTCGATGTAGGTTTCCTGTTCTCTGTACAGCTCGTAAATGATTCTTCTATCTCTGAAGTCCACTCCCGCTTCTCGGAGTGTAGTCATCATTAGCTTCCAATTCACTTTATCGAATGCTTTCTCTAAATCGATAAAAGCAATATGTGTATTCAAACCCAGGTCCATCCGCCTATCTATTACCAATCTCAGAGCCAGAATAGCCTCCCGTGTACCCTTGTTTCTCCTAAACCCATACTGGTCCGGTCCTATATGTTCTTCTACTTTCGCCCTGAGCCTGTTTTGTATTATTTTTAGCAGTATTTTGGATGGATGTGAGATTAGGCTTAGGGTTCTGTGTTCCTCGCATTTAAAATGTATTCAGTTTCTTAGGAAGTGTTACCGTTTTACTCACTTTAAAGTCATCTGGAACTACGCCTGTATTATAAATAGTACTTATTATTTCAAAAAGTTCTTCCATAAGGGGTTCACATTCTGCTTGCTTTATCAATTCTATATATAGTCCATCATTTCCTGCTGCTTTCCCGTTTTTAATATCATGTAGTGCTCTTTTAAATTCCTCCTTAGTTATTTCGGGTCCTAAATTGTTGTCATTTACTTCTATCTCTGTTTCCAGCTCTTCTGTTGTCATACCTTCGCCATCATATAAGCCCTCTATGTATCTTTGCCAACGCTCTACAATTTCTTTGTTGTCCAGGAGTAATTTTCCTTGTTCATTCAACAGTGCTGTACTTCTAGTTATGTGCTTCTTATCTAATTTTTTTATTAAATTATAGGCCTTATCAATATTCCCTCTCTTAATATACTTATCTATAAGTTCGCAAGCTTCTGCTACTTCTGCATCTTTTTGGTTTCTACATTTTGTTGTAATCTTGTTTGTCAGTCTTTTATACATACGGATACTATCTTCATCGTGTTTGTTTTTATACTCTCTCCTTTCTATCATCAGATCTTTTATTTCTGTGTTTAACCACTTCTTTCTAGGTACTATCTTTTCCCTTTTTAAATGTTGTTCAGCAGACGTTTTAATAATATCTCTAATACTGTTCCATCTATTATTTATACATCCACTTTCATTATCAATAGAACTACACTCCTGTTCATTATCTGTACTCTTATATAAAGCTATCTTATCACCTAATGTATTACTATATTGCACTGCATTATTGCACGTCTTGTCCTTAAGTTTGCTGAGATCAATTTTCTTTGTTTTATTAAATCTACGTTTCTTCTTCGCTACAAATGAATGTTTACTTATAAGGAGATTGTGGTCTGTATTTATGTCTGCTCCTGGTAATGTTTTACATACTGTGACTTGAGATTTGTGTTTGTTTCTGGTCAGTATAAAATCTAACTGATATCGGCCTATATCACCTGGCATCTTCCAAGTGTACAGTCTTCTCTTCGGTAATTCGAACATAGTGTTGAGTATTACTAGGTCATATTCATCACAGAACTGTATAAGTCTTTCCCCTCGTTTATTTCTCTTACCCAGTCCAAATTTTCCCATCGTCTTACTAATTGATTCATCTCCCACTACGGCATTGAAATCGCCCATTATTATTAAATTGTCCTTATCATTAGCTGAGTCTAAAATTGAATCCAGATTGTTATACATTTCCTCTATCTCATCGTCTGAATGGCTACTCGTTGGCATGTAAATTTGTACAATTAAGTGATTTATTTTCTCTGTCTTTAATTTAATCGCAGTAATTCTGTCGCTGTAATGTATAGTATTTTCCACAAGGTTGCCCCAATTTCTGTTCAACACTATTGCCGTCCCGTTTGTACCTTGTTGTTCCCCTGTGTATATAACTCTATAGTCTCCACTCCAGTAATCTCCATTACCCCCCCATCTTGTCTCACTTATACCCAAAATATCGATGTGTAGTCTTTCCATTTCCATCTTCAGTTCTTCCAGTTTTCCTTCCGGTAGCATTGTTCTGACATTCCATGTTCCTATTTGACAAGGGTTTCGCATGATGACGACCGGCGTAGCCTTGTGTCTACGTCTGCCGGACTCGGACCGCCACGGCATGTTACCTCGTGGTAGCCCGTTGTCAAGGACATTATTTCTTTGATTCGACATAACCATTGCTCATTATTAGGGAAGTTAGTGTGGTGGTTTCCCCATTTGCCTTCCACACCGCAGTTTTACAGCCGAATGTACGCCTGTAAATATCCTGACTAGAGCCCTACTGGAATCCTTTTCCTCGGCCTCTACCCGGTACTGACATCGCCGCTGCCCAATGTCAGGGGAGTGCTTATTTGATGGCGGCACTTACTCGCCATGTCACAGAAGTCGTCTTTGGGTTTTTTGCAACATTTTATAGGATAACCACTCCCACGTGATCACCCGTTGCACCCTGTTGACTCTGTCGCTGTTTGGTCGGGGACTGCTTATTGGGTATTCGCAGCTGACCATCATATCTGATGGTCGTGTCACTATCCGCCACCTGTGACCCCGTTGGTAGCCTACAGCTCAGCCCCAACATTAAAATCTATGATATGTATTAAATTAGTGAAAAAAAAAACAGTATTTCGAAATAGTCTAAAAATACTTAAATATTAATATATTGCTGTAAGGTTCTACAGTGGTAAAGACGTTTTTTTCATACAAATGGTGAGGCATCCAAGAATCACTGAGTTACTCGATTTATGGATATTAGCTGTGGTTCTTTAATTACCAAGAGGTTTAATTGCTGTTTTGGTCCAAAACTATCGCAAGTGATACTGCAATTAAACGTCTTTCTAAATAACAATACAAAAATATGAAGTGAGGGCCAAGTATTCCAAAATCTGGATTTAAAAAAAGTGTCTGAAAATTATGTACATGAAAAAGTAGAATGGCCCACTAATCTTGGCAAAGCCGGAGCTAATTCAGCTGATTTTTCAAAATCTGAAAGCAAGGATGCTCAATTACTCAAAACAGGCTAATCTGGTGAGAATTGGTTGCCTTGCTACTTGCTTTTATATCCCAAACCTATTTCCGAGTGGTAATTTTATTCCAAACATGAAGCCAGTATGGCTGGCAGACACCACATAACATTGTTTTTATCACAAGGTATTTTCCACCTAAGACGTACCTACTTGTAAATAATAATAAATAAATGCCGTTCTATAAAAAAATTAAAGATTAAAAAACTATTGATTTTTTTTAAAGATTTTTTTTTATCTTTTCTCTGTCATCTGGAGGTGAGTCATTCCCGTTGCCACCATCGTGTTACTCCTACAGACAAACCTTTTTAAAGTAGTTTATAAAGGCTCCAAGCCACACGTTCATGTGTTAAGATGTTGCACTTGACCGAGTTCTCTGTCGCTTTCTGCTCACATATACTGCACATGTATGTACCACACGGATCACTAGCACACCTACGATATTTAGAGGCCAAAGATCTTTTCTAGACCTCTCTGTATGTTATTTACTATTAAATATCTTTGGACAATCTTACACAACAAATCAACCTAGTCCCAAACTAAGCAAACTCAAACTCAAACTCAAATATTTTATTGCACACATCACAAATATATTACAAATATATTATTATAATGAACCCCGTAAGGGCACAGCAATAGACTTATATCTAGACTAACTTAGACTACTTAAGCAGTCTTTCCTACTTACTTCACTGTTTATTTATAAAAAAAAAGAAGAGAACAAAAGAAAATTTATCATTTGTGGGACGCATCATCAAAAAATTCCTGTAATGTATAAAAACTTTTATGGATTAGAAAAATATTTAATGATCTTTTGAATTGATTTATCGGCTTTATGGATTTTATTGCTAGTGGTATTTTATTATATATTTTTATACACATCATATGTGGTCCAGAATGATATATTTTTAAGCTAGATATAGGAATGTACTATGGGTACCAAGTGACGATATACATACTTATATAGATACTTAAATACATAGAAAATATCCAAGACTCAAGAACAAATATCCGTGTTCATCACTCAAATACATGCCCTGACCGGGATTCGAACCAGGGACCTCCAGTCATTTTCCCCAAAATATGCTTATTACAATTATACTACTTAGCCTACTTAAGTAAATGTAAGTGGTAAACAACAAAAGAGAATTGAAAGAAAAACGAGGAAAAAATAACAATAGGTATTTACAATGTGTAGTTACACAAGAAAACAAAACATGTCCAATCGTTTTATATGCTTTCCTGCAAGAAATGTGTCAACTAGATACAATGAAAATTAAAGACTCTTTACGCTATTTAGGTATTTGGTTTGGGCCATGCATTTCTGTCTGTTAGATAGTCCTCAACCCTATAATAAGCCTTTGACATCAATGTTTTAATTAGGTAATTTTTAAGAGCTGGAAAGAGTAAATTCAAAATTTCATCGGGTTTTCACATTCAAGTTTTCACATAGGTGCGACAGAGAGGGAGAACTTCGTTTGTGGTCCGCGGTAGCACTTCAGGTGTTAACCGATGTCGTGTCAGTCCCGATTTACATTACATGACCAAGTTGCGAACATTGTCAAGTGGCTTAACTATCCCTGAGCCTTTACCATGAGTTTACATGACCGTACTCGCTAACGACTGCGTAAAAATCTTAATGGGCAAAAGTGCAGCGTCTTTGGCGGTTACGCATCAGAATTAAGAATCGGCATACTAAATCGTTTACGCAGCCGCTAGCGAGTACGGTCATGCAAACTCATGGTAAAGGCACTGTTCGCGATGGTACTGTCTGTGGCTTTATAGGCCGGGCCCGATAAAGCGATAGGAGTACGCGGTTGGAGAGTGGCCTGGGAAAAATCCAGGGGAAAACCTCCGACACGACCACGCGTGTGGTTTGGAACACTGGAATACTCTAACCCCATTATTCATAAACGTCTATCAAACCTATATTAGTTAACTGGCCGCTAAAGTTCGTTTGTCCTTATCTGTCACTTTGACACATGTGCTTGTGAGACAGTGACAACAGACATTTTAGTTGGCAGAGGTTTGTTAAGTTTTATGAATAAGGGGGTAAGAGTTTGCGATCCAGTGAGAGTCTGAGGTGTGAGTGGAATCGAGCTACTGGGAGTTTTGTCGCTCACGTCGCTGGTTCACTAACCCTAGCCTAGCTGAGAAGAGTCCAGCAAGAAACTCAGCTAGGCCCGACCTGGGTCGGACAACTCTGCCCAGTGTGCGGGGTTAGAGGGACGAATATTGATTGATTGATTGATTTATTTCACAATATACAATTTCACTTAAAATTACACATAGTAAATTTTGAGGAATTTATATTGTGAGCGTCAGTTTTGAAACATGTACAAATTAGGTAGATACATTAAAATTATATACCATAAAAAATATTTATCAATGCATGTCAATGAAATACAGAATTAAGATTTGTCAATAATTTTAAATATCACCTTACGGGTCGTCAATAATCTAAAAAATACATGTCAATAAAAAATAGAATATAATAAATCTAACTAGTTATGTCATAATACTCATTTATAGAATAAAGTGGATTTTCCAATAAATAGGGACTATATGTGTCTATGTTGTCGCGACCGAGTGTACCTACGTGCCGTGTCTGAGTTGTGTGTAGACCTGAGTCATCATCATCATCATCATCATTTCAGCCGAAAGACGTCCACTGCTGAACATAGGACCTGAGTATATACTTTTAATTTCAACTCGATATCTCCACGCGTTCTTAAAATAAAGGGTCTTGACAGACAGACGGACAACATTTTTTCCTTTTGAGGTCCGGTACCCTAAAAAGTATGAAACTACGGCCTTGACCCACTACGGGGCTCAAAAATCCCACTGATACCGTATTAAAAAAAAAAACTATAACCATAAATAAGGAAGAGAACGACCATCAACCTCCAAACTTGTTAACGCCTACGATGATTAATTTGGCAAAATAATAAACCATATAAATGCATAAATTGGGATCATAAATATCATCTCAATGTCAAGCTTGATTATAATATTGGTTGGATCGATCATATGGTTAGTCTAATAACAGGATATACGGTGGTTTTTAAGGTAATCTTGTGACGGCGGATACAGTTATTTGTCGTTAAAAATATGATGTATTTAATAGTAGTTTGTTCGTTTTTATTCTATTTAAAGTATGATAATTATTATTTATGCAGTGACTTATCAAAACTACTACATAATTATCTACCGATCCTTTGAGTGATTTGTTATGAATCTATAACAATATAATATGTGACAACTAAAATAAGAGTTTAAATAAAACGGCAATTATAGTAAAAAAATCAAATATAACGAATTACAAAAAAAAGGTCTGCCTAGGGATGTCAAAAAATGGATTATTAAAAAATCGATTTGGATTTTTGAATAAATCGATTAATAAAAAAACGATTACGGTTTTCACAGCCGATTAATCGTAACATAATTAATCAAATAATATTGTAAGCTACCACCTTGAGAATATTAGACGGTACTGAGTTCTAATAAAAATCCCGTCATTAAGTATGTGGACATCTATCTATACCAATAAATCTAATACCCACGCCCCTTTTAGGTGTCGCGGATTTTAAAACATCCGGATTTGATTTTGAGTGGGGTCCATTTCGTGACACGACTGTTATTGTATTATACTTGTGACCTATTATTATGTACCTATCCCTTTAAAAAGGAACATTGATATATTAAAAAAAAACCTACAAATAAAAATATCTTCAAAATCAGTGCCGATGGCCAGTGTGCCCAGAAGGCTGGCCGCATTGCCACGCTGTATAGCAACGGTAAAGCGTTGTGCAACGTATTGGCCAGCCCTGGTCATCTGTGGCTTCGATCAGACTATCCCTTGTTTGTCACGAATAAATGTTTGAATTAGAGATGACTACTAAATTAGTAGTTACTAGTAAACTCGGGCGGGCGCCGATTAGTAGTATTACCAATAATGGAATGATTTCTAAGTTATTCGACTTATTCGAATCATTATAATAATCGAGTAATAGAATTAGTATCATTCAAAGTCGCGCATCACTAGTTTGAATCTGAATCTAAGTGATCTGTTAACTTAGTGTGCCTAGTTACCTACTAATCACTACATAATATAAAACAAAGTCGCTTTCTCTGTCCTTATATCCCTATGTATGCTTAAATCTTTAAAACTACGCAACGGATTTTGATGCGGTTTTTTTTAATAGATAGAGTGACTCAAGGGGAAGGTTTATATGTATAATACATGCATCAGCATTGCACCCGTACGAAGCCGGGGCGGGTCGCTAGTAGTAAATAAAATACGCGCGTCTCAGTCATTTTACGTTTGTAGAAATGTTAATAGGTATTTTAAATTGTAACGAACCTTTGCCATTGATGCTGGTCGCGTGACCGACGTATTTACGAATGTCTATAATAGATGTCCCCGTTTATTGCTCTTTTGTATAAATCAAGTTCACGTTCCGAGGCACAGAGGGGCTAATTCGAAATTCGTACCGTGCCGTCTCTTTCACTCATATAGTGTGACACGAGAGTGAAAGGGACGGCATCGAAGTTCGGAATACAGAGTCAGAAAAGCCCAATGTCATCGGACACACACGAGACACGAGCTTTCTGCATATGTAGGTGAATGTCACCGGTAATTAATGGCTCGGGCTTGAGGATCACGATCGATATAGATGCGATACTTTGCTGCAATGCAATACCAATAATTGTTGCGAACGCAACTCTTATTTAATTTTATACATATATAATAACTTAGTATGCAGTAGCAAAACGCGCCCGTCGGGCACGGTTAGTATAAGAGCGGCTTTTTTAAAGCCACCAATAGCAACGCTTCACATACGCTTTATCCCTACCATTGTAACATACGTTAACTCAAATTATCTAATCTTGCTCGTCATTACCTATTCTTTGTTCTCACATACAACCACTTCTGCACATACCTCTTTTGGCCAAACTATTTTGTAAATCAGCACCTATTGAAATTATACAGTCAACTTTATATCGAAGTTTTATTTGAGTCGTCGAGTTCCATCATCACCGGCACCGGCGTCTACAATAATCATAATCATCATCCTAGCGTTATCCCGGTAGTTGCATCCTGAAGGATGCCCAGGGTCGGCTACCTAATCCCAAGATTTGGCGTAGGATTTGCGACTGCCATCTGACCTTCCAACCCGAGGGGAAACCAGACCTTATTGGAATTAGGCTTGTCAAGTGAGTGGGCAACTTGACTGTTAGAAGCTCTCAAGCCGCCCGAAGGCCTTGGCTCAACGACTGCTATCATAGACAGCAAGCGGGATCAACGGCTTAACGTGCCTTCCAAAGCACGGGAGTGCTCAGTTAATAACCACTCAAAGCGGTCACCTATCCAATAACTGACCTAGGCCGACGTTGCTTAACCTCGCATACCGCACGCGGTACGCTGCTGGGCTACGAGCGCTATATCAATAATAATAAATGATAATAATATATACTTTATTGTGCACGTGAACAACAAAATACAAAAAAAACTTAGACTAACATTAATGCAACAACAGGCGGCCATATCACTAAAAAGCGATACCAATATATGCGTACTCTCTGCCGAGGTCCTTATATTTATTACGCTTTAATATTCTAGCATTTTCCGCCGCTGGGTGCAGCGACTTCCATCGAAGTACAGCTTTTACTATACTTCGATGGAAGTCAAGTTTTCCCCTCTAAGTTAAATGGTCATGGTAGTCGCTATCCTCTATCCGTTTTAGAATTTAGAATTAAGTTAAAAATTCTATATTATTATTATTCACTCTTAAACTAGGGAAGAGCGGTGCCTCCCAATACAGGCAATTTTTGCTTACCGGGCGGTTCCATCCCCTGGATCATAAACTATGTGTTTTTTGTGAAATAAAGAATTTTATTTTTATTTTTTATTTTGTTTATTATCCTACGCTAAAGGGTTATACTTAGTTGAAAAAACAAAAGTCGTCTCTCCTGTGGTCAATAGCTAACGGTTTATGTGCATGTTAGCTGTTTTTATTACAGGGATTTATAGAAACGGAGACACTGTTTATGCGGGTTACTGGTCCAATCTAAAATTAAGCTTTGTAGCTTAGCTTTTGGTATGTCCACAGAAAAGATGCGAACCTAAATCCGTGTATGACCTTAAATCTTGGGATTGTGTTACAACTGGGAAAATGTTAATTTATTTCGGTTTCAGTTTAAAGAAACTTTATTGTCTAAAGAAATAACAGAAATTTCACTTACAAGACAGCTTTTAAATAGTTAACTTAGGTATCTAAAACAATCTTACAGGTTACGCAATAAGCAAGCATTTCAATAATTAGATTAGATTAGATTTATTTCTTTCTTTCTGAAAATTTACATGGTATTTTATAAAAATGTCAATTGGTAAAATATCATGGATTCACAAAAAGATCGTCAGATTGTATATGAATTAATAATAATAAAATAATAATACAGTCTAACACAAAAGAAGAATATTTTTTAAACAATATAAAATAATTCAATAATAATAATATGGTACAATGGCAAATAGGTGTAATTAAAATGTCAAAAACTGACAATTATTCAATGTGACAATTATTCAACAAACATTTGTATTATTAAACTTACGAGGCCAAGAAGAGTAAAATTAAAACTAAGAATAGACCCTATTAGTTCTGATCTAAAGTAGTTTACATACTTAACCCGCCGTCTGCTGGTCCCTGGGATCCCAAATCTCATTATAAAAGAATGCTATTGTTTTTTTTTTCGGGAGACGACGACTTAACATACAAGGTTTAACTGATTCTTATAACCTGGACGACGTAATCACAGCGTCCAAAGAAAAGAAAGATGGAACGCTGCGCGGCGTCCAACTCAGACACGACCGTACACTTAGGATCGGTTTTATAAAGATCCGTTAGACCTTATGTCGGTTTGTTATGTCAAAAAATGTACTGACTTACTGAAATTTGATCTGACATTTGGTCTAACGGATCTTTATAAAACCCGGCCTTAGGCATTCCAGTTTACCGCGCGATCGCAACAACACTGACACATATCCCTCGTTCCGGTACTGCCGCACGCCGGGTAGAGTCAGTCCGACCCAAGTCAGGCCTAGCTGCGTTTCTTGACTCTTCTCAGTCAGGCTAGGTTTAGTGAACAAGCACAAAACTCCCAGTAGCTCGATTCCACTCACACCTCAGATTTCGTTGTAACCGCTAAACCGATCTCACTGGAGCGCAAACTCTATATTCCAGTGTTCCAAACCACACGCGTGGTCGTGCCGGAGGTTATCCCCTGGATTTTCCCCAGGCTACTCTCCAACCGCGCACTCCTATCGCTTTATTGGGCTCGGCCTATAAAGCCACAGTCAGGTCCAAAAAAAAAACAAAAAAAAAATTGTTATAAACCCGAACCTTAACGTATCTACGCACTTATCTGAAGCTGTTGTGAGTAAGAAGCTCGATCACGATTTTACCTCAGATCGCATCAGAAAAGGCGTTAAGGTTAAGGCACAGCCCAGAAAGGTTCCGCTGAGCCTTGTAGGGGCTCTAAAGGCCTGTTAAACCAAATAAAAAACATTTGTTCATTTCACGTTAACTGTCAAAGTGTACATTTAAGGTCAATCTAAACTCATCGAAGAAAATATTTTATTTTTTATACAACGCCGGTGTCAAACAAGCGTACGGTCCACCTGATGATAAGAGACGCCCGCAACTCCAAAGGAGTCACGTACACGTTGCCGACCCTTTATGAAATTTGAGAATTCACTGTGATGAGAGCAGAAAGGACAAATTTAGGTCCCTCGCTCTCAACACAGTGCATCCTCGGGAGCTCTGGCAACCTTGCTCACCTCCAGGAACACAACACTACGTACTTGTATAGTAGATAATGTTATTATGGCTGTGGTCTTCTGCAAGGTGGAGGTACTTCCCCAGTTGGGCTGCTCCAAATTCGAGCAAGATGACATTTTGCTGTGCCCTACCTCTCTTAATAAATATTAGAGGACAATATCATAAAGAATAGGACTAGCTCCATAATAAACCTGTTGCCTCCCGGTGCAAATAAAATAAAACATATTTATATATATATTATTTATTTCATATAAATATATTATTTATATCATATTATTTATTACATATAAATATATTATATTACAATATAAATTACATTAATGTCAGATCATAAGAATGAATAATTACAGGATTAAACGAACTTACCTGAAGTGAAGTTCTATCCTGATTATATGAAGTATTCAGTCCGTGGTATATTAACTTGAGAGACGGGAGTTACCATTGCCTAAACGCCGCGATTTTCATAGCCCCTAGATAAAAAAAAAAATAAACAGCACCTGTCAACACTACAGATGTCAAAGTCATTAAGTTTAGAGCTAAATAAAGAAAACAATAGGGAAAAAATTAACATGTACTTATCATGATAATATTTGGGAGGGAGGGACCTACCTACCACGGACTGAATACTTCATATAATCAGGATAGAACTTCACTTCAGGTAAGTTCGTTTAATCCTGTAATTATATTCGTATTAAGTCCGTGGTATATTAACTTGAGAGATGTTTAGAGAAATTAACATCACTCTTACACCAATTACATAATAATGTACACCCATTACACCATAATGCTCTAATTCAAATCTTAAACGTTTTCATAAAAAATAAACAAGAATACCAGAATACCGGTACCAGATCTCATTTCCTCTCATCCACCATCTTTCGAGGTATGCCTACAATAGGCCGACTATGATGTGTGTATAATTTCCAATAGTTTACGTATGACTATAGTACACGCTACGAGGAATTATTGACGCTGCAGGTTTACAATTTCATTTGATTTTACAATATATATTGCGTTGGTATAAAACCTGACATTGAGTTACTTTATTATCATTATAATAATATGACATTGAATTACTTACATTATTAACTATCATTATTTCATAATAATAATATGAATTTATAGAATCTGCTTATTACTTATTATAAATTTAAAAAATATGATTATTTATTATTATCATTTAGGTACTTTACTAATCAAAGTACAGAACACCTAATATACATACATTTTCCTGCAAAACTGTATTAACATTTGCCCTGTGGGTAATAATGAGTATAAGTATACCATTATAACAAAAATTAATTAATATCAAGAATTTAATATCCCAAAGGTAAACTTTATACATGCGCGGATTGCATTTTAGTTGTCACTAAAAATGTACAAAAAATGGTCTATTATATTGACCGCAATTTTAATATTTGAAATAATACCTTGTAAACTACCTTCTATGATATCCATTTAACTACGGTAAGATCTCTATAAATATGAATGATGTCTAGAGCTCATACCTCCTTTTCACTATTCTTTATAAATTATAGGTCCGTCATGAAATCATGATTACAGGCTACTTTAAAAAGTTTTTGAATAATATTGATTGAAAATACCTGTCTTGCAATTGTTGTTAACATAAAAAGGTGACATTTTTAGGGAAAGGTTTTTGTTCCTAGTTTTAACTTTTTTAGTTTGTATTAGCTGCTACAAAAATCCCAGACAAAGGCAGCCAATAATCCTCTTAGTCATTATATTTTCTGGTTATTCAACTATGTTTAGTTATTATTCAGTATCTTTAGCCCGGAGATAATATGACAATTATAACATGCTTAGAAAGTGGAAATGGCCCATATGAAAGGGGGTCAAAAAATATCAACAAAAACCTTGCTTGGTGGTGGAGTGGATAAACCCGTAAAGGTTGATTTGAATTGAATTTGAATGCTTTTGACGACTACGACATATCTTTCTTATAAATACTTAAGTACTAAGTTTATACTTAGACTTAATAAGAAGTAACATAATCAGTGTTTTAGTTTTCCCGCGGAATAATAATTTAAAATGATAGTTGATTTTTCTATTCCATTCATCTAAGTTTATCTGGAAGAGGTCCTTTATGAGGATAAGTTCGCCTTCGATCTTTAATCGTGTGCGACAAATTTACACATAATGTTTTACCTGATATGGAATAATAATTAACTTCCATACATTTACTTTATTAGGGACCATACTGAAATAATTATTTTAATGATTAGTTGCACCTCTCCTATATAGAACATTTTTGTTACGCATAATATAATGTTAAATATGTAGATAATATGCAAAACTATTATCTGTACTTAGAGCCTGAAGACTCATAGCATTATAGTATTCTTGGCTTTAGGGAAACCGCGCAATGCGCAACAGACCTTCTTTTGAATGCTTTATGTTGGCTTGTGTATGTAGAGAGGATTGATACTTTGACTAGTATCAAAAAACAGTAACCCTTCCTTTTGGCTCTGCCGTCGTCGGGTCAAAAAGGGGTACCTATCAAAGTTAAGATATCATAAATAGCACAGGAACGAAAACATCCATGGTCTTCTTCATGCTAATGCAAATTAAAAATATAATAAAGGCTTGTACAATAACATTTGTAGAAATGTAGAAAAACACATACTTGAAATACTGTGATTACAGTGAATATGAATCTGTTCGATTACCTTGATTGACTTTGATAACTACAGATTTCGATGAATTTTAATTTGCTTGATGTATGAAACAATGTAGTATAGATGAGAGCAAACAGCCTATACAATAAATATGGGTTAATGCAATCATATTATATAAAATATTTATATCTTTTTTGGTTTTTGCCCCAACATATTGTTGCACAAATTTGGTTGAGCTTCTCCTGACCAGATGCCCTTTAGGTTTTCACAATAGGTACACATCCTAAATAATTGTTTCATGAATATACTTCACTTCATACATATGGTCCTATTTAAACATCTGAAAATATTTGTAAGTTATCATTTTTGAAGTGATTTCTTTTACTAAAATGTTGTAACGATCCACCACATTAATTCCATTTTGACCAGTCCATTTGTAGGTATCTATTTTTCTTCCAAAATTACTTTATGTATCTATATTAGTACTTGTATGTAAATACTCAACCCAAAAACAATATTTTTTATGTCCAAATATTTTTAACAACTGTATTTTCTGAATGGACAGTAGGAATAATTTTTATTCCGTCCATAGAGTTCCTATCATGACTCTGGAAAAAATGAATATAAGGGAACCACACCAATACATAGTCAATATATAAAGATTTCATAAATATCAATCAAATATTCTTCATGTATTTATCATATTATGTTGAATTCTTAAAATACATTTCCTAAGACTTGCAACTGAACTCTTTGAATGGTAAAATAATGTATATAGTTTGTTCACCACCATTCACTGAATGGTAAAATAATGTATATAGTTTTTTCACACTACCATTCACATCATAAATAAAACTCAACTATAAAGATAGTTCTTTAAAGTTTACCTGACCATTACTCTTCATATTGACTTAGTCTTTTTGTCCAAACAAACGGGCGGTAAGAAGATTAATTGTTATATGCCCACATTATATTTCAGAAAGTTCTTTGAAATTTCAGAAAAAGTGTAAAAACTGCCTTACACTTGGTTGGCATTTTGTAATTGCTCAATTTGTCTCCCCAAATTCGAATTTAATCTTCAATAACAAATAGTAGTGAAGGAATACTTTGTACCTGTTCTGGAGAACAATAAAGAATATTTGTATTGTATTGTATTGTATCTATTTTCCAGGTAATAATAAATTATGTGGTTGTTGAGTAAACTAAATGTTCAGTTCTAAAGAAAGTTTTTCAAAGTTCCCATATCAAGATGCAGTGTTTCTTGGTCTCCTTTGGCAGAAAATGTGGATGCTTGCAGTCAGACAGTTACCATTTTCTATAGATACTATTTTATATTTTACATCTAGATTGGTCTGTGACCCTGAAAATTTGGAACCCTTCGACAGAATGTACAGTCTGGGTATATTTATGATGAAGAAGACGTCTATTGACTTCTCATATAGGGATTTCCTTCATAATTATATAAATTTTGGTAATTGTTAGACTTGTGTCAATTGACACATTTTAGACCTTAGTCTTAGGCCTTAGAATAAACAACTTTTTGCAAATCTATACAAATTGTGGTAATCCTTTAATACATTTGTTGGATGAAGTTTGTAACATTAATACTTCTAGGCAAGAACTGTTGCATCACAGGTTTGAAAACTCACAAGATCCCATCACATAACATATGATATCTCTATAGTCTTTGATATCTCTATTGGCCACTTGACGGGTATGTGTTATTGATAACAAAGTATCCAACTTTGCTATGATTTGTGAAAATTGTTTAAGTTTCAAAGCTTGACAATGGATTTAACTTTTTTAAGATTTGAGAAAATTGTTTAATTGTTAAGGCTTGATAATGGAACCAACTTTGTTATGAGTTGTGGTACCTTGTGCAGGTATTTGATGTTAGGTACCTTCTGCTGCTAACTTGTCCTTCCTCTTGAGTGCTTCTTCCTTTCCAATGAACCTTGCCATCTACTATGCATTACTCAATCAAGAACTGAATTGTATTCTGGATCTATAAAGCTGAAGTTAACTTAACTTAGCAAAACGGTACAAAATTAATTTCCGGTATACTGTTGCAACATAAAGTCAGGTGTTATTTGGCCACACTGACCGGGTAACAATACCCAACAGTTCTGAGTAACACTTTCCAACGGAAAGGATACATTAAATAACAGAAGAAAACCCTTCTTATTTAGGTTCTATTTGTACAAGTTTATATAAACTATTTTTGTATAAATTATTTTCATAAAGCTAGCTAATAGTTTCCCCCAACGGGAGTAGTGTTTAAAGTCATAGAACAAAATTGTATGTTTATAAGGATTTATGATTACTCTTATTAGTGTCAGAAAATTAGTAGGATGCAGATCTGACTTAGATTTTATATTCCAACGGAATAAGTGCCACAATGATAATGTATTCTTTCGTACACTCTAGTAAGTTTTGTTACACAAATCATGGAAAACCATGATACAAGCTTTAAAAATCAAACGATACGTGTAAGAACCTTGTATTGAAGGTTATAACAGAAATATTAATTAACACTCTATATTTCTGCATTATCTCGAAGAGACTTAGTCTTTTCCAATGGAAAAACGCCATAATATGACCTAGTGTAAAAAAAATCATGGTTTTCAAAACTTGAAAACCGGGTATAAGACATTTAGACTGTTTGTGAAAGCATCAGTGAATAACATCAAAATGCAGCTTATCTCAAAGAGATCCTTTCTCCCAACGGGGAAAGGCGACATAATATAACATATTATGTAGTAATAGTGGCATTTCATGTAAATAAAGAAGTGTTTTTGTCGTAACTTACGAGCTGAAGCCCTTTTCAAATTTTACGATTTTCACGTATAAATATCGTGATTCCTAACATCCTTTCACTCTTTTGCTTCTATTTATCCATTTCGGTGTGTGAGATGTTGCTGAAACATGATATTTCACTGAAAAAAAACACTTTTCCCTAAGCGACGTAACGTTTCGTTTCGGCGCGGAAACTTCCAATGACTTTGACATCTGTAGTGTTGACAGGTGCTGTTTATTTTTTTTTTTATCTAGGGGCTATGAAAATCGCGGCGTTTAGGCAATGGTAACTCCCGTCTCTCAAGTTAATATACCACGGACTTAATACGAATATAATTATGATCGTCAAAGTTGTAACAATTGAGATTATGAATAAATTATACAATACAAGATTCTAAAAATACTAAACTAATATGGCATTCAATTTAGTATCGGTTGAATCCGGTCTGCAGATCGATCTGAAATCCTTACTAAAATAATACAATATGTCACATGTGCGTTGCGTGTTTCTAGGGATGTCACTTCCGTGTTAAAAAATCGATTATTGAATAATTGATTATTTTGCACCAAATTTAAATCGATTAAAAAACAATCGATTTTTGAAGAAATAATAGTCGATTTTCAATAATCGATTTTTTATTTATTTCTCCTATGTGATCGGTTCCACTGTGATTATTATCATGCGATACACTCATATCATGATCAGAATACAGTTGCCGGCAAACATCTTGAACCTGCGCAGTAGCCGATTTACGTAGAAATCAAGCTACTGCTCACTCAAGCTTAAGCCCAAGATGTTTGCCGGCAACTGTAACAAGAATGTTAACGTGTATTGCAGTATCGTGATAATATCTGAGCAAATCCGGATATTTTTAATCCGCGATACCCAAGGGGCGTGGCTTCAATATTAGCTTCATTGCTAGAAATGTCCTCATAATGCCAGGGTCTTTACTAGGACTTTGTAGACGTCTATATTCTCATGCCCAAGGTGGTAGCTTACAATATTCTTTGATAAATTATGCTGTGAAAATCATAACAGATTTTTTATTAATCGATTTATTGCAAAATCTAAATTGATTTAAAAATAAACCGTTGTTCTCTTATTAAGTGTAAATATGTCTCACGTTAGTGTAAATTTATGATTTAAATATCAGTTATTTTTTAAATAATAATCGATTTTAAATCGATTTTTTAATAATCGATTATTTTTTGACATCCCTACGTGTTTCATGCAAAGGCATTGAGCTTAACTAGATCTAGACGTTCCAAAAACCACCCACAGCTACGTATAAAGATCGAAGCAGTAGCACAACTCGAATACTTATCACGGATGCGATCGAAAGTCAGAAAAGGAGTTGAAAAATATTTGCTAACCTCGCGATTTATAGAGTATCTGCTCTGCTGGCATGACAAATGCACGCAAATAATAATACCACAACCGAGTGAGACGGTCTTATACATTTTTGTGTAAGAGCGACAGAGAGTTACATATCATTTGTTGTCTTTGTCATAGTTTCACTTTTTTGTCAAGCACAATCTATTTGATATGACAATTGTGTCCAATTACGTCAGACAAACGATTCAAAATTCAAACATTTATTCTGCCTGTAGGCCTCAAGGGCTCTTTTGTATGTCACAGTACAATAGAAGTACAATGATATTATTTAGTAACATGTATACAAAGCAATATCGACCAACAGATAAATAAATGCACATATTTACTGAACTTATATTATAATACAGAAACGTAAAGAGTCTCTGTCGTCAAATATCATATAAGCGGAGATGTAAAAGGTCCCCATAGTCATATAAGTTTTGGTGGTATAAAATGTCTCTAAATGTCAAAACAAGGTATACAAAATAAAAATGCCCGCCCAAGTTAAGGAGGAAATTTATGGTAAACCGTCAGCCATTTTAAACAAAGTCTCAATTTATCTGAATAAGACCTATTCCGCCAAGCACTATAGGATCTCTATAAAAATATTTTATACTCTAAGATAAATGGCGTGGGAATGGAAATCCACAAGGGATTCTAAGGCGATAGGTATACTTACAGACTTGCAAGTGCAACAGAGGGAAAACTTAGATTACGGTTTCTTAAACTGATGCTTACGAAATTTTGCGAGCAAAGGGGACATAAACAAAATGACAAAATGGCTCACAAAATACCGTTCAAGTTGAAATATGTAATGTCATATAATTACCAGTCTACTACGAACTTCGAAATCCGATCTTTGTATTATGCCGTCCCTTTTACTCTCTTATTATACACTATATGAGTGAAAGGGACGGCACGATACGGATTTCGAAGTTCGAAGTTCGGAGTAGCCCCTCAGATTCGATAATTATCTGGTTTTTTTCCGTCAATTTTTGGAAAATTTATTTTTGGGCTGCTCCAAAATATGAGCGAGATAACTACACCGTACCTGTGGGGCTAGCACAACTTGCTGACAAATCGTATCTCGCGCGACTCGGCGATTCCTGTCTCGCTCGAACTGTGCGGGTTAGAAAGAGGAGGGTAAATTTTTCTCTACTCGCGTCGCGTCGCAGCGGTAGTTGTGCTAGCCCCCCTGACCTCACTTATAATAAGTTTAATAAAGCCGACAGTTGAATTACTGTCAGTGCTTTACGAGTGTGTTGTCTGCACTGACTGTCCAATGGTAATAAACTAAGGTGGTAGTCCAGTAGGTAGGGTCAGCACACACGGATCTCGCACGCAACGGCCGCGCCCCGCTATGTCGACACACATTCCACGGAGCGACAGCAAAACAAGCAATTATTTATTATAAATTTAGATATAAAGGAAAAATTAAAAAATGTAGGCACCGAGCATGATTCGAACCTGAGGGGCTACCGCGAACCGAAAACGAACGAAGTTCGAATATCTCCCTCTCTGTCGCACTTGCTAATTCGTGCGGCAGAGAGGGAGATATTCGAACTTCGTTCGATTTCAGTTCGCGGTAGCCCCTCTGAGCCTGTACTCCGAACTTAGAAATTCGACTTTCGTATCGTGCGTCTTCCTATCGTCCCTTTCACGCTCGTGTTATTCACTGATGAGTGAGAGGGACGGCACGATACGAAGTTCGGATTGTAAACTCGAAATAATTATTCTTTCTTAAACTGTAAATTAATATTTTGACATGAAAAATGTATTATTATAGTAAGACTTTCTTAAATTGTAAGTAAATTAATATTTTGATATGTAAAAGTGGCAGTGGTGGTGTGGGTGGTGGTGGTGTGGTGGTGGTGTGTGGCCTTAAAGCTTGCCTTGTTTGCAGAATGTTTGATTTTGATTTTGAATGCTTATGGCATTAAAGTCCTTCTTTTGTGCTATTAGTTTATTTTGTGCAATAAAGATTAACCTCCTTGTTCATAAACGTCTATCAAACCTATATTAGTTAGCTAGCCGCTAACATTCGTTTGTCCTTATCTGTCACTTTGACATATGTGCTTGTGAGACAGTGACAACAGACATTTTAGTTAGCAGAGGTTCGTTAAGTTTTATGAATACGGGGGTAAATAAATATAATTGCAAGGTCATGCCCAACTAGAAACGAAAACGTTAGCTTATGCTGCTAACGGTAGTATTGCTAAACTACCAGATTGATACCTCCGATAACTAGACATGTGGACTGTCGAGTCACTGACCCGCCCGAGGTTGGTCAGGCATTCATCTAAAATAAGTAACATAGCTCTGTAAAACCTCAAGAGAGATACGTTTAACGTTTTCAACCCGTCTCAAAAAATTTCACGAGAATCGGTTGAGGAATGCTTGCTGTAGCAACAAGCGGACATTCGCCGTTGTATACGAAAACATTTTTTCACTTCTTATGCTCGAAAAGTGTGTCATATTAGACTTGTCAAGCGGGGCTAAAGTAGTACATTTAACCCCTAGGGAAAATATGACTACATATTTATGATTTACAAAACATTCAATTTAGACCAATCATAATACTTCACCTATTAAATCCACTAATCACAAAACACTAATTTAACTCTTTAAAAAATATTTGGTACCAATAACAAACCAGAATACAGCTTTACTAAAATCGACCAATCAGAAAACAGAATTCATTTCTCTAAAGAGTCTAAAGATTAAGTTTGTAGTAGTCCCTATTTCACAATAATTAAAAAAGTGATTAGTTCGTTCGAGCAACGCTTTGAAGCGCTCAATGGAAGGTGAGTTAACTTTTTTGCGCGTGAATGTTGCGCGCGAACCGCGGTGTCTATTTTGTGTGTCAAAGCATGAAAGCAGTTTAGAAAAAAATATGCTGCCAAATTAATTGTTAATTTCGCCGTGGAATTAATTGTTAATTTTGGGTGGGTTAACCTTTGTTTATTTATTTTCTCGCAATCGAAGTGAAAAGTAGAGTGTATAACTCTGGTCTAAAAGCCATATTACCCCTCGAACTATCTCGTGGTAATATGGCTCATTTTAGACCCTTGTCATACAATCTACTATTAAGGTCCCGTTGCCAAAATGGTGAGATAGTAGATTGTGTCTCAAGGGAGCAAAATGATATATTTACGGCGAGGGCGGTATATTGAATTCGAAGTGAAGCGAAAGATTCAATTACTAAGAACACCCGCATGATAAAAAAATAAAAAATAAGTATGTATTTTTAAGTAAGGTGAAATTAAGTAGGTAAAATAATGTTACTAACATATTTAGATGGCTGAATAAAAAATAAAGTGTTTCTTTCGCCAACAAACTGTGATGCAGTTTGGCGAAGTTATAGTGTAAACGAATGTAAACTTTTTTGTAAGAAATAAATTAAAAAAAAAGTGTTTACGCCCAAGACGGAAATAATTTTGCTACCGCGTGAAACATACTGCTTTTCACACCGTCTATGAGCCCTGCTGCTAAAAACATGAGATATCTTACAAATGATTTTACTACAGTGTCACATACTGGTTTTCACACCTTCATTGAGGAAAAAAGTCATTGTTGCCCTCAAATGAGGGAAGAAAAGTACATCTCTGATCCCTCATTCGAGGGCAACAATAACTCTTTTCTGAATAGCAGGTGTGAAAACGGAATTTTGACAACTATTGTCTATGTCTGTATATGTCTTTCCAACCCAGAGTGGAAACTAGACCTTATTGGAATATTGGATTTAGTTTTCTCACGTTTTTTTTTTTCACCGAAAGCGAAAGGCTTTATGGTCGAATATCCACTGTCACGGGCGCAAGATACTATTTAATCGTGTGTAACTTGTGCACTTAATCAAACGGTTCGTGATGTGTTTTATCAGTCACCTTGAGACTTCAACAGCGATGTTACTGACTTGTATGTTAGTATAAGCTGTTTTATGCACTAATGTCTGTACTCATGTGTACAGTCTGTATTCATTTGTACAGTCGACTTGAAAATACGCGCATAGACGAAGTACTCAATGTGCAAATGCACGCGACTTTGCAAATGAAGCGAAGGAGCTAAAATTCGGCTTGGTAACTGTCATATATGAGGCTGTATCCGAATGCGTTTTAATGTTATATACTTATCCGAACGCACCTTACCTGTCATCGATCTCCCGCCAGATAGTCTGTCATGTCCTCTCGTAATGTTGTAATAGTCTAACTAATAATAAATACTGATAATAGCATACCACAGAGACTTGTTATTATAGTAACATTCGGAATCGGATTCAGCAGACTTTTTTACTTCGGAAATGGCTTACAAAATACCATTGACATCGAAAAGGATAGCGATTTTTAGCAATAACTACCGTAAACTGGGGAGACTTTAAGAAAAAACGGGGCTACTTTGATACATATAAACTACTTATAATTCATCGCTAAGTATTTCTAGTTTGATTCAGTTTAGTAAATAGTTAAGAAATTCACGAATTAACTTGACTCAAGGTTAACTAAATAAAAAGGTAAAACATGGGAAAAAAACTGAATGTTTCAAGTCGCCCCTCTATTTGCAAGTAACCCCGGTTTACGGTACCGGTCTATTTTTAGGGGTCCGTATTATACATTTAGCACGCTATATTAAACGCTCGAAATCATTTTTGAGTAATCAAAACGTTCATAATCATACGGTAAAGGTCAATTTATTTCTAAACCAGCTACATTTAGTCGCTAGAGTAATAATTCCACAATGTTAGACATTTGATAACAATAATTGGATGGCATCCAACGAGATACAGCTACACTATTTACAGTTCTTAGCATCTATTATGCACCTTATTGTATGCTGTTAAGGTCCTGTAATTGTCACATGTACTCTTCGTTTGTTAAGATTATTAAAACCGGATGTTTACAAGATAAAATGAGAATAGTGCGGAAATCAAGGTTAGGACGAGCGGGGAGACATAGTTTAATGAATATTAATGCTAATTAATATGGAATAGGTAAATAATAATGTGTTTAAGATGTTATGTTTTAGGGTTACGTAGTGAACAAGGTACCCTTATAGGCACGCTATGTCCCCCTATCCGTCTGTATACCTTGTTTTTTTACAATTAGAAATTAGGTAAACAAAAAAGCAGTGGTTGTAAACACAAACACACTGCATACGCATTATTCACATGAAAGATCAGAATAAGTGGGTCATTCTATTTTTTCACGACCAGTTATCTATCACAAAAAAAATGAAGTGAAGGCCAAGTATTCCAAAATCTGCATTAAAAAAAGGTGTCTGAAAATTATATACATGAAAAAGTAGAATGGCCCAGGTATTTCCCTGAAAATCTCCGGATTTTCCATAGATAACATACATGTCGGTCCAGGGATAGCAAGCCATAGGACATAGAAAACAAACCTAAATAATTACGTAGTAGCGTGATATTTTTAGAGTATTTTAATGAGTTTTCTTAATTGGTAATGTAAGTTTAATTTATTTGTACCTACTGTTGTCAACTGGGTCATTCTACTTTTTCGTACGTTTTTTCATACAAATGGTGATCCAAGTACCACTGAGTTACTCGATTTATGCATATTAGCTGTGGTTCGGTTATTACCAAAACTATCGGAAGTGATACTTTTTAAAAAGTGTCCGAAAATTATGTACATGAAAAAGAATAATGGCCCAAGTGACAGTTAGTGACTATGACAAATTACTTTTAAAAACTCGTAAGAATTCTTACAATCTCTGTCTTTATAGGTTTTTTATTGTACAACTTTTAAATAAATGAAACGAACGTAATTTAAAAAAAAAAGATGATTTATCGTTTAAAAATACACAAAAGTAAATATAAATTAAAACATCTTATTTTTGAATAACAATTTTATGAAATAACGGGTTTAATATTCGTTGATTATTTGATTACATACTAAGTTATTTAGTCACTCATATTTGTAACAAAATTCGCATATAGATAGCGCTGTACCTATGGCGTTCAATTTCTATACCATGTCGTTGCGATTTTCCTGAATGAATAGGGTTGGAACCGGTACACATCTGTGTACAGAACCCTCGGTGCGCGACTCTAACTTACACTTGACCGGTTTTTTGTATGGGATGGGATGTCCATGAATAGCTAGCCAAACCTACCTTGATTTGGTCGGAATGAAAACGAAATTGCTAATAAACAGTATGAAAACAAGGCTGCTTACTAATTTAGGAGTTGGAGTACTTATCTAATTATTTTTAAGAAACGATGGCCGTTGTTTTTTTTTTCTCGACGTTGATTTGCAACAGTCATGTTTCGAACGGAAAGAGAAAAAACGTTACTTTGTTTTTTTTTAATATTTTTGAAACAATTATTGTAATGTAAGGAGTGACTCAAGGCACCATTTTGACAACATGCGCAGGAACAATTGATATAGTACTACTGAAGAAATATCGACATTTCATGTCAATTGATCGTATTGGCATTTGATGATGAATTTTCCCTACGGGTTGCAAGTTCAGATGGCAGTTCGCTTGGGATTAGGTGTCAAAGCGGACCTAGGGCTCCTTAGGCCACAATCGAGATCACTAGTACGTTGATGATGCTCTGGATCTTATGCTGGCTATTGGTGTCCAGTGCCGTAGCTCCCGCTTCTCCCCCAACTCCTCAGCGAGACCATGGCCTGCTGGGCGCGGCGCCAGCCTCAACATTAACCTAAGTGCGTTTATACGCACAATGAGCGTTTCGCTATTTCTTTATTGCGTTCGTGATGGCCTTTAATTATGGTTCAGTAAGCTTTAGGTTTGGCGAAACAGATTTTTTTTTACACTACGACAAACAAGATTTGGTTAACTTTCTTAAGAGGCCTTATAAGTTTTTAAATGTTTTGATTTCAAATTATGACAAAAGTATTGATAATACCAATAAAGTGCAAATAGCAAACAGTGACTTTCCAAGTGAGTTTCAACCGTTGTTCTCTTATTAAGTGTAAATATGTCTCACGTTAGTGTAAATTTATGTACCAATAAAGTGATTACATGTAAAAGTGCCCTTGTGGCCTATTTGCAGAATATTTTATTAAAGTTTTAGATAGTAACATTGCCATTTTTTCATTTTATTGTTAATACATACAATAAAATCAAAAAATGTCATTATGAATATCTAATACTTTACTTCCTTTTTAAAATTTAAGCGTAAAGACATAGTTTTTAGCCTGAAAATGGTCGATTTGTAGTGATGTTTGAAACGATATTTCTTAATGAATAATCCAAAGAATACATTTAAGATTTATAACGTTAGCTCGCAATAGTCCTGTTCTATATAACACATACACAACACAACATTGAGAAAATGTCAAGATACTAGTCAATTCAATCAGAAAATCGTTAAACAGATGAGCGTTTTTTAACATTCATTATAAGGACTCCTGATGGTGAGCGGTCACCGTTAGTCTTAATGTCTTAGTTTATACCGCCGACTCAATATCGCTCCTAAAAGAATAGAACAGAATACAATAGCATCGATTTCAAATATATAATAGAATAGGCATATATTTGTGACAAAAAACAATAAAAGGGCAGAGTTCAGCTTAATATAAAAAGATAATTATAAGCCAAGACGCGCAATAAATGACTTTCTCGAAAAAGGATCAAATTCTTAATCAAATAGCGAAAAAATTAACAAAAGAACAAATAATTATAAGTAAAGTTTTAAGAGGAGGGACAGATCCCTTTTCGGCTAAACGCACCTTAGTATTGGAACGATTGTCATTTACTGTGGCCTGTGCTATGGCGCTCGTGGTCAATGGTGGCATTGATCTGTCGCGCTTTCTCTCTCTAACCAGCAACATTGTTTTTTCTGTTTTTTCCCACATTTATCTAGAGATTCTTCTAATGTATGCGCATGGACGCAGAGGCATTAAAACATTTAAAACGTTTGTATTTAACGTTATTTTTTGAGATATCCGGCATATTTTTTTGCTTTGTTTCTTTTAGGCCGGGTTTTATAAAGATCCGTAGACCAAATGTCAGATCAAATTTCAGTAACTCAGTACATTTGACATAACATAACAGACCGACATAAGGTCTAACAGATCTTTATAAAACCGAGCGGCGAGCGTTAGAATATATAGTCTTAGGGCCGGTATACACTTTGATTAGTGCGAGTGCGAGTTTATAGAATAGGAGCGTGTTCTATTTTTTTGCGAGTAGCTTTTGTATGGATTCGCAGTAAACACTAATCAAAAAGTATACCGGCCATTATGGAGTAAGTCAAATGTAAAAGATTATGGAGTAAGTCAAATGTAAAAGATTATAGACTATGTAGACTGTAATAAATATATTTGTAATTTAATACTGCAATAAACAGATTAAATTTTTTTTTTTTTTTTAAATTTTGAGTCAACAGCCCTATTTAGATACCTTTATTCACATATGTTGTTTTCCTTATCAGTTGATTTCCATACGTATAAACGCATTTTCGCTATCAGTATATAATTATCGTATAAAGGTGTAGGTAACCAGGGCATGCATTTACATACGAGTATTAACATATCGACCGCGCCCATGTCGCAACGACACGCGTTGCAACAACCGATTGTCACCTCGTAGTGACGCGCAACTATAGAAAATAGCGAATAAATTGTAGTACCGATAGTCACTCATCAAATGGAACTAAAACCAACTCCTACATACTTATACCTACATTGTTTGATGTGACAGCATCACCAGCGCCCAGAACTTGGACTTTTTCAATATCGCCTCAAACTCTGATGGCTTGTTGAGCACCTGTTTTATCATTACGAAGAGTACTTAAATTTCCACGCTAAGGATGTAAAGTAATTTATATTTAGATAATATGAATGAAAATGTAATGTACAAATTTATATTGATTTGTATATTTTTGACGAGTATGTTCTATATTATAACATGTAAATTAGTTTTATGAATAAAATGATTTACTAACAAGTCGGTTCTGGTTTTAAAAAAGCAATCTGTCATAGTCTTTAACTGTCACTTATTAAATCAAATTCAATTTTTTTAACTGTGATCATTCTCCTCTCGTGTGACATGCCTGTATACGGCGACATTGGCGTAATACCCCTTGCCAAATTCAGCAAGGAGTGAAAGCCATAAACAAAAAAAAAAGATCTTTCGTACGAATAATGCGAATTCAATGTGTGTGGATTTTTTAATGAGAATAAAGTTCTTAATCCAGAAATTAAGTTTCGTTTCATTCATCTAAAAGTTGTACAATAAAAAACCCAAAGAGGCAGAGTTAGTAACAAGTCGGTTCTAGTTTAAAAAAGTAATTTGTCATAGTCACTAACTGTCACTGATCTTTCGTGCGAATAATGCGAATGCAGTGTGTTTGTGTTTACAACCACTGCTTCTTTGTTTACCTTAATTTCTAATCTTAAGAAAAACATGGTATAGTACTTAGTTTTAGCTTTAGCCCATGACTTCTGCGTACAACTCGGTATCGCTTTAATAATAATAATAATAATAATAACCACCGGTAGCTTAGGCCCCGCCTCGCTGCCGGCGGCACCCTAGGTTAGGTTTTTATAATGATTTTATGTTTTGTAAATATTGTTTTATTTTTTTTATATAATCATCATAAAATCTAACCTAAGACCTAAAATAAATAAAGAGAATAGTAATAATAATACTCATTTCTTTGAACACATATAAAAGTTAGTAGAGTCGACCACGCTAACTCTGCAAGGAATAATTTGGCAACACTGTGCATTATACGTCATATTTGTATGAAAATGTGACGTTTGAGATATTTCAATGCAGAGTTAGCGTGGTCGGACTACTATTTGATGCGCCAGGCTTTATTATGTCCCATACAGACTTCCATCCTCCACCTTTTCCCTTCCTGTTTTTACATACCGTAAACTGGGGTGACTTTAAGAAAAAACGGGGCTACTTTGATACATGTAAACTACTTATAATTCATCGCTAAGTATTTCTAGTTTGATTCAGTTTAGTAAATAGTTTAGAAATTAAGGAAGGTATAATTTGACTCAACTTAACTAAATAAAAAAGTAAAACACGGCATAAAAACTGAATTTTTAAAGTCGCCCCTCTATTTGAAAGTAACTCCGGTTTACGGTACAAGCCGGTCCCAGGATTCATAATGGATGCCTCGACAGTGATAACGATTATTGGCTAAGCAATGCCCAATATTTAGCTTTAGCTATAGCCAGCTTCTGGTCCCGTATGATCTAAACAAGAGGAAGGAACCAACAAAACGAGAAAAAAAAGAATATTCCTTTACGGAATCCGAAAAAAAACCTATTATTTTTGCGAGAAAAAAAAATATTTATGTACCCCATCGAGTGGAGTATTGTTGTTTAGAGCTTATTGAGTAGATAAAATACATTTTTTTGTTTTTAAAATATTGTAAAAAAAAAGGAATGAGGAGTCACCAAAGTTAGATTTATTTTTAAAATTTTTTCCGAAGATTTTATTACTTCCCCATTAATCCATAAACTTGAAATTTGGTGGAAATGTTTATTATTATGTATATTTCACCAAAAAATACTAATATGTTGATAAATCAGATTTTTTAATTGAAATTTCCTTATTTTTCGTATTAAAACCAAATTAATTTTGCGGTTGGTTAGGAACACTAAATGTGCGGAGTCCGACTCACACTCGGCCGGTTTTTTAAAGTATCGTACATGTCCCAGAGCTTGACACTAACCGAATAACTTTAAATCTTACTGCATAATGACAGACATCATGGTGTCATATTGGGCATTAAGTTATTTATCTTACTAATCTTATCAATGGACGCTGTTTTCTTTTTATAATCATAATTTTTGTCTCTATATTATATTTATTTTTAAGTTAGTTTTATTAAAGCTAGTGTAAGATCTTGTTTTATTATTGTTCTGTATTGGCATTGTAGGTACGAATATCATTGTTTTAATAATAATGTTAAGAAAAAATCTTATCAATAACTTATATAGCTTTTATCGATATATTTCACATGATTTCACTGACCACACGTCCTCACCTAGTGTGTGATACGGTTGGGCGCGGCTGCTCGCCTTCGAGTTGTTGGGCTATTTTATGCTAGCCGGTATTTTATATAATTGTCATTACATTTTGAATCTTATGCTATGCAAAATTAAGTAGCTTTTTGTACCGATAACATTGACACAACTCGGCCAACTTAAATAATTTGCAGTATAGCCAGCAACCACAGAAAAAGTGGTTACACCCGTTAGGTGCAAGGCTGCTGACGCTACCATGTGGGTGACATAACATTAATTGTAACGGCTTTAATGCACGGCAAAAGGTCGGAGATTTAAAATATCTATCTCGAAATGCCGTATGCGAGTATGAAATAGATGTCGTTTTAGACGTTTCAGCGTTGCACTTATTGTATCGGTAGTCGAAGGTTTTCTACGCAAAACAAGTCGAGATACTTAGGTATATATCTGTCACACACGAGAGTAATTTAATACTGGTTTAATGCGCGATAAATATATATCAACAGACAAGTTTATGTATAAACCGTCTTAATAACAAACCTGAGAAGTAAAATTATGTTTGCACTCTCTATACCTTTTTTTGTATTAGATAGAATGACCAGAAAACGACTTTTTTATCAAGTACGTTCTGTGGTAAATGTCAAGTAATCTCAATGAATATTAAAACCATTTCATATGTCATTGAAAAATATAATTAAATAATATTGTACATAATGCGATTCTATTGATCTTGTTCTATAGCCGTCTTGCGATTGTTTTGCGATGACTTGTCCGAACCCTGTACATTACATATTGTATTTCAAAAATAAGAAAATAAGTCCTAATTTACATTTGCTTATACTTTTAAATGATAATGCAATTATTTTTTAAATCTAAACAATATAGTTCTACCTACTACCTTTTTACTTATTGTACTTTTATCTGCAACAAGTAACTGTGTATAAAATTAACGCCATCTGCGCGTTTGTCTTTAGTATTTACTACAGGATATGCTATACTTATATTTCTATTTCTTATAAGAGTGAATTTGGATTTTTTCATGGGAATTAAGCCGTTAAATTGTCAGCAGTATTTTACGGTTCTAACTCTTCCGACATGAAACTTGCAATTTAGGTTAGGTTCGTTCGTTACCTAGGTTCTTCAGCGTTCTGAGCGGAAATAGAAGCCCCGCGCGGGGCTTTTGTCGTCTTGCTGAAGGTAACTACAAAATAATTATCGGTTCACAATTCAACAGTTTACAATCTCGGATTATAGTAACATAAATATATATGTCTAGATTAAAGAACTCGCATAGAGCTTGCCTGTACGTAAGTGGATCATTCTACTTTTTCGTAACCAGTTTTCTATTACAAAAAAAATGATATGTATTGAATTAGTGTAAAAAATAGGATTTCTAAATAGTACCTGAAGAAGGAATTTATAGGTAAAATACTTAAATAGTAACATATTGCTGTAAAAGGTGGGTAACACAGTGGTAAAAATCATTTTTCATACAAATGGTGAGACATCCAAGGACCACTGAGTTACTCGATTTATGGATATTAGCTGTGGTTCGTTAATTACTAAAATTATAGGAAGTGATACTGCAATTAAACCTCTTTCTAAGTAAGAATACAAAAATATGAAGTGAGAGCCAACTATTCCAAAATCTGCATTTAAAATGTGTCTGAAAATATTAATGAATTAATAATTTTCTCATTACACAATAATAAATAAACAGTGTATACAATAATATAGGTAAAATACAAACCTTAGAAATAATCATACAAATACAAATAGTTTATTTTGCAAGAAAAAGGGTTGTCATGATCTTAATACAAAACATTCAGTATCTCCTTAATCAGCCATTACATATGGCATGCAAAATATTAACAGTTTATGCGACTAGGTATTCAATTAGGTACATAAATTACATCTTATGTTTAGTTGTCGTGCACTCTTCTTATATATCTTCATAATAATATGTATCATACACAACTATTTGCGATTCGTTTGCCGATGTGCATTGCAGATAACCAATGTAAACAAAGAAGATGGCGGTATATGCTTATGTCAACCGTCTACCTGTCAAATTATGTACATGAAAAAGTAGAATCGCCCAACTACCGTTCTAGGTGATTCTCACGTACTGGCTAAATTGTATTCACAAACGTTAAAAGTAAACAAAGCATTAGCATATATTTTATTTCCATTTCCTGCGAACCTCTGCTAATAAGATAATGTACAGTAAACTAAGAAAATACTCCTACTATCGACTCTATGATTTGCACATTAAGGTTCAGTGTAGTCCACATGGCTGACTGTACCTTGTTGCATAAGCGCCAGGAAGCCGGTTATTGGATTAATGCGGTCGACTGTTGCTGGCCGATAAGTATGAGGAAGAGTTGGTAACTCGATTATGTGGTATAAATCATACGATGTGTGGGCATTGTCATGTTGTGTTTATAAAACTCATCAGATACAGATTCAGATTCATTTATTCACAATATAAGATTACAATATAAATTACATGTCAATTTACAAGAATCTCTATTGTGATCGTCAACAACATTAAATAAAACAAAATAAATTAAAAATCAATGAATAAAATAGCAGTTAAATAATACAATGAGTATGATAAAATTCACCTGAGAGGATCGTCATGAAATACAACTCAATACAATTCAATAAAGTCAGAATTAAGAATAAAATTACATTTATGCTGTTATGTCAAAAAATTCGCTTACAGAGGATTTTTCAGTAGAAAGTTTTTCAGCCGACATCTGAATGTTGTTTCCGAGGTCTGTGTGCGTATTTCAGCGGGTAGACGTTCATAGTAAGTCGGACCAATGACACGAAGACACATCCACGAAGGTATCAGTGTCATCATGTAAAAACGATAGCTGGGGTTTGGGGCTGGGGGTGGGCCCTAAAATGCTGGCAGTATTTTCTCGCTGGAGCAGGAAGCTGCCAGCTCTAAGATGCCCCACGAAATTTTCCCTTGGGCACTGGGACCCCACGAGTCTCGACACCGAACGCTATAAAAGCATAACCAATGCCGAGGCTCCTATATGTGTTTAAATATGTTGTATGGTAAAGTGCATTAAAGTAAAGCTTTAACTTAGATATAACATCAAACGTTAGTAGAAAGCGAACATTATTTTTCATTAATTCTAGATTAGCGAAATTGTATGTATATGTATGTATGTAAGCACTTTATTGTACACAATAACAGGTTAAAACAATATACATGTCACATAAGATTAGAGTACAAAGGCGAACTTATCCCTATGAGGGATCTCTTCCAGCTAACCTTTGAGGGATTGAGTGTATAGTGGGAGAATGAGATAGACAAACTTACACAGTGTACTAAAACTTTGCTTTTAATTGTGGTCTAGGATGGAAAGCACAAACCGATTCACTCTCGCATTGAAGACCATGAGGCATTAAAGGCGTAAGGTTTTAAGAACGGAAGAAAGAAGGAGATAAATGATTTATTTTGAAGTGACACTAAGTACTAGTATTAATACAGGTTTAAACATGAAAGTTATGCGGTTGCCTCAAAAAAAGGAACCCACTCAACATGTGTCGGCGCATATCTGCAACTATGCACCGGCGCTGATTTTCAGTGGACCCTTTAACACAAAACAAAACATTACTTAGGGTGGGTTGCACCAAACCGTTTGTAATCGTAAGCGGTGTTCGTTAAAATGGGACTGTATGAAAAGTTTGACAAGTATCTTTGGGATGACAGCTGCCGGCGCCATATTTGACGATGACTGGCCTGTGATCGTATGTTGGTGCAACCGACCCTTAATCTAAGGGAACCTTAACTTGAACAAAAGATGTGTAGTGTACGCGTGACACATTTGCCAGTGAAACTAAAACTGGAACAGTTATGTCGTTGTACAGTCGCCATCAGATATATCGGAGCGAACGAGGTGCTCACAAATATCTGAACACGACTCTATTGTCAAGTGTACAAAAATAGGATTTCGCAATAGTACCTGAACCTAATAAAAGGAATTTATAGGTAAAAATACTTAAATACTAACATATTGCTGTAAAAGGTGGGTAACACAGTGGTAAACCATTTTTTTAAACAAATAGTGAGACATCCAAGAACCTCTGAGGTACTCGATTTATGGTTATTAGCTGTGGTTCGTTAATTTCCAAAACTATCGAAAGTGATACTGCAATTAAAGCTCTTTCTAAATAACAATACAAAAGTATGAAGTGAGGGCCAAGTGTTCCAAAATCTGATGAATTTGAACTTTTTAACGATGTTACTATCTAGTTTATGATATGTTGAATTGAAATGTTTTCATTTTGTACCACAATCAGTCGTTTTTGTGTCAAAATTGACAATCGAAACGTCTCGCCTAACCGCAAATATTCAAAAAATGCTGCCAGGAGAATGCGTTTTTACCAGGTTTAGCCCTTAAAAAAACAAAGATTAAGCAATGTTACTATCTAGAATTCTAGATTAAGAAGCGAACTATCAAATACTTTAAGAATTTCTTCAAAATAGATATTAACGCCAGAATCTTTAATGAAAAACTAAGTATTTTGCGAAATTCGCTTATTAAAGAAAAAGTGTCTGAAAATTATGGACATGAAAAAGTAGAATGGCCCAAGTACATAATTAAAAGTAAACATATTGCAGAGACTTTAGACATTATAATGGAAATTAACCCTGAAATCCGAGAACAATCCAACCTAAGACAATCAGAGCTAAAAATAAAACGGTTATACAACTTTACGTGTCATTGGCCTTCTTGTGAGGAAGACTTCATTGTCTTCTCAGTTTCACAAAAGCGTGTAAGCCAATGTTGCCAACTGTACCAACATACAGTATGACCCACACATGACAACGCACCGAAACCGTGTCAAGGGCGGCAACTGATTTTTAAAATTCGAATTACCTGTCCTTTCCGTTACAGCCAATGCCTTGTGCAAGTTGGCAACGCTATTAATCTCATTTGTCATTCGTTAAAAGAACGGTCAAGTATTTTATCTACACCCATACAGTAAATACTCTTTTATGTGCTCAAAAAGTGTAGGTAATGACCAACTTTATAATATCGCGCCGGTCCAGGGCGGAGATGGCCATAACAGCAATTTAAACTGTATCGTTATGGCCATCTCCGCCCATAACGATACAGGCTCGTGCTCAAAAGCCTTCAACGGGCTCACGCTCGACCTCACTACACTTGAAACGCAATGGTTCCTGAACACATGAAAGAGGATTTAATATACGGATGTAGATAAAGTAGTGTATGCAACTGTACATAATTAGGCCTTAATACACTCGTGTGATCCTATTATGAAACTCGCTGATGCTCGTTTCATAAAACCACACTCGTGTTTTAAGACCTCTCATTATGTATCAGTTGTATAAACTACTATTATCTACACCCATATAGTAAATCAAGAAGTGTAGGTAACGACCAGCTTTACAATATACCGTGCGTTGAGACCCCCCGGCCATGCGCACCCGCACCTAAGGGCCTACTCCGAACTTCGAAATTCGAACTTCGTATTGTGACGTTCCTTTCACTCTCGTGTTATACACTAATATGAGTGAAAGGGTATAACACGAGTGAAAGGGCATAACACGAGGCTTTATAGGCCGGGCCCAATATAGTGATAGGAGTGCGCGGTTGGAGAGTAGCCTGGAGAAAAACCAGGGGAAAACCTCCTGGAACACTGGAATATTCTAAGAGTTTGCGCTCCAGTGAGATTGGTTGAGCGGTTTCAACCGAATCTGAGGTGTGAGTGGAATCGAGCTACTGGGCGTTCCATCTTTCGATAGACGCTGTGATTACGTCGTCCGGGACCATAAGTGTGAGCCTAGGACGCCGGACCATGCGGCCCCTAATCAGTGATCGCCGAGTAACGACAAAGGGGGGAGGGACGGGAACGTAGTCGACAGCCTTCCTAACTAACGGATTCCTATGATGGGGAGCGTTGTCAAAATAACGTCTGGCAGTCTGCTTAAAGAAACCATACATAGTGCTAATCACCATGTCATGGTGCAGACTGAGGTTCGACTGGTACCACGGAGCACCAGTCGCTGATGTCTATGATAGCAGTCGTTAAGCCAAGTTAGAGGCCTTCAGGCTTGAAGGCGGCGGCAGAACTTCTAACAGTCAAGTTGCCTACTCACTTGACATGCCTAATCCCATCCCAATAAGGTCTGGTTTCCCCTCGGGTTGGAAGGTCAGATGGCAGTCTCTTCCGTAAAACTGTATAAGAACTGGTTAAGAAAAGAGAAAAAATGTAGCTTAAATGTAGTGAAAAGCAAGCTAAAAAAGAAATTTTTACAAAGATTACCTTAACTGTTAACAGATTTAGTTAGTTAATATGTATATTTTTTTATTGTTCTAGTTCTTACAATTACAAGTATTACTTAATTATGTAACTTAGGTGCATGATAATAGACTTGTTAAAATGAGCGCGGTCTCGCCAACAAACTGTTTTGTCAGTTTGGCGAGTAAAATTGAAACTGGAAACTTTATGTACCTTTTTGAAAAAAAAAATACGTAGCGGACCCCGGACATCCTTCAGGATGCAACTGTACTGGGATACCGCTAGGAGGATGATGATGAGGCAGGTTCCATAATTATATATAATATTCAGCGTTTTTACGGCGGTTATTTTACATCATTGTCGTTTCATTAAATATTGTTAAAGGAGCAGGGATCGGATACCGGTATTTTCTCCATAGAAAAATACCGGTATTATTACGGTCACCGGTTCATTATTACATTTTTAATGGGATAATCTAATAATACGACGTTGTTACCTAAATACATGATTCAGCCCTACATAAAGAGCAAAAAATAATCCAGAATATTAGGCTAATTCAGGGTTTTTTAAAAATACCGGTATCGGTCCCTGTAAAGGAGACGATGATCTGAGTAAACTTTTGTTAAAAGCGTAAACCAATGTCGGGTCCGAGTCTTATTTGATCAATGTTTTCGCCGGTTTATCCCAACTTTGGGTAGATAATCTTGAGTCGACAATGACTTTAGAAACGAGCGTTTCAAACGCTCGGAAAATCGCCCATATAGTTTTTTAAATTTTATCTTCTTTTTTAAATATATCATTTGCGAGTTTTACCGCTCACAAGGCCACCAGTTAAAATCATACAACAATTATTATCTGGTTTTAAAACCAGTTTACCAAATTTACTGTAAGTACCAGAGCGGCTACTCCGAACTTCGAAAACTGAACTTCGTATCGTGCTGTCCCTTTTACTCATATAGTGTATAACATGAGAGTGAAAGGGACGGCAATACACGAAGTTTGGAGTATAGGGCCAACTCTATAAAACTTGTTCTAAAAACCGTTTTCGCGTTAAGGAAATAGGAAGTGTTTCCATTATTTTTTATGTGTTTTAGATACCATAAAAATCCAGATACACGGTAGTCGTTAATATGTTATGTTTTTGTTAAACTAATGGTGTTTTGGTAAACACCGTACAAAAAACGTACAGATTAGTCAAAACGCCGTAAGTTTGTAATAGGCTGGTACGGAGATACGACTTTTCGAAGCGCAGCGCTTGGAGTGGGGTCATCAAAACAAGACGTTTTTGTGACTCGGTTTATTTGTGGTTTCTATTCGTAAGTTTCCGCTAATTAAGTTATCTTAGGTTATTTTATTATGTAATTGATGAAGTATATGTACCTAGGGAACGTACCCATACTATGTGACCGATTACGGGGGTCCTCAAAATACTACGCTTGGGGTCTTAGGTCTTCGTCACGTAGTCAATAAATATCCTCTGAATCTCGCGCTTTATCGGGCTACAGTCAAATTATGGCGAAGCGGTTAAAAAAAAGAGACGGCACGATACGAAGTCTGGGTAGTCTCTCTGGACTACTGTCGGCAATACTAAGGGTCGGTTGCACCAACATACGATCACAGGCCGGTCATCGTCAAATATGGCGCCGGCAGCTGTCATCCCATAGAAACTTGACAAACTTTCCATACAATCAGATTTTAACGAACACCGCTTACGATTACAGACGGTTTGCTGCAACCCACCCTTTACCATAAATTTGCATGACCGTACTCGCTAGCGACTGCGTAAAGTATAATTTAGTATGTCGATTCATAGTTTTATTGCGTAACCGCCAGAGGTGCTGTACTTTTGCCCATCCTTTTTACGCAGTCGCTAGCGAGTAGGGTCATGTAAACTCATGGTAAAGGCACGGTTACAGACCGGTCAACGTTAAATATAGCGCAGCTGTCATCCAGTGGTCGTCCCATAGAAACTTGAAAAACTTGACATACAATCAAATTTTAACGAACACCACTTACGATACAGACGGTTTGGTGGAACCCACCCTAAGCGAATGAACATACCTGCAGTAGGTCAGAAATACCTACAGAGAGGTTGTTGCTAGTAATCACTTTTGACACATAGCAGCATCCATATAACGTAAATCAACAAATAAAATCTATTTGTTAATATTTGGGTCATTCTACTTTTTCATGACCAGTTTTTTATTATAATAAAAATGATATGTATTGAATTAGAATATAAAAATAGGATTTCGAAATAGTACCTGAACCTAATAAAAGGAATTTATAGGTAAAAATACTTGCTGTAAAACGTGGGTAACACAGTGGTAAAAACTATTTTTTTGTACAAATGGTGAAACATCCAAAGACCACTGTTAGATTTATGGATATTAGCTGTGGTTCGTTAATTACCAAAACTATCGGAAGTGATACTGAAATTAAACCTTTTTCTAAATAACACTAGAAAAATATGAAGTGAGGGCCAAGTATACCAAAATCTGCATTAAAAAAATGTCTGAATATTATGTAGGTATGTACATGAAAAAATAGATTGACCCAATTAATACATATTAACATCAATTACATGGAAATTATATTTTTTTCTCACATATTATTGTAAATAATTTAAAAACACGATAAGCAAACGTTATACATTCTGATTCTGCGTCTTTTTTTTCTTAAATCTAGGGAATCGGTATTCGATTCATTTGAAAATGGTTTCTGTACGATACAATACGAGTATTTAGCATTAAAATAAGTATACTAAATGGCAATGCGCAGGTCGTTGTAGATACGCGGTCATACTGTGCGCTTTTTCACTTTCTTCTCGTTGTTTGTTTTAAATTGTAAATCAATAATCGGTTAAGGGTCCTTATCAGAAAAAAAACGCTCATCTATTTACGTCATTTTCTGTTTGAATAGACACGCGTATCTTGATATTTTCTCAATGTTATTATCTAGAACAGGACTAAAGCCACCTTATGTTATAAACTTTAAATGTAGTTAAAAAAAAATCATTAAGAAATGTTATTTCAAACATCACTCCAAATCGACCATTCTCAAGCTAAAAACTTGTTTTTTCCACTTAAATTCTACTACACTCAATAAAATCAAAAAATGGCTATGTTACTATCTAAAACTTAAATAAAATCAACATATCCTTTAATCATTTTATTGGTATTATCAATACTTTTGTCATAATTTGAAATCAAAACATCTTAAAACTTGTTGTTTTTTTAATGTGTATTAGAATTTAAGCAGAAAAAAACTAGTTTTTAGCTTGAAAATGGTCGATCTGGAGTGATGTTTGAAACGATATTTCGTAATAAAAAATGCAAAGAATACATTTAAATGACATTAGGTCGCAATAGTCCTGTTCTAGATAGTGACATCGAGAAAATGTCAAGACGCACGTAAATTCAATCAGAAAATCGTCGAAACAGATGAAAGTTTTTTAACTGATTCGAACTCCAGCCACGTCACTTTTTTTTCATTTCACATGTAACTTAAACGTAACTTCTAAAAGCAAAATCTCTGTAATTGTTACCTTACAACACCCTTACAAGCATGCTTGAGGTGACAATGTGTCACACAATCAATTTAATTACAGCCATGTCATGTTAATAACATACACATTGACAGATATGACGACACGTCGCCGGCGGCACATTAAAACATGTCTGCCGCGATATGACATGTTCCAAACTTCCAATTTAGGCCTAATTGAGCTGTACTTAAGTTCAAAATGGCATGTGTATAGAACGTATGACTTTAAGCGTTATAGTTTCGTGAGTGTGTATGTATTTAGAGCAAAGAACCTCACGCGTATACAGGGTGACCAATGAAGAATTGAGCCTAAATAGATGAAATAAATGAACTTTATTCTTCTCAGCTAGGCTAGGTTTAGTGAACCAGCACAGAGCTCCAAGTAGTTCGATTCAACTCATACCTCAGATTCGGTTGAAACCGCTCAACCAATATCACTGGAGGGCGAATATTCAGCGTTTTTACGGCGGTTATTTTACGTCATTGTCGTTTCAGTAAGTATTGTTAAAGGAGATGATGATCTGAGTAAACTTTTGTTAAAAGTGTAAACCAATGTCGGGTCCGAGTCTTATATGATCAATGTTTTCGCCGGTTTATCCCAACTTTGGTAGATAATCTTGAGTCGACAATGACTTTAGACACGAGCGTTTCAAACGCTCGGAGAATCGCCTGGAGCGCAAACTCTTAGAGTATTCCAGTGTTCAAAACCTCTAACCGCGCACTCCTATCGCTTTATTGGGCCCGGCGTGCGGCCTATAAAGCCACAGTCAGGTTAAAAAAATAACTTTATCTGCAAGTAGGCCACAATGGCACTTTTACAAGTCAAAAACTACTATATACCTATATATAAAATTCATACTAGATAACATGTCAAATGAGTATATAAGAGATAAAGGGCTTTTTAATTTATTTATATTTATTATACTTTTGTAAGCGGAGAAAAAAATCGGAAAAAACATATACTTATATAGTTCGAACGATTGACTTTTTTGTAAAACATTAAATACAGCATGTCTAAAAAAACAGTATCAGTATGTATCATTAAATACTTCAAAATCAAGTTTTGAATTTGGATCTCAAATTAAAAAAAATAAAATAATCCTGTCCTGAGAAAGGGACAAAACACATTTTAGAACACAGAACCTACCTACCCTAACCCTACACCTAACCTAACCTAACAGAGGTTTTTGTAAGTCTTTTTCAGGTACTTACGCGTCTTTTATTTTTGAATCCATAAACTAAAACAAACACGACATAATATTTAACAGAATTCAAGTTTTACGAACTATCCAGCCTGTATACTCCAATTACCTAGTCCATAAATTATCATACAATGCTCATGAGGTCATAATATTAACAGACGAACTTTAATTTTTTTACGCCTACTTTTTTGCACCGTATCAAAATAAATATTTGCAAAAACAACTCTTAATGCCTTCAACTTAATTTTGCGGTTGGTTCGGACCCTAAGTATGCGGAGTCGTATAAAGTTTTAAAATAGCTGAAAGAAACTAAAGATTGACGTCTTCCGAGTATTTTCGTAGGAGTTTTCATTAGTAATGTAAAAAACAATTTATGTCACACCTGGCCATAAAGTGGCAATTACGGCACGCTCCGCCCGCGGAAAATCCCACTTCCTGGCCAGGGGGTGACATAAAATTTTGTACTTACCTCGGGCGGTAATTAAGAAAGCCTCAGATCGCATAATTATATCAAATACCTGCGATCTGAGACATTCTTTGTTTTACCGCCCTTGGTAAGTAATGTACTTTTATATCTACCTTTGTTTAATTCCCTGTTCTAAAAGGACTTATTTTTAGATCGAAAACTACACCATGTGGTTATTAAGTACTTAATAGATGCACGAGCTACAAATGATCGTCCCAATTCTCGTCGTATTTGCGTAATATCATTTATTAGATCCAACTATAAAAGCCAGTCTGCTATGCTATTCAGTATTCATCGTCGTCACTAGGGATGTCAATTCCGTCTTGAGAAATCGATTATTATGCTCCAAATTAAAATCGATTAAAAGTAATCGATTTTTGAAGAAATAATATTATCACGCGATACACTCATACAATAATCAGTATCATAAGAATATTGACGAGTATTGCATGGACGTCCACCGCGCGATCGCTACAACACTGACACATATAGTCCCTATTCGTCCCGGTAGTAGTTAGTAGATTACTGTTTCTGCGGCAGGCTGGGGCACTCCCCGCGGAGCGGAATTTTTTTTTGAGTTTTTTTTGCTCCTCCTAGCACATTCTCTGCGGCAATTTTTTGCGTGTGTGTTTTTTCCTATAATTCGAGGATGTAATTTGCCGCCGCCCGATGTTTTTTTTTTGTTTATGATAGGTGTGACTCCGTTGTTGTTTTTTTTTAGATTGCTTTTTTGAGGTGGATTACGTATTTCCTTAAATCAATTTATTTTATTAAGGGCAAACGTCTGTTTTTGCGCTATTCCCACGCAAGGGTAGGTAATTTACACTCTGTGGATGGCGATATATTTAAAAATTTATGTTGACATCAGATAGCCGATCGTGAGAATTAAAATAATATATTTGGAGAAACCATAAAATATCATTGATTATTACGAAAACGTCGTAGTTTCTGTAATTTATTGGGTATTATAGTAAAGAAAATTTAGCTAAGCACGTTCGCACACACATTCCAGTTTTTGGATGGTTCAGTAAAAAATAGATAGAACGTGTTGTATCATGCATCCACCAGATGTGCGTTTTTTAACTAGGTAATCGATTTATTGTCTTATCTGCGACATGTGTGTGCGTGTATTATATTTGAAAGCAATAAAATATCATAGATTATTACAAAATGTCATGCTATTCGTATTTTATTGGTCATTAAAAACCCAAAGAACATTCAAGCGAATCAGGTTGATTTGATATTTCAGTAAAAATCTTGTTAGAACCTGTTGCAACGAACAGGTGTTCGTTTAAGTAATAGATTTTTTTGTCTTACCCACGCCACGATATGTGTACATGTGTGTGTGTGTGTGTGTGTTGAATAAAATCAGAGCTCAAGCCGATAGGAACGTCATTCGTTCAGATTAGTTTGTCTGAAAACAGTGTCAAGTGTTAAAGTAGCAGTTTGCAAGTGTCGCAATACGAGTAGTAATTAACAGTTTTAATTTTGAAACTCTGTGTCTACGTCTTGCTACGAGTGAAAATGGAGGTAAGCTGTAATTTCTGTTTTGTTTTCTTTGTGACTATTTTTGGTGAGCAATAAAGAATACCTATCAACTAACTGTGTGTTTCTATATAAGCACACACACATTACATTTGTATCAAGCTCCTCACTCATTTTTATTGTTTGTTTTAGATATCAAACGAGAATCCTCTTGAGTACACCATGAAAAGTTATTATTATGGTAATTTAAGTGATGATGAACCCCAAGGCTCAAAACCACTTAAAATCCGAACCCCGAAACGTACCAACAACATTGATGTATTTTTCGATAAGCCTAAAAAGAAACATACTACGGAATTTTCATCTACGGTCGCCCAGTCTACAAATGGAGGCACGAATTATATATCTGCTCGCGTAGATGATGTTACAAAGATCACTCATCTTGTTAAAATTGATGTCTACGATATGAAAAAGTTGCGTGGTGTCCCAAACGACCAACACTGGAAATTCGCAGATACTAAAATCAAATACTACACGCATGCTGACGAGGACGACCATTATTCTAACACCCAAGAATTAATTTACAAGATTACTAAACAGATTGCAACTAAAAACGACTGCAAGAAATTTTTTATCGAGGCCAAGCCATAAATTATTTCTTGCTCCACCCACGAAAAAAGTCACCCTCCCCCACCAACGAACGAATGATTTTTGAGGCTATATATAGTTAGACAACCCAAAAGAAACCATACCGTATCTCTATCAACACCTGCCGAAGTCAAACTGCAAAATGGATCTACAAAACTCATTTTACGACAAGGACCTTTATGAACGTTGTGAAGACGTTTCAGATCTTAACAAGTCGCTGTTTGATGATGAACTCTATCAACATTGTTTGGAAGCCGAAAATCAGCCGCAGTAAGTACCAGAAAAACATGTTTAACCAGGTTTACGTCGATTTTTAGCTAGTAGTGGGGAGGTGAACTCGATATAAGTAAAATTCTCAACGAAATGTGTCATATTTAGCATCATGCTGGAAGTTACTAGTGAGGATATTAAAATGTTTAGCAAACCAGTGTTATTAAATTGTTTTCATAAATATTTAAGATTGTGGTTTATCAGTGGAAAACTTGATGCAACTATGTCTCACGACCCCGATATTAAACCGTATATTACCCCTTGCAAAGGGCACATAACGGTTTTGCATTCGTTTTCGCATTCTGATGAGATAGATGGTGTATTACCCATGGAAGCGTATTGTTCTCTTTGTCAATCATATAAATCAGGTATTACGGTGCTTAAGTGACTGCTAGTATTTATCCTATAGCTAGTAGTTGTATATAGGTGTTCTAATAAGATAAATTTCATTTTCAGATCCGTAACACGTGGAGTTAAAAGAAAACGTATATCAGAAGAAGCCTTTCAACCCTGTGATTCGCGTACTCCAGCAGCTGCCAGTGTCGAAGAACAAGAAAACCTTAATTCCCCGCAGCCATCAACTTCCAGAACCACAGCTGAATCATCATCTACTCCCGTTGTTGGTGACACCGTCGAGTGTAAAACTTGTAAACGGAACGTTTCGAGAAGGTACTATGCTCAGCATTTAAGAAGTAATATTCATAAAAATAACTGCCTCAAATTTCAACATTCCTATCCCAATGTTGAACTCATTGAGACCGCGTTTGGAAATAGGATATTAACTTATAGGATAGTATCAGAACAGAAAAAAACTGTCATTGAATTTGAGACACCGGAACTTTTTTTTGAGAGGGTTAAGACATCTCTAAATAAACTAATAGACGATACCATTAATCAGTTAACAATTTTTAAGGTTAGTTTTATATTACATGCAGAATTTATTCAAGAATCTAAGGGGATCAACAATTTTTTCGATTTCAATATTTTAAGTTGGACTATTTGTAAAGGTGATGACAGAGAAACATTTTTAGAAAATTTAAAAAACTCGATGAGTAGTAAAATTTCTAACTTTGAAAAAAAAGACAGTGGATGGAGTCTTAAAGAGATAAAATACATTGATATGAACATTAATCAATTTAACCCATTGCGTGGTTCGTCGTATATTGATTTACCACACGATATTAAGACAAAAAAGGCAATAATAAACGTACAAAACTATGATCACGAGTGTTTGAAATGGGCCATACTTTCAGCGTTGCACCCAGTTAAGGATAGTTCACAGAGAGTGTCATCCTATATTATGCATCAAAACAAATTAAAATTTTCAAATATACCATTCCCAGTAAAATTAACAGATATTCATAGAGTTGAAAAATTAAATGATATTAGCATTAATGTTTTCGGATTAAATTATAATAAAAATTCTAAAACACATGAAGTAAACGGTCCACTCTACTTCACCAAATGCCGTAAACCAACGCACATAAATTTACTTTACATATCTAGGGGTAGTCAGGGACATTACTGCTATATAAAAAATCTATCTCGATTAGTAAGTCGACAAATATCAACAACCAACTATAGCTTTTATATTTGCGATGGCTGTTTATTAGCATTCTATTCAAATGAACAGTTAACGAATCATCAAAAAAATGATTGCGCTCACGTTGTTGTTGAACTCCCAAACTCTAATAAGACAAAAAAGGATTGGCTTGATGAAGAAATTTCGAGTCATAAGATATTTTTTGATAAATATCAGCGTAAACTTAAATTACCGTTTGTAGTGTATGCAGATTTTGAAGCATTTTTAAATCCAATATCATCTTGTGATCCAGATACATCAAAATCTTTTACAAAAAACATCCAACAACATGAAATGTACAGTTTCGGTTATTTTATCAAGTGTTCATTTGATGATAGTCTTTCACGGTATCGTTCGTATACGGGTCCAGATTGCGCAAAAGTATTTATGGACACCCTTTATAATGATTTAGCACAATTAAATAAATTCATTCACTTTCGGAGAAATCCAATCCCTTTAAATCAGAGTGATTTAAATAAAGTTGGGGAAGCTAATAATAATAAATGTTTTATATGTAATAGCGAGTTAAAATCCCAAAGCGTTTTCAGTTATGATTGGACTACTGGAAAATTCCAAGGAGTGGTACATAAGTCGTGCGATCATAAATTCATACCTCCTTCATTCATTCCAATATTTTTTCACAATCTGAGTAACTATGATGCGCATTTCATTGTTAAAGCTTTGAATTTCCGTGAAGGACTTATCGATATTATACCTCAAAATAAAGAAAAATATATTTCGTTTAGCAAACAACTGAAATTCGATAAGAGATACCTGGCACTGAGATTTGTTGATTCCTTTAGGTTCATGTCGAGTAGTTTAGATAGTTTAGCTAGAAACCTTCAAGAACATCAATTTCATGAATTAAGGAAGCAATACCCTGAAGATGGGGATTTCAAACTTCTGAAGCAGAAGGGAATATTTCCGTACGAGTTTATGAAATCATACAAATCTCTTGAAGCGTCATCGCTGCCTATAATAAGTGATTTTTACAGTTCTTTAACAGACAGCTGTATAACAAGGGCGGATTATCAACACGCACAAAATGTTTGGACCCATTTTAATTGTAAAACAATGTTGGATTATTCTAACTTGTATTTAAAAACAGATGTACTTCTATTAACAGACATCTTTGAGAACTTTCGTTCCGTGTGCCTTAAAACATATAGCTTGGATCCAGCTCATTATTTTACGGCACCTGGTCTTAGTTGGGATGCAATGCTAAAAATTACCGGGGTTCGACTTGAACTTTTAACTGATTTCGATAAAGTTGCGTTTATTAAAAAAGGACTTCGAGGTGGTATATCACAATGTAGCAATCGATATGCTAAATCAAATAATTACTACATGTCAGAATTTGATCATAATGAACCCTCATCTTATTTAATTTACCTAGATGCTAATAACTTATATGGTTGGGCTATGTCACAACATCTTCCTGTTGGCGAATTTGAATGGGTTGACCCTGCTACAGATTTCCAAATTTCACATGATGCTGATAATGGCTACATTTTAGAAGTCGATATAGAATACCCCGACTCATTGCATAATTCCCATTCAGATTTACCATTTTGTGCCGAGCATATAATTGATGAAAGTAAACAAAAGAAATTGGTTCCAAATTTAAAAAATAAAGAGAAATACATCATACACTATATAAATCTTATTCAATGTTTAGAAAATGGCTTAAATTTAACAAAAATCCATAGAATTTTAAAATTTAAGCAAACTAACTGGCTAAAAAAATATATCGACTTGAATACTTCATTAAGAATAGCTGCAATAACCGATTTCGAAAAAGACTTTTACAAATTAATGAACAACGCAGTTTTTGGAAAAACTATGGAAAATATTGAGAAAAGGGTTGACGTTAAACTAATATCGCACTGGACAAATCATGGTCACGTGAAGGGGCTTGAAAGTTACGTAGCTCGTCCTGAATTCCATAGCATTTCGATTTTTTCAGAAAGTTTAGCAGCGGTACAGTTAAAAAAAACTAAATTAATTTATAACAAGCCTATTTACTTAGGTTTCTGTATATTAGACTTATCCAAAACTTTAATGTATAACTTCCACTATGGGTACATGCAACAGAAATTTAAAAACAATGTTAAGTTGTTATATACAGATACCGATAGTTTTATTTATCAAATTTTTACAGATGATTTTTATGATGACATTAAAAATGATTTAAATAAACATTTTGATACATCTGATTATCCGCCCAATAATATTTACGGGTTTGCGTGTATAAATAAGAAAAAATTAGGATATTTCAAAGATGAAAATAAAGGCAAAATCTTAAAAGAATTTGTAGGGTTAAGGTCTAAAATGTACGCTTTGAATGTCGAGGACAGTATAGTAACTAAGGCTAAAGGTGTCAATAAATGTGTGTCTAAAAAGTTCCAAATTAGCGATTATAAACGTTGTCTAAATGAAAAAATAAATGTGTTATCGGAAATGTGCCGATTTCGCTCAATAAAACATGTTATTTTTACGCAAAAGATAAATAAAATCTCATTATCCTACTCTGACACTAAAAGATATCTTTGTCAGGATTCATATGACACCTTGGCTTGGGGCCATTATAAATTAAGGTAGGTAGCTCAATAAAATGTTTAAATTGTTTAAGTTGTCGCAATTTGTAAGTTTCTTATTCGTGGAGAGGGAGGGTTTTATTTTAAAAAGTTAGTAGTTTGTGTGTTTCTTAGCTTTTAATAGTTTGTAATAACTTGTCAATATTATAGAATTTAATTGTACTAACCTATAGTTTTAAGTCTATTGTAATTACTAATGTAATAAATAAATAAGTATTATTCGAAGAGTTTTTGTACTTAATAAGTGTTGTGTATTAATGTGTGTTTGTATTACATTGTGAACAATATACATATATCAATAACCTCATAAACTGTGTTTTAGTTTCTAGACAACCTTTAGAGAGGAAAGACTGTTTTTTTTTTGTTATGTACCATTTTATTCACCCGTTTACGGCTATTATTGCCGGTCCAAGTGGTTGCGGAAAATCAAATTTTGTCACGAATTTTTTAAAAAATGCAGGACAAATGTGTAATACAGAATTTAGTCAAGTACTGTGGTGCTACGATGAAATGCAACCACTTTATAACCTGAATGGTATTGATTATGTTCAAGGTATTCCCGATTTAAGTATGTTTGATGGAAAGCAACCTAAACTGCTTATAATCGATGATTTAATGAGAGAGTCCGATGGACGTATTGTTGATATTTTTACTAAAGGTAGCCATCACAGAAATTTAAGCGTTTTTTATATAACTCAAAATTTATTTCATCAAGGAAGAGGACAGCGCGACATATCATTGAACACAACTTACATTATTTATTTTAAAAATCCCAGAGATAAAACTCAAATACGTCACTTGTCCCGACAAGTCTATCCAGAAAATACAAAATTTGTTGATGAAGCATACAAAGATGCCACTATGCCGGCACATGGATACCTGATGATCGATTTAAAACAAAGCACAGATGATATGTGTCGTTTTAAGAGTAAGGTATTTCCATTTGATGAATATTGTACGGTATATATTCCAAAAAAAGGGTTTAAATATATCAGTAGTCATTCTGTTGTCGTCAGTTCTAAATGATGCCTGACAGAGTAACCACATATCAACATTTACTTAAAGCTTTGCATACGCTGAAACCAAAATATCGTAAAGCTTTGCTTAAAGCATGTGATGAAGATGAAATAAATATAATTTGTGAGTGCATTTATAACGTTTTAAAAGGAAAAGTTCCATTAGACAATTTAGAAAAAAACAAGTTAAATAAGCATAAGAACATATTACGAAAATTAGTTTCGAAGGGAAAACAAAAGTTAAGAAAGACTATTATAGTTCAAAAGGGTGGTGCGTTTTTACCAATTATATTGGGGGCTGTTTTAAGTAGTTTATTAAACTCATTAACATAGTTGAAATGGAAAACACGAAGAAAATGATTTTAATAGAACCAGATTTTATCGAGAAACTCAAACACACTGACAATGCACCTTTAAACTCCTTATCTCGCTTAGACGAGGAGATGCAAAAAATATTGAAAAGTAAAATAGAAGATCGTGAAAAATGGGCGTTATATTCTCAAGCATTACAACGGTTTTTGCATATTACTGAAACAGATCGAAAACCGATCAAGGTGCCGATAATGATTGATGGTATAAATAATGTTCATGAAGAATATGAGAAATCGACGGTTAATAAAAAGGAAGAAACTGAAGACAATACTACATTGCCAAACCCAAAACCGTACGAAAGAGACGCTACCAGTACTCCTTCAAATCATAATTACCCTGAAAAATTTACTCCATCTCATCTCATTAAAAAAATTCCAAAAAGTTACGTAAAAAGGGGGCAGTCACTGATTGACAATATTTTAAAGAATAAGCCGAAGATTTGGTGGAAGGAGGGAGGGGAAATCGTAGTGAATAATCAAGTTATCCCAGAAACTAATATAGCTGACTTGATAAGTGATACTCTGAGACCCCTCAAACGCCCCAAACCCATCGGCTGGAAAGAATTTGCTTCAGTTTTAAAAGATATTGAAGTTCCTTCATCATGTATAGGTAACCCAACAAATCTGGAATATATAAATGGTCTCCAGATAGACAAGCTCCAGGAATCTCCAATATATAAAAACACCAGATCAACGTCGATTCAATCAAGAGGACAATCAACGCCAATTTCGCGTAAAACTCCTGAATCAATAAAAAAGAAAATTGATTGGGAAAGATGGACCCCTTATTAGATATCAATAGGATTTACTACGATGTTTCAAATCCAGCTGGCTACAGTAGTATTGATAAGTTAGTTAAAGCAGTACATGGCCGAATGAGCAAAGATGAGGTAAAAAAGTGGTTACAATCTCAGGAAACTTATACTTTACACAAACCAGTTCAAAGACGTTTTACACGAAATAAATACATTCTATCTACCTATAATGAACTTTGGCAAGTAGATTTAAGTGATATGCGTACATACAGTAAATATAATGAGGGCTTTAAATACATAATATGTGTAATTGATGTCTTTAGTAAGTATGCTTTTGCTAGGCCAATGAAAAAGAAGGATTCAGAAACAGTTAAACGATGCTTTGAAGACATATTTACTGAAGCTAGAGCAACTCCACGTCATATCCAATCTGATAAAGGCACTGAATTTGTTTCCAAAGAGGTAAGATATTATTTTAAAAGTAAAAATATAAACTACTATACAACTAACAATCCCGATATTAAGGCGAGTATTGTAGAACGATTTCAAAGAACATTAAAAATGAAAATGTGGCGCTATTTCACACATAAAAATACTTATAAATACATCGATATTTTGCAAGACCTCCTTTATTCGTATAATCACAGTTACCATTCAAGTATTAAAATGTGCCCCGTAGATGTCAATGATAACAATATTATGACTGTTTGGACTAATTTATACGAAACACCAAGAAACGGATTGAAAAAAAATAGTAATTCAATTTTAAATGTTGGTGATCATGTTAGAATAACAAAATATAAACACATATTTCAAAAAGGTTATGAAACCAATTGGAGCGATGAAATCTTTGTAATCGAATCAATTATTAATAGATCACCTCATCTTGTTTACACCTTAAAAGACTTACAAGATGAACCAATTACAGGCACTTTCTATTCTAAAGAGTTACAGAAAGTTACTTATAACCCCACCATGACGTATAAAATAGATAAAATATTACGTTCTAGACGCGTTGGTAACAGAAAGGAGGTGTTTGTGAAGTGGAGAGGTTATCCGAATAAATTTAATAGTTGGATATCTGCATCTAGTTTAGAAGAAACATGAGCGATGACAGTTTTTATTTAACTCTGTTGAGTAACAGTTCAATGCAATACTACCCCGAAAATACAACTGCAAACTTTCTCACCAAACTCCCAAAGACAATAAAATTAGAAGGAGAATGGGTCGTTGGATTAGTGGAGTTTCATTACCCCTGTTCACTGTATAATGTTCAAGAACATGAAAACGTTGTTTATGTAAAAAAGAAGGTAAAATTATCAAACGAAGAGTTACCTGTTACCGTTGAATATAAGTCTTATATTCCAGCAACGACCTATGACGACATGGATCACTTTATATCTGCTTTTAATGAGAACTTATTATTAAAAAACAAGGTGAATTTTAAGTATGACACAATATCAAAAGTTATCAAGGTCACTTCTTCACATAAAGATATAGTTTCCGTACAGGCCACACCAATACTAAACCTCCAGCTAGGTTTCAAACCGAATACGAATCTTATTCAATGTCAATTAGGAAAATTTCCTGCTAATTTATATTTGGGCCTACCATCTCAATTGTTTATATATTCAGATATTGTTCAACCTCAAATGGTAGGGGATGTTATGACATCGTTAGTAAGAATAATACCACTTGATCCAACTAAATACATATATGGTGCATATAAAATGCACAGCTTTTCTCCTGCACATTACATACCTGTTTTGCGCAGAGAGTTTGATACTATTGAAATTGATATAAGAATGCATACGGGTGGAAAGGTTCCATTCCAGTTCGGAACTTCATGCGTGAAGCTACATTTTCACCGAGTAAAATGAATCATAGGCGTCAACATATTGCTTGCCCATATGAACATTACTATGCTCATCAAGCTGGTTCTGGAGTAGGCATTGTTTATAAAGGTGTTCCTCACCAACGAGGACATGGTATAGGAAGTTTTTTAGGAGGACTGTTTAGATCAGTTTTCCCTCTGTTGTCTAGTGGTTTTAGAACGGTTGGGAAAGAAGCATTAAATGCTGGTGTTGGTCTTTTATCGGACATGATGAATTCACACCCTATCGATGAATCATTAAAGTCCCGTTTTAAGAATGCAAGCAGTAATTTAAAAAGAAAGGCTGATGAAAAAATTGATTCTCTAATGTCAGGATCTGGGTATAAATTGATACGAAAGAGGCAAGAGCGCACCATTGCACCTAAAGCATTGCGGGGGAGAGGTACAAAAAAAAATAAAAAATATATAAACGATATTTTCTCTAATTAAATCATGTCATTTTTACATAGTCACTCATGCGAATGTGCTAAGTCAGAGTTAGATTTATTTGCACTTCCATCAACGCAAACAAGTATAGAAAATGGGCAATGGATACATTATAAACCTATTTCGTCTCTTAGTGATGACGGTCCTATTGAATTTCAAGTTCCAGGATCAGGCGATGACTATATTGACCTGTCTCATACTTTACTACATATCAAAGCCAAGGTAGTGAATCAAGATGGTACTAAGATCAAATCAGCAGAAACTCATGTTGCTCCAGTGAATAATTGGTTACATTCACTTTTTAACCAATTGGACATATATTTAAATCAAAAACTAGTATCACCACCTAATAATACATATGCGTACCGTGCATATATGGAAACTCTACTAAATTATGGACCTGCAGCGAAACAGTCCCATCTTACATGTGGGCTATGGTATGAAGACACTTCGAGTCATATGGATGAAACTGATACGGATAACAAAGGATGGATTAAACGACAAGAATTTATTAAAGATAGTAAGGAAGTTGAAATGATAGGGCACTTACACGGCGACATTTTTAATCAAGAAAAGTTTTTAATAAATGGCGTTGAAGTTCGTGTTAAATTAGTACGATCAAAAGAGTCGTTTAATCTCATGTGCAGTCAAGATAAAAAACTTAAAGTACGCATAATGGATGCTAGCTTAATAATAAGAAGAACAAAAATTAACCCAAGTGTTTTGCTTGCACATCAAAAGGTTTTAGCTTCAACAACTGCAAAATACCCCATCACAAGAGCAGAAGTTAAAGTACTTACAATACCATCAGGGGTACAAGGGAAATCACTTGATAATATATTCCTCGGTCAAGTTCCAAAAAGGTGTATTGTTGGTTTTGTTGATAATACAGCATTTAATGGCAGTTTAAAACATAATCCTTTTAACTTCCATCACCATGATATGAATTTATTTAGTTTGTATGTGGACGGTCATCAAATTCCTTCTAAAACATTACAACCATCTTTCAGTAGCGGTTTAATGGTATCAACATATCACACTTTGTTTTCTGGAACGGGTATTCATTTTCATAATGAAGGGAACTCAATAAGTAGAGAAGATTATGGCAACGGTTATTGTTTGATGTGTTTCGATTTAACACCTGACTTAGCCGCGAGTTCTACCTCTCACTGGAATCTCGTTCGACATGGTAGTGTACGGTTAGAAGTTCGATTTGAAAAGGCCCTTACGACAACCGTTAATTGTGTCGTCTATGCAGAGTTTGATAATATCATTGAAATAAACAAACATCGAGATGTTAGTGTAGATTACAACAGTTAATTAGACTATGTACATATATAAACATAGGTTCATTAGTATTTGTACCACTTGTTACTAAACCTCAGTAAATAATTCATCGGTAAACACAATACTTTGCAATGGACACGCAGGAATTACAGTTATGTTTGAAAAAAATTTATCCTGCTATAGAATCGCATGTTTTTCCAGCTAACAGAATCCCTGTTTTCATGGAACTTCCAGTTTATATTATAAGCAACTTAGACGATGACTCAAAACCTGGCTCTCATTGGGTAGCAATTAATATAGATATTAATGGTAATGGCGAATATTTTGATTCATTTGGGAGAAAGCCTTCTGGTTATCATAAGTTATTTCTAATAAGAAATGCAAAGAAATGGTTTTTTAACCATATGGGAATTCAAAACCATTTTACATCAGTTTGTGGCAAATACTGTTTAGTTTATATATATTTTAAGTTTAGAGGTAAAACGATGTTCGATTTTTTAAGATTATTTTCAGAAAATACTATGTATAATGATTTGATTATAAACCATATGTATAGATCTATTTTTATGTGAAATAAATGAGTATTTTAATAAACAATGTCTTTACTCTCTTTCCTTGTACTCTTATTGGACAGCAGTGGCGGTGCGTCAAAATTTTCTTAGGGAAGCCGGAATTAATTTTCCTTTCTTATTCGTCATGAGCCGTAGTAAAAGAACTGTAATGGCTGAAAATTAGGTAAGCCGGTGGGAATCGAGTTGTATGGATGCTCCGCTACTGTTGGACAGTCAACCGCATAAATAAATGTACGATCACAAAGTGACATACAAGTAATGATTACATACCTTACCATTGAGTGCGTATAGATATTTTTGATGTTGACTGTACCTACACACACATAAGTAAAAATGCAGGAGGATAATTAAAACGATTTATTGAACAATGGCTACAAATATCATGAAGTAAAAGTTAAATGGTTATCTCATCACATTAACTTAAATACAGTCTTCATTTTAAAACATCTAGTCTACATCTTGTTGTATGTCACATAGCTTTTCCCCGCACTCCGATACCCATTGCGGTATAGGCGACGAACATATTGTGGCACAGTCAGCGAAAATACTGTAACAAATGGGTTCATACGCATCTTCACTCATGGATATTGTTGTGGTTTCCATTTCTGTGTCTTCCGTTTCATCTTCCCACGTTGCCGAAAGAGGGTTTCCAGTATAAGTGACGTATAAAGGCGGTGAAGCCGGTGAATACCCATTAAAGTTAAGGTTTTGCATTTCAATCTCCTCGCAAAGTTTAGCCAAATCTTCATCGTAAAATGAGTTTTGTAGATCCATTTTGCAGTTTGACTTCGGCAGGTGTTGATAGAGATACGGTATGGTTTCTTTTGGGTTGTCTAACTATATATAGCCTCAAAAATCATTCGTTCGTTGGTGGGGGAGGGTGACTTTTTTCGTGGGTGGAGCAAGAAATAATTTATGGCTTGGCCTCGATAAAAAATTTCTTGCAGTCGTTTTTAGTTGCAATCTGTTTAGTAATCTTGTAAATTAATTCTTGGGTGTTAGAATAATGGTCGTCCTCGTCAGCATGCGTGTAGTATTTGATTTTAGTATCTGCGAATTTCCAGTGTTGGTCGTTTGGGACACCACGCAACTTTTTCATATCGTAGACATCAATTTTAACAAGATGAGTGATCTTTGTAACATCATCTACGCGAGCAGATATATAATTCGTGCCTCCATTTGTAGACTGGGCGACCGTAGATGAAAATTCCGTAGTATGTTTCTTTTTAGGCTTATCGAAAAATACATCAATGTTGTTGGTACGTTTCGGGGTTCGGATTTTAAGTGGTTTTGAGCCTTGGGGTTCATCATCACTTAAATTACCATAATAATAACTTTTCATGGTGTACTCAAGAGGATTCTCGTTTGATATCTAAAACAAACAATAAAAATGAGTGAGGAGCTTGATACAAATGTAATGTGTGTGTGCTTATATAGAAACACACAGTTAGTTGATAGGTATTCTTTATTGCTCACCAAAAATAGTCACAAAGAAAACAAAACAGAAATTACAGCTTACCTCCATTTTCACTCGTAGCAAGACGTAGACACAGAGTTTCAAAATTAAAACTGTTAATTACTACTCGTATTGCGACACTTGCAAACTGCTACTTTAACACTTGACACTGTTTTCAGACAAACTAATCTGAACGAATGACGTTCCTATCGGCTTGAGCTCTGATTTTATTCAACACACACACACACACACACATGTACACATATCGTGGCGTGGGTAAGACAAAAAAATCTATTACTTAAACGAACACCTGTTCGTTGCAACAGGTTCTAACAAGATTTTTACTGAAATATCAAATCAACCTGATTCGCTTGAATGTTCTTTGGGTTTTTAATGACCAATAAAATACGAATAGCATGACATTTTGTAATAATCTATGATATTTTATTGCTTTCAAATATAATACACGCACACACATGTCGCAGATAAGACAATAAATCGATTACCTAGTTAAAAAACGCACATCTGGTGGATGCATGATACAACACGTTCTATCTATTTTTTACTGAACCATCCAAAAACTGGAATGTGTGTGCGAACGTGCTTAGCTAAATTTTCTTTACTATAATACCCAATAAATTACAGAAACTACGACGTTTTCGTAATAATCAATGATATTTTATGGTTTCTCCAAATATATTATTTTAATTCTCACGATCGGCTATCTGATGTCAACATAAATTTTTAAATATATCGCCATCCACAGAGTGTAAATTACCTACCCTTGCGTGGGAATAGCGCAAAAACAGACGTTTGCCCTTAATAAAATAAATTGATTTAAGGAAATACGTAATCCACCTCAAAAAAGCAATCTAAAAAAAAACAACAACGGAGTCACACCTATCATAAACAAAAAAAAAACATCGGGCGGCGGCAAATTACATCCTCGAATTATAGGAAAAAACACACACGCAAAAAATTGCCGCAGAGAATGTGCTAGGAGGAGCAAAAAAAACTCAAAAAAAAATTCCGCTCCGCGGGGAGTGCCCCAGCCTGCCGCAGAAACAGTAATCTACTAACTACTCCCGGTACCGCCGCACACCGGGTAGAGTCAGTCCGACCCAGGTCGGGTCTAGCTGAGTTTCTTGCTGGACTATTCTCAGCTAGGCTGAGTTTAGTGAACCAGCGACAAAACTCCCAGTAGCTCGTTCCACTCACACCTCAGATTCGGTTGAAACCGCTCAACCAATCTCACTGGAGCGCAAACTCTTAGAGTATTCCAGTGTTCCAAACCACACGCGTGGTCGTGCCGGAGGTTTTCCCCTGGATTTTCCCCAGGCTACTCTCCAACCGCGCACTTCTATCGCTTTATTGGGCCCGGCCTATAAAGCCACAGTCAGGTTAAAAAAAAAGAGTATTACAGTATCTACTACTACTTATTAAGTATTTAATAGATGCACGGGATACAAATGATCCTCCCAATTCTCGTCGTATTTGCGTAATATGATTTATTAGATCCAACTATAAAAGCCAGTCTGCTATGCTATTCACTATTCATCGTCGTCACTAGGGATGTCAATTCCGTCTTGAGAAATCGATTATGAAATCCCGAGGATGCACTTTAAGAGAGGTAGGGTACAGAAAAATGTGATCTTGCTCGAATTTGGAGCAGCCCAACTGGGGAAGTACATCCGCCTTTGCAGAAAACCACAGGCATAATAACATTATCTACTATACATGTATGTAGTGTTGTGTTCCTGGAGGTGAGCAAGGTTGTCAGAGCTCCCGAGGATGCACTGTGTTGAGAGCGAGGGACCTAAATTTGTTCCTTCTGTTGTCAACACAGTGCATCCTCAAATTATATAAAGGGTCGGCAACGCGTACGTGACTCCTTTGGAGTTGCGGGCGTCTATAGGCTGCGGTGGCCGCTTACCATCAGGTGGACCGTAAGCTTGTTTACCACCGGTGTTGTATAAAGAAAAAAACGATTATTATGTTCCAAATTAAAATCGATGAAAAACAATAGATTTTTGAAGAAGTAATAAACGTTTTTTTCAATAATCGATTTTATAGTTAATTTTTCTATGGGGGTAGTTACACGGTGATTATTATCACTCATCGGTATAATAATCAGTATCGCAAGAATGTTGACGTGTATTGCAGTATCGTGATAATATCTGAGCTAATCCGGATATTTTGAAATCCGCGATACCTAAGGGGCGTGGCTTCAATGTTAGCTTCATTGCTAGAAATGTCCTCATAATGCCAGGGTCTTTATTAGGACTTAGTAGACGTCTAATATTCTCATGTCCAAGGTGGTAGCTTACAACATTCTTTGATAAATTATGTTACGAATAATCGGCTGTGAAAATCATAATCGATTTTTTATTAATCGATTTATTGCAAAATTCTAATAGATTAAAAAATCTTTTTGTTTAATAATAATCGACTTATTAATAATCGATTATTTTTTGACATCCCTAGTCGTCACTAGGCCTCCAGTTAAGTAGTCCAGAACCAGTATAGATTAGATTTTTATTTATTTCCTTTAGAAAATAACATCATTATTTTACATCAAAATAAATAAAACAGATTCATTAAAGGATCGTCTATAGGTATACAGTAATTTCCATCTTCAAAATAATAATAGTAGGTACCTAAATTAAGAAATGTCACATGTACAAAGGAAGGGGTATGTATGTATAAGGGAATGTACGCATACTACGTGACCAGCTTAGGGAGATGGTGCTCAAAATACTACGCTTGGTCACGGTGGTCATAAGTTTTCGTCACGTAGTCAATGTCCTATGGCGAAATCTCACGCCTTTTCGAGCTGCGTTCAAATTATGGCGACGCGTTCAACGCTTTTTTAAACTTCGGGCCTAGCTGAGTTTCTTGCTGGACTCTTCTCAGCTAGGCTGAGTTTAGTGAATCAGCGACAAAGCTCCCAGTAGCTCGATTCCACTCACACCTCAGATTCGGTTGAAACCGCTCAACCAATCTCACTGGAGCGCAAACTCTTAGAGTATTCCAGTGTTCCAAACCACACGCGTGGTCGTGCCGGAGGTTTTCCCCTGGATTTTCCCCAGGCTACTCTCCAACCGCGCACTCCTATCGCTAAATAACATTAAATTTGTAGCAAAGAAAAATAATATGTTCAGAGCCATTACACACACAGAGCAACACAATATGTGCAATTATAGACCAAACACTGAAGTAATAAATAATAATAAATATTAGAGGACAATCTTACACAAATCGAACTAGTCCCACAGTAAGCTCAAGAAGGCTTGTGTTATGGGTATTAGACGACGATATATTTAATAGATATAAATACTTAAATACATAGAAAACATCCAAGACTCAGCACAAATATTCATGCTCATCACACAAATATTTGCCCTGACCGGGATTCGTACCCAGGACCGTCAGTTTCACAGGCAGGTGCACTATATACCCACTAGGCTAAACCGCGGGGTAATCACGTAACTTTTGTACTACCGTTAGATAGATTTTAATGTCAAATTTTAATTGTCATCTCATACATTTATACTTCAAAGTTGACAGTAAAATCTATCTACCGTTAGTACATAACGTCGTTGCGCTTTCCAAAGTATATATGTGTACAGGCATGACTTTTGAGTAGACAATTAAAACTGTTTTGATGGGCATGTATTTAAATTCTTATTACAATTTTATATCAGGCGTGTTTTAAAAGATATGTTTTTCCATTTATTAAAAAACGAATTCGGAAAACAACACGGTTTCGTAGCTATGAATATTTTTTAACTTTTTGTGCACATGTCAGATTTTGTTTGAGTCATTAAAATTATATACGTGTAAAACATGTACATATAAGATTAATATTGTAAACATACATTTAGTTTTCGGACGTTTATGTGTTTGTTTTGAGAGGTATGAAACGAAATAACAGTATGGTTTATCAGACAAAAGTGAATTATTACAAAAAGTAATGAATAGTCATCATATTAGTCAAAAAACTTTAAAAAAAATCTTCTCTCCTTATATAGACATTTTGAAACTATATCTAGATCCGAGATTAGTCTTCATATTGCAAGTTATCATAGAAATAATGGTAGTCTTGGTGCATGTACTTTTTCAATGACTGTAAGCTGTTATATTTTGATTTCTCAAGTTTCCTGGGCATATTATACATGGCAGTCAGTTGTCTGCTTGTAGATCGCATTCTTTGAGGCAATACTTGCCATTCATTTGGATGGCGTAACTTATAAAATATTTGGCCCTTCTTGTAAAGCAACCCGCGGATATCGGTTACGACGGAATCTCCAACCTTTTTTCCAGGTCTGATAGAGTCAAATTCACATACCAATTCGTAGTTTTTGAAAAATGTGTAGTCTAAGTGATGAATTATGTAAGGATTTGTCGGTCGAGCATGTGCCATTAGGTTGATGTAATCACTAGGAGCATATAATGGAACTTTGAAAAGATTTTCTAGCGTGGAGTGAACACTGTCTACTTCCATCATAGTGTCGCCTTTTTCAAGAATTAGTTGTTCGATTTCGATTTGGTTGACTTTTGTGTAGTTAAGAAGAGCTGAAGACAGCACTTTATTCCTGTTTTGGTAGCAACAACCGTCCGAAATCATTATAATTTTTTTAAATCCTTCATGAATTTTGAAATTTATAAAATCTATCAGACAACTTGTGAACTGATTAGCTGTGACGCCACCATCGCCTTCATGCCACACGTATAAATGAACTTCTCTATTATTGTTGAAATAGATGGTAAAGTTATGTACTTGAAGTTTCTGCTTGTAGTAAATTTCAGATACTTTTAATTTTGGCGCCAATAATATACTTTGAACATCCATAGTCAACACTAACACTTCTGAGGAGCATAAAGATTGTACTTCTCGTTTTGCGCGGTAGGCTTCTTCCTTCATTTCTACATGATTTTCAAAAGCACTTTGTTCGATACTTCCCTCCTTAAATGCAGTGCACGTGTCACATTGGTCTTTTCGCGGCTTGTATATCGATATTTTTTCGCTTTTCAATATGGTAAAAAATAATTTACGATGTGCAATCTTTTTACCATTGGTTAGACACCATTTCTTGTACTCTTTAAACATGTGTATCTTACTCCTGAATGTGTCCTCGACATACACTCTTTTTGTGTTAGCTCTGCAGTAGTGACTGGGGACCTTAGGTAATATGGACAACCATTCTCTTGCCGAGTCTGATCTCTTTGGAACAGGAGCACCGTCTCCAGATGATGAGGAGGTTTGGTTCTTATTTTTTCTAGATTTTAAAATAATATTCATGTCTGTATCATCATTTATGGATTTTATCCATTCGATCAAAGTCTGATTGTTCATGTCTAGCGTACTAAGTAAGAAACTTTTGCATACCCTGACAAAATCTCTATTACCATTTGGCATTAAGCAGTCAAAGCCACATTGTTTTTTGGGGTTCAAGTTAGCCGCCTCTCGTCTTCTGAGTACTGGCCGAATGTGAACCAAGTTTTTCAAATAGGCTTTTTTCTCTTGCCATGTTTGTAAGCCCCAAAAATAATCGAAAACAAGACGTCTTTGCTCCTCATTTACTGTTCCACAAAGAAAATTCCGCAATGCACTACGGTAGAATAAAAATGACATGTGCAAACCAAACCTGATAAGTGTAATTTGAGCAAATTTATAAAAATGATTTGTGTTTCGTAGACACTTGTCTACTATTTTTCAAAGATAAAAATACATATCAAATTTGTTAACTTCGTTTCTACTAGGAATTTTGGCATGCCCATTTTTGCTATGGATGCGGCTTTAAATTATTTTCCTGAATAATTTATAAAAAAAAAACCATAGAAATGCACATATAAGTTTTGGAAAGCGCACACACTGAAAAAAATTAATAGCTGAACTATTTTAACTACTTGAGGAATAGCCAAAATGAGCTTAATAGTAACCAAAATTATGCTAAATTTGCAAAACTAATTTTGCGGCACATCGTAAACTAGTTAAGCTATTCGTATTTTTGTAACTATTAGATAACATTTTAACTAACCCTTATTAAAATGAGTTAGATAAACTCGTTTAGCTACAAGGACAACATGTTTGATTACTGGTTGTCGAATTCATTAACTACGAATAAGTTATTCGTTTAGTAATAAATTAACAAATAAGTGCCTAGAAATAATTCAATGAAGTTTATTAAATGTTTAATGAGTTTATGTTCTTCTGCAGCTAATTTTGTTTTGCTATTATTAAACAACTTTATATGTTACAAAGTACACTAATACACATTAGCTGCATGGACAAAATGTTTGGTTATTGGTGAGCAAACTTCGAGCTTTTTATTAGGCTGTACGTTTAGTAATAGTTTCGCAAATAAGTGTCCAATAATAATTTACTCTAGTTTATTTAATATTTACTAACTTTGATTTTTGTAGCAAATTTTGTTTAGCAATTCATAAACAACTTCTAAAGTTATAAGTAACGATATACATGAAATAACTACCCCTAATTAAAATTTGGTATTTCGTTACAAAACTGTTTATAAAAAGATTAATAAATATTGGTAAGAATTAGCAAAACAGTTTGCCGATTTCTAAACGCACGTCCTCCCCTCCCGCGTCCCGCGCTCCTCTCCGCATTGCATAGAAAGAAACGCGTTCGGTCTTGTTCATTTCAACGCCATCGAAGTCGGAACGGAAGCCGGATATAAAATTAAAACGTAGTGAAGTACTTAATTGATTTGATTGTTCTCCGATAGTAAAGTTGTTTAATGGTATATGTTAAAACGCTTTCCGATTTAAAAGAAATAAGAAGAATGGAAAAGCCAGTGGATCCCATGGCCGACTATTTGCGGTCATGGGGTCTGGAGACCTACATTGCGACATTTGCAGGTATGTACCTTTTTATCTGATAATATTTATTGCACCATAGGCGCTCGTACGCAAGATGTACAGGTTTCAGTTCGGCTAAACTTAACCAGCGCCCCGAGTGCGCGGAGGGCGCGCACCCGCCTGCGCTCCGGTTCGGAGTACCTACTAAAACGGTTCAGAAGGGTTTCATTTCACACATCGCACAACAGGAAACGCTGAGCGGGCACGCTAGTGGTTAGGTACTAAGGTTAGAAATGAAAGTCGACAATTGTACATTTTTCATACAACATGATCATCGTATTACTAGTGCGTATTGCGGGCTTAGATACAGCTCTTTCTACCTATTAAGGCTCCTCTACACGATGGGCCAGAGTGTGGAGAGCGCAGTGGTGTCGATGGCTTATGGCGCGGTGGGATGGCCACGGCGTCGGTTTTCGTACGCACATCAAAGAAACCAACTGAATGTCGCCTTCGTGTAGTTGCGTTTCAACCATCGTATGACCATCTCGCTGGTGCAGTGCTGGGCCATCATGTAGAGGAGCAATTAGGTATTAAGCCGCAAGCGCACAGACAGCCGAGCGATGCGGAGGTGGTATCGCTTGTGATATTCAAATTTGTATTAAAGAAGCACAGCCGCTGTGGCGTCCGCCCGGTTTTCTATACCTACCTTCTTATTGTACAAACGTCACCGCCTTCGCACCGCGCCGCCGCCGCTAGGTATCTCTGCGCTTGCGGTTTTAATTGTCTATTGTATTTTTTTTACCAGAACAACAAATTGATGCCGAAATTTTACCAATGTTATCAGAACAGGATATCAAAGATCTCATTCCTGTGATAGGTCATCGAGCCAAATTTATGGCTCAAGTAAACTTGTTGAAAAATATAGCGGTAAGTGCTTTTAATAAATAACTAAATAGGTTTCATACCTATAACTTAAACCTAAAGAGATACGCCACATTACGCCACCACCTATCCATGGAAGAAGTGGAAAAGTTTTATTAAAAAAATTTATACCTATGTACATTTAATACAATGTCAATTTTATAATATCTCTACTCCATGTGACAAATTAATGTATATAAAATGTAGAATAGAAATAACATTTCAATGCTCTATGTACGGTCTGCAAAAATATGGTTCATATAGTTGGACAGACTTTGTCTGCGCTCCTTAATATGCCTATGCCTTTTCATATTTATTTAAATATCAATAACATTCATTGGCATGGCATAACATTCTCCACCAGCATACATAATTCCATATCTGAAATGACTAAATATTTTATATACAATATATAAATTTATAAAATGTCATATAAAGCTCCACCGACAAGAGTCGGGCTCTTAAGTTGATGATTGTATTGAATAATTTATTAATCAATGCAAATAAATAAGTTTTGGTAACTATCCTATTGTCAACCTTATCTCAAAGCAATAATGGTGACAATCCTGCAAGAACTAGGTGCCAATGGTACATGTAGAGAGATTTTTTTGATTGATTTTTTTTTTGAAGATTACATTCGGCTAAGTTGGTTGCAGAATGCTTACGAAGGTGGCGGTCCCGGGTTCAAATCCCGGCCAGGGCAAGTGTTTGTGTGATGAGCACAAATTTTTGTTCCTGGGTCTTGGATGTTTTCTATTTATTTAAGTATTATATTTATCCATATAAGTATGTGTATCGTCACCTGGTGCCCATAGTAGAAGCTTTGCTTAGTTTGGGACTAGGTTGATATGTGTAAGATTGTCCCTGATATTTGTCATTATTATTTATTATTATGATTTAAACTTTAAAGATCTGAATATGCTCTTAAACATCTGACAATAGACTTGTGTTCAGAAATTGTTTTTCAGATTTTATAGATATTAGTAGACTTGACAATACTTTGGTTGCCAATTGGCAACCAAAGTATAGTCAAGTCCAATAATTCATTGGCAGCCAATGAATTACTGGTGGTTTACCCTACCTTGATCCTGGGACAATATTATTTATTGAACATAATTTTTTACAGGATACCAATATGAGTAGCAGCCTGGCATCGACATCTCAGTCATATCTTATTGACGACCTACCAGTACTGACTGATTCAACCTTAGTTGTAATACCTGATTCCGGCTTAGAAAACGAAGATGAAACCACTGACGAATGTGTAAGTACATTTGTGTTTTGTATTTTGAAGAGGAATTGAGGTTCGAGTTACTTTGCATAAAAAAAATTTTAGCTCAATGGGAAACCGGGAAGTGGGTCAAATTTAACTTGTAAGATTTGACCCGTACATACAACAACAACATTGCAAGTTAAATAAAAGCTTGTAAAAAAATTACCTGCAACTTCATTATATTGTTCGGGTCAAAATCTTGCAAGTTAAATTTGACCCCCTTCCCAGTTTTCGATTGAGCTAAAATTTGGCATACTTATGTAAGATAGGTAACTAACTATACAATAATATGACACCAATCAGCTGATCTGATGATGGTGCCGGAAGGTGGTCATAGGAACTCTGTAATAAAATAACGCAATCCTACCGAGTTTGGGCTCTTTAGAATCGTTTCGATGAGTAGTTAACGGATGTTCAACGAAAAGTACAGTCGGCAATAACAGCTTGTCACAAAAATGTTATTTATGACAGAAACTTATTTATTACTAACTTATTAATTTATTATGTACTTATGTATGTTAACATTTTATTGTAGGTACATAATAATATGTGATACAGTAATAAAAAAAGTATCATACGTAGGGGAGGTGGGGAACGTGGAATCCTGGGGGAACAGTGGATCTTTGTCAATATTGTGGAGAAATAATAGATTATACATATTTACCTTGTTTGCACTTTGATAACTTAATAGACATTCTTTCAATTTGTTCGATAACAAAGATATAAACCTATTATTTCTCTAAAATATAGGCAATAATCCACTGTTCCTCGCTCTTCCCTACAGTCGAACACAGAACCTCCTTTTGTGAAGTCGGTTAAAAAATAATAAAAACGCGTACTTACGAAATTATCCCTATTATACATATACTTACTTAGATATATACATATATTATGTTTTCAGGCAGTATACAAGACTTTAAGCTCTTGCAATGAAGGGAAAGGCCTTCTTTTAAGATTCCAAGAAAGTGGTCTATTGAATAGTGCTGCTAGAAGACAACTTTGTAGCATTATAATATCAAACGAATTAAAAGAGAATGCTGAAAAAAGAATAACAAGCTCAAGATTTTACCAATTAGCATACGAAATCAACCAAGTATTCAAAAAAGAAAGTCCAGCGATATACTTTACGCCGTTTACGTCCTTTAATCCGCTTCAGAAGATTACTGCGAAAGGCAAACTACTAGACGCTGCTCATCAGCATCATCGTCACGGTCCAGCGAACCCGGATCACCGCGTCCCAGTAGTAGTAGACAAGAAGCGATCAACGTTTTGGAAAATAATAATGATGCTGATATTGCAGAAAAAATGTTATGGCTAAAGAACTGCTTAGATCCTTGGGCGACTGTTGAGTTATATTGGAAAATAACAGCTAAAGAAAGATTAAATCTTCTTGCAGCGAGTGGTATTTCCATTGATAAATATTTCGAAGACTTCAAGGCGCTGAATCAGCCAGGAGGCTTATATCTGGTATGTAGTTTTGTGACTATATTACAAAATTAGTGTAGATAAAGTAATGTATGCAACTGTGTATTAAAACCCGAGTGTTGTGTATGAAACGAGCCGCAGGCGACTAGTCTAGTCTAGACTAGAACGAGTAGAGGCTATTTGGCGAGCAGTTGCATAAATTTACTATTTTGTAACAAAATCTTATTAGGGTTCCGTACCTCAAAAAGAAAAAAACGGAACCATTATAAGGTTCTCACACACCACACAGATAGGATTTTATCTGCGTATACTCGTACCAATATAAATGATCTGTGCATCAACAGATAATTTATCTGCGCAGTGTGCATTGCTCAATGAATTTAATATAGGTATTTAGAGAGTGATACTGAAAGATATGCAGATATCTTATCGTATCTGCGTAGTGTGTGACTCGCTTTAAGATCACTCGTGTCGTGTGTCTGTCCGTCCGTCTGTCTACTAGAAAAAAATAGTTTTGTAAACTACATGTGTGATATTGTTATGTTTCGGAGAATTTCTTTTCATAACTTCAAAAATATTTATCTTAAAATTACTAATTTTGAAGTTATGAAAATAGGCGAAGTGATGAAGTAACAAAGACACATACAAACATACAAAAAAAAATTGGATTCAGTGACCTCCAAAAAAATGAAATGTCTGTACATTGAAGATATTTGCAATTACTTAAATAATAAAAACGGACTATTCGAAAGTCCCTGAATCGATTTTTTTTGTTTTTTGTATGTTTTATCTATACATATGCGCTTTTGTTACCTCATCACGCCAAAACGGCTAAATAGATTTATAATTTTTTTGGTACATGAGTAAACTAGGGCATTCACAGATGATTATAGGATACTTTTTACCCGACTACGCTGGAGCAAAAAAGAGGGTTATGACTTTTTTCTCTTCCGCGAACGAAGTGCCCAGTGAAGGTGCCCTTCTAGTATTTAATATATTTTGCAGATACTGAAGGACTTCCAAGATTTGTATCCAGACAATGATAACAAATTAAAAGATAATTGGCATTTGATAAAAAATAAAATTATTGACTATGCAAAGAATAAAAGTGACAGAGTTCCAGATAAGATAAAAGACTACATCAACGGTACTTATTTGTTTTTTCAGATTTATTTGTAACTAGCATTTACCCGCGGCGGTTTCTCATTTATAATAGGACTAGCTGTAACCCGTGGCTTCGCCCGCGTTGCCCACGGGAATGCATTACCGGGATATTAAGTGTCCTATATCTCAATCCAGATCTTTGTCTATCTGTACGCCAAGTTTCATATAAATCCGTCTATTAATATCGTAAATTTGGGGCATTTTTTTTATTTATAGTTATTTTTAAGTTTAGTTTTAATTTTAATTTTTAGTTTTCATTAAGTTTTTAGGCTATTTTATTCTTATTTAGGTTATTTACTATTAATTATTGTTTAATAAAGATGTTATAAATCCATTCAGCCGTTATTGCGTGATTGAGTTACAAACATCTTCACAAACTTTCTCATTTATAATAATAGTAGGATATTATTTCAGGTGTTTTACTGTTTTTTTTTTGTATGCAGAAAATGACGAAGAAACAACGGACCTAGCGGCATTTATGGTTGTGTCATTTTTAATGACCACGCACACTATAGTAAAACCTAAGAAAGGAAAGGGACAGCAGTGGCGGCCTTCGAAACAGGAAGTGCTTGACGCTTTTATCACCCACGTCAAAAGCCCAGCCGAGATAGAAGAGAACATTACCAGAAGAAGAGACAAACTTCAGAAATTAGAATTACATTTGCAGCCATTTATCATGGTCGTAGGATCATCGCTAAAGGAGATTTCTGCCCGATATGTCATCGTCAACAACATTCGATATGAGGTAACATCAATACTAAACGCAGTTGACGCGTGTTTCAAAATAATATATGTATTAAATGCCCAGTATTCATCAGAATGTAAGCATGTATGGCAATTCATACAAAAAGCCATGTATGGCTTAGATACTAAATACGAAAAAGTATATACAACTGTGGACGTTCTAATAACAGATCTGAATATTATACAATGATAAGAATTACTCAGATACATTTCTAAAATGCCTAAGTGTTTTTTGTGTTTGAAAGAGCTAAATAGTAATAGTAATCTTCTTTCACACTTTACTTTAGCCCATGAAAGACATAACTTTTCTATATACCATTGCATAGAAAATGACTGCACGCGTTCATTTCACTTGAGGAATACCTTTCGCAAGCATTTAGTTAGAGAACATAACAATGAACATTCGAATGATTCTATTTCTTCTGAAGTTGCTCAAGATACAAATTTAGTTTCGCTTCCACTACCACCACAGACTATTGAGTCGGTTGGAATTAGTTCAAGTTCAGTTTTATGTTCTCCTCTGCTCAATACAAATGTTCTTCAAACTTCACATGTCCGCAATAATACTAATAATGATTATTCTTTGCAACTATTTATATCATCGCTTTATGCAAATCCATTGATACCTAGGAAAGCCGTCCAAGATGTTGTAGTGGGGATGAACAAATATATCTGTAGCACTTTGACTTCGAATATAGAGAAAGTTTTCTCAGAGCTTCCTAATAACTTAGAACAGGAAAGTAACATAACACTTTTAAAAAGCCAGCTGTTGTCAACTGTACATTCTCCACTTGAACAATATATTACAGAACACAAAAGATTTCAGACTTTACAAACACTAGGAACTTACATCCCTCCAACAGAAATAGTAATAGGTCAAAGAATGTCTACCATTACTAAGCGTGGTGTTGTAAGATCAGTATCAATGCCATGTGTAGAGCAATTTATTCCCCTTCGATTTGTACTGCAAAAATATTTTTCACTTGAAGGTGTTATGAAGGCAACATTAGATTATATGAACGGTTTGCCAAAGTCTGAAAATTGTATTAACAATTTTATACAAGGCAGTTTTTGGGTTAACACACTCAAACGATTTGGAAACAAGGTAGTGTTTCCTCTATTTTTATTTTTCGACGACTATGAAAGTGGAAATGTTCTAGGTAGTCACTCCGGTATACATAAATTAGGCGCTGTATATATTTCCGTTGGGTGTCTACCACCCGATCAGGCTTCCTCATTAGCAAATATCTTTTTAGCTTTACTATTTCACTCATCTGACCGATCCGCATTTGGAAACGGCGTCATTTTTCAGCCACTTATAACTGAATTAAACTATTTGTCAGAAACAGGTATAGAGTTAAATGTGCCCACCTATCAAGGTAAATTGTATTTCTCGTTAGCTCTTATCATTGGAGATAATCTTGGTATACATTCGATAACTGGTTTCAATGAAACATTTTCGTCTAACTACCCTTGCCGAGTGTGTAATGTAACAAAAGAAGCCTTAAAAAATCAATGTTTTGAAGATGTAAATTTGCTTAGAAATACAGAAAATTACAATGAACAATTGCAACAAAATTGCTCAACTAGTACAGGTATTAAGGAGAAATGCGTTTGGTTGGCAGTTAATAACTTTAATTTGTTCGATCAAACGGGCGTCGATGTAATGCATGACATACTGGAAGGAGTGGCTAAATATATTATGTCGTTTCTTATAGTAAAATTCACAAGAGACTTGAAATACTTTTCTTTAAAAGTTTTAAACGACAGAATAGTAAATTTTGATTATGGTCCAGATAGTGGGAGTAAACCTTGTCCTCTGAGCATAGATCATCTTTCTAAAGGTAACATCCGCCTATCATCTTCGGAAATGTTAACCTTTCTCCGTTATTTCGGCTTGCTTGTAGGCGATTTTGTACCTACAGAAGATAAATACTGGTTAATGTACATTACCCTAAGGAAACTTATGGACATAATGATGTCTCCCATACTCATAACAGAGAATAGTGACATGTTAAAATTTTTGGTATCAGAATTAAATGAGCTTTACATAACCTTGACAGGCGAAAAATTAAAACCAAAATTTCATTTCTTAGTACACTATCATTCAATGATGTTGAAGTTTGGGCCTCTCGTCAACTTTTGGTCTATGCGTTTTGAAGCCAAACATAGGCTATCGAAAATTGCTGCACGAGCTTCATTTAATCGTCGCAACCTTACATTGACTTTAGCGACCAAACATCAACTACAACTGAATGAAATATTTATGAAAGGTTACGTTAATACTTCTGTTAAAACCGGGCTTTCAAAGAGAGTTATTAAAGAAAAGCGCGATGAAATTACAAATTACTTAAATTTGGATTCCAGTCAGTCTCTTATATGTGTTACATGGGCTAAAGTAAAATCAACACTATATAAACCTGGATCAGTTCTTATTCAAGATGTAGTAAATCTCGGAGAAACTATTTTTATGAATGTTAAAAATGTCTTTGCTTTGAACGTCGACAGGATTATATTTGAATGCACTTTATTGTCAACAATAGATTTCGATGATCATAATTATTGTTTTGAAGTTGAGGTACCACAAAATGAAAGAATTGTTTATATTTTCCAGGATAGTTTAATTTCATACATGCCTTGTCATAAAAATATTGCTTCAAACGGTAAGATCTATGTGACACAAAGAGTACAGTTGTAAATTGTATGTTGTTTTTAAAATTCGTTAATCTGAACGTTTAGGTTCACTTCGTCCACATTCCCATTTCGTTCACATTCCTACTTCGTCCACATTTCCACTTCGTCAACATCCCCATTTCATCCATATTCCCATTTCGTCCTTATCCCAATTCGTCAGCATTCCCACTTAGTCGTCATTTACACTTCGTCCACATTCCCAGTCCCACCTCAGAACTCCATGGGTATACGTGGACGACTGGGAAATGTAGGTGTTTTGGTGGTCGAAATGGGAATGCAGACGAATTGGAAATGTGGACGAAGTGGGATTGTGGACGAAATGGGAATATAGCCAAAATGGGAATGTTAACAAATTAGGAAGTGGACCATTTGAGAATTGATAGCGGACGAAATGGGATTTTGGACGAAGTAGGAATGTGAACGAAATGGGAATGTGGACGAAGTGAACCTAAACGAATCTGAAGAACATTTATTATCTGAGCGTCAGGCTGAATATGATAATGCCAAAAAGTACCCCAACAGTTAGATAGCTAAGGATAGTTGGATAGCTAAGGTGTGAAAGATGGGAATGACTCCTACGAAGCTATATCAGTTCATGGGTATTATTGAGGTACTTTAAGATATTTGATGATGATTGTATAAAAAAATATAAAATTCATGGACATAGAGTCGATTATCTATTGAACTTTCAAAGTGGCTGTAACGACTTTTTACAATAGGGTCATTTTGGTGTTTGCGGTTACAAACACAATAGATAATGGATGAAATTTTTAAAAGTGATTGAATTTTTTTACGGGTAGGAATAAGACTTCTTATTCACAGAAAAAAGTTACAGATTTTATGGTCCAGTTAAATAATTTTAAAATAATAAACAGTTTCTATACCCGCCATTACAGGGCATGGCTGACCATGCCATGCCATCAGCCAAACGAGGATTTTTTCTTAGTCCGTCGAAAATTAAAAACAAAACTCTCAGCTGTGGTAACTTTGATTGACCAATGACAGCCAATTATAAATATTTATGATAGCCAATCAATAAAAAACAAATTATGATTGGCTATCATAAATATTTATGATTGGCTGTCATTGGTCAATCAAAGTTACCACAGGTTAGATATTGTTTTTTTTTTAATTTTCGACGGACTAAGAAAAAAATCCTCGTTTGGCTTACCATGCCCTGTAATGGCAGGTATAGAAACTGTTTATTAATTTAAAATTATTTAACAGGACTGTAAAATCTGTAACTTTTTTCTGCGAATAAGAAGTCTTTATTCCTACCCATAAAAAAATATTCAACCCATATTCAAATTAAAAATGTGATCCATTCTCTATTGCATTGTTGCCTTAAATAAGAAAAGATGCGCCGAAAAGCAATGTACCAAAAAGTTAGTTACTTAATGATGTTAGAATTGTTTTTCGTTTGTTTTTAATGTTAGAACATCACATAATTTTATTAGAATATTATGTTACAATTGTGTTTAAATTGTATTCAAATAAAACATATAAAATTCATGGACATAGAGTCGAGTATCTATTGAACTATCAAGGTGGCTGTAACGACTTTTTACAAAATGGTCATTTTGGTGTTTGCGATTACAAACACAATTGCATTGTTGCCTTAATGAGAAAAGATGCGCCGAAAAGCAATGTACCAAAAATTTAGTTACTTAATGACATTATGTTAATGATATTAGAATTGTTTTTTGTTTGTTTTTAATGTGAGAACATCACATAATTTTTATAAGAATGTTATGTTAGAATTGGGAATGGATGAAATTTTTAAAAGTGTTTGAATCTGGTTTGAATTTTTTTTATGAGTAGGAATAAGACTTCTTATTCACAGAAAAAAGTTACAGATTTTACGGCCCAGTGCAATAATTTAATATTAATAAACAGTTTCTATACCCACCATTACAGGGCATCGTCGGCCGAACCAGGCTTTTTCTTAGTCCGTCGAAAATTAAAAAAAAAACAATATCCGACCTGTGGTAAATTTGATTGACCAATGACAGCCAATCATAATTTGCTTTTTATTGATTGGCCATCATAAATATTTATAATTGGCTGTCATTGGTCAATCAAAGTTACCACAGGTCAGCTATTGTTTTTTTTTTAATTTTCGACGGACTAAGATAAAGCCTGGTTCGGCCGACAGTGCCCCTAATGGTGGGTATAGAAACTGTTTATTAATTTAAAATTATTGCACTGGACCGTAAAATCTGTAACTTTTTTCTGCGAATAAGAAGTCTTATTCCTACCCGTAAAAAAATCAAGCACTTTTAAAAATTTCATCCATTCCCTATTGTGTTTACATTTATCGTACTGTTTGTTCTGGCTGGCTTACCTGGGTTACGAATAGTGGCATAAGGCATTACCTACATTACTTTCTCTACACACTTGTTGTAAATCCTGCATTATCCCTATCCTATAATAATAATAACGAAACTCGCCTGCGGCTCGTTTTATACAGCATACACGTCTTTTGATGCCTATCATTATGTAACAATTACATAACCTACTATTATAAATTATAAATCAATGATGTTCATTAGAATAAAGAGAAAATTGTAAGTACCAGGTATAGTCCTTCGGTTTTACTTGTGGCAAATCTACTTAAAGAAAATAATGCCTTTGTTTGTCACCACACAATTGCATTGATTTCATCACGTTTTAAAAACTTAAAACTCGATAATCTATCTCGTTCGAGTCGTTATTCTATTGAATTTTCGAGATGGTCGTTAGCTCTTTACAATGCACCAACGTAAGTTTAAGTAGATTTGGCACAAGTAAAACCGAAAGCCGTATATTGGTTTTGTGATGCTGTGGCTCCTTTCACGCACTCGTGAAGGCGGGTGCGGCGCAAGGCCTTCAATTAATTATTGTGATTGACGTAAATTAAATAAAACTCGATCGGTTCTAACTAGATTCTTTTATTTTTTCATGAAGTCAATATTTAATTTCTTTCAATATAATATTGTACGATCCTTTGGGTCGATTGAAAAAAAAACTGTAATAAGGTCTTATTTAAAACAAATGTCCAATCGATTCATACATTGTAAAGAGGTAAATAAAGAATGTTATTTAAATATTGATTAGAGGTTAAAATATTGACTAGAATGTTTACCTTAGGGATCCTGCGATTATTTTAGTTCATCATCATCATCATCATCATGTCAGCCTATATACGTCCCACTGCTGGGCACAGGCCTCCTCTCATGGATGAGAGGATGCCTGTGCCCAGCATGGATTATTTTAGTTGCTCATAAATAATTGATTTAGTTATTAATTGAAGAACTGTATCAAATCATTGCTGTTATTGTTTACCTACTGTGGGTGGTTGGTTTAGGGATTCCGCAATTTTTTTATTTCTTTCGATTTGAATGAAAGTTGCTACTACTAGGTAGTTTCAGAGTCGCATCATTCTGGATATGAAAAACATAATTTCCCGATATTTTCTACAAAATTTATTTGAAAACTAAATCCCGTGTTTTTTTATAATTCACTGGAAGTTTTCATACACATTTTGTAGGACATATCAGGAAATTACGTTTTTCATATACAGAATAATGGACTCTGTACGTGCCAATTTTCATTCAAGTCGAGAAAATTAAAAAATCCCTAAACCAACCACCCACAGTAGCTAAACAATAACAGCAATGATTTGATAAACAGTTTTTCAATTAATAACAAAATCAATTATTTATGAGCAACTAAATACAAATACAAATACAAATACAAACATTTATTCTGCAAATAGGCCACAAGGGCACTTTTACATGTCAAAATATTAATTTATAATTTAAGAAAGTCTGACTATAATAAGTAATACATTTTTCATGTCAAAATATTAATTTACAGTTCAAGAAGGAATAATAATTTCGAGTTTAACAATTATAACAAAATTAATGTCATAAAGTAATCTGTTATTGGTAGCATTACCAATGGGATAGGGTAGCAAAACAGTAACTGCAAAAATAGATAAACAGTTTTGTAACATTTAACTAAATCAGTTGTTAACTGGCAATTGAATAAAACTGTTATCAGTAGCATTACCAATAGATAGGGTAGCAAAACAGTAACAGCAAAAATAGACAAACAGTTTTGTAACATTTAACTAAATCAGTTGTTAACTGGCAATTGAATAAAACTGTTATCAGTAGCATTACCAATAGATAAGGTAGCAAAACAGTAACAGCAAAAATAGATAAACAGTTTTGTAACATTTAACTAAATTAGTTATTAACTGGCAATTGAATAAAACTGTTATCAGTTGCATTACCATTTAACAACATGGTAATAAATCATTTAAACAAAACTAGTTAAGTGTTTTGTTACTATTAAATAAAATAAATGTGTTTATTAACGTGATAGTTTAGCTGTTTTTAATTAAACCATTTAAATGGGAATAAATAAAGCAGTTTAGTTACTAATTGAATGCTTTGAAAGTAACGATAAATAAACAGTTTTGGTTATACAACCAAACTTATTTAACTGCCGTTAAATATAATAGTTCAGTAATAAATAACTTAACTTATTTTACAAAACTCATTTTGGCTACTAGTAGCACTCAGTTTGGCAGTCCCCCGTTTTTTGTTACTAGCAGCTAAAATTTTGGCTACTACTAACAAATCTTTTTTTTCAGTGCAACGACGATAAAGTTACGTGATTAGCCTGGTCGTCAAAAAAAAGAAGAAGAAGTGTGAGTGTGAAGTGTGTGTAGTACCTTAAAAACTTTTAAAATTATTTGCCAATGTGAACAAATACTTTGAATTCTATTGGCCTTCCTACTGTTTGATCAAACTAAATGTGGTGAATCAATTATAATTTAAATTAACAAATAAACAATGTGGATTGTACCGCCCACGTTAATAAGTATGAATATTTAACTAGTTACTTATTGATCTTGTACGATAAATATGATAATGTATCATTGTGTTTTTGTTTTAAGCGATTGCGTTGTGGTCATCATATCTCAGACAAATTATTATTTTGAGAGGTAGGGCACAGCAAAATGTGATCTTGCTCGAATTTGGAGCAGCCCAACTGGGGAAGTACCTCCGTCTTGCAGAAGACCACAGGCATAATAACATTATCTACTATACATGTTTGTAGTATTGTGTTCCTGGAGGTGAACAAGGTTGCCAGAGCTCCCGAGGATGCACTGTGTTGAGAGCGAGTGACCTAAATGTGTTCCTTCTGCTGCCAACAGTGCATCCTCAAAAAAGGGTCAGCAACGCGCATATGACTCCTTTGGAGTTGCGGGCGTCTACAGGCTGCGGTGGCCGCTTACCATCAGGTGGATTGTATGCTTGTTTGCCACCGGCGTTGTATAAATAAATTAAAAAAAAAACATGTTTGAAACCCTAAAAAAAATCGAAATCAAATATTTATGCTGCAAATAGGCCACAAGTGCACTTTTACCTGCGGCACATGTCATGACATTAATTTACAATTTAAGAACGTCTGACGATTAGCATGCGCTGATCATAAGCAAATTTGTATAAATAAATATTTATTTCTAATTGTAAAATGCGGTAATTGTGAAATGTTTTAGTACTTAACTATGAATGGTAATTATTACTTCTTATTGAATTTAAGATAAAATTTCTTCTAAATTTATTTTGTAACCAGCGACCCGCCCCGGCTTCGCACGGATGCACTATTTAATGGATGTTATTATACATATAAAGCTTCCTCTGCAATCACTCTATCTTTTAAAAAAAACCGCATCAAAATCGGTTGCGTAGTTTTAAAGATTTAAGCATACATAGGGATATAGGGACAGAGAAAGCGACTTTGTTTTATACTATGTAGTGATATTGTATTATGTACTACCTATGGGAAATTAATCGTGTGTACATTTTTGAGGCCCACTGTAAGCCTACAGGAGTTTTCATATTACATAAATAAATACAAAAATGATTTCAAAACTACAAATTAAACCCTAATGAATAAAAGTAAATATATTTCAGATAATTTTCTCTTTATTTAAAGAGATTTGTCACAGAGTGACGATATCGCTCTGTCTATCAGTGGCGGCGCGTGAGAATTATCGCCGGGCAACCCCGAGCAAAAAAAACCTACCTTAACATTTATTCTCTATAGTGGTATAGTGAAGCGTGCGCTATGTGTTCTTCGGCAAAACCCCTCGCAGTTAGTGTATACCACCTTTGTCATATAATCCGCTGTGAAAGTGTTTAAAGAAACCATCCCTCCGCTTGTAATCAATTTTTATCTCTGGGCGAGCACGACACGCACATCAAACTTCTTATTTTCAAACGATAGCTTAGAAAAACAAGACTACTCATTTAGTAAATAATCAACGACACAACAATCGAAATTAACTAAAGCAGCTATAACGCCATTAGTAAAAGAAAGTATAGGTACTTTCTTTTACTCAAAACACTGACGAACACAACGAACTGACCTTCAAATACTCGCAACAAAACTACAACCCACTCCCCAAATGAATTATTCATGCACAAGATACTAGTAAATCTGAATTTCACTGGTTAACTTGATTTTCTAATCTATATTTATGCACAAAATTAACTAAACTCACATAAGAATTACAATAATAAATATTTTCACACTGTTCGTACCGCAACCGGGCAAATGACTGTGTTGCCATTACATTCAATTTTTTACCAACGAATCTAAAAGCAAAGAAACTTTCTTTGCGCACTTGTAGGTAAATAAATTACCGAGCTTCAATCTAAGTTCGATTTTCGTGTTTTGTGATACGATTTATGTCTTTTTTTAAAGCTTGTGCATAATTTAATTATAAAGAATCGAAATTGATAATATAATTTTGCGCAATTTATTCCACGCAGTATTATATAACAGAAGTATGGCAATGTTTCGAAATGGCCAAGCAGTGCATTCTAATATAAACCTTATCGGCTCATGTTTAAGGTTTAAATTCAAATTCGATCATCTTCCAAAAACTCGATATTTTGCGGGTTATTGGCGACCTGCGTCTACGACAGAATTTGTGAGTGTGTGCGTGCAATTTCGATGGTCGTGTGCCATTTTTATGAATCAGAAACATACCCAAGGTAGGCTAATTTACGTCGGGTTTTTTTTACCGTTTCAAGCGCAATGCGTAATGCGGATACGTAGTGAATGTTGTGACTTGTTATTAGATGTCTGGCTGAAATCTATTGTGTGAAGGTATAGTCAATCGCATTACTAAGTGCTGTATTTTTATTGATGATTTATGAGTTTGATATACGTAAGCAAAAAGTTTAGGGCAAGCCGGTGGGAATCGGGTTGTAGGGGGCCGCCGCCACTGCTGTCTATACATCCTTATACATTAAATTATTATCTTCTTATTAGAATTACGATTTGAAACGAGATATTTACCATGTATATTTGTATTTGTGAGTTCCGGTATTCAAATCGTAATTCTAATGTAAATGACCATGTGAGCTTGAAATCTTATATTATTATCTTCTACCTAAACCTACTTATACCAGCTTACAAATAAGATATATGCAGATTCTGACACCGGGTGAGCTAGAATATACAATACAATACAATACAAATACTCTTTATTGCACACCTCACATAATAAAATAGCACATAAAAAACAAAAAACAAAGATACAGGAAAACAGAGGCAGAACAACAGGCGGTCTTATCGCTACAGAGCGATCTCTTCCAGACAACCTTTGGGTAGTGGAGAAATGAAATATAAAGCTGAAAAGTAGGTGGCACATAAACTATTACAATGAGAAAAAAAGATTCCAAAACAACTATTCAATATAAATACACATACTTAAATAATATATAAATATACATACATATAATATATAATTACATATATCACTGCTATAGAATAGTAAGAATAATATAGTGAATATAATTACATCCGCCCATTTAAAAAAAAACACAAATCGCAAATTTTGATCAAAGGTCGAGGGAAAAGGGAATATGGTATAGAACGGTGCAGCAACAACTACCGCGGGCACCATGGTTTGATAATTGCGGCCTAAACTGACACTGTCCTTGCTATGAGACTTCGTTGCGGACACATGCCATTAAACAAGTTTGCATACCTTATGGGCAAAATTCCATCTCCAAATTGTGCCGTGATGTCGAAGAAGAGGTCTATCATATTTTTCACTTCTCATGCTCGAAAAGTGTGTCATATTAGACTTGTCAAGCGGGGCTAAAGTAGTACATTTAACCCCTAGGGAAAATATGAATACATATTTATGATTTACAAACCATTTGAATTTGACCAATCAAAATACTTCACCTATTAAATCCACCAATCACATAACACTAATTTAACTCTTAAAAAAATATTTGGTATTGGGTATTAACCAACAAGAATACAGCTTTACTAAAATCGACCAATCTGGAAACATAATTAATTTTTCTAAAGAGTCTAAAGATTAAGTTTGTAGTAGTCCCTATTTCACAATAATTAAAAAAGTGGTTAAATCGTTCGAGCAACACTTTGCAGCGCTTAATGAAGCGGTCAAAGGAGTATAGAAAAAAAATCATGCTGCAAAAGTATATATCTTCGCCGTGGAATTTATTGTTAATTTTGGGTGGGTTAACCTTTGTTTATTTACTTTCTCGCAATTGAAGTGAAAAGTAGAGTGTATAACTCTGGTCTAAAAGCCATATTACCCCTCGAACTATTTTCCCTCACTTCGTTCGGGAAAATAACTATCTCGTGGTAATATGGCTTATTTTAGACCCTTGTCATACAATCACTATTAATGCAATGTGTCGGCAACGAATCAGATAAATGTTATCTCTGTCCTTTCCTTTCATATAATATTAATAAAGTGACAGTGATAATTTTAACTGACGGATAACTTTATATGGCGATTGAAAAATCGACCTAAAGTCGATAAAGTGATTCTTCTGGAGTCGCAAGCGTCGAAAAATATAAATAGACTTTACATTTTGTTACTAGGATCCCAAAAATGTTAGCTTGTCGGCTAAGTGTGGGTAGTTTTTGGCGGGATATTTTCCGTCTTGTCCTTATAAGTAGATAGAGGTAGGTACAACGATATGCAAGTGCAAAAAATTTATGACAAGCGATAATTTGATTAGTCAGAAATGCATGTGGGAGTTTTAAAATAGTTCCAGTGGTAATATGGCTTTTAGACCAGAGTTATACACTCTACTTTTCACTTCGTTTGCGAGAAAATAAATAAACAAAGATTATCCACCCTCAATTAATAATAAATTACAATGAGAATATGGTGGCATCTTTTTTTTAAAACTGTTTTGCCTCAGATACATAGTAGTTGAAATAGGGACAAAAAAGACCCTAATAATAAATATTACTCCCCTAATATTAATAGTTAAATTAGTTGAACAAATTTGTACCAAAAAGAACCCAACGTTCTGATTGGCTGCGGACGTGTTTCCTGATTGGTGGATTTAATATGGTGAAGTATTTTGATTGGTCAAATTAGAATGTTTTGTAAATTATAAATATATACATATTTTCCCTAAGGGCTAAATGTACTACTTTAGCCCGCTTGATAAGCCTAATATGATACACTTTTCGAGCATGAAAAGTGAAAAATACTTTTTTGAACATTCTTATTTCTTATGTTACAGTCTGACCCCACTACTTAGATTATGAAATGAGATAATCCAATAATTATATTCACGTTTATTATATTGCATGCCATTTAAGCAAATGTGTTCTTAAACAGGTGGTGTTAAGGATGTTGCGGGATATGTGGTTAAGTTTGTGAGATAACGTGAAAGGCCTATTGTCGCGAGACATTGAGGAAGGTCAGCGGAGCGCTGTAGGGATAGCAAATTAGATAGATAGATAGATAAATCATTTATTTTTTTGCCACATTCACACTCAAGTTACAACAAATAAAAACAGAACGGAAAAAGAAATACACAAGGAAATCAAAACTTAGAACAACACATATTAAGAAAAGAAGCATTTATAAAACAGGAATTAAGAAAGAAAAGAAAATTACGAACACAGTTTAAACATAGTACCAAACAAAATATAAAACAACAAACCAAACAAACATAGTACCGAAAAATAGGTTGGTTGTGTTGTGTGCATTGCAGCAAAACAAAAAGGTCCCAACTCAGTGCGTAGCTTTGCTTAATTAAATCAAATTATATCAATAATAGAAAAAGTTGTACAGAGAATGCAAAACAACATACTGCGGTCTATATGCAAGGCTCCGCTGTTTACTATCGACTCAAGTATCTGGAAATGAACACAGTGAAGGGAGAAATACTCTTTGTGACGAAAGCATACAAAGAGAGACTGAAACATCATCCGAATGAGCTTGCTGCAAAACTGAGAACTAGAGAATATGGGAAGAGGCTCAAAAGAAAAGCCATTTTACCCGACTAGATTTAATGAAGGAGGGTCAATCAACTTTTTCTTGTTGTTATTCTGTCCCGTCAGCGAGGAGACAACAGTAACTGAGTTTCTTAGAAAGATGTTTATATCATGAGCTTCAAGCATGCTCAAGAGGTGACCTATATCCAAATGGATTTATGATAATCGCTAAAACTCATGTTTGGTAGATCTAAATCCTATAAAATCACCCTTTTAAAGAATGACTCAGGAGACGTAACCATGGTAACGAAGAACAAGGAATAGTTGATCCACCCAGGAGTAGATGCCCTCAATGGAGGACACACTCGACATGTCACAATATAAAGCTTCCAACAAATTTGCTTATAGTACAACTGATTGCAGATTTAAGACAAAAAAAAATAGAAAAAGTGAATATGTATACTAAAATAACCCCAAAATACTTTATATCATTATCGTCCTTTTAGTGTTTTCCCGTCCCGGCAGTCCGAGGTCCGCTTAGGTACCTAATTCTAAGATTTGGCTTAGGGTGGGTTGCACCAAACCGTCTGTAATCGTAAGCGGTGTTCGTTAAAATTTGATTGTATGGAAAGTTTGACAAGTTTCTATGGGATGACAGCTGCCGGCGCCATATTTGACGATGACCGGCCTGTGATCGTATGTTGGTGCAACCGACCCTTAGACACTAGTTTTACGGAAGCGACCGCTACCTAAACTTATTACTCTGAAGAAAAGATAGACCTTGTTGGGATTAGAGCGGTTTCCTCACTATGTTTTCCTTCACTGAAAAGTTACTGTTAATTATCAAATGATATACATAAATCATACATAAGTTTTTGACAGCCAAATAAATATAGGCAGGGGCTGGAAGTTGGAATCAAGACCTCAAGATTGGAAGTACCGCTCGGCTAAAGTGGATTATATTTTTTAACACGCGATAATACACACAATAATAATACACAGCATTACTGATGTGCCAATGTTCACATTCCCAGAAATAAGCCACCGAAAATAATTCCGGGAAATGAACCTCCGGAAATAATGCTAGAGTATAAGCATCCTGTAATGTTGTTGAGAAATAAGCCACCGGAAATGATGCCGAGAAATAAGCCTCCGGAAACATTGCCCTGTACTAAGCTTTCAGAAATATTACCAGGACCAGGAACAACCCCTGTTTCCGGGATATTGCGGATTACAGCATTACTGATGTGTTAATGTTCACATTCCCAGAAATAAGCCACCGAAAATATTTCCGGGAAATGAACCTCCGAAAATATTGCTAAAGTATAAGCATCCTGTAATATTGTTGAGAAATAAGCCACCGGAAATGATGCCGAGAAATAAGCCTCCGGAAATATTGCCTTGAACTAAGCTTTCGGAAATATTGCCAGCAACAACCTCTGTTTCCGGGATATTGCGGATTTAATTATAAGCTTACATGTATTGCGATTTTTTTTCAAGGAAATGGATACGAAAAGCCACGAAAGCTGTGTTTATGCAGACGCTACGCTACACCGGTAGCATTTCCGTGAGGTCAGCGCAGCGCCCGCGCCGCCCAACATAACATCTGTTATCTAATGCGCGCTCCACATGCACTTGCGCGGCTCGCACGGAACTACGGAGCAGCCAGTTTGGGTATTTAGTTAACGCGCGTATAACGGTCTAGATAGTGAGCGTTAGCGATTTAAAAGGTTGAAAAATGCCTTATTTGTTTTTTTTTGTTAGGACAATCTAGGCGTGTTGCAATTTCCGCAGCTCAGATTGAAGAGGACATATCAATTCTTTAAGTATATTTTTTCGAGACCTATATTTCGGGCCAGTTTTGAGTTTTAGGCCTTTGAACGCGACCAAAATGTGGTATTTCACTCTATTACGCGCCTTAAAGCCCTTCCGGCGAACGGTATTCTTTTTTACATTTTCCCTCATAAATCGAAAATGACTCAACGTAAAAATAAAATTAAAAATTGTTTCACAATGTACATTTTGAACCGTCTTATTATCTGTAATTTTTCACAGAAAATGAAAATGCATCTAGGTTACCCTTCTTTATAACTGTTGCAATTTTCAAATCGATAGTATAAGTAGTTCTTGAGATATTTAGCGATGTGACAGACAGACAGACAAAGTGAAACCATAGGGATTCCTTTTTTACCATTTTCGAACGAAACCATATCATTTTCATCATCGATACCCCACACGACTATGTGCGTTGAATTTTTTTTTTACATCCACCGGTTACATGTATGGAGTGCCCCCCCTAATTTAATATTTTTTTGTTTTTTCACATCACTTTTATGTAGCGGTTCATAGAATATACCTTCCTACCAAATTTCATAATTGTAGTGCTTATAGTCTCCGAGTAAATCGACTGTGATATACGGACGGACGGATAGACATGACGAATCTATAAGGGTTCCGTTTTTGCCATTTTGGCTATGGAACCCTAAAATGAATTGTGGAAAATCCTCCATAGGTATTAGGTATTTATCGAACCTGTTCACAAAATTTCACGAGAATCGGGTGAGAAATGTGGAGGAGAACATCGCGCGGACATCCGCCAGATATACGAATGTATTTTTGGCCAAGCTGATGCAGAGAAGCTTCACTCGCGCTTCCCACTCGCTGGGTCAAAAGCTGAACACAAAAAAAAAAATCAAAAAATCAAACATTTATTCTGCAAATAGGCCACAAGGGCAATTTTACATGCCAAAATATTAATTTACAATTTAAGAAAGTCTGACTATAATAATTAATACATTTTTCATGTCAAAATATTAATTTACAGTTCAAGAAGGAATAATAATTTCGAGTTTACAATTATAACAAAATTAATGTCATACAGTGAAGATAAACTTGCAAAGTTATATGCACACGTACATTGATCTTATCATTACTTCAATATGCTTTCGATGATATTAAAGTATTTGTCAAAGTTATAAATAAACTGCATTAGTAACCAATTACCAACAGGCCATTTTTAGGCCAACTGGAAAAAAAAATGCCCAGAACATTCGGAGACCATAGGGCTGGCTCGTTCGACAATCATAGCCATCCAAAGGGGAAACAAAGCCAGTCTTATGGGAATCCTTCCCCCGGAATCCGACCTGGGTGTTGTTTTTTTTTGGACAATCTTACACAAATCAACCTAGTCCCAAACTAAGCAAAGCTTGTACTATGGGTACCAAGTGACGATATACATACTTATATAGATAAATAGATACTTAAATACATAGAAAACATCCAAGACTCAGGAACAAATATTCGTGTTCATCACACAAATACATGCCCTGACCAGGATTCGAACCCGGGACCTCCAGCTTCGAAGGCAGGGTCACTACCAACTAGGCTAAAGCGGTCGTCAAGTTTGATTAGCTATTATATTTATTTTAATTAAGTTAGTTATCTTTATTACAAAGTGTGTAACAATATTTAAAAAAACATCGAAGACACTATAACGTGTATTGACAAGAAAATGCAATAGCTTTACAAGCAATTATACACAAGAGGCGGAAAACGAAGTGTACTTAGATGTCGTGTGTTATAGACATTGGGATTCTCCATTGTCTACATCTAGAAACCATCATCAGTATTCCTTTGATGAATGAAAAACAGGAAAACGCAGTGACAGCGGTTGCCGAAGCATACGCAACTGATAAACAGCTCCAAGGCCCACACGACCTAGGTCTATAAATATAATCAGGAAATGCGTCGGAACAGCAAGGGTAATGTGTAACCTGTTTCCTGGTGCGATGCATCTGTGCAACGCATAAGGTGTTTAGAAAACTGACGTTTGTTCGTTGGCTGAATGCGTTAGTTGCGATTTAGCGATAGGTGGCGCTGTGCCGTGGAATTATGCACTCCTTATCCTGAAGTCTTGCTTATTCAGGGAATATAATCCTGGTTTTAAGGGTAATATTGTAATATATATATGTCGCATGTAGTTAAGGAATGAGTCATCTGACAAAACGTTTAAACATCAACTGAGAAAGCTTTTGTTGGATAACCCTCTGTACTCGGTAAATGAGTACATGGAATATTAATTGTATTTTTAATTGATAATACTTACGGGCATTTGCTTATAAACTGTTTTTATTATAAACTAGCGACCCGCCCCGGCTTCACACGGGTGCACTATTTAATGGATGTTATTATACATATAAACCTTCCTCTTCAATCACTCTATCTATTCAAAAAAAACCGCATCAAAATTCGTTGCGTAGTTTTAAAGATTTAAGCATACATAGGGATATAGGGACAGAGAAAGCGACTTTGTTTTATACCATGTAGTGATTGTGTGATTAATTATTTTTTGACCTTTGTTTAAAATTGTGTAATTATATTCCAATTAACCATTTATTTATTTGCCACCATATTGTTGTATTAAATTCCATTTGTATTTTATTTATATTTTTTGTGTGTCCAATTATGTTACGACTATCCTTATTCGGTGAATATGTTCAAATCCTATTCCATTATTATTATTTATTTATATCTTAATTGACGATCATGATGTGAATTCGTATACTTTTGACATGAATGCAAATTTATATTGTAATTTACATCTATGAAATAAATGAATCTGAATCTGAATCTATATATATTTAATTAAATAAAGTTCCCGAGTCCACAGATTTCTCTTTCGCAAAACGAAAACTCCTCAGTTTGACAGATTTGCATTTCACAAATTTTCTAAATTGCAGATTCCCATTGTTATAGATTAATTACCGCGTCAATCTATGGTACAATTGAAAATCTGTAAAATTGGAAATTTGTAGACACGGGGAACTCTTGAATTCGGAAACTGAATTCTGAAAATTGCTATCTATGTATATTGTTTAATAATTTTCATATATGTACAGCTATGAAGATTACAAACCGTGCCACTAGCTTGAAGCTACCAAAAACATAAATAACATATACTACAGAACCTATTTAACGTCGACTTACCGGCCATGTGGACATTTCAAAGCTATGTACACATTTTTGCACCTTATGCCTTTGTAATAAGACAAAAAATATATTCATATCTTTAATACAAATACAAACATTTATTCTGCAAATAGGCCACAAGGGCACTTTTACATGTCAAAATATTAATTTACAATTTAAGAAAGTCTGACTATAATAAGTAATCCATTTTTCATGTCAAAATATTAATTTACAGTTCAAGAAGGAATAATAATTTCAAGTTTAACAATTATAACAAAATTAATGTCATACAGTGAAGATAAACTTACAAAGTTATCTATTACAAATATTAAGTTAATATATTGTTAAGTTATAATTAATATATTATCCCAGAGATGTACATGGTCTCTGAGCGTCAAAATTAAAATTAATTTAATATTGTTAGAGATGTATATGGTCTCTAAGTCACTGATAATAAAAACGAATCCACAACAGGATGATGTCTCTCGTCAATCCCCTATAAAAAGACACTAGTGTTAACGTAGTCACTATGTCCTAGCAAGCATGAACAGACCGGACTCCACAAACAGCACCCGATCACGAGTATGACGCGTATCTTTAACGTCTACAATCTTGATGGGGAAGTAGGAACAGTGCAATCACTGTAAGCGGTCCGGTCGTTTACACATTAACTGTGGCCGTTGCATCTCGATTGACCGTGACCATCACAGCTTTATCTTGGGTGCACAAAGATTAATGTTTGGTATCATTGGTCATTGGTTCGACGACCGGTTTAGCCTAGTGGGTAGTGCACCTGCCTGTGAAGCCGACGGTCCTGGGTTCGAATCCCGGTCAGGGCAAATATTTGTGTGATGAGCATGAATATTTGTTTCTGAGTCTTGGATGTTTTCTATGTATTTAAGTATTTATATCTATTAAATATATCGTCGTCTAGTACCCATAACACAAGCCTTCTTGAGTTGACTGTGGGGCTAGTTCGATTTGTGTAAGATTGTCCTCTAATATTTATTTATTTATTTATTTATTTATTGGTACGTAGGTTTAGCGGTTAATTGCGTTTTACGATATCATTTCGTACTTAAAATCATTTATTGTATATTTAATTTTTATCAAAACAAATCTTAATTTCTGAATGTCATTGCAGACAGGTATGACTGCCCAATCCTGTCGCACTGGGTTGGACAAATAAGGTCAGTGGCGCTATTTGCATCAGAATAGGTATCGGTATCTACTCGTACTTGTTTTGATGCAAATTAGCTTACCCCAAAAATAAAAAAGAAATGAAATTAACTGAATGTATTTTTGATTATATAAATTGTTCCAATGTAATTCATTTTAAAAGTAATTTATTGTAATAATGTAAATACTAACATGCCTAGGTGAAGAAATTACTAACAATATATGTATTGTAAGTCCGAAATAAAGATTAAATTAAATTAAAATAAAAATACACATATGACAAATAATTTAAAAGATATATCAAAAATAGTAAAAACCGGTTCCGAGCCCTACGTAGCCGTTTATATGAAAATGAAAAATAAAATGAAAATGAAAATATTTAATTTCTGCGTGCATACGTGCGTGCGTGTGTGTGTGTGTATATGTGTGCGTGTCTGATGTGTGTCTACGCTCATAGCTTTATATGGCAAATAGAACATAACTATACGTTTGTTTTGAAGCTTAAACTGAAAACTATAGAAAGAGAGAATATGAGCCGCTGCTCGACGCCCTTGTTTATTTCTCATTAGATTCTGAGTTTACTGTTAAGTTGAATAAATAAAACAAGCAGGTACTTATCATTTTTTTAAAGGGCTTCAGCAACTTTGCCGGTAATATTTCCTGCACTTCTGAGAAAGTAAATATTGACAATATCACATAAATAAAACGTAATAATCACGTGGCGACCTCGGCCATCACCCATTACCCATCACTTATTAACACAATCATGTCTAGGAAGCAGGAAGGAGATGATATTATGACACGTTACTTCACAATCGCATATATATCTATTTAAAACAGTCTGTTTGCGGAATGTATTGTTTCGAGATAACTAAGTAAAGAAAAACGTGTTATCACTTTTTTTCTAAGGATCCCTCCGTCATTTAATCAATAATGTTAATCGTTCTTTATTATTGTTATTATTTTATGTTCGTACAGTTACACACCGTGAAATCACTCGACGGTCCCATCGGAAGGCCAGCGCTGGCGATTGCTGAGATGCTACCGTTTCGAGATAACACAATTTTTTTTGTTTATTTTTATATTCCATTTTGCTGTGTTAATTGTTGTCTTTGTCTTGAATAAATATTTCTTATTTCTTATTTCTGGCAATATTTCCGTATGAGTGTTCCCAGGAATGGAAATACTGACAGAATAGTATCGCATAATGGGGCAGTCTAAATTTTTTGGTGCCTTAGTCTCAATGGTAAAAACGGAACCCTTTGTAGTTTCTTAATGTAGTTCGTAGCAGGAAGGAGATGATATTATGACATGTTACTTCACAATCGCATATATATCTATTTAAAGCAGTCCGTTTGCGGAATTAATTGTTGCGAGATAACTAAGTTAAAAAAAACACATTATCATTTTTTTTTATAAGGATCCCTCCGTCATTTCTGGCAATATTTCCGTATGAGTGTTCCTAGGAATGGAAATACTGACAGATTAGTATCGCATAATGGGGCAGTCTAAATTTTTTTGTGCTCTCAATGGTAAAAACGAAACCCCTTGTAGTTTCTTAATGTAGCTCGTAGCAGAAAGGAGATGATATTATGATACGTCACTTCACAGTCGCATATCTATTTAAAGCAGTCTGTTTGCGGAATTAATTGTTTCGAGATAACTAAGTAAAGAAAAAACACATTATCACTTTTTTTCTAAGGACCCCTCCGTCATTTCTGGCAATATTTCCGTATGAGTGTTCCCAGGAATGGAAATACTGACAGAATAGTATCGCATAATGGGGCAGTCTAAATTTTTTAGTCTCTTAGTCTCAATGGTAAAAACGGAACCCCTTGTTTCTTAATGTAGCTCGTAGCAGGAAGGAGATGATATTATGATACGTTACTTCACAATCGCATATCTATTTAAAGCTGTCCGTTTGCGGAATTAATTTTTTCGAGATAACTAAGTAAAGAAAAACACAGTATCACTTTATTTCTAAGGATCCCTCCGTCATTTCTGGCAATATTTCCGTATGAGTGTTCCCAGGAATGGAAATACTGACAGAATAGTATCGCATAATGGGGCAGTCTAAATTTTTTAGTCTCTTAGTCTCAATGGTAAAAACGTAATCCCTTGTAATTTCTTAATGTAGCTCGTAGCAGGAAGGAGATGATATTATGATATGCGATTGTGAAGTAACGTATCATAATATCATCTCCATCTATTTAAAGCAGTCCGTTTGCGGAATTAATTGTTGCGAGATAACTAAGTAAATAAAAACACATTATCACTTTTTTCTAAGGATAAAGGATCCCTCCGTCATTTCTGGCAATATTTCCGTATGAGTGTTTCCAGGAATGGAAATACTGACAGAATAGTATCGCATAATGGGGCAGTCTAAATTTTTTGGTGTCTTAGTCTCAATGGTAAAAACGGAACCCCTTGTTTCTTAATGCAGCTCGTAGCAGAAAGGAGATGATATTATGATACGTTACTTCACAATCGCATATCTATTTAAAGTAGTCCGTTTGCGGAATTAATTGTTTCGAGATAACTAAGTAAAGAAAAACACATTATCACTTTTTTTCTAAGGATCCCTCCGTCATTTCTGGCAATATTTCCGTATGAGTGTTCCCAGGAATGGAAATACTGATAGAATAGTATCGCATAATGGGGCAGTCTAAAATTTTTGGTGTCTTAGTCTCAATGGTAAAAACGAAACCCCTTGTAGTTTCTTAATGTAGCTCGTAGCAGGAAGGAGATGATGTTATGATACGTTACTTCACAATCCCATATATATCTATTTAAAGCAGTCCGTTTGCGGAATTAATTGTTTCGAGATAACTAAGTAAAGAAAAACACAGTATCACTTTTTTTCTAAGGACCCCTCCGTCATTTCTGGCAATATTTCCGTATGAGTGTTCCCAGGAATGGAAATACTGACAGAATAATCGCATAATGGGGCAGTCTACATTTTTTGGTGTCTTAGTATGTATGTATGTAAAATTATATATTGTACATGAGTAAAACATAACATAACATACAAGAACAGTTGACATATATGTACAAAGGCGAGCTTATCCCTGTAAGGGATTTCTTCCAGCTAAGCTTAGTCTCAATGGTAAAAACGGAACCCCTTGTAGTTTCTTAATGTAGCTCGTAGCAGGAAGGAGATGATATTATGACACGTTACTTCACAATCGCATATCTATTTAAAGCAGTCCGTTTGCGGAATTAATTGTTTCGAGATAACTAAGTAAAGAAAAACACATTATCACTTTTTTTCTAAGGACCCCTCCGTCATTTCTGGCAATATTTCCGTATGAGTGTTCCCAGGAATGGAAATACTGACAGAATAGTATCGCATAATGGGGCAATCTAAATTTTTTGGTTCCTTAGTCTCAATGGTAAAAACGGAACCCTTTGTAGTTTCTTAATGTAGCTCGTAGCAGGAAGGAGATTATATTATGATACGTTACTTCACAATCGCATATTTATTTAAAGCAGTCTGTTTGCGGAATTAATTGTTTCGAGATAACTAAGTAAAGAAAAACTCTTTATCACTTTTTTTCTAAGGACCCCTCCGTCATTTCTGGCAATATTTCTGTATGAGTGTTCCCAGGAATGGAAATACTGACAGAATAACATCGCATAATGGGCCAGTTTACATTTTTTGGTTCCTTAGTCTCAATGGTAAAAACGGAACGGAATGGTTCTTAGGGTGGTTGCACCAAACCGTCTGTAATCGTAAGCGGTGTTCGTTAAAATCTGATTGTATGGAAAGTTTGACAAGTTTCTATGGGATGACAGCTGCCGGCGCCATATTTGACGATGACCGGCCTGTGATAGTATGTTGGTGCAACCGACCCTTAATGTAGCTCGTTGCCATGTTTACGTGTTCTGGGCCATTTTTTCAACGCGTGGCCACATCGGCCACTTATTAGCACAATCATGTCTAGGAAGCAGGAAGGAGATGCAATTGTGACACACTACAACTGTATGTCTATTTATAGCAAAACGTCTGTTTACGGAACAAATTGTTGCGAGATAATTGTAGAAGGAACGCGAGACATTGGCATTGGCCACCTTTGGCTTTTGTAATAATCTGTTAATTAGAAGTTTGCTGAGATAGATCTGACAGAAGTTATAATGCAAAGCATTCGGCAGCGTCCCCGTTTATCCTCTATTCTTTTTGAACCTGACTGTGGCTTTATAGACCGGGCCCAATAAAGCGATAGGAGTGCGCGGTTGGAGAGTAGCCTGGGGAAAATCCAGGGGAAAACCTCCGGCACGACCACGCGTGTGGTTTGGAACACTGGAATACTCTAAGAGTTTGCGCTCCAGTGAGATTGGTTGAGTGGTTTCAACCGAATCTGAGGTGTGAGTGGAATCGAGCTACTGGGAGTTTTATCCTCTATTCATTATTTAGGTACTGTAGAGTTTGTAGGCCAAACCTCTACAATGCTGGCTATACAGCATTTATGTTCCTATTTTAAAAAGATAAAATTATATATATAAGACAGTTGGAAAACATCAAGCAGTCGCCTCTGGGCCACGCAACGCATGTATTTCGAAAATCAATAAATAATATTCAAGCTATACTGGGTTCATCCATTTCCTCCACCTCTGAGCTGCGCAACCCCCTATAGTAAGTACCTACCCTAGATATACTGCGTTATGAAATGACATTTGATTTTTTACTCTCAGATTAAATGTTAACTTATATTTCTTTTCTTCTCCATTTTTTCCTCTATGTTGGCATGCCTAACCGTCTGTCACCCATTTCCCGCTCTTTTTTTTTTAACTGTACAAACGTCCTGTATTATCTGTGCCGTCCTTAATATGTGTTATTATTTGTTTTAGGTTCCCAGACATATCCTTCCACAAAAATCAAAATTTTTAACATGATCATTCTCCTCTCGTGTGATATGTCTGTGTACGGCGACATTGGCGAAATACCCCTTGCCAAATTCAGCAAGGAGTGAAAGCCATCAACAAAAAAAAACAAAAAAAAAACCTACCCTAGATATACTGCGTTATGAAATGACATATGATTTTTTACTATCAGATTGTACCTAATTACTTATGATTATAAGTAACTGTATTTTTCGAACAACAGTTTTACCCCATGTCTGCTTTGGCTTTTCTTGAGTCATTTTCTAGTTGGAACAAATCTCGTGTTGCAATACAAGCGGTCTCCGAGGATAATAAACCGCATGCTTACTCATTTATATTACGTAGCGTATTCCCAAGCAAATTAAAATAATGAACAATTCGAAGAAAAGTATCAAGTACAAAGCGAAGGCCAAGACACCACATGTGTGTCAACCGCGGGTTTGGCATAACCTTACTTTTATCAGATCGGATCGAATATTAATACTCGAAATTTCGTAACCTTGTTAAATAAACAAACATATTTTTATTGTTTACAACTTGTTTTAGTTTTTTATGTATTTTATTGTGTCATAATTTTATGGTTATTTATTTATATATTAAGTTTTATTGGTTGTTAGTGTGTTTCTTTGATAAAGTTTAGGGTGCGGCAGGTTTGTTAGATTTGACTCAACAACTTACATATATATATATCACATTTTATAAGTAGGTATCAGAATGTCATGTCTAGGGTTAGCTCCTAATAACCAGAGCTCGGAATAGGTAGTGCCTATTTACCTAAACTTCGCGGGAGGACGTAACTAAGAGTGGTTACAAGCACTTTAAATAATGATTTCTTTTTGATGAATGCGGGATTTCCCGGGATTTACTGTATTATTCTAGAGGCTTAATACATTTGGCTTTACTTATAAATCTTGTTATATTGCATAATATTTGTTTAATTACCTTGAAATAACAATCAGTCATTAAAAATATAATATGGATCAAATTGAATCAAAAGGATTCGGAAATTTGATAGTTTTTAGTTGACTTAGACAGAATTATACTCCTTTCTTCCATGAGAGGGGACCTGTGTCTTGCAGTAGGACGTATATAGATTAGTGATGAGACAGAACTATGATATGGCATAGAAGATATCGTACAGATGTATTCTAATTTATTTCTAATATGACATGTACATGTACTTATATATTAAATAAAACTATTTTTCAACCGATTATATCGCGTATAATTAATTTAAAATACATTCCGTGACCACGAGTGCTGTTAAGGACTCGAAACGTTGGAATGAATGTCGGAATTTTCTATACGACATCATAGTTCTGTCTCATCACCAATCTATATACGCCCTAATGCTGGACACAGGTCCCCTCTTATGGAAGAAAAGAGTATAATTCTGTCTAAGTCAACTAAAATATCAAATTTCGGAATCCTTTTGATTCAATTTGATCCATATTATATTTTTAATGACTAATTGTTATTTAAAGGTAATTAAACAAATAATATGCAATATAACAAGATTTATAAGTAAAGAGAAATGTATTAAGCATCTAGAATAATACAGTAAATCCCGGGAAACCCCACATTCAATAAAAAGAAGTAATTATTTTTGGTGTTTGTAACCACTCTTAGTTACGTCCTCCCGCGAAGTTTAGGTAAATAGGCACTACCTATTCCGAGCTCTGCTAATAACGGTTCGACTGTACTGACACTATAGATCTGACTTAAGTATATTGATGCACATGGTACTCGCATATCCATCATCGAAAAATACTCAAAAGTCACAAGTTATAACCAACACATAAATATGAACAACGTAAAGTACAAGTAATAACCTCGATAATGTATGTTTGACAAATTGGCAACACCATCGCTTGACCCTCGGTGATCGGAAATTGTCGATAATAAATTACTGAATCGATGAAACATGGTGAACACGACTTTATACATTGTCTTATACAATCAGCCTCGGTTTGGGAAATGAATTGCTCGTCATTTGTTTTACATCTGATAAAATAAAACGAGTATAATGTTCTAGCCAGAAACTTAGCTAAATTAAAATTAATCGTGGGATTATAGTTTGGTCGCGCTTACGTACAGCACAAAAAATCATGCTTTAAGATAATACCCGCCCCGGCTTCGCACGGGTGCAATGCTGATACTAAATACACTACAGAAATATTATACATATGAACCTTCCTCTTCAATCACTCTATCTATTAAAAAAAACCGCATCTAAATCCGTTGCGTAGTTTTAAAGATTTAAGCGTACATAGGGATATAGGGACAGAGAAAGCGACTTTGTTTTATACTATGTAGTGATGATGCAGAACGGTATAGAGTTGTATTAGATGTGCTGAGCGTTTCCGGAAACATTCAGACACTTTCAGGAACGAGTGGATACTGTGCCGGCCGACAACTGCAGAATACATATTATGTCAATTTATGCATCTCTGATTAATTCGTATCTAAATAATTCGTAATTTAAATTATTGCCTTTTCCGGGAATAAAAGCTACGGATCGGGAATATTGCCCGTGGCAGTATTCCTGAGAATGACAATACTGGCAACGGCATCTCACGATCACTCTTTTGTTAAGGTTCCATTGCTGTATTTTATTGACCGAGTGAAATTGCCTATGCTTTAGTTTCGACAAAATAATTTTGCTAATTTCAAAAACGTTTTTTTTTTCAATGATTTTGTAAGTTTTTGCGGGCTAATTTCGGTTGGTTCTCCTCTACAGGTCGCATTTCTCAACGAATTCCCCTGAAATTTTGTAACCCGATTCGATCATTATATAGATTTTTGTTGTGATCAGTTTTTGGAAAAAAAAAATTTTTTTCAATAAATTGTTCTCATCTAGAAGTTGTTTCGGTAATTATATACAATTCTTTTGTCAAGTTAGTTTTTGGAAGTTTTTAAAACATTTTTGTGAATGTTTTCTTATGTTTCTATAGACTGTCTTCGGTTTGTTCTCCTCTACAGGTCACATTTCTCTACTGGGTCTCTTGAAATTTTGTGAACAGGTTCGAATTACATAGCATTTTTATCAAGTCCTTTTTTGGCAAATCTCAATGTGTATAATAGCCGGTAGCGGCTCGTAAGGCAGAAACTGTCGGGTACGGCAATATACCTGGCGAGCGTGGCGCTGCAGTAAGGCATCTGTAATATGTCTGAAAGGGCGCATGGGATTCACAGAGATGCGACTAACCAGTCCTAGCGGATCCCCGCTCTATTTGTAACTAGGACTAGGAGATGTTGTGATTCATTACTAAGAATACCCGCATGATAAAAAAAAATATATGTATGTAATTTTAAGTAAGCTGAAATTAAGTAGGTAAAATAATGTTACTAACATATTTAGATGGCTGAGTAAAAAAATAAAGATTGTTTCTTTCGCCAACAAAATGTGATGCAGTTTGGCGATGTTATAGTGTAAACGAATGTAAACTTTTTTTGTAAGAAATAAATTTAAAAAAAAAGACGAGAGTGGGCCTGTGTCGGTGCATGCGCTATCCCACTTTAATATATTCTCGTGCTGATGACTCTTGGCCCCTATTTCACCTGTACTACCACTCACCTTTAGTTACTATGTATTTGACATATGTAGGCTGACAAATCGTCAATTTTCATATGAAAACTGTTTCACCAACTACAATTGTAATGTTTTTTGACAATTGTCGCGCCTGTCAGCTGTGGTGAAATAGGTTCTTGGCAAAACAAACTGGACAAGTTGTGTAAATGCAAATTTTGCCATGTCGCCGTCGACGAACACGTCTCGGACAACATCATCATCATCATCATCGTGGTTAAGGTGAGACACTATTAATGAGAATCTTGAAATGAGGAGAAAAGATTATACATCTGAAGGAAATACTTAAGAATACATTATCGATTATGATATTTCCTAAAATACGATTGACATTAATTCTTCGAAATGTCAAATAAGATTAAATATTTAACGTTCTCTATGGCGCGTGACTTCAAAGAAATATTGAGTATCAATAAATAAAAACAGAAAACATCATGTTCATATATTACCTGCCAATTTAATGATTAAGTTAGTAGACGAACTGAGGTCAAACGATCACTTGGCAAAACTGTTCATGACGGTTTATTTGCACATACAGTAGAATCCGCTTATAACGACTCCGCATATAACGTTTGTCCGCTTTTAACGACTTCAAAAGCACCACATTAGATTTCATACCAAACATTTTCAAAGTAAATCAATCCGTTTTGTACGACGTTCTGTTAGTGCGACGTAATATCACCGGTCCCTTGACTGTCGCTTTATCCGGATTCCACTGTAGTTTATTATTATTTTCTTCCGTAAAATTGTATACCTTTTTATTTTCATGTGAATGAGCATTGGAATGCACCTGTTTCCTATAAGACAGCATTACCTAGGTAGTTTAGGGCGCAAGCCACCGTTCCTAGGCTTATCTAACAACTGGCGACCCGCCCCGGCTTCGCACGGGTGCAACGCTGATGCATGTATTATATATATAAACCTTCCCCTTGAGTCACTCTATCTATTTAAAAAAACCGCATCAAAATCCGTTGCGTAGTTTTAAAGATTTAAGCATACATAGGGATATAGGGACATAGGGACAGAGAAAGCGACTTTGTTTTATACTATGTAGTGATAAGTACATTCATTGTACATTAAATGTACCTAAACTAAGCTAAGTATTGATAGCCAAGAAATGTTTTACAATAATTATGAAAAATACGTGACGTGAGAATTGTTGTTGTTGGTTGAGACAATTGGGCGTTTTTTTCAATTTGTTTCAGTTAAGAACATGAATACTGGCAGGATAGGATATAAATCATATTCATTATAAAATAATAAGTACTGTAATTGTAATTATCTTTAATTTAGATGTATGTGTTATTTTAGATCTTCGAGCTGTATTCCTGCACTGCCTGTTATAATTCTTGTAAAAATATTTGGTTCAAAGGTTGTCTGGAAGAGATCGTTTTAAAGCGATAAGACCGCCTGTTGTTACCATTATTAATGTTACCGAATCTATAAATGTACTCCTGTATTAGTGGTGCAATGAAGAATATTATTATTATTATAAGTGCGTCTAATTCGCGGGTATGCCAATAAACCAATATACCGGTTATTTGTAGGGATATGTTTAATAGCGAAACTTATCTACTATAACGTAACCATAAATTATGAAAAATATAAGGTTGATTGCTCATGCACGATGTTTTCTGGTACCGCTCGGTACTGGTATTAAGTATCAAAATAAATTCGATTTAAAGCATAAGCTTAAAGCAGTTTTTATACACTACATCACTACAGTTATTGAAAGTCTGAAGTGTTGGGGCTTGCGTGTGCGGGCTGAGCCGACCTTAATCACCTTATTTAGGCCATTTTTGCTGTTTTCCATCTTTTATATGATATAATTTGTTATTTTTTATTTTCATGTTGACGTGTTATAGATATAGCTCAGAATATTTTATTATGATTAGTGAGACCTTATACATCTCTAACAAATCTCGATTGTTATTAGTTTCTTAGTCTTATTTTTTACATTTAATTAATGATACTTTGATTATTGTTTTATTTTTATTTGTTGTACCTAGACAGATTTGGACTTGTAAAAGTGCCCTTGAGTCCTATTTGCAGAATAAATGTTTTGATTTTGATTTTTGATTTTTTGATTGGCAGTATTTTGAAAGTTAGATTCGAAAATTATAAGTGTCAAGATTTGTTTCGTGATTATGACGTTACTGCTCTAATGGTTAATTCAGTTAAAGCAATTGTAGTTTTATACCACATCGGTGGCAAATTAGCGTACGGTCCGCCTGATGATAAGCGGTCACCGTAGCCTATGGACGCTTGCAACTCCTGGGGTGTCAAATGCTCGTTGCCCTTTAAAAATTGTAGTGATGTGCCATATTTGAAAATTCCCGATTTATTCGGGGAATATTGCCAACTCGTGACAGTTCCCGGAAATGTCTCTAGGCAATATTATCCAGCTTTAATAAGTCCATTAAATAACTTTAAACGAAAACTATTTAACTTTTTATCCGAAAGGTGTTACTATAGTGTTTAGATTATCTTAGTGACAATAGCATGCCTAGATAAATAAATAATTACTACCACTGCATATGACATCGAAATTCATCTTTTAAAATTATGACATTATTGTATTGCATATTATATTATAAATTATTGACATTGTTGTATTGAATATCATGTTTAATCTGACATAATTGTATTTTCGTATGCCTAATGGGCTCATTATGGTCTTCGTACTGTATTTCACTAACTTAACAACTGTATTGTTTTAACCTGCGATGACGAAATAAACGTATTTGTATTTTTGTATTTGTATTCACCGCTTCATCTCGTGACTTAGAACCCGTAGTCCTTTCGTCGTAAGTACACGTATGGTCATGACCTTATTATATTTCGGCATTGAAAGTATCGCGAATGCGCGTGAGTGACATGTCAGGTCGCTTTTAGGGTTCCGTCGGTACTTCCGACACACTTGTTTGTTGATTGTGGTAAAGGTTAGGATTAACATGTATTTACCTTGTTGATTACTGTTGCGCAATTAGTGTGTAGTAATTTTATTGTAAGTTCTTAGGCTAAACTAAACTTTTGTAAACATAGACATAGAAGACATAGACATAGAAATTTTTTATTTAACATCAAATTGATAAATGTTTACAATGCAATAAAACATTACAAGCCTTACAATAAAAACTTAAATAGGCACAAATTGATGTGTTTACATGTAAAAGTAAAGACTTAAAATTATGATGCTAAAAAGGAGCGAACCTCAGCATGTGTTGCGAACTCCCGGAGCCTACAGGCCTATTGTTCTGCTGGATGAGGTGGGAAAACTGCTGGAGAAGATTCTGGCAAACCGCCTCGTTCGCCACCTGGATGAAGTCGGACCGGACCTCTCAAACAACCAGTATGGTTTCAGGGCAGCGCGGTCCACAATAGACGCTCTAACCGCCCTTAAGATCCGATCCAAAGAGGCAATAGAAGGAAGGGAGGTAGTCCTTGCAATCTCTCTCGATGTGAAGAATGCATTCAACAGCCTGCCGTTTGAGACGATCATGGAGGCACTTCGGTATCATGAAGTGCCTATCTACCTTCGGCGGCTGTTGAGGGACTACCTTCAGGACAGGATGGTCCGCTGGGAGGGCTCAGATGGGGCGCTTTATTACCGGCATGTGGGCTGCGGCGTTCCACAGGGTTCTGTGTTGGGACCAGTTTTGTGGAACATCAGCTTTGACTGGCTCCTGCGCGGCCCTCTTCTCCCCGGAACCAGTGTGATCTGTTATGCGGACGATACGCTTGTCACAGCTCGCGGCCGGACCTACGAGGAGGCTGCACGTCTAGGGCAAGTGATGGCCACACTGGTTGTCGAGAGGATCCACCTATTGGGTCTCAAAGTGTCTGTGGAGAAAACGGAGGCGGTTCTCTTCCACGGCCCACGCAAGGGTCCCCCACGAGGAGCGCGGTTAACCCTGATGGGGACAGCCATTGAGGTTGGGGCAGACATGAGGTACCTCGGCCTCACCCTCGACTCCAAATGGAATTTCGAGGCGCACTTCGCTCGGCTAGCCCCTAAGTTGGTAGGCGCTGCAGCAGCGCTCGGAAGGCTGCTTCCAAATAAAGGAGGTCCTCAGTCGCCCTGCAGACGCCTCTACTCTGGAGTCATCCGGAGCATGGCACTTTATGGGGCACCTGTGTGGATGGATGCCCTCACGCCGAAAAACAAGACTCTATTAAGGCGACCGCAAAGGGTGATCAGCGTGAGGGCGTGTAGAGGGTACCGCACGGTATCTTGGGCGGCAGCCACTCTAATGGCCGGTGACCCACCCTGGGAACTGCAGGCGGAGGTCTTAGCCGAGGTATATCGATACCGTGCGGAATTGAGGGCCAGGGGAGAATTCCCTAACCAATGGGAGGTAGAAGGGTTTCGGGACGCTGCCATGGCCGCCCTTCTCCCGAGATGGAGGGCAGATCTACAGTTGTCTACGTCTGGCAGACTAACTGTAGAGGCAATTCTGCCTAACTTCCAAAGGTGGGTCGACCGCAGACACGGGCAACTTGACTTTCATCTGGTTCAGGTCCTCACAGGACACGGGTGCTTTGGGGAGTACCTGTACCGAGTTGCCGGTCGCGAGGAAAGCCCCCGCTGCCATGGGTGTGGCGCAGCAGTAGACGATGTGCGCCACACACTGGAGGTGTGCACGGCGTGGGGGCCACAGCGGCATGATTTGGCCGCTATATTGGGCGGGGACCTCTCGCTGCCGACCATTGTATCGAAAATGCTCGATAGCGAGAGGTCATGGGAAACAATGGCCTCCTTCTGCAAGTTCGTAATGGCTCAGAAGGAGGCTGCGGAGAGAGAGCGGGAGAACGACCCATCTGCTCCCCATATCCGCAGAAGAAGAGCGGGACGCGCACGCAGGCGCTACGCGCATTTGCTCCCCCCGCCATAGTGGACCGGGTGGTAGGGTCGGGGGACCCTAACCATCCTTTAAGTCCTTGGGATTGAAGCGCCCCGAAATTGTCCCGGGACGCTCGCCCTGGCCAGACCCGCATATCGGGCGTGTCGCGAGGGTCAAAGTGAAATGCGTCAAGCGAACCTCTGGCCCTCCTTGGAAGCGATGTCGTCGGACAATCGTTGGGGGTTTAGTGGGTAGTCTGGGCCTTCTGCCCAGGAGTCCCACACACCCGTCCGGTCCCCCCTCGTCCGGGCGGACGGTGCGCAAAGCATTCCCCCAACGCAAAAAAAAAAAAAAAAAAAGGCTTACCTACTACAACGCTGGTTTTCAGGCCGACCCTTCGTACAATACGGATTTGCTTGCTGCTTGTCGGAAACTGTATGGCTAAGACATTATAGTTTGTGTAGAAAATAATATTATAGGTATGTATGTGTATGTTTATGTTAGTGGATATATTTATAAGATTATACTGTATGATACTATGACATATGTGAAAATAGGTTTGATGTGTAGGCTAAATAAATACGTTGGGTAACAGAGTGTATATATTGAGGAGATAAATAACATGAATATTTGTACCATCAAATACTACCCTGGTGACCACAGGCGTCACTGAAAATCAGCGTCACGATGTAAAACCACGGTTTTCTTCGCGACATCAAGCTGAGTGACGACCTTTTTAGCATCTATAGCTCTATATAATATCTTTTTGTTTGTATTTCTTTAAAATGCTAAATAAACTTATTTTCTTTCTTTCTTTCTAATCATTGTCTCCGTTTGAAAATTATAAGTTTTGTATGTGTTGGAATGTGTAATAGAATATTTTTAATGTCAACGGCTGTCTAGTTTTCTTTAAACCGTCGTATCCCGGCGATAAAAATAAACAATACCGTTCTTTTTTAATGAGGCCTGGGATCCCAGGGACCGGTAGACGACCGGTAGCAGTAGGTATAGTATAAAGAAATTATTTTCTGGTAATTAGGAAAATTTCAGAGCCTCATTCGACGACTGTTCATGTTGTTTTGTGAATCTGACCGTGCCTTTATAGGTGGGGCTCAATATAGCGATAGAAGTACGCGGTTGGAGAGTAAGTAGTCTCAGGCAAATCCGGAGGGCCTACTCCTAACTTCCTTCCGAACTTCGTATCGTGCCGTCCCTTTCACTCATATAGTGTATAACGTGAGAGTGAAAGGGACGGAACGATACGAAGTTCGGATTTCGAAGGTCGGAATCAGAATCAGAATCAGAAATTTTATTGGTAAAATGTCATTTTACATGTCAAAAATGTATGTGAATTAAAATTATGTATATAATGGAGTAGGCCTTCAGAAGAAACCTCCGACACAACTACGCTTTTTTTTAACCTGACTGTGGCTTGGGAGTTTTGTCGCTGGTTGACTAAACCACCACAAACAACCGGTTAGTGAACCAGCGACAAAACTCACAATAGCTCGATTCCACTCACACCTCAGATTCGATTGAGACCGCTCAACCAATCTCACTGGAGCGCAAACTCTTAGAGTATTCCAGTGTTCCAAACCACACGCGTAGTCGTGTCGGAGGTTTCCCCTGGATTTTCCCCAGGCTACTTTCCACCCGCGCACTCCTACCGCTTTTTTTATTTATTTATTTAATATTTGTTCTTGGGACCAGACTGAAAACCAGCGCCGGGCACTTCTGCCCAGCACATGCTGAGCCTGGGACCCATTGCCTCACCTTTTTCTGATGGTTTAGCTTATTGTTACTTACTGTTTGTTGATTGTTTTGTATCTGTTAGGTTAAGGTTTTTTTATGGGCAATAAATTTCTTCTTATTCTTATTTTTTGGGCCCCGCCTATAAAACCACAGTCAGGTTAAAAAAAAGCCGCCCGCGTGGTCTTGTCGGAGGTTTCCCCTGGATTTGCCCGAGACTACTCTCCAACCGCGCACTCTTATCGCTGTATTGAGTCTGGCCTATAAAGTATAAAGGCATGGTCAGGTCCACAAAACAAATGAGGCTCTGAGATTTTTTAACTTGTAAAGGATGATTCACACTAGACCGTTCCGTGTCCGGGCTGGCCCGTTTTCTATGACAGAAAATCAACGGCTGCCCGGCCACGGACGGGCCCGGTGACGCTCGGAAACGGGCCGGCCCGGACACGGATCGGTCGCTCTATTATCAATGCAAACGTTTGACGGCCGATCTACCGACGTCTGAGGCTCGGAAACGGCACGGTCCCGGCACGGCCCGGACGCGGAACGTTTAGCACATTGACACACAAAAAAGCTCGGAAACGGGCCGGCCCGGAGACGGAAAGGCCCGGACACGGAACGGTCTACTGTGAATCATCCTTAATTTGTTTTATATAATTAATATCTCTTAATTTATGCGTTTTTGGACTATGTTATGTAACTTTATATACTCTAATTAGGCTCTAAAATCGTTGATTTAAATCTTTCGCGTTATTAACGCCCACGGTGTATGAATAGTAACAAAATATTTAAGTTCGCTACAATATTAGACTCATCACATGTCATTGAATCAATATTATATCAAATAAAAATGATGATGATGATGACCGAGGTGCGTCATGAATAGGACTCACGTGGTCACTCAGTGGTTTTTTTTTATTGGTTCCATAATATAAGTCAAAAAAAATATATTTGTGGACAATCTTACACAAATCAACCTGGTCCCAAACTAAGCAAAGCTTGTACTATGGGTAGTAAGCGACGATATACATACTTATAAAGATAAAAATACTTAAATACATAGAAAACATCCAAGACTCAGGAACAAATATTCGTGTTCATCACACAAATATATGCCCTGACCGGGATTCGAACCCGAACCCCCAGCTTCGAAGGCAGGGTCACTACCAACTAGGCTAAAGCGGTCGTCGTACAACTCAATATGTATATTGTTCATTTAATTGCTTGCGTAGATATTTATACTGCTCAACCTGATGGATAACCACTTCTAATAATCTATGACCAAGTTGACTGTAGCAAACTCAAAAGCTATGCTGTAAAAGGCTCTGAACCTTCGAGTATCCAAAAGCTCGAACAATCTGGACCCAACCATTTATCTTAGGGACCTTGGCACGGTTTTGGTTCGATGAATCGAAACATGCCGGTAGAAAGGTCGTAAGTGCCGTAGGTTTCTATAAGACTTATAGCGTTTTATGCCACTTATCGGGTAATGTGATATTGATATTACATTAGCTTCGATAGCTGAAAACAACTTTATCGGTGTAACAAGTGTTTTAGCCTAATTGGACGTCAATCAATACATAAGTAACGATACGATAAGAAGTGGAGTAATGCAATTTTTATTGAGTTGTTTTTATAAATGAATGTACATAATTATAGCGAATTGTCATCATACTCAATTAAAAATATTTAATTCTTGTGCAATAGGAGCCTATAATTACCTTAAATAAATAACTTATAACTAGCATACATACAAAAATTATAATTTAAAAACTAATAGCGAATTGTCATCATACTCAATTAAAAATATTTAATTCTTGTGCAATAGGAGCCTATAATTACCTTAAATAAATAACTTATAACTAGCATACATACAAAAATTATAATTTAAAAACTATGGTTGCACACTTAAATTAATAATTAAAAGCAAAAATAACAAAAAAATTGTGACACATACAAATACAGACACAGACCATGTAAACTCAATAGCTACGAAAAAATATGGCGATATCTTTGATACGTTTAGTGGTGGGATGTGGGTTGGCAGATAATACCGACTGTCACTGTCAGTTTGACAGCTTATAAATATTGAAAACTCAATACTATCGGTGCCATTAAAAAAAAAATACTGTCAAGTCAAGACAGTTTTTATGCGCTCCATTTCACTTAAGTAAGTACATGTGTTAAATCACCATAATTATCTATAAATACATTATTGTAAATTAATAATACTTTATAATAATAAAAAAGATATTTAGCCTCCTGCACTCTAATATTACAAGTTTTAAAATGTTGTGAACGCAAATGAGAAAAGTATTGATAATCTAAAGAAACAAAAAAACAGTTAACAAATACTCAAGCGGGTCATTCTATTTTATCATGACCAGTTTTCTATTACAAAATAAAATCTATGATATGTATTGAATTAGTGTACAAAAATAGATCGAAATAGTACCTGAACCTAATAAAAGGAATTTGTAGCTAAAATACTTAAGTATTAACATATTTCTGAAAAAGGTGGGTAACACAGTGGTAAAAACCATTTTTTTTTACAAATGGTGAGACATCCAAGGACCACTGAGTTACTCGATTCATTGATACCTGTCGGAAATAATACTGCAATTAAACCTCTTTCTAAATAACAATACAAAAATATGAAGTGAGGGTCAAGTATACCGAAATCTGCAATAAAAAAAAGTGTCTGAAAATTATGTACATGAAAAAGTAAAATGGCCCAAGCAACATAGGTAGGTTGTTGAATTAAAGTATTTTTTGTATAGATATATATTAAGCATTTAATTTAAGAGGTTGAAATAACTGCATATCACTACATAGTATAAAACAAAGTCGCTTTCTCTGTCCCTATATCCCTATAACTACGCAACGGATTTTGATGCGGTTTTTTTTTAATAGATAGAGTGATTGAAGAGGAAGGTTTATATGTATAATAACATCCATTAAATAGTGCACCCGTGCGAAGCCGGGGCGGGTCGCTAGTTAATAATATTTCCCTTTTTTGGAAAGTTAATGATCGATTAACCTTGGACGAATGTTCAAGAAAAAATTAAAAACCACAAACATCATGAACTTTTGCAGAATATTTCCTACTTTACAATAATAACTCTTAATTACTTTGGCTTTTCAAAATTCAATACATTTAATTAATAATAGCAAGTAATCGTTTGACCTTACTTCCTTCCGTTCTCGAATCTCGACATTGGCTCGAAAATGGCAATGAATCTCTTATGACGTCACAGAAGTATAAACCGTATCCAATCGTATTAAAGTTCATATTATCCTTTTATCATATTCACTGATGCATTATGATTTATTAAGGAGCTGTTTTTACTCTTATGCAAATAGCAACTATAATATACTAGGATAAGGTATATTTTTGCTGTTAACTTTCGTAGTGATGTGTCCGAGTGGTGGCATAATATAAAGATTCTGGTCTGGAATCTTTATTCAAAAATGAACTATAATTATAAAAGGCATACGGTTTAAAATGGAACAATAGTGACTGAAGTGTCGATGTTTATAAGACATGTTTACTTTCCCGATTTGGTGTGGTTCATTCAAGTTACTGAGTAGCCATATGAGGAGCCGAGTGGCTCAGCCTTCTCTGAAGACTTGCGTTTTTATTGTTAAGTCATTGGCAAGTTATTTATATATCAGTCATCATGAATTGTGTAATGTTAATTTTCTTTTGATGAACCTGTCTCCCAACTAGCACAAGCGCTATAACAAGCTACACAGTAGCCGAATAAAGGATATTCATAACGGCCTCGGCTCCATTAGTAATAAATATAGTGGTTCTATAAGCGGCTACAGATCTCTTGTAGCGCCAAAAGGGCCCATATAATACAGCTCCTAGCCCTACAATTGGTTCATAGCGGTAGTAAAGGGAAGTTATAACGGCTCTACAGAGGTGGTATAAATGCAATAGTTAGTGTCAAGAAATGTCAAAGAAGCTCTTGCAGCCCAATTATACCGTTTTAAGCCGCATTGTCCGCATAAACCTCCATTCCCTATTTTAAGAAAAAACGGGATTACTTTGATATATTTAGAACACTTATATAATCATCCAAGGATTTCTAGTTAGATTCAGTTTAGTAGATAGTTGGGAAAATCACCAAGGTATTTTACTGATGTCATGTAGCAAATAAAAAGTAAAGAACGGCATAAAAACGGGATTTTTAAAGTCGCCCTCATTTTGAAAGTAACCCCGAAGTGACTGAAAAAGAAAAACAAACATCCGAACATCTAAACTTTCGAATTTATAATATTAGTAAGATTAATAAGAATAAGTATAAGAATAACTTTATTGGCATTAAACATTACCATTAGATACAAGCTGTTAATATAATTATTGGTAAGTTAACATGTTTAGCCAAAATTGGTATGCAAATATAATATTAGGTATGTCTAATATTTGGTAAGTAAAGTTACAGGATCATTAAATATAACGTAACGTTTACCAGCTAAATACACATCAATACTTATAAATCACATCGCCTGCCATTACGTGTCAAAGAATTCATTTAAGCTATAGAAGTTTTTTTCATTTAGCCATCGGTACAGATACTTTTTAAATTGGCGACAGACGCGGACCCCCTGCGAGCTTTGATACCTTGAGAAAAAAAAACGATACCGACTGTACCTACAAGTAAACACAGTATAAATTGTCTCGATATGTCACGCATGCGCGACGTGTGCAAGTGTTTTAGCATTTTATCCGCGGCCTAGACACACTCGCAGCCGGAAGTCGCCTTGAGGAAGGATATGGAAAGGGAGTCCGATAACTTGTGGTAATTCATTGCGGGTTTTTTTTCAATGTCTTAGAATGGCGCATTATTAGGATTAATTCTCGTAATTCGATACGATAATATATTAGTTGATACGGGTATGGGTTGCAAATAAGGGAACGTACACATACTGGGTGACCCGTGTAGGGGAGGGGGTCCTCAAAATACTATACTTGGTCATGGGAAGGGGGTCTTAGGTCTTCGTCACGTAGTCAATATCCTTTAGGAAAATCTCGCGCAGCGTTGAACGCTTTTTAAACTCAACAGCGCCGTTTCCGATGTCACAACACCTTTTACTTAGGTGTACCTTCGCTACGCACACGATTCTACCTTAGAATCCCACGCTATGCCCAGGGTTCTATTGTAGAATCTTTAACTTCACTCAGGACTCAATATACCGCCCTCGCCGTAAATATATCATTTTGCTCCCTTTAGAAATAATCTACTATTTCCCTCTGAGTTGGAAGGGCGGTTGATAGTCGCTTTCGTAAAACTTCGTCTACGCCAAATCTTGGGATTAGGTTTCGAAGAGGAGTTCTTCTTAGGTCACAACCGGGACCACGATGGGATGATGAAGAGGTAGGTATGGTTGGGCAGTCTTATATTATGTACTTTTCAATGTACTATCGCGAGCAGGGCTTGTGGAGCCAATTGACAATGTTCGCAATTTGATCATGGGTAATGTAAGAACACTTTTACAGAATAGAATATCATAAATGTTGCAACACATCACAACATCCGACAGAGATTACCTCCACCTGCCTCACTCCAACATGCCTTCCTTGGTGTCTCATTCCACGTTATAGCTGCAATGATTGCTGTGATAAATTGCAACGTTTTAAAGGCTTAAAGAGGGATTTTAGCAATGTGGTGTTGTGTGCCTGGTAGTGAGTAAAGTGGCGAGAGCTCCCGAGGGAATGCACTGTGTTTAGAGAGGGACTTCCTATTTTTTTTAACCTGACTGTGGCTTTATAGGCCGGGCCCAATAAAGCGATAGGAGTGCGCGGTTGGAGTAGCCTGGGGATAGTCCAGGAAAAACCTCCGACACGACCACGCGGGTACAAATACAAATACAATACAAATACAAACATTTATTCTGCAAATAGGCCACAAGGGCACTTTTACATGTCAAAATATTAATTTATAATTTAAGAAAGTCTGACTATAATAAGTAATACATTTTTCATGTCAAAATATTAATTTACAGTTCAAGAAGGAATAATAATTTCGAGTTTAACAATTATAACAAAATTAATGTCATACAGTGAAGATAAACTTGCAAAGTTATCTATTACAAATATTAAGTTAGAGATGTATAAGGTCTCAAGATTAAACAAGGAGTGAAATTAATATATTATCCCAGAGATGTACATGGTCTCTGAGCGTCAAAATTAAAATTAATTTAATATTGTTAGAGATGTATATAGTCTCTAAGTCACTGATAATAAAAACGAATCCATAACAGAATGATGTCTCTCGTCAATCCCCTATAAAAGACACTAGTATTAACGTAGTCACTATGTCCTAGCAAGCATGAACAGACCGGACTCCACAAACAGCACCCGATCACGAGTATGACGCGTATCTCAGCCATGTTGGTTTTGGACATTGGAATACCTAAGAGTTTGCGCTATCGTGAGATCGGTTGAGCGGCCAACCGAATCTGCGGTGTGAGTGGAGTCGATCTACTGGGGGTTAGTCACTGTCACTGGTTCAATAAACCTAGCCTAGCTGAGAAGAGTCCAGAGAAACTCAACTGAGCTCAACCTGGGTCGGACTGATTCTAAATGGAAAATAAATGGGTCGGGAACGGGCTTGTGATTCTCAAGTTGTAAGCGGCCATAACCTACGGCGTCTGTCTACCATCAGGGTCATACTTAGTTGAAAAAACAAAAGTCGTCCCTCCTTTGGTCAATAGTTAACGGCTTATGTGCATGTTAGCTGTGTTTTTATTACAGGGAGTTATAGAAACGGAGACACTGTTTACAATGCAATACAAATACTCTTTATTGCACACCTCAATCAAAGGACAGTACAGTACAGTACAAAAACACAATGAGAAGAGGCAAACAACAGGTGGTCTTATCGCTAAAGAGCGATTTCTTCCAGACAACCTTAGGGTAGCGGAAATCTAATCAGAACGATTCATAGCAGGTGGTGCAGAGTGGTGGAGACTGTTTATGCGGGTGACTGGTCCAATCCAAAATTAAGCTTTGTAGACCTTAACTTTTGGTATGTCCATAGAAAAGACGCGAACCTAAATCCGCGTATTATAGGCATGTACAAAACAAAGACGTAACTCCATTTATTACTCATGTTATACAACATTTGAGTGTGTATTCCGCGGGCGCCAATGTCGCGTGGCGGTGAGGTCACGAGCAGGTTCGCGGACACTGTTTTGTTGTGCTGGCCTTGTTTACGCACACGCGTGTTATGTACTAGGGGTCCATAAATAATCGTGCGAATCATCATTCTTAGGGTGGGTTGCGCCAAACCGTCTTTAATCGTAAGCGGTGTTCGTTTTAATCTTGAGACTTGAGACCTTATACATCTCTAACTTTCATCATCATCATCATTTCAGCCGAAAGACGTCCACTGCTGAACATAGGCCTCCCCCAAGGCTCGCCATTTAGACCGGTCCTGTGCCGTTTGTTTCCACCGGATTGCTCGCAGGACTGACGGTCGATGGGGCCAGAAACTGCTTGAGTGGCGTCCACGCACCGGAAGACGAGCTGTCGGTAGGCCTCCGACAAGGTGGAGTGATGACCTGGTGAAGGCCGCGGGAATCTCTAACTTTCCTGATGTTGTAATATTTGTAATTGATAATTTTGCAAGTTTATCTTCACCGTATGATGTCATACGGTGAAGATATGACATTAATTTTGACATTAATTTTGTTATAATTGTAAACTCGAAATTATTATTACTTCTTGAACTGTAAATTAATATTTTGACATGAAAAATGTATTACTTATTATAGTCAGACTTTCTTAAATTGTAAATAATATTTTGACATGTAAAAGTGCCCTTGTGGCCTATTTGCAGAATAAATGTTTGTATTTGTATTTGTTAAAATATGATCGTATGGAAAGTTTGACAAGTTTCTATGGGATGACAGCTGCCGGCGCCATATTTGACGACGACCGGCCTGTGATCGTATGTTGGTGCAACCGACCTTAAGGCTGGGTTGCACCAAACCGTCTGTAATCGTAAGCGGTGTTCGTAAAATCTGATCGTATGGAAAATTTGACAAGTTTCTATGGGATGACAGCTGCCGGCGCCATATTTGACGAAGACCGGCCTATGATCGTATCTTGGTGCAACCGACCCTAAGGTTGGGTTGCACCAAACCGTCTGTAATCGTAAGCGGTGTTCGTTAAAATCTGATTGTATGGAAAGTTTGAGAAGTTTCTATGGGATGACAGCTGCCGGCGCCATATTTGACGATGACCGGCCTGTGATGGTATGTTGATGCAACCGACCCTAAGGCTGGGTTGCACCAAACCGTTTGTAATCGTAAGCGGTGTTCGTTAAAATCTGATTGAATGGAAAGCTTGACAAGTTTCTATGGGATGACAGCTGCCGGCGCCATATTTGACGATGACCGGCCCGTGATCGTATGTTGGTGCAACCGACCCTAAGGCTGGGTTGCACCAAACCGTTTGTAATCGTAAGCGGTGTTCGTTAAACACTGATTGAATGGAAAGTTTGACAAGTTTCTATGGGATGACAGCTGCCGGCGCCATATTTGACGATGACCGGCCTGTGATCGTATGTTGGTGCAACCGACTCTAAGGCTGGGGTGCACCAAACCGTTTGTAATCGTAAGCGGTGTTCGTTAAAATCTGATTGAATGGAAAGTTTGACAAGTTTCTATGGGATGACAGCTGCCGGCGCCATATTTGACGATGACCGGCCTGTGATCGTATGTTGGTGCAGCCGACCCTAAGGGTGGGTTGCACCAAACCGTCTGTAATCGTAAGCGGTGTTCGTTAAAATCTGATTGTATGGAAAGTTTGACAAGTTTCTATGGGATGACAGCTGCCGGCGCCATATTTGACGATGACCGGCCTGTGATCGTATGTTGATGCAACCGACCCTAAGGCTGGGTTGCACCAAACCTAGGTTGCACGAAATCATCCCTTAAGGGGGTGGAACTTTTTGTACGGAAGAAAGGTAACTAGGTATAAGCGCCTGACATAAAATAATAGCAATAACATTCTAACGCAATGACCGAGTTCTACGCAGACGAAGTCGCGGGCAAAAGCTTATTATATAATATATACAGACGAGACTATTAAACAGAAACATTAGGAATATTCGGTCCCGCTGGCGAAAAACTTACGAAGAATATACAGCATAGAATGAGGTTAGAATCTATTCGTCACTAGATGTCGTAACCTGTACCTACTAATTGGTCGTTAGAGCGTTTTATGTATATTTTATTTTATTTTAGTAATATTTAAAAAAATCTTTAATTTTTTCTGACTGTTTGTTTAAATAGTTAATAGTTAAAATGTAAATCAGTGTTTTTTTTTAATTCAACACATTCATGTTAGCCGAAGACTTTTTAAACTCTTTGGAACTATCCGGGGTGCCGTCCCACTCGCTTGAACTGAAGATGGGTGTACATGTGTTACTAATGCGTAACTTAGACGAACCGAAATTATGCAACGATACAAGATTGTGAGTAACCGAATTAGGGAAATACATTGTGAAGGGCACGATTTTAACTGGACAAGCTAAGGGAGAAAGTGTACTTATACCCCGTATTCCAATTACATCTAATAATTTACCGTTTAATTTTAAACGTCTCGTCTGCAGTTTCCACTAAAACTTTCATTTGCAATGACAATTAACATGTTTCTACATCCAAAAATTTGCACGTTTTCGCTGACCGAAATAAATCATTTAATATAGTTTACAGAAGTATATTATGATATTTTTTTAATAGTTTATATATGATGTATTCAAATATTTATATCGTTACTTTGATAAATTAGCTAAGTAGGTAGGTATTTAAAATAATTCCAGCGTATGGGACGGCACCCCGGATAGCACCAATATATTTTATAGAAGTAAGTAGGTACCTACGTCCCAAACTGTAAAAGCAAATGCTGTCAAGATACGCAAGCAAACATCTACCTTATTTACTCTTAGAATTTCTGACAAACTATACCTTTTCAGCAGCACCAAGCCGCAGTGCCTCAAGTCAAAAGTCTTTGACCAGTGTGTGTTGCCAGTGATGACATATGGATCCGAGACATGGACGCTAACGATGGCCCTCATAAGAAAGCTCAAGGTCACCCAAAGAGCAATGGAAAGAGCTATGCTCGGGGTTTCTCTGCGTGATAGAATTAGGAATGAAGCTATCCGTAGCAGAACTGGGGTCACCGACATAGCCTTCAAAATTGCGAGACTTAAGTGGCAGTGGGCAGGGCACATTGCTCGCAGGACTGACGGTCGATGGGGCCAGAAACTGCTTGAGTGGCGTCCACGCACCGGAAGACGAGCTGTCGGTAGGCCTCCGACAAGGTGGAGTGATGACCTGGTGAAGGTCGCGGGAATCCGGTGGAAACGAACGGCACAGGACCGGTCTAAATGGCGAGCCTTGGGGGAGGCCTATGTTCAGCAGTGGACGTCTTTCGGCTGAAATGATGATGATGATACCTTTTCATGGCAACAAACGTATAAGTTATTAAAGCAACAAAAGCTTAACCGTAAAATACATGTTATTTCATCTTCTTTACACACATCTTTACTACTTACTCTGAAACTCTATACGTACAGGAGCTCCACGCGGCACGCGGACGAAGTCGCGGTCAGAAGCTAGTATTTAATATCTTAAAACCGTACCGTAAAAATATCGAACATCCCGCATTGTAGCGCAGTCCCGTTTTGTTCGGAAAAAAAGGAGGAAATGTTTCCGAAAGACAAAGCTGTCTCAAAGCACTGACAGTCATTGACCCGTAACTCATATTTGCCATAATCAAGCTCAGGTATTACAAAATAGTCACCATATTGTTCCAATTAGATATTAACCCGCGTAGCGCAACCACAAAGAGTGACATTTGACATTTCGGAGACCTCACGCTACACTAGCGCCTCTAGCGGCGAATTCATACGCGGTAGCCCTCATTGTTGAACATACCAAGTAGTACGATTCTAATTATATTTCTTAAGACCGTGAGAAAATTACACGGATGTCGTCGTGAAATTATCATAATCATTTGTTAATTTGTTAATAGAATTTAAACTTTTTGTTCACTATTGTTTAACATACCTAATTCATAACTTTGTGGCTTTATATGACATGAACACGAATTTAATTAAGTACCTATTTAACGTTCATTTTGTGAATGCGTTAATGAATCTGAATATTTTACAATATATCTCATACCTACTTCAATAATTAATGATCCATTCACAATTTTTTTTATACCACGTCGGTGGCAAACGAGCTGACAGCCAACCTGATGGTAAGTGGTTATTGTCGCCTATAGACGCTTGCAACACCAGAGGCGTTACTCGCGTTGCCGACCCGTAAGAAACCTTTTCACGCCTTTTTTGAAGTCCCATTATGTATCCTAATAATACCTCGGCAGGAAGTTCATTCCACAACCTAAGTGTTCCTGGTATAAAGATCCATACATACTTGGTACGAATCCATCAACACTGGTAATCTCTAATAATTAATATTCTGTTGTCCATAGGCACATTACTATAGCCCCTAAAAGCTTCTTAGGGTTCCGTAGTAAACAAGGAATCCTTACAGTTTCGCCATGTCCTTCCGCACATAGTAAATATAAGATTGCGAACTTTTTAAGTCCGCATAATGTAACGGGTGCACAGCTACGGAACCTTACATTGCGAATGGCTCGACACGCACCTGGCCGATTTTTATTGTAAGTATTTTAATAATAAATTACGTAATGTTACCTATTCGAAACACAAGGAAGGAAAATGCTTATTACCATCAGGAAGTGAACTTAATTTAAGGAAAAAACAACGATACTTGTCTGTACGATCAAATGAGATTAACAAATTCTAGTAAACAATATACAAAAATATATATTACATACAAAAAGATATGCCCCGGGTGAGGATCGAACTCACGACCTTAAGATTATGAGACTTACGCGCTGCCTACTGCGCTACCGAGGCGGATGATGTAATAGACGAAAATAAGGTACGCTAGCGGTGAGCAATCGGCCATGTTGAATTTGTTATCAATTGATGCTAGGCCAAGGCTAAACGTAAACGGCCTGATGCGAATAATGTTTTTAGTACAGTTGCTCAAAAAGTGGTACTTTATGTAGCTGTATATCGTGCGCAAAGTTGGATTTCGCGGACTAGTGCTTTTTACTTTTCCAAGCCACACATCCAACCGAAGAGTTTTAGGTTTAGGTAATTAATTTACTTATTTATTTAATAAAGCCTTAAAACTTTACTTCTATTGTATTTAAAACATTAAAATTGCATATTAAACAAGTTAAGCGGTTATCAAATACTAAAATATGTAAAACTGTTTTCAAAAATTTGCGTGATTGAGTAGACCAATGACCGGAAACAAGTATTATGCGAGACCTCCGATTTTAGAGTAGAGAGAGAATCAACGCTTTTTTTGACGAAACATACTTTTATTTACAAATAAATTCTAACATTAATTGATTACAATATTAGAAATAATTGTTTTTCATGTTTAATGTAATGAAACTACCATTTGACATAAAACATCTCCCAAAATAGTTTTTGATTTGGCTGAATGCTGACAACCATGGCACGTTGAAAAAAGTCTATCATTTAAAAGTTAAAGCGACATTTTAAATCCCGCCTCTTTCATTCATAATTTCACGAATTAATTTTGTAATAACGTATTGTTTTAATAATATTTTTGTGATATGTGCGATTTATATGATTGTTAAATAAAATGTATGTAAACTACGCCAGATATAGGTCAGGCACCTACGTGTGAAGCCCACAATGACACATTTTGTTGTGTCTCTTTTAAGCTTACAGTTTTATTTAGTTTCCATCCCGTTTTGTCGTGCGCGACAGACATAAGCGTGTCTCCTTCACGAGGGGCGTGGCTGATCGAATCGAGACTGCCACCTGACTTTCCACCCCAAGTGACCAGACCTTATTGGAATTAGATTTGTCAACTGAGTGGGAACTTGAGTGTTAGAAGCTCTCAAGCCGCCCGAAGGTCTCTAACTTGGCTTAACTACTGCTATCATAGACAGCAGCCGGGGTCAACGGCTTAACGTGCCTTCCAAAGTACGGTAGCACTACCATGAGTTTGCAATGGCCGTACTCGCTAGCGTCTGCGTAAATGATTTGTATGTACAAAAGTACAGCGCCCCTGGCGGTCACTCATAGAACTAAGGATCGGTAGTATGAGTTCTACGGTAAATTACCTATCGAAAACCAATTTCCTTTTTCATTGTCGAAAACTAAACGATAGCGACTGACGTTTTGTAGCTGTCAAATGGCTGTTACCGTATAAAATCGGTACCATGAGTTACAAACTTGACAGATGCTATCGAACAATACGCTATCGAGTGTAGTAACTATTTCACTATTGCGCTACGGGAGGGCTCAGTTAATAACCACTCAAGCGGTCACCCATCCAAGAACTGACTTGGGCCGATGTTGCTTAACCTCGCATAGGTAGGTACCGCACCGGGCGCCGCTGGGCTGGGAACAACAATATATTACTAGTATTTTGTAACTATCTGGTTACCTAATACGAAGCCCTAATAGTGATGTAACCCAAATGCTTGGCCTACCGAATTATGTCAGATATATAATATACTTAATACGTATATAAAAATACATGGAGCGTTTAAATCGCCCTAAATTGGGGCATGTGTCAAGGTTTCTTACCATTGGTTATTTTTGTGGTAATTATTTAATTACATGATTAGGGTTGGGTGCTGTCAACTTTTTGTGGAGTTAAGTATAATTAAAACAGTAATATCAATAAAAGGTGAAAGAGTTAGGTAATAGTTAGTTGTCATACAAGGGTGCAAAGTTGTATTTTAACCGCGAGTGTGGAATTGAAACACGAGCTAGCGAATGGATTCTAGGATTGAATGATTTCTGGTGCCGTCCTTCTCACTCATATACTGAATAACACTAGAATGAAAGGGACGGCACGAATCGAAGTTCGGAGTACAGGCTCTGCAGTTCATATTAATATTATTTAAGGCCTTACACACTTACCGATCTGTCGGCCCAATTTATAGGGTATAACGTGAAATGAAATGAAATGATTTTTTTATTAATGCAGCAACATAGTTGGTAGAGTCCGACCACGCTAACTCTGCATTGAAATAATTTGACAACACTACCTCAAACGTCACATTTTCATACAAATATGACATATATTTTTTTTATTTATTATTGCAAACAAGACATATACAATATTACAGTCGAAACTAAGGGTCAGTTGCATCAAATACGATCACAGGCCGGTCATAGTCAAATATGGCACGGCAGCTGTCATCCCATAGAAGCTTGTCAAACTTTCCCTACAATTAGATTGAACGAACACTGCTTACGATTACAGACGGTTTGGTGCAACCCGCCCTAAGGCACTGTATCATTTAGGTTAAAAAACACATAATTCACAATAGGAGAATTCAAATATCAATCAACTATCATCTCATAATGCTCAGTGTTGCCAAATTATTCCTTGCAGAGTTAGCTTGGTCGGACTCTATACATATTAAGTTTCAAAATATAGTTGTCCTTATGTTCTACTGTTTATAATAAAACAGTAAATTACAAAATTATTAACAATGTCGAAATTACGAAATGTCAAATTAGGAATTAAGGGATTCGTCTTATTTAATTATAAATATTTAAGTTGATATTATTGGGGTGTGGATATTCAGTTATGGATAATGAAATTACTAAGTAATTACATTTACAATTAAGTATGTCAAGGTCAAGGTAATTAAGTATTTATGGATTCAGGTCGGACATGAATTCTTGAGTGTATAAAACATTTTGATTAGAAAAAAAGTCTATAATATGTACTGAACTAGCGTACATTTGTACAAAAATAGGACTTCGAAGTAATTGAACCTAATAAAAGGAATTTATGGGTAAAAATACGTAAATATTAACATATTGCTGTAAAAGGTGGGTAACACAGTGGTAAAAACCATTTTCATACAAATGGTGAGACATCCAAGGACCACTGAGTTACCTACTCGATTTATGGATATTATCTATGGTTCGTTAATTACCAAAACTATCGGAAGTGATACTGCAATTAAACCTATTTCTAAATAACTATACAAACATATAAAATGAGAGCCAATTATTCCAAAATCTGCATTAAAAAAAAGTGTCTGAAAATTATGTACATGAAAAAGTAGAATGGCCCCTGAAGGGTTACCGCGAACTGAAAACGAACGAAGTTCGAATATCTCCCTCTCTGCCGCACGAATTAGCAAGTGCGACAGAGAGGGAGATATTCGAACTTCGTTCGTTTTCAGTTCGCGGTAGCCCCTCTGTATGGCCATAGAGTAGGCATTATTTTTGAAAACATCTTTTCTTGCTCTAGATATAAATATTTGATTGGTCGGTGCTGGCCGAGAACATCGAAAATCGAAATTAATAGTGTTTCTCTCAATGTTATATGTTCTAATTTTGCCAAATTAAAACGATATGTAAATCTTATGATTACATATTTATAAAAAAAAAGCATTTATTCACCAATAATATAAAGGTTGGGACTTCCTAGTAAGTATACAATACCTGTGTCAGGAAGTCCCGCTCTTCTATAGTAATTTAGTCACAATGATTTGACGAAATATAAAAAACAATACACAGAAAGAAGACTAAATACAGAGATTCTTTAATAATAAATCCTATTAAACTAATGAATTTAGATTAGAGATTCCGCTCGAGTAAAAACAAGTACTGTATGGAAGGTAAGGGAATGCTGTGAGAATGATGTGTATGCGTGTGTATTTCAAGGACTAAACTTCATATTAAAATACCACTCTTGTCCCGCTTAATGAGCCTTTAGTGGCCGAAAAGTTGAAAGCTCATAGATTAGAGCATTGGAATAAGTTTGGTAGTACAGCGTTACACTTATCGATATGTTTTTATCGATATATATATACCGCCCCTTTTTTTTCGACTCCTGGCAACATCTTATCTGTCAGTTTATTTCGCCGAATGTGCATGGACTTCACTTTATAACATACTTAACTGTCCACTTGTGAGCCTTATTGCAAAGCGATAAGGTCTACCAGCGGAGCTAGCACAACTGCCGCTGCGACTAGGGAATGCAATCCCGACTCGAGATTGCAAATTCGATTAGGAATATCAATCCCGCGGGATCCCGGAATTTTCGGGATCCCGTCTAGTTTTAAAAAATAAATAAATTTGGATGACTAAAAAAGCTAATAACTGCTTGTTTGTGATAGTGAGGTTAAGTAAAATAGCATATTACTCGAAAGAAAATAAAAACCTTTATTCTTTAATCTTACCAACCAAAAATAATTATCAGGTTTTAAGGAAATTAACATAGGTAAATTAGGTAATCAAAATAATAAACATATTTCTAGCTGGTTATTTAGTGTCATCAACCTTGCAGATTTTCAACAAAGGACGCCACTTGGCACAGTTGTACCTAATGGTCATCTGAGCAGATTTAGCCCTGTACCCACGAAATTCGTCCATGGTGGTGGGGGCTGGAGGGGGGTGAAAACCCCATCTGTCGCGCTGCACTCTGAGCTCGATTTCTTCATAAGTTTAGAGAATAGGTCATGTTTGGTATCGTTTTCGTATAATTCAAGGATGAGGAATTCATTTCTGAAACAAAATTTTCACTCGTCCGTAGAAAAAAATAGAGTTCTGCACAAAACTTGAAAAATTTTTTTAAAGAAATTTCACAAAATCTTGCACTACAATTAAATCACGAGGTAATGCACTATAAAAAAAAAAGAGTTTAATAGCCCATTTTATGTGAAATGTATAAGCATAAACTATATTGACAGATTTAACCTGCAAATGTGTAAAAAAAAAATAATTCATGTAGCGGCGGAGCTGCATACTGGCGAGAAGCTATTTTATTTCTACATGAGTTTAGAAAATAGGTCATGTTTGGTATCGTTTTTGTATAACTCAAGGACGAGGAATTCATTTCTGGGACAAATTTTTCACTGGTCCGTAAAAAAAAACAGTTATGCACAAAACTTGAAAAAAAATATACAAAATTCTACAAAATCTTGCCTTACAATTAAACCGCGAGGTAATACACTATAAATAAAATGAATTAATATGGAATGTACAGACAGGCGATTAATTTTCACTCGTTCGCAGAAAAAAACAGTTCTGCACAAAACCTGAAAAAACAATTCAAAAAATTGCCCTACAACTAAACCATGAGGTAATGCACTATTCTAATATGAGTTAATAGTCCATTTTATGTAAAATGTATAAACATAAACTATATTTGGGTGGATCAACTATTCTTTGTTGCTTGTTACCATAGTTACGTCTCCCGAGTTACTCTTTAAAACTGCGATTTTATAGGATTTTTATCTACCAAACATGAGTTTTAGCGATGAGCATAAATCCATTTGGACGTCCATATTATAAACATTTTTCTAAGAAACATGGTTACTGTTGTCTCCTCGCTGACGGACAGAATAACAACAAGAAAAAGTTGATTAACCCATTTATTGACAGATTGAACGTTGAAATGTGTTAAAAAATAATTTACATTTAGCGGTGAAGCTCCGTACTGGTAAGATTCTACAGAATTCTTAATTTTATTACTAGATAATGAAACTGATTAGGTGCTTCTAAATGAAGAAGTAATATTTTATGATATTTTTAATATTAAAACAGATTGAGATAACCATAATTCCGATTTTTATGTACATTTGGTTATATTGGTATCCCTACAATTTTACCTGGAAACCGTATGTTGATATTAGTGCAACAAGTTGATCTAAAATAAAGACAATAGTTAGACATTTAATAAATAATTAAATAACTTTAAATGCCGAAGATCATCTCAACTTCACATGTAATATAAAGCAATAATAACAAATCTGTCAAAATCGGCAAATACTCGTTCAAATTTCTTGCTTTGGCCTTTATCGGAAGAATGAAACGCGCTTTTCTTCCCGTTACCGACAACTGAAAGAAACTGTATTAAATACACCCAGAAAAGGCGTGCCTGTCCACAGCTCAATTAATCTAATTGGTAAAATCCTACGGGGTCTCCCCTCAAACTATGAGATTACTGGCTTGGAGACCAAAAACACTTGATAGTCTGCTTGCACGGGTAATGATTTAGGTACCATCCATTCTGCCAGAGGAGCTACGACGACAATGTGTCAAAGATTTAAAGTTCTTTTAATTTTCTTCTGAGCCACAGTATAGGAGCAAAACGAGCCAGGCTATTGGCCTCAGGCACCAAGGAGTCTGGGGAATGACCTAACGCCTACTCATCGCCAAACACTGGCACCTTATTCGAGTCTGAATCCCTCCGAATAGCGAATTGTTCACGACTCGGGCTCCTTATCTGTATTCCACACCGGTGTATCCTAGCGGCAGTTTGGTTGACCCACAGGGACATCACGGGTGATAGCCATGGCAAGATATTGACAGAAACCGTTGGTTACTTTTCCAAATAGGCCGCTCTGAATGACATCATCCGCCGCTCTCTAGTCAACGTGCCATCTCTTCTTGAACCAATTGGCATCGCTAGAATCGATGGCAAGTGGCCGGACGGCATATCCCTCATCCCCTGGAAGGTGGCAATGGCGCTAGTACCTATGAGAATGAGACGCAAGCTGTACAGTCACTCTGGCTCCTTCTCACCTCCACGGGACTAGCAATCACCCTGCCGTGGAGGCCGAAACGGCGGAAAAGCTTAAAAAGCACAAATATTCGGACCTTGGCACTGGTTACACTTTTATACCGTTCGGTGTCGAGACCCTTGGCCCATCTCAGTGCCCGTCAACTATTCAAGGACCTATCTAAAATGCTGGTGGATTACTAGGGATAATAATACTGACAGTTTCTTCGCTCAACGCATCAACATAGCAATTCAGCGAAGAAACGCTGCCAGCTTCTTAATGACCCAATTTTTTAAACATATTTTACTTTAAGTAGTTTTGCTTTAATTTTCAGTAACATATCCCTTATTTTCAGTAATTATCCCCAGTAGATCCCTTAAAAAGTGTAACCTAAAGTATGGTTTCCAAGTAAAATTGTGCAAACCAATTGGACTAAGTCTCAATCTGTTTTAATGTTGAGAACTTGAGAATATCATAAAATATTACTTCTAGATTTAGAAACACCTAATCAAAGTCAGTAGCAAACAGTAAAACGAAAAACCCTATAGCTTCTCACCAGTACGCAGTGCCACCGCTAAATAGAAATAATTCTTCATTAATTATTCATTTCTATATTGTTGTCTACATCTACCTACTGATTCATTTGTGTGAGGTATACAATAAAGAGTATTTGTATTGTATTGTATTTTTAACACATTTAAAAGTTAAATCTGTCAGTATAGTTTATGTCTGTACATTCCATATTAATTCATTTTATTTATAGTGTATTAATCTCGCGGTTTAATTGTAAGGAAAGATTTTGTAGAATTCTGTATATATTTTTTCAAGTTTTGTGCAGAACTGTTTTTTTTTTACGGACGAGTGAAAAATTTGTCCCAGAAATGAATTTCTAATCCTTGAATTATACGAAAACGATACCAAACATGTCCTATTTACTTAACTTATGCAGAAATAAAATAGCTTCTCGCCAGTACGCAGCTCCGCCGCTACATGAATTATTTTTTTTACACATTTGCAGGTTAAATCTGTAAATACAGTTTATGCTTATACATTTCACATAAAATGGGCTATTAACTCATATTTTTTTTATAGTGCATTACCTCGCGGTTTAATTGTAGTGCAAGAGTTTGTAAAATTTCTTTAAAAATTTTTTTCAAGTTTTGTGCAGAACTCTGTTTTTTTCTACGGACGAGTGAAAATTTTGTTTCAGAAATGAATTCCTCATCCTTGAATTATACGAAAACGATACCAAACATGACCTATTCACTAAACTTATGAAGAAATCGAGCTCAGAGTGCAGCGCGGTAGATGGGGTTTTCACCCCCCTCCAGCCCCCACCACCATGGACGAATTTCGTGGGTACAGGGCTAAATCTGCTCAGATGACCATTAGGTACAACTGTGCCAAGTGGCGTCCTTTGTTGAAAATCTGCAAGGTGCTCCATACAAATACGACACTAAATAACCGACTATTCAAAGGAATTAGGAAGTAGTTACCTAAGACGAGTGATTTAGAAAATGACTCCTTAAAAAACAAACTCCCAATCCCGTCAATCTCGAACGGGATCTCATCATATGATGCGTCGGGATTGATCCCGAAAAATTACCCGAGATCTCGCGGGATCGGGATTGCATTCCCTAGCTGCGACGCGACGCGAGTAGAGAAAAGTCTACGGTCCTCTTTCTAATTCGTACAGTTTGAGCGAGACAGGAATCGCCGAGTCGCGCGAGATGCGACTTGGCAGCAAGTTGTGCTAGCCTGCCAGGTCAGTTAACTGTGGCGCTGAAGGACCTACATCCTAACTATGATTATGCGGACAGGATTGACTGTCCGTACATTATGCACTGTTGTGGACTTCACAAGCCCAGTAACAGTGAATTATTGTAACGAAAATGTTTTTAAAATAGTTTTTATGTTTTATAACTAACACTTTATGAGCCACGAGCTTGAAATAAACGTTAATTAATGTATTTTATTTATTTATTTACTAGCGACCCGCCCCGGCTTCGCACGGGTGCACTATTTAATGGATGTTATTATACATATAAACCTTCCTCTTCAATCACTCTATTAAAAAAAACCGCATCAAAATACGTTGCGTAGTTTTAAAGATTTAAGCATACATAGGGATATAGGGACAGAGAAAGCGACTTTGTTTTATACTATGTAGTGATTAGCCAAAACCTGAAGTAGGCAGATACCTTTCAAGTTTTGGCTAACACTTAGATAGTACGTATCTAATTTTCTGTGGCAATATTACGTAGCCCTCAATGCGATTGCTATCCTATTCTATAAAACTACTTAGTTTTGGCAATAAAACTTGCCAAAACTACTTAAGTACCTATATATTATTTTGTAATGCACTTATCTATCCGTGACCGAGACGGATTGATTTGCCATCCCCTTCAGACGTTACAAAACTGTCAATGGGAAAGATTTAATTTAATTTTGCAATTCAAATTGAATTACGTTTTCAATTTATACAACACCATACAAATATACCTATACAATGTCGAAAGATAAGTCGGGCCCTGGAGATAAACTACCTTAAATCCTTAAGCTGGCTCATTTTTCTTAAAGGAGACATTTCTTTATTTTTAAAAGGAAACAAAACTGCATTCAAAGATATTCCAAAACTCGCTTGCCGCGCCCGGGACGCGAACCTACTAAAATTCAAAAAAAAAAAACGAACAGCCTATTTTATTATGCTAATCGATAGTATTATTATTCAGGATAAAATTTCTCTAACAAACATTTCATCATATTACAGAAATGATGTATAATGAAAACGACCACGACATTATTAAGAGAGGTAGGGCACAGCAAAATGTCATCTTGCTCGAATTTGGAGCAGCCCAACTGGGGAAGTACCTCCGCCTTGCAGAAGACCACAGCCATAATAACATTATCTACTATACAAGTATGTAGTGTTGTGTTCCTGGAGGTGAGCACGGTTGCCAGAGCTCCCGAGGATGCACTGTGTTGAGAGCGAGGGACCTAAATTAGTCCCTTCTGTTGTTAACACAGTGCATCCTCAAATTTTATAAAGGGTCGGCAACGCGTGCATGACTACTTTGGAGTTGCGGGCGTCTATAGGCTGCGGTGGCCGCTTACCATCAGGTGGACCGTAAGCTTGTTTGCCACCGGCGTTGTATAAATTATCGTCTACCTAATTCCAGATTATAAACGTACATAGACATACATACCTACATAAAAGTTTTTGCGAAAGTCAAAAATCCAAAGTGCTTATATAATGTATAAGTATGTTAATAGAGAGGAAAAAATGTGTATATGGAACAAGTACAATTAGAACAACACAAAAAAAAAGATTTCAAACTGCGAGCGCTTAAAACGACGTCATAACTCCCATACTATTTGAGCATAGTGTCTGACGTCACATACTATGCACGCTTACTACCATTGTATGGAAAAACGAGTAAGTAATTTACTGTTTTGCTCGTGAAGTATTGCGTTTAAGTACACTGTTATCTTACAATTTTTTGTTTATTAAAACTAAGTCTTTCGTGTCAATTCCACTGAACACTAGTACGAAGTTACTGCACCCGTCGTGAAGACTATGAAATGGAAATAACTTTTCTTTCTAATTTTTTTTTTTTGACGACGGGTTAAGCCTAGTGGGTAGTGCACCTGCCTGTGAAGCTGACGGTCCTGGGTTCGAATCCTGGTCAGGGCAAATATTTGTGTGATGAGCATGAATATTTGTTTCTGAGTCTTGGATGTTTTCTATGTATTTAAGTATTTATATCTGTTAAATATATCGTCGTCTAGTACCCATAACACAAGCCTTCTTGAGCTTACTGTGGGGCTAGTTCGATTTGTGTAAGATTGTCCTCTAATATTATTATTTATTTATTTTATTTTTATTTATTCTAATACCTATATCTATCGTAAGAGTATGTTTGTTGCCACGCTGTGCCAAAAAACCAACATATAACAGGGATCACCTCCCGGCGTTGAGGGTCTTCCATAATTATTCGCCGCAAACTAACCGTTGAATAATCATCCAATTACCGACGTGCATAACGGTAATCCTCTTATTTGGCAGAATTCGGTGACGTAAAATGCGTCTGTCTATACTCAAAGACAACCAATATAACCGGACCATTAAACTCTTGATAACTAGACGCGTCCGAGGACCAAGGTCGTTTTTAGAGCATAACCGAGGTATGTTGTGAACAGTTCAGGTCGCCACCTCATCACCTGATGTATGTTTTAATGACAGAAGATCGTAACTGGCTAGATATTAGGGATGTCACCTCCGTCTTGAAAAATCGATTATATTGCTCCAAATTAAAATCGATTAAAAAACAATCGATTTTTGAAGAAATAAAATCGATTTTTTAAATAATCATTTTTTTATTTATTCTTCCTGTTGGTTCGGTTCCACGGTGATGATTATCATGCGATACCCTCATATCATGATGAGTATCGAATCCAAAATTACAAAATTTTGTTATAAATCTTGGATTCGAACACGTCGCAACGTCACAACTACATACAACACAGACCAAGTGATCTGTGACATACACTAGTGGCTCTGTGAGCTGTAGACCTCGTGAGTGAGTTTTTTTATCATTTCCAAAATCCGACATTATAAAAAAGATCGATTATGAATATCGAACCTGCTAACAAAATTTCACGAGAAGCGGTTGAGAAATGCGACCTGTAGAGGAGAACAAACCGAAATTCGGAAGCAGAAACTTACAAAATCTTTGAAATAAAAATTAGTTGTGGAAATTTCCTAAAACTGACTCGACAAAAAAATTCTATGTTATTACCGGACCTGCTCACAAAATTCAAACCGTTGAACAATTTTTTTTTTAAATTTCTAACTTATTCGACAAAAAAAATCTGTTTTTTATCCAACTTGCTCAGAAAATTTCACGAGAATCGGTTGAGAAATGCGACCTGTTGAGGAGAACAAACCGAAATTCGCCCACAGAAACTTACAAAATCATTGATAAAATAATTGTTTTTGGAAATTTCCAAAAACCGTCCGACAAAAAAAATCTATATAACTATCGAACCTGCTCACGAAATTTCACGAGAATTGGTTGAGAATTGCGACCTGTAGATGAGAACAAACGGAAATCCGGAAATCTGGAATCTGGATACGAAAGCATTTTTGTCGAAGCTGAAGCAGAGACCTTCGTTTCACTCGGTCAAGAAATTAAATGACCACGATAGATGACAGTACCTATGCCGATATTTTTCACAAACTCAAGAAAAAAGCTCCGTCGCTTTTCATTGTAGTTTAGGTATACGTAACATGCTAAGTGGCAAGACAATTTTCGATGAAACTTTTTAATTGTTTTCCAATTCAGGAAAATGGCCTGAAATCAGCACAAATCGATGTTACTTACACTCTTTGCAGTACATTTCATTTTTTTTTAATACATATCTTCCTTTTTTATCTTATAGGGGGCAAACGAGCAGACGGATCGCCTGATGGTAAGCAATTACCGTCGCCCATAAACACCTGCAACACCAGAGGAGTCGCAAGTGCGTTGCCGGCCTTTCAGAAGGGAATACGCACTTTTCTTGAAGGTTTGAAGGTCATATCGGTCCGAAAATACCGCAGGCGACAGTTCATTCCATAGTTTGGTTGTGCCCTAAGGAGCCCAGTGGCGCTACCGCGAACAGCCAACGAAGTTTTCCCTCTCTGTTTCACTTATGTGCAAACTTGGAAGTGTGACAGAGGGAAAACTTCGTTTGCTGTTCGCGGTAGCGCCACAGGGTCCGTTTTGGCACCTAACCCCAAATTTTGGCCTAGGAACTAGTTTTAGTTAACAAATAACGGTTACGTCATGTTTTGCAAAAAATGTTTCAATGAATGTATTGTTTCGCAGTATTTTAATTTCATAGAAACTTATTTTCAGAAACCATTAAATGTACAGTTAAATTTCCAAGTTAGGTTAGGTTAGAATTGCGACCACACATACATACATACAGAAACTGACGCCTGTATTCCCAAAAAGGGGTAGCCAGAGCATATGTAATTTAATTCTAGTGCCACATTAAGCAATTGTAGATGGAGAAAATGTTGCAGTGATAGTTTGCTAGCCCAATCGCCCACAACACACTAAAACAGGGTTCTCATAGTCGACTCTTGCGACACCCACGGGAAGAAAAGGGAAAGCGCTATTCTAAGCAGGCACCAAGAAAATCTTTCTATGAAATGAAAATTCTACGAAACAATGCATTCTATGAAACGTTTTTCTGCAACACACTTTGTTTTGTCATTTTCATCCGTTGCAAATGTTATTATGACAGTTTAAACATGATGCTAAAGCGATAAAAGGTGGTAATGTGTTAATTCCCCTTGTGACTTCGAACCACAATTTACACTATATAATCTGCCAACTACGAGTACTGAGCTTTCGGAGCTTTGTATGGGAGGTAGTCGATTTATTATGTTTATTTTATGATCATCATCATCATCATCTTAGCGTTATTCCGGTACAGTTGCATCCTAAAGGATGCCCGGGGTCCGTTACCTAATCCCAAGAGTTGGCGTAGGCACTAGTTTTTACGGAAGCGACTGCCATCTGACCTTCCAACCCGAGGGGAAACCAGACCTTATTGGAATTAGGCTTGTCAAGTGAGTGGGCAACTTGACTGTTAGAAGTTCTCGAGCCGCCCGAAGGCCTCTAATTAGGCTTGACGGCTGCTATCATAGACAGCAGCCGGGATCAACGGCTTAACGTGCGTGCGTGTTAATTATGTTTATTTTGATATTTTTGTTAAAAGTTGGGAAGTAACCCTATAGCTAGGGATTGCCAATCGTCCCGTTTCGAACGTCCTAAGAGGATGCGTCCCGCAAATCGACGAGACCTGGAGACGAGACATCGATTGTCCCGTTTCCAAGTCTCATCAGAATTGTAAGAACTGGAGTGAATAGTTTGCTTTATTTGAGTAAAGAGCGCGCAACTTTTACGAATAAAATAGTTTGTATCCCGCTCCCGGAGGACTGTACTTCTATCAAGATATTTTATCTGGGAAATCATACACTAAGAAGGTATATGTCGCCGGCAGAAATAACGAAACCTATATCACAATTTCCTAAACGTTAAGAAATGTTGAAACCTGTAGAGTGCAGGAATCCCGCATTTTTTGGGCAAATCTCGCAATTCTACTGCAAAATTACCGCAAATCTGAACACATAAGTTGGCAACCCGACCGCCCCAATGCTAAATAAAGTTATTAAATGGACCCTGAATCAAGTTCATTTTCATAAAATATATTAAGACATAGGTATGCACGCGTACAATCTAAATAAATGTTTGTATTTATATTTAGATCATGTGTAAGATAGTAAAATCTCTTGGCAATTTCTGGACAATAAACATTACTCTGAATGCAATAAAGATGCATTTCGACCTTGTTACAAATACCAACAGATCGCGGTAACGCTCTGTAATCGCGTACTAATCATACGCTATCAATAATAGAAACATTTACATTCGTGTACCTAATTATCGCATGTTTACGTCGATAACAGTTGCGTGAGACCGCGTTCCTCCATACGCACCGATTCAAGAGTAACCTCCTTTACACAATGCCACCTTACGGTGTAAGCTAATTACAATACAGCACATGGCAAGCAATGTCATCTCGTATTTCCGAGTCACTTTTACCGACACATCCCCCCGACCTTATAAAAGAGGCGTGGAACGGCGCGCGGCCGCAGTCCGCACCGCGCTACCGAGCACGACACACGTGTGATGTTGATGTGCTAGTGGAGTCTCACTATCAGTGATCATGGAGAGCCCTTCCAGCCCGGGCGTGCCGGAGGATGAAGGCATCGCCACCGACCGTCGCCCGTCCACCGACGACCACGCGGACCTCTCCGACACGGCGTCCGAGGCCGGCTCCGGCGGCGGTAAAGACTCCGGCTGCGAAGTGGCCGCCGAGGCCCAGGAACCGCCCTACACGCCGCCAGACGACGAGCTCGCCAACCGGATTGTGTCTCAAGTGGAGTTCTACTTCTCAGACGCGAACATAACTAAAGACGCTTTCCTGCTCAAACATGTTCGTCGAAACAAGGAGGGCTATGTGTCCCTCAAGCTGATCTCGAGCTTCAAACGCGTCAAACATCTGACGAAGGATTGGAGAGTGGTCGCCGAAGCTCTGAAGCGATCGACCAAGTTGGAAATCAACGAAGCGGGAACGAAACTGCGCAGGATCGAGCCTTTGCCCGCGTACGACGAGACTACACCATCCAGGACTGTCGTTGCCGTTCGGATGCCTATCGATAAGCCTTCAGTGGAAAACGTGTCTCGTCTTTTCGCGAGCTGCGGAGAGATCGCCTTGGTCCGTGTGCTGCGCCCCGGCAATCCAGTGCCCGCTGACGTACGTCAGTTCCTCAACAAAAATCCCAGTCTCGTGAATTGTGTGTGTGCTTTAGTCGAGTTCACGGAATCGGAGTCGGCGCGGGAGGCGCTGCGACTACAGAACTCCGAGGATGAGGGTATGAAGGTGTACGAACTGAACGGTGTTCCTCGGGAGCCGAAGAGGAAGGCGCCGATCCGCCGGCCGCCGCCGCGCCGCCACGAGTGCGAATACTCCTCGTGCTGCAGCGGCAGCGAAGCCGAGTACGAGTACAGATACGGAAATCCTTTCTTGAGGAGGAATTCGAGCGGGTTCTTCGCGCCGCGCGCTCCTGAGATCCAGACGTGGGTGCCGCGAAGGCCGTCGACGTGTAGCCACAGCTCGGATTCGGGGGTGTCTTTCTACTGCGGGTCACGGCGGACATCGCAGGCGAGCACTGGCAGCGCAAGCAGCGGCGACGGCTGGCTGGCACGCCGGCTGTCCGGGTGCTCCCTGACCGGGCCGGAGTGCGGCGGGCGGCGGCTGTCGTGCGCGCCCCGCTTCGAGCCGCGGACGCCGCTGGTGCCCGACGGCACCCGCGGCTTCCACGCCGCCGCGCGCCAGCGCAGAATCTCGGACCTCGCGCTCTACTCGCGCTAGAAAGCGCCCGCCAACCGTGACACCTTTCTAACCGCGTTGGATAACTGCCTTTCACGTTATGCCTGCTTAGTTTTTAATCTATTTCGTACGAGGAAGCGAATTGTTTATGTGATCGCGTGTGTTCTAGACGGTTTAGTTTAAGTTTCTCCGCGTTGATCTAACGCGGCCGGCCGAACCTTTATAGTTACCTATTGTACTTACCGGGCCGAGCCGCGTGCGGAAAGAATGTGATCGAGATTGAGCTCATGTAGTCGTAAGCCACAGACAGCTGTGTTAGTATAGTTTTCAGGTTTTGATTGTAATTTATTAATATTTATTGTCGCGTATTTATTGTGAAACGCGCGCGGCGGGCAGCGAGTTTTCATCCGATTATGTCCGAGTTGTGAGCACAAAATGAATAAACAAAATCGACATGCGAGTGATCGTAGACTCGACCGGCGATCAATGGAGTTGTGTAAGGCTTGCGAAACGAGCAAAAGTAAAAGTCGTACATCGCTATAAAATTCTGTCGTTCGCCGGACTGTAGGAATGAGATAAAATCGTAACAATCGTAACAGCCCGCCGTGTTTGGCGGAACTAATCGTTTACCATGCAACGATTAAGTCATAATTTAAATGTAAGTCAGTCGCGCCATGTCATCTTTTAAGTCTAATGTTATTTAAGTTCGTTGTGATGTTTAATTTAATTTTATTTCCGTTATTCTTAATTTATTTTATGGCGCAGAGTACACAAATATCGGCGCATGCCGAGGTGCTTTATTAGGTGCCCCCTCTGTTGTCCTTTACACCTATTGTAAAAAGTTATATTTAAAATAATAAATAAGATTTTGCAGAACATATTGTTTTACTTGCACGAGTAGTAAGAGCGACCAACGCCTTAAAATTAGATGTTATTTAAATGGTGAAAATAAATTTCCAGAAAATTTTAACACTAGTAAGCCTACTTTTTATGAAGTTTGATTCTATTTTGCATAGACAATAAACATTTAAGACTATAGAGTTTAGAGAAAAACCCTAAGACAGACACTTGTTATAGAACAAGTGTCTGTCTTAGGTTTTTTTATGATACTTACAGATTAGGTATCTTTTTAATACCTAACATATGATCAAAGCTGTTTCGCAATGGGCAGAAATGGGTCGGAAAACACCTCAAGGAAGCTCAAATTGACACAGACCCCGCACAAAATCGTGTTAAATGTAAAATGCGGACGAGCAGAGCCAAGGCCCAAGTATAGTCAAGTCAACCAATTTGATTTTTGGGATTCTGGGTCACTTCGTACCTTGTTACAGTGGCATTAATATAAGATCTCTAGTGGCTTTCATACAGATTTTCACTGTGACTAGGTACAAATACCCGACCCTACCGACCGACCGGTTTAGCCTAGTGGGTAGTGCTCCTGCCTGTGAAGCTGACGGTCCTGGGTTCGAATCCCGGTCAGGGCAAATATTTGTGTGATGAGCATGAATGTTTGTTTCTGAGTCTTGGATGTTTTCTATGTATTTAAGTATTTATATCTATTAAATATATCGTCGTCTAGTACCCATAACACAAGCCTTCTTGAGCTTACTGTGGGGGCTAGTTCGATTTGTGTAAGATTGTCCTCTAATATTTATTTATTTATTTTATTTATTTATTTAAATGGCCCAGAACTCAAATTAGTTGACAGTGCCTAAATTTATTCCTTGACGACCGCTTTAGCCTAGTTGGTAGTGACCCTGCTTACGAAGCTGGAGGTCCCGGGTTCGAATCCCGGTTAGGGCAATTATTTGTGTGATGAACACGAATATTTGTTCCTGAGTCTTGGATGTTTTCTATGTATTTAAATATATATTTATTTATATAAGTATGTATATCGTCGCCTAGTACCCATAGTACAAGATTTGCTTAGTTTGGGACTAGGTCGATTTGTGTAAGATTGTCCACAAATATTTATTTATTTATTAATATGGGACATAGAAACGGCTAGTTTAGGAGAATGAAGACAAATTAAGAGTAGTTAACGGGTAGGGTTACCAGATTTAATTTCCGGTTTTACTGGAAAACTATTATAAATACGGGATTCGAGGTTAATATACGGGACAGCCCGTTTTTCTATTAAAAATCAACATTCAACTAAAATTTGTCATAATCATTTAAATAACCTCTACACAATTGCTAAATTTCTTAATGAAAGACGAAAAAACAATATTGACAACACAATTATTTTTATATTGTCTCATTCGATCGAAAATGGCTTCGCGTGGATTGCTGCACGGTGTTCACTGCTGTGTGAGAGAAAATAAATATTATACAAATAGGTAATTAGGTATTTTTATCGCTAAATGCCATTGAATCATAAAATTACGGGACAATGTATGTCCCGTATTGGTTTGGACAAATTACGGGACAGGGAAAAATTCGTGCCTGAATTACGGGACAACCCGTAAAATACGGGACATCTGGTCACCCTAGTAATGGGGCATTTTCGGGAAATCTTCCCGAAAATGCCTCATGCTTTTTCGGGAAATCGTTAATAACTGCGTATATCACACGATTGTTTATCCAAAAGAGGGTGGGCCGATATAACAAAATGAATTTAACAAATTGTCTCATTTTCGACCTTGGTACTGGAAAGTGGGTGTTTTCGGGCTGCTTGCCTTGTCGAATCAATTCTCACGCTTCTAATAACGTTGCTTAATAAGTCAATATAAATAAAAAGCGTGAACTTGAACTATATCATATTTACATTGACGGAATGATGAAATCATATCAATTTTAATTGCGTGGATTAACATAATGCTCTATATAAGGTAAGTTCCAGTGCTCGACATCGACGTTTCAATCACTGCCAACATTGGGCATTAAGGTGTCAAGTATTGGGAAGTTTACCTTATAGAAATGAAATGAAATGAAATCTTTTATTTCAGGTCTTTATCGACCCATATTAATTTATGTTAGTAACATTAATACTTATACTAGGTTAGTAGACAGGGCATTATTTAATATACTTAGCTACAGATTTTACTTGCCCAACCCGGTACTGAAACAATGCGCAGTCAAATCTGTTAGCTACCATGTTCAGGATGCTGTTGTGACTTTTCCTAATCCGTCCCATTAATGACACAATTTTATAGCGCATTATAGCGTAAAAGTCATTGGTGTGTGCCTCAGCAAACATAACCGATGCACTACACCATTTAGGCAGTCCCAACAGCATCCTGAACGCATTATTATATTGCACGCGTAGGGCATTATAAGCTCGCTTAGAATAGAGACTAAAATAATAAATAATAGAGATTAAAAGTGAGCGATTAATTGAATATGTAATAGGTTAGGGCATCTATTCGACTTGTAGTTTTGTCATATGCTATTACGTCATACCTAATATCAACCGTGTATCATAGCTACGTCAGTTTCTGTGACTTAAATATTTTTCGCTTCTTATTGAACAATGTAGACGCAGGTACGTAAATTTTTGTAGTCGGTGCCATTTCGTCAACGTTAGACAATTTCTTTGGATGGCATCGACTTTAAAAATTACAATAGGTACGTCTACATTGTTTAATAAGAAGCGTAAATTTCATATTAGAAGTAAGGTAATAATTGTTTTTTTTTTACTTTTTAGTGCTTTTTTTGGAGTCGGTTTTATATTTTTATTATATATTCCTTATTCTTCCCGGTAACGTGGCATATCGGATAGAGTCAGTTCCTGGCCCAGGTCGGACATATTCAATTAATCGCTCATAAGTTTACCTTATGAGCGATTAATTGAATATGTAATAGGTTAGGGCATCTATTCGACTTGTAGTTTTGTCATATGCTATTACGTCATACCTAATATCAACCGTGTATCATAGCTACGTCAGTTTCTGTGACTTAAATATTTTTCGCTTCTTATTGAACAATGTAGACCGGATCTACATTCTCCATAGAAAAATACCGGTATTATTACGGGCACCGGTTCATTATTTCATTTTTAATGGGACAATCTAATAATACGACGTTGTTACCTAAATATATGATTCAGCCCTACGTAAAGAGCAAAAATAATCCAAAATATTGGGCTAATTCAGGGTTTTTTAAAAATACCGGTATCGGTCCCTGATTAGAAGTAAGGTAATAATTGTTTTTTTTTTTACTTTTTAGTGCTTTTTTTGGAGTTGGTTTTATTTTTTTATTATATACTAGCGACAGTAGCGACCCGCCCCGACTTCGCACGGGTGCACTATTTAATGGATGTTATTATACATATAAACCTTCCTCTTCAATCACTCTATCTATTAAAAAAAACCGCATCAAAATCCGTTGCGTAGTTTTAAAGATTTAAGCGTACATAGGGATATAGGGACAGAGAAAGCGACTTTGTTTTATACTATGTAGTGATTCCCTATTCTTCCCGGTAACGCCGCATATCGGATAAAGTCAGTTCCTGGCCCAGGTCGGGCCTAGCTGAGTTTCTTGCTGGACTTTTCTCAGCTAAGCTAAATTTAGTGAGGAGTAAGCTCGGGAGCCGCTCAACCAATCTCACTGGATTTTTTTTAACCTGACTGTGGCTTTATAGGCCGGGCCCAATAAAGCGATAGGAGTGCGCGGTTGGAGAGTAGCCTGGGGAAAATCCAGGGGAAAACCTCCGACACGATCAGAGTGGTTTTGAACACTGGAATACTCTAAGAGTTTGCGCTTCAGTGAGATTGGTTGAGCGGTTTCAACCGAATCTGAGGTGTCTCACTGGAGCGCAAACTCTTAGAGTATTCCAGTGTTTAAACCGCCCGCGTAGTCGTGTCGTTTTCCCCAGCCCATTCTCCAACCGCGCACTCCTACCGCTTTGTTAGGCCCGGCCTATAAAGCCACAGTCAGGTTCAAAAGAAAAAGCGGCAATAGGAACTGCCTTATGTTGGAAATTGTATTCTCAACGTTGGCAACACCGATCTATCACTTCTCTTTTTAATTTCCTTCCTGTTTGCTTGCTCGCTGCATCGCGTCTACTATAGGACAGTTTTTTTTAAACCTTATTTAATCATTAAGTTGTAATCATCGTAAATCCTGAACCCCGTGACAACCGTTAAGAGTCGAGTTGTATTGTGAGTAATATAATTCATTCTTCATAAGTAATTGTGATTGTTTCATTTATTTGCTAACCGCTGCCGTTGCTGCCTAACACGACATAATGAGGGCTATCGATGAATTCGCCGCTAGAGGCGCTAGTGTAGCGTGAGGTCTCCGAATTGTCAAATATCACTCTTTGTTGCTGCGCTACGCTGGTTAATGTCGAGACAATATGGTGAGTATTTTGCAACACCTGAGCTTGATTATAGCAAATATGAGTTACGGATCAATGACTTTGAGACAGTTTTGTCTTTCGGAAACTTATTTCCTTTTTTTTCGAATAAAACGGGACTGCGCTACAATGCGGATGTTCGATATTTTTACGGTACGGTTTTAAGGTATTAAATATGATTTAAATGTAAACTTCGTTCTTATACCCATAATACCGATATTGACGACCGGTTTAGCCAAGTGGGTAGTGCACCTGCCTGTGAAGCTGACGGTCCTGGGTTCGAATCCCGGTCAGGGCAAATATTTGTGTGATGAGCATGAATATTTGTTTCTGAGTCTTGGATGTTTTCTATGTATTTAAGTATTTATATCTATTAAATATATCGTCGTCTAGTACCCATGACACAAGCCTTCTTGAGCTTACTGTGGGGCTAGTTCGATTTGTGTAAAATTGTCCTCTAATATTTATTTATTTATTTTATAATAATCAATAAACAATGACAGCTGGACCTTACTCGGCAGTGGCGCCAACTGGTGAGCACAAAAACGATAGCCCTCATTCCCTGCTCCCTATCTGAGGCTCACTGCCGTTATCCCATCACCTTATTCCAAGTAGACTACGTGCAATACCTTCTAAAACAAACAAGTCAATCGCTTCGTTGCGGTTGGTTCGATACTAAAAGCAAATCATTAATTAGCTCAAATTCGGTAATAATGATTACTTTGTAATCACGTAACCACTTATATAAGAGCTATTAAAATGTAACACGCGTACCTAACAAGGAAGGAGTAAATGTCTATATTTCGTGTCGTTTTTTGATTGTTTTGTACTCGTATGTGAAAGGAAAATAAACGAGGGTATCAACTGTCAACTATTGGGTATACATATTTCAAATATTGGGAAGTTTACTTTATTATGTGAAATGTGTTTATTATACACGCAATTGATATAATGGGAAGAAATAGTTTTGCCTCAATAAGAAAGTAATCCATGAATCACTCAGACAACTTTCTCGAGATACGTTTCCTAAGGCGAGCTCTGCACTTTTCACTGCGGTATCTAAACAGATAAATAATATCTGGTTAATTAAAATAACACGTTACTAACTAACCAAGGGATCACACGAAGCCTATAACATTATAAAAAGAAAAACAAAATCAAATCGTTTATTCCGCAAACACGCACTTTAACAAATCAAAATCTATCTCTGTCAATGAGAAATAAAACCTACATGCTGTAAATAAAATTAATTATTCAAAATCAAAACATTTATTCTGCAAATAGGAATCAAAGGCACTTTTACAAGTCAAAATCTATCTAGGTACATCAAATAAAAATAGTACAATAATCAAAGTATCACTAATTAAATGCAGTCATGTCAAAAATAAGACTAAGACACTAATAACAATCGAGATTTGTTAGATAAGGTCTCTAAGCGTCAAGATAAAAGGTAATTAGGTAAGTACACTAATCATAGTAAAATATTTTGAGATATATCTATAAGCGTCAACATGAAAATAATAAAATCTAATAAATAAATATCCTCAGAGATGTATGTATGGATGTATCTGAGCGTCAGTATAAAAATAGAATTAAACATGACCAGGATAAGAAAATAAACAATCGGTAGGTTATTCATGCATGAAACCACGCGTCCAGAAAATGGGTGAGCGCTTTGCTCAGCATTTTTCGTGTTATGCGGATAACTTAATTTTCCCGAATATGGGATGCTCTTTGATGAGAGCATCTCATAACGATTTCAATAATTACTCAAACACGACTAATCTACGCTGTTTTATTACGGAGTTCCGTTTTCTACCTTTCGGCTTCAATTACCAGATCAGGTTGATGGTGACATTACATCAGTGCCTTTACCATGAGTTTACATGACCGTACTCGCTAGCGACTGCGTAAAGATTTGTATGGGCAAAAGTACAGCGTCTCTGGCGGTTACGCAATAGAACTAAGAATCGGCATACTAAATCGTTTACGCAGCTCGCAGTCGCTAGCGAGTACGGTCATGCAAACTTATGGTAAAGGCACAGGACATCTCGTCATAGTCGCGTCAGTATTTTGATCGAAATATCTTAATAACACCCATGAAACAATAGGAATTTTGGATGACCATCGGTGGTCTTCTTCATCAGTTTCCGTTCATCAAATGCTACTTTCTGGATGTAAATGCTTGATTTATTATCAAAAATACTAAAATCGCTACCGTAAACCGGGGTTACTTTCAAATAGAGGGGCGACTTTAAAAATTAAGTTTTTATGCCGTGTTTTACTTTTTTATTTAGTTAAGTTGAGTCAAGTTATACCTTCGTTAATTTATTAACTATTTACTAAACTGAATCGAACTAGAAATACTTAGCGATGAATATATAAGTGGTTTATATGTATCAAAGTAGCCCCGTTTTTCTTAAAGTCACCCCAGTTTACGGTATATGTTTGCATTAAATTTTTGAAGAGTTCCCTCAATTTCTCACGCAGCTCATCATCAAAACTAGATCCTGGTACCAATGGGACCAACCTTGAAGCATATGCTTTCAAACAAAAAGAAACAATTCGGTTCATAAACGACGGAGTTCTGAGGTAACACACACATTTAAAAAAAAGAACACAACCGAATTGAGAACCTTCTTTTTGTGAAGTCGGATAATAGTAGATTGTGTCTCAAGGGAGCAAAATGATATATTTACGGCGAGGGTGGTATATTGAATTCTGAGTGAAGCGGAAGATTCTACAATGGAATCCTGAGCGTAGCGAGGGATTCTAAAGTAGAATCTTGAGCGTAGCGAGGGATTCAAGTGTTTACGCCCAAGACGGAAATAATTTTGCTACCGTGTGACACATACTTCTTTTCACACCGTCTACGAGGCCTGCTGCTAAAACCATGAAATATCTTACAAATGATTTTACTACAGAGTGTCACACACTGCTTTTCATACCTTCTATAAGGAAAAGAGTCATTGTTGCCCTCAAATGAGGGAAGAAAAGTACATCTTTGATCCCTCATTCGAAGGCAACAATAACTCTTTTCTGAATAGCAGGTGTGAAAAATGTTTCGGCGATTTAAATCACTGAGGTCGTTAATTGCCCAAACAGTGCGTTTAGAAATTTTAGGGTAGATATCATAGTACATTTTAATGAGAGCCAGCGTTGTTTTGTGTACTGACTTATAAGGAAGATGGGTTAGTGTGGCCCGACGGCTGATCTGAACCGGTTTGTCCACAGTCCACACGCGTTTCCGTATTCCATTATTAGTATTACTTGTTCCATAAAATTCTAGTTTTTGGCCAAAGGTCGAATTCATATTAAACCTTATTTTGTGCCTCCTATCACTCTTGATAGTGTAGTGCTTAAAGACGTTCGGAGCTTTAAATATCTTGGTCACATTATTACTGAGGATCTCAGTGATGATCAAGATATAGAAAGAGAGCGTAGGGCATTATCGGTGAGAAGCAACATGCTGGCCCGCAGGTTCACTAGATGCTCTGTAGAAGTAAAGATTGCACTTTTTAAAGCTTTCTGTTAATTTTTTTACGCGAGTGGCATGTGGGTTAAGTATACGAAGCGAGCTTGTAATGCCCTACGCGTGCAATATAATAATGCGTTCAGGATGCTGTTGGGACTGCCTAAATGGTGTAGTGCCTCGGGCATGTTTGCTGAGGCACACACCAATGACTTTTACGCTATAATGCGCTACAAAATTGTATCATTAATGGGACGGATTAGGAAAAGTCACAACAGCATCCTGAACATGGTAGCTAACAGATTTGACTGCGCATTGTTTCAGTACTGGGTTGGGCAAGTAAAATCTGTAGCTAAGTATATTAAATAATACCCCTGTCTACTAACTTAAGTATAAGTTTTAATGTTACTAACATAAATTAATATGGGTCGATAAAGACCTGAAATAAAATATTTCATTTCATTTCATTAAGGTAAACGTCCCGTGCTCGACACCTTAACCAATAGATGACACCTATTATTAATTATTAATCACCTCTGCCATTATTATTGGAAGACGGGTGTTAATCGTGTAAATGAGTTACGCAGTCGCTAGCGAGTACGGTCATGCAAACACATGGTAAAGGCACAGGACGTTTACCTTATAGATAGACGCTACTGTAGCCGCGGCTTTCAATCTTTATGGAGTGGAGGCAGTGGGTTTGAATCCCGGCTCGGACCAATCGGGTTTTCTTCATACAAATAATAAATATTAGAGGACAATCTTACACAAATCGAACTAACCCCACAGTAAGCTCAAGAAGGCTTGTGCTTGTGTTATGGGTACTAGACGACGATATATTTAATAGATATAAATACTTAAATACATAGAAAATATCCAAGACTCAGAAACAAATATTCATGCTCATCACACAAATATTTGCCCTGCCCGGGATTCGAACCCAGGACCGTCAGCTTCACAGGCAGGTGCACTACCCACTAGGCTGAACCGGTCGTCAGAAACACAAAACTTGTACAAAATAAAATTTGATATTTAACAGTATCATTATTTCGCAATATCAGCCACTACTGATAAGTAGAGGGGAGTGGGGGACTTTTTATTGTTTGTACAATTCACACTATTGTCCCCCTCCACCGTAAATTGGGGTGGCGTTAAGAAAAAACGGGGCTATTTTGATGTCTTTGATACATATAAAACACTTATATATACATCACTAAGTATTTCTAGTTTGATTCAGTTTAGTAAATAGTTAGGAAATTAACGAAGGTATAACTTGACTCAAGGTTAACTAAATAAAAAAGCAAAACACGCACAAAAACTGTTTTTTAAAGTAGCCCCTCAATTTGAAAGTGTATGGGTAAACGGTTTAACTATAGTTTAGAACAAGTATGTTATGTACTAATAGTTGAGGACTTCAACCGATGAATAATTAGCTATAATATAGTAAATAGGAAACTGGTTGTAACCGGTTCTCTTCGTAACATCACCGTAACCGATTAAACAATAACAACCGATTACCGAATCTAAAATTAGACTCAACGAACTCTTCAATTGTTTTGCGTCGAGCAAAAACGGAGTCTGTCACGTGTCATATCACGTTTTTAATTTAATTTAATTTAATCTTTATTTCGGACTTACAATCCATATATTGTTAGTAATTTCTTAACCTAGGCATGTTAGTATTTACATTATTACAATAAATTACATTGGAACAATTGATATAATCAAAAATACATTCAATTAATTTCATTTCTATTTATTTTTGGGGTAAGCTAATGTGCATCAAAACAAGTACGAGTAGGTACCGATACCTATTTTGATGCAAATAGCGCCACTGACCTTATTTGTCCGACCCCGTGCGACAGGATTGGGCAGTCATACCTGTCTGCAATGACATTCAGAATGCTGTTGGTACTCCCCCTGAGTCGGCCCAGCATCGAGGCGATTTTCTTGCGTAGGATGGCTTGAAAACCGTCCGTGCGGGCCTCGGTGAACATACGCGAGGCGCTACACCACCTAGGCAGTCCCAACAACATTCTGAATGCATTATTTTACTGCTTTTGTAGGGTTCCATACCTCAAAAGGAAAAAAGCGGAACCCTTATAGGATCACTTTGTTCGTCTGTCTGTTTGTTAAGACCCTTTATCTCGCTAACGCCGCGAGATATCGAGTTGAATTTAAAACCATAATATACTGGTCTACAGTCCTTGGAGCTTGAAGCTGTGAAAAAATCAAACTTCTAAGTCAACGTAAAAAAAAGATACGGCCGTTTATGCCGCAAAAAACTTTAACACTCTTAAGGGAATCAAAATTTATAGTACTTTCCGTTGACTTAGAACTATGAAATTTAGCAAGTAATATTGTCGAATACTACAAGTCTTAAAACACATTTGTAATTTAATCATAAAATATATAGTCTTTCTTGACAATACGTAATCAATACCTACAAATACGGAACGGAAGCAAACTGAGCGCTCACGTGCTTTGAAAGGCACGTTAAGCCGCTGATCCCGGCTACTGTCTATGGCTTGAGAACTTCCAACAGTCAAGTTGCCCACTCACTTGACAAAGGGGGTCGAAGTTGCACCACGTCCGTAAAACTCTTGCTTTGATTTGAGAATGCGGTGTGTTGAACGAGTTATATTTTTAGAATATTATGCAAGTTTCCGGATAAATTTTCGCAGAATCAAGTAACCGTCATTGACATAGCATCACGAGGAAACCGGTCTAATTCTAGCAAGGTCTAGTATTCGCTCTAAATTTAAAGGTCAGATCGCTTTAAAAAAAAAGTCAAAATTATTTATTCAAAATAAATTCGTACAGAACACTTTTTGAACGCCAAAGGTTGAAGAAATCCTGATCCTGATCCTGACAAAAAATAATTTAATTCGCGGCTTTTTATTTTTTAATTTGCCGCTTTTTATTTTTAAATTTGCTATTTCAACAAGCTATTCGAGCACCATGTTTAACCGCACATATATATAGTACCATAGATTTTTTTTGTTTTTAATGTCGTAAGTATGGTTACAGGTTAGTATAGTGGTGGTTGGCAGAGGTTGGCAGTATGTAATTTTTCTTTTGTCAGTTTAATGTTAGTAAGCAAATTTAAAAAGTTGGAGCAGCTGACAATAATGATTTTTCATACACTAAGTAGGGAACCATAAACAAGAAACTTCATGTCTTCATTTCGTGATATTAACACATACATTTCCGAGAATGTTTGAGAAAATACACTTTTCGCAGAAATGTCTTTTGAAACACGTTTTTTTAAGTTTCGCAGATTTAACCTAACCTAACCTGTTTTTCTGGTAAATCCTAATCGGTTACACAATAGCTGTAATGCGCATAGGGCAATCTAGACTGCGGGAAATTAAAACTTATCGAAAATATCTTCCATGTTTTACATCATTTACTAGAGTGCCATCTATGCCCGGATAGCGGAAAAGCGGTTTCACAATTTCACCAAGATGGCATTCTAGTAAATGATGTAAAACACGGAAAATATTTTTAATAGTTTTAATTTCCCGCAGTCTAGATCGCCCCGCTGCACTTATCAAAAGTTTCTTCAAAATGAAAATTCTGCGAAAAGTGTATTTCTGACAAATAACATTATTTATTCTTATAGTCAGACTTTCTTAAATTGTAAATTAATATTTTGACATGTAAAAGTGCCCTTGTGACCTATTTGCAGAATAAATGTTTGATTTTGATTTTGATTTTTGTGCCAAATGAGAGTAATCCGCGTTGCAGCTGTCAATATAATAGAAACTTGACAAACCCCATAAAATCAGATTTTAAAAACATCGCTTCCGATGACAGACGGGTTGGGCTTATCCAGAAATCACGCGAGGCTTTTTAGATTCCCCTCCTCTTTGGTGATCTTTGGTGAGGTTATAGGCGACCCCCCGCCCTTCCCCCACGAAATCCCACGTGTATTTATTTGAATTTTTACTACTTAAAGTAACTATTTAAAGTAAATGATAATATTGTGTATTGTAGTAGTTGATCTTGTGTTTATTTTTGTACGTATACAAAAATAGACTCGCTGTTTTTGATGTGCGAAATGAAGAACAACGGTTGGAACTCACTTGGAAAGTCAGTATTTGCAACATGTTTCGGACTACAATTGGAGTCCTTCATCAGGTTGATTCAGGTTGTTCAACATGTCGCAAATAGTGACTTTCCAAGTGAGTTCCAACCGTTGTTCTCTTATTAAGTGTAAATATGTCTCACGTTAGTGTAAATTTATGCGAAATGAAGATTTATAATTTACTACATAAGAAAATTATTTCACGGTTTTCTAGTTACTAAAAAAATACATGTGAGGTCACCTTGTACCTTCCTCCCCCAACGTGATTAGTAGTCATCGTGAGGTTTTCGTAACCCCCCCTCTAACGCTCTCTTCAGAGCTTCGCGTGATTTCTGGATAAACCCTTTCGTGCAATGCATGTTGCATTATGCAACACCCGGATGTTGGTTCCTTTGTGCTTAGATTAAAACTATAAAGCAATACTATGACAGTATCGTCAGAAAACTCCATTCATCGATCTAGGTTAGCTTCGAGACCTTACTAAGAAAATGATGTAACTAATACCGGCGATTGAAAACGAGATTAATTCACTGATTGATAAATAAGTGAACTATGATCATTGTTCTGGTCTAGAAGGTGATCGAACCAGGTCCGAGCTGAAAGGAAAACAAGTTTTTGTAAAGATCACTAAGTGTAATTTCTAGTTGGTGAACAGCAATGAAACTGGGTCAGTTTGTATGAAACGTATACATTTCATAGATAGATATCTAATTTAATATTATATAATATCTTTAAACAAGCAAAAAGTTTTGTATATTTATTTATTTCTGGGATTTCGGAAACGGCTCTAATGATTGGGAAGACCAGCGCTGGCGATTGCCCGCATTATGCTGAGATGGTACCGTTTCGAGATAACATAACTTTTTTTGTTTATTTTTGTATTCTATTTTGCTGTGTTAATTGTTGTCTTTGTCTAATACAAATACAAATACAAACATTTATTCTGCAAATAGGCCACAAGGGCACTTTTACATGTCAAAATATTAATTTATAATTTAAGAAAGTCTGACTATAATAAGTAATACATTTTTCATGTCAAAATATTAATTTACAGTTCAAGAAGGAATAATAATTTCGAGTTTAACAATTATAACAAAATTAATGTCATACAGTGAAGATAAACTTGCAAAGTTATCTATTACAAATATTAAGTTAGAGATGTATAAGGTCTCAAGATTAAACAAGGAGTGAAATTAATATATTATCCCAGAGATGTACATGGTCTCTGAGCGTCAAAATTAAAATGAATTTAATATTGTTAGAGATGTATATGGTCTCTAAGTCACTGATAATAAAAACGAATCCACGAAATATTCTCTCTCGAATAAATATTTCTTATTTCTTATGAAATTTACTATAGGGGGCTTTCGGGGCCGAAAAATCGATCTAGCTGGGTCTCACTGCAGCAATAGATATCTAACTAAATCATTATGTTGGCACTACCGATATTCTAGCTTAAACGTGGTATTAAGATTCAGTGTCTCCTTTTTGTAATATTATCTATGGCACTTGTCACTATACCTTTCTTCTTGTGCTAGCCTTCACGGTCGCAATACATATTTTCCCGAAATTTACCATTTTTTACTGCATCTCCCACTACAGGAGAATCAACGCATCACCCTACCGGTTCCTGGGATCCCCGGGCTCATTACAAAAGAATGCTATTGTTTATTTTTTTCGCCGGGAGACTACGGCTTAACTTAACAGTCTGCCCAACAGTACGGGCGTAGTAATTTTGTATTGTTCTAATTCTAGTTATTCCATATATAATGCACATTTGTTCCTCTCTAAAAACGGGTTGGAATGACATCATGAAAAAAATTATGCATATTCTCCATAAATTGCAACCCTGGCAACCATTTCCTCTAACCCATGAACCAGGCCCTGACTCGTCTTTACTATAACATCATAACACAAATACTCGTACGCATCAATAACAACACGAGGCGTCAACGAGCTAAGATCATTACGAGTCATTGTTTGGTTAGAGGCAATCAATCATTACTACCTTGCTAATTGTTAGCAGCATATTCGTGGTTATTTAACATTACAAATCTTCCAGTACCTCTAGTGTAAGTTTTTTCGAAACAAAACACAAACGAACGCGTTTGCGTTTGGTCTCAACAAAGATGTTGACACCAAATAATAACATCAATGATTTAATTTCTAGAAAAGGGATCAAATTCTTAATTAAATGGCGAAAAAAGTAACTCAAAAGAATTAATAGTTACATAATTATAAGACTTCAAAGTTTTAAGAGGGGCATACTCTGTCCCTTTCCGCAAATCGCACCTTTGCATTGGAACGATCGTCATTTACTATGGTCATCGTGGTCAATGACGTCACTGATCTGTCGCGCTTTCTCTCTAACCAGCAACATTAAAACAGTTGTAGGTTCGTTATTTTTTGAGATATGTGAATAGGATTTTCACCATTTGGCATTTTTTTGTCTTGTTTCTTTTGGAGTAGTCATAAATAGTTACCATCATAGGCCACCAGCGGCGCTGCTCGCGTTGCCATAATATGGGTGAGTGGTCAAACCCGATTAATTGAGATAAATGTTTTTTGAAATAAGAACTTAACATCCATTACGCAGAGTTCTATTTTCAAAAAACCTTTTAGACGACTTATCGGGTTTGACCACTCACCCCTCGAATATACATTGAGAGTAAAGGCAAGCGCGTTCGTTTGTGTTTTAATTCGAAAAAAATTATACTAGTGGTTATTGTATTCAGTATGTTCGTAAACTCGCTATCAAATCTGTCACTACTCTTCGAAACCTCGTATCTCAGTACTGAAACGATGCTGAGATACGAGCTGTATTTTAAGTAGGTATTTGTTACTTAGTGAGTTTTGGTTGTCAACCGATGATATATAATAATAATAATATTTTTGGACAATCTTACACAAATCCACCTAGTCCCAAACTAAGCAAAGCTTGTACTATGGGTACTAGGCGACGATATACATACTTATATAGATAAATATATACTTAAATAGGTACATAGAAAACATCCAAGACTCGGGAACAAATATTCGTGTTCATCACACAAATAAAGTGGAGTGGCGCAGTGGAAGCGTGCTGGGCCCATAACCTATTGAAATTTAAACAAGTTGCACGTTGTACACGATATATATTATGAGCAAATACATAAAATAATACGGAGCGCCGGTTTTCTGTGTGAACATTAGTTAGTAACCGAAGTGTGTCAAAGACAACATGTCATAGACTACGGTTCTATTTTTTTTTATTCTAACATGCCCTGCCCTGATATAATTAGACAGATTTAGGATCGCATATACCTAGTATTATACTACCCTGTCTCATTTGATTTTCAACACTACTATTATTGAAATAAATCGCAACTGTGACACTGACAAGTGACAACCTATCATTATAATTATTGCCATTGTAAAAAAATAGTTACAATGAAATTCCGCAACATGGCGCGTGGTCATATATTTCTGATCGGGCTTTAAACTCATTTTCATCAATTGACCATTGCCCGTTTTGGACTTTGCTCCATAATGTGCTCAACACTGAGCCAAACTCAAACTCAAAATATTCTTTATTCAAATAGGCCTAGCAACAAGCACTTTTGAATAGTCAGTTATATATTACATAAATTGAATTTAATTACTCAGAGCAATTTATTGATGCATATGAAATTTAAAAAAAGACATGAATTACTGTAATGTATGTCAAAAGAGAGTATAATAAATTCACAAAAAGATCGTCAATATGTAAAATAAAAACATAAGTAATAGTATAATGCAATACGTGGCACTTTAAATCTTATGTCATGGTGACAGAGCTGATTACAGTCCCCTGCAAAGCAGTCAATCCTGACACATGTCATATCCATACATTTCATAACCTAAAAGTGACTCCAAGTGAGTTTTAGTTTATAAAATATAAAATGAATGGAAATAACATGTGTGGAAATAACATTAACGTCTTTTGCCGGGGACTGTAATAGATGTCATCTATTGGCTACTAAGATGTCGAACACTGGGAAATTCAACTTTTATAACAATTTCCCTCAAACTAATGATCGAGTACCTTTAGGGGCAACTAAACGCATTGCGTGCCGGAGCACGAACTATACCCTAATTAACTATACTGTTATAATTAAACTGTAATAAGTATTATTGCACTATTGTATAAATAGGAGTCCGTAGTAATCATCTATATTATTCACTACTAGTTGTTTGCGCGGGTCCGCCCGTGTATTTTAAAGACAGGTTCATCCAGAATACCGATCCATTGTATATAACTGTGCCTTTACCATGAGTTTACATGACCGTACTCGATAGCGACTGCGTCAAAATTTGTATGGGTCAAAGTACAGCGCCTCTGGCGGTTACGCAATAGAACTAAGAATCGGCATACTAAATCGTTTACGCAGTCGCTAGCGAGTACACGGTCATGCAAACGTCAACGACCCCCGTCGGGCCTCTCGTCGAATAAAACGGTTAATATAAAGTTCTTAAATCGTTCGCGTTCTCAAGAAAAGTTCGGAGCTAAACCGCAATAAACCGGTTTTTACCGGTATTTCAAAAACCGGTTTCGAGCCCTGATTCAAACTCATGGTAAAGGCACTGGTGAAATAATTTTTAAATTAGATGAGTAGTTAGTAAAATAAGGTAAGTATCAGTGGCGGATTTGCAGTCTAGGCCGCCCTAGGCCTAAGGCTGTAAGTACCAGACAGCCATTGGCCGCATTTTTGTTACCATTCGCCGCCCTTATCTGGCCGCCCTGCTCAGAGGGGCTACCGACAACTGAAAACGAACGAAGTTCGAATATCTCCCCCTCTGTCGCACTTGCTAATACGTGCCACAGAGAGGGAGATATTCGAACTTCGTTCGTTTTCGGTTCGCGGTACCTCTCAGGCCTGCAAGGCTTTAGTTAAAAGCCGCCACAGCGTGGTAATCTAGACGTCATGAAATTGAAAGTAATCGAAAATATCTTCCACGTTTTACATCATTTACTAGAGTGCCATCTATGTGTGGATAGCGGAAAAGTGCTTACACAATTTCAGCAAGATGGCATTCTAGTAAATGATGTAAAACACGGAAAATATTTCTAGTAGTTTTAATTTCCCGCAGTCTAGATTGCCCCGCTGCATCTTATAAAAAGTTTCTCCAAAATTAAAATTCTGCGAAAAGTGTATTTCTGACAAATAACATTATTTATTCTTATAGTCAGACTTTCTTGAATTGTAAATTAATATTTTGACATGCAAATGCGGATAAGCGCTTTGAAAATTTAACCAACATGGCAATCTAGCAAATGATGTAAAACACGGAATATATTTGGATTAGATTGTCCCTTGCACCTTGCAGAAAAATCCAATATTCATCACCTATATGTGCACGGATAAAATGATCAAAAAGACTTACCCCTTTATTCATAAACGTCTATCAAACCTATATTAGTTAACTAGCCGTTAAGCTCGTTTGTCCTTATCTGTCACTTTGACACATGTATTTGTGAGACAGTGACAACAGACATTTTAGTTAGCAGAGGTTGTTTAATTTTTATGAATAAGGGGGTTAATTCCTTGTGTGATGCTGTACGTCCACGGAGGATTTCGTTATTTCTTTTGCGGTACATATTCACGAAAAAAAAATGTACATTTTTGTATCGTACTGATATTTTACAGCAACGAAGTCCGATATGTATGAATGAAGACGATAATGATGATTAAAAATCATTTTAGTCCTTTAGGGGCATGTTTCTTTTCTTAATGTATGCCATGTAAGTTGTGGTTATGAATAAAGTGTTTATCTATCTATCCATACGGAACCTCATCATTTTCTGCGCTCGCGCACGCCCGATGAAACAGATCGTCGTTCGCTCTTCGCTCCCACGTTAATGAGCTCAAATATTCAGTGACCTGCCGTTAATACGGTGACTCTGTTCCCAGAACTGGAGTAACGTCGGTGAATGACTGTCAGTCGTCGAACTTGCGGCCGTGGCTTACAGCGGGGACGCAGGAAATGGCCTTTTCACACCAGAAAAGAGTTTTTCATTCAGAAAAGAGTTATTGTTGCCTTCGAATGAGGGATCAAAGATGTACTTTTCTTCCCTCATTTGAGGGCAACAATGACTCTTTTCTGAATGAAAAACTCTTTTCTGGTGTGAAAAGGCCATTTCCTGCGTCTCCGCTGTAAGCCACGGCCGCAAGTTCGACGACAGTGACAGTCATTCACCGACATTACTCCAGTTCTGGGAACAGAGTCACCGTATTAACGGCGGGTCACTCCTGAAGGCGGGTTCCTCATAGAAGGTGTGAAAAGCAGTATGTGACATTCTGTATTAAAATCATTTGTAAGATATTTCATGTTTTTAGCAGCGGGCCTCATAGACGGTGTGAAAAGCAGTATGTGTCACACGGTAGCAAAATTATTTCCGTCTTGGGCGTTAACACTTGAATCCCTCGCTACTCTCAAGATTCTATTGTAGAATCTTTCGCTTCACTCAGAATTCAAGATATCGCCCTCGCCGTAAATATATCATTTTGCTCCCTTGAGACACAATCTACTATTTCACTTCTCCTATTCGAAAAAAAGGCGAAACGAGTTTTGCTCCCTCTAAACGGGCTAGAAAAGCCCTCACAGCGAGCAAAACTCGACCAGACACAGGGAGCAAAACGCGCTTTTGCTCCCTCTTAATATTTTTTTAAATTCTTTCATTTCTGCCCTGCTGACAGGGAGCAAGAACGTTTTTGCTCCCTGTGCCTTGTCGCAGGTCATCAGCACGCTGCACGGCGCCCCGCGCTGGCGGCTCCCCCTCCCCCCTGCGCCTGGTTTAGTTATTCATCTGTAAACATCAGAACAATCAATGTAGGTGTATTACTATGTATCTTAATCGAGCAAATTTTTACTTATTATTTATTTTACATATTTTTTTCTTTTTCTTACCTAAATGATGGATTGATGATTAATCACGTATTGTTCTTTTACTTACTTATTTCGATGAATATTTTTTCTCATAGGATAAGTGGAAAGAAGAGTGGCAGCAAAATTATTTCGAACTCAGGCGTGGCGGTTTGAATCCCTCACTCTGCTCAGAATCCTTCGTTTCGTTCGGGATTCAACACGCTAGCCCTCAATGAAATATTGCATTTCGCTCCCATGTAATGTAATCTATTATTTTTTAACGATGGAAAATGCGTTAATGCATACCGGTTTCCTGGGGGTAGTCACGGCGATGCGGGACTCATATGTAGGTGGGTACATTGTCAGGTTATCCACTAAAAACTTTAGTGACCTCTCAGGTTACCCACTAAAAACTTTAGTGACCTCCGCAGGATTAGCTTGCGCATCTACCGTGAAACAAAACGAAGCATGTATCTCCATCTCTCTCTCTCCGTGGTACTGGCGTCATGTAATAATAGTCAAGTATTGTTAACTAAGGGTTGAAATTCACCCATTTGAGACGAGATGTTATGGCTGAAATGGGTGGTTTCACCAGAGTTTAGCAATCTTCTTTTCATTTCGAATACGAGAACATTAAAATGTCAATATATTCAATAATTTTCTGAATCAGAGTAAGAACCATTTTGGCAGGAACTGTTGACTGCACGGCTACACACATCGCGATAGAATTATCGCTATAAACCTTCGTCTTCGGCTTACTGCGAATGTGCATGGCCACACTGTTATATAGAGCAATGCCGCAGAATTTATCACGGAAAAATGGACGAAGCTGTCGCTCTGTATTTTATGGCGCTCAACAATTATTTTCTGACTTTGTGCAAAATAAAAAAAATAAAAAAAGTGAACAAATGGCGGCAATGGATGATTACTATTCATCGAGCAAGAACTAGGTAATTATTTACTTAAAAATGTATTGGTATATTTGGTATTGTATATAGGTGCTATAATTAATTTCCAAATTTGTTCACAGAGACTTTTTAAACAATGTTTTCTGATATAACTGCTGAACCTGCACAATTCTTTAATTTCCTACGGATGTCTACACAAAATTTGAAATACGGCTGCAATAAATTCCAAGATTCTGTCATTACTCCAATCCATCGTAAACAACCATCAAATCGTAAACAATACGTCGTCGCTTGAGGTTGACAGTACGTCCGCTACGCACGATGAAGTTGAGCCGACTGAAGTGTGGCCGCGCAAGCGAAGTTCATCGCGATAAAAGCCTTTGATGTGCGCAAATTTACCGACAGCGGGGCGAAGGGTCTGCGGCTTCGGGCGAAGTGTCGAAGTATTCGCGAATATTCGGCTACATACATCGCGATAATGCGAATATTCGCGTTATCGCGATGTGTGCAGCGTCGAATGACGTTGACGTTTAGACCGTTCGAGTGAAATAGATGTATCATTCATCACAGACACTCACACCCCACAGTATATTTGAACACCGTATTTGTTTATTTATTTGTTATCCACACTTACAACTTACAACTATATTTTATACAAACGCCGAAGACTCATGCTTCATTAACGGCACTAACGTCTCCTTAAGGCGTTTGTATAAAATATAGTTTACGTTAGCAGCGGTACTGCTTAATACGAAGGAACGGTTGATGAATTTGGGGCTGGGTGGCGATTGCACCTATAGCTCAGTTGGCTAGAGCGACTGGCCGCGAGTGCCGGGAGGTCGCAGGTTCGAATCCTGCTCGGTGCCTAAATTTTTCAATTTTTCCTTTATCCTAAACTTACAACTATTTTTACTAGTATATACCTACTAAGCCTAAGACAATAGTGTGTAGTTTTTGTATTTTTCTTGAGTCCAATTCATTGTCCTATTATGCGGTTTGTTACCATATTATCGTCTGTCATAAATGATAAGCATCAGTGTTGCCAGGGCCGTTAGGACGAAAATTACGTTTCTTTTCTTGAAAAGTTACATTTTTGATGCAAAAGTTACTTTTTTTATATTTTTCATAATTACTTTCGTAACATTCGATTTTAAGGAATGAGTTGCCACATACAACTATAATTCGGCGAGTTCGGCGACAGAATTACGCCAGTCTGATGGGCGGTATCTCGAATGTCATACATAGTTGCAACAGACGGACAGACTGAGGCGTACCATATAGGTTCTTTTGTCACCTTTTCTGTATGAAAGCCTATAAATTGTCTCGCTTGGTCCCGGTTAGGTACAATTGACCTTTCTTTTTAAATAGAGTTTAATTTTTCTCAATAGTTACAAACAATCCTTTACAACAGAAGTTACTTACATGTTACGCGAGCCGGGCAAAGGTTACGAAAAATGTAAGAAATGTAACCATCTGGCAACACTGATAAGCATACTTCGTAAATAAAGACTGCATGTGACACTTAATTTAAATTAACGTCAATATTACTCTTATTTATATTTAGTCCGGTTTTACCGAACTGACTTTGGCAGTGTATCGTGTGTCATGCTCAACAAGGATGCGTTTTATAAATATGCAACACACACTATTGGTGCTAAGGTAAACCTACGAGTTCGAGACACCTTACCCAATACCAAATTGTTCAGCTTCTATTATTAGTAGCGGCTCTGTGAGCTGTAGAGCCCTCGCGAGAATGTTTTAAGTTTTCAACCACCATGCCTTCATATAAATATCGAATTGCTCATTTCACGAGAATCGGTCGAGAAATGCGACCTGTTGAGGAGCACGGACGGAAATCCGCCCGCAGGACATATTATAGCACTTTTGCCCAAGCTGAAACGGAGACCTTCGATCGCTTCGCTCACTCGGTCTATAACTTAAGGTGAAAGTGCCAACTATTAGGTTAGTGTTGACTACTGGGACGTCTATACCTTATATCTTTACTTTTTTTAGAAGATGATAGACATAATAACAGTTAACGTAATAATTGACTTGAATAATGTAAATAATGTATAGCATGTATGACAGCTAAATAGAAATATTGTTATAGACTGTAGAATTATAAGAACAACTTGACATTATTATTATTATTTGAAATTTAAAATAAACTATTGAATGTAATGTAATTAATATAATTGCGCAAATGTGATATAACATAGGGTAATGAATTATTGTGTAAAAAGTATAATTTGCATGCCATAATCGGCTAAACATGTGAAACGAATAATTTTATTTTACTTACCATGTTTAAGCAAATAAATATTCTTATTCTTATTCTTGGTGCTTAAATAGTAGATTGTGTCTCAAGGGAGCAAAATGAAATATTTACGGCGAGGGCGGTATATTGAATTCTGAGTGAAGCGAAAGATTCTACAATAGAATCCTGAGCGTAGCGAGGGATTCTAAAGTAGAATCTTGAGCGTAGCGAGGGATTCAAGTGTTTACGCCCAAGACGGAAATAATTTTGCTACCGTGTGACACATACTGATTTTCACACCGTCTATGAAGCCCGCTGCTAAAAACACGCGAAGTTTTGCAAATAATTTTACTACCGAGTGGCACATACTGCATTTCCCAGCTTCTATGAGGAAAAGTGTCATTGTTACCCTCAAATGAGGGAGGAAAAGTACATCTTTGATCCCCCATTCGAAGGCAACAATAACTCTTTTCTGAATAGCAGGTGTGAAAAATATTATGCTCATTGCACACTAACGCATCGAAAACAGATGCCAGTTCAGATATTTGTGAGCGCACTGTTCGCTCCAATATATCTGGCGGCTACACTCTTCCCACATCATTTGACAAGAGTGGGGCAACTGATTTGCCGTGCGCCATGACACCGTGACATGGTGACACAATAAGAATGACCCCCTAACTGCCTTGTTCCGTGAGGATGCGATTTGGATCATTTTGGATGTAGGACTAGTATATGATAAGGTAACCGTCCTAGTTCTCGACACGTTAGTGTCCAATAGATGATACCTATTAATCACCTCTGTCATCATGACATAAGATTGAAGTAAAATGTATTCGGTCAGTGTCGATCGAGCACAGAGACGGTTATCTTACTGTCTTGACGTGAGTGACTTAAAACAACGATGCGAAAATAATATTCCGATCTTTGTAAAAAAGAGCGTATTCTCTTCTGAAAGGCCGGCAACGCACTTGGCACAGGTGTTTATTGTCGACGGTAATTGCTTACCATCAGGCGATCCGTCTGCTCGTTTGCCCCCTATAACATAAAACAAAAAAAACTAATTAACAGTGGCACCTGGGGCGGTTCTGAGCACTCCCTCCCCCCCACCCAATACTTACAAATAAACAAATACGGCGTCCAACTCAGACACCGTACACTTAAGTATTCCCGCCGGCGGGGACGTCCACCACGTGATCGCGACAATACAGACACATATAGTTCCTATTCGTCTCGGTACCGCCGCACACCGGGTAGAGTCAGTCCGACCCAGGTCGGGCCTAGCTGTTTCTTGCTGGACTTTTCTCAGATAGGATAGGTTTAGTGCACCAGCGACAAAACTCCCAGTATCTCGATTCCACTCACACCTCAGATTCGATTGAAACCACTTAACCAATCTCACTGAAGCGCAAACTCTTAGAGTATTCTAGTGTTCAATATCACCCGCGTGGTCGTGTCGGAGGTTTACCCCTGGACTTCTCTCCAACCGCGCACTCCTATCGCTTTATTGGGCCCGGCAAATAAATGTCATATTAAAAAAAAATCGTCCCGTCAGTTATTCACCCCCCTCCCTCTTTCACAAGCAATACCTACGAGTGCAACGAACGCCTGACTGAAGTCTCTCCCGCTCTCCGCTTCCCATAGCAGATTTACCGTCGTTTGTTACCCCTTGGTGCTTGGTACTGGGGGCGGACCCCCCCCTACGCCGCCACTGCTAATTAGTAATTAGTCCATACGTGTACGCCTTGGTAATGTTTTAAGAGGCCTAATAAGTTTTAAAATGTTTTGATTTCAAATTATGACAAAAGTATTGACGATACCAATAAGGTTGTTAAAGGCTACGATAATTTTATTAAAGTTTTAGATAGTAACATAGCTATTTTTTTATTCAATTATTTGTAGTAGAATTTAAGTGGGAAAAACAAGTTTTTAGCTTGAAAATGGTCAATTTGGAGTGATATTTGTTAATTCAAACAGAAAATGGCGTAAATAGATGAGCGTTTTTTAACTGATGATAACGATCTTTAACTTGGTTTTAACGAAGACCAACATACGGGTAAATACAAACGTCTACGTAGTTTATAGGTACAGTCGCTTTCTGCGGCGCGGCGTTGCATTATTAATAACAAATATTGTCTACATTTTCTAGTGTGTTGCGTTTGTAGTATTCTGTCTGGCTGTTTGTGCCATTTTGTGTGGTTCATTAGTAAATAGAAACATATCACGCGTGGCTCGTCCCCTCCGAAGGTCGGAGGAGGAAATCTGCATCGGTGAGGTCGCGGTGCGCCGGCGCAGGAAAATGATCCGGAAGAGAAACGTGCGCTGCGGTGATACACACGTGGTTACGGAAACATTGAATTTTTGTTATAGTTACTGATTAAGATTTGTTTCTTATACTCGTACATAAAAAATACAATACGTAACGTGTGAAACCATAAAGTATAGGAGATTGTATGGAGTCTAAAACAAGTCATATTACCAGGAGATGGTTCTGAGATGAGTTCGAGTGGTAATGTGGCTTTTATACCAGAGTTATACACTCTACTTTTCACTTCGATTGCAAGAAAATAAATAAACAAAGATACCTTGTTTACTACGGAACCCTAAAAAGGTTTTACTTTACATATTCACTCTGCGTTAACTTTCGATATACGATTACGACGTCCGATCCAAATTAATTTCTTCCATCTTACATCTTAAATTATCTTTCTATTGTTAAATTACAGGACTTTTATTTCACGAGCGCGGGTTAGCCATAGTTGTATTTGTGATACATACGAATACATAGACAATATGAACTCATAGCATAGCAGCTATACGCTGATGCACACATAGACAAGTCCATGTATTCTCATCTCAACACACAACCATGGCTAACACGCTTTCGTGAGATAAAAGTACTGTACAAAGTACAAACCATGTATCGATCGCCCACTTTTTAGAACAAAATCGATCGCGAGATGGCGTGTTACGCAAACATTACGCGACAGTTCAACGCCCTCTTTCGGTGTTTATTTTATTGTTTTTTTTTTTAACAAAAATATATGCCAGTCACTAGTTTAAGAGAAAGTAGTTTAATAGCCCCGTCTACATTTGTGACAAATGTGCATGACGTTAGAATCATGTTTATTTGGTTTTGCATGCGATTAAGCGTGAATATCCACTAGACGCTTAACCCAGTCGAGGAAGCAAACCTGTAAATGTTGGTAACTTTGATGAAATTTGGCACGAATATTCATTGATGGCCTTGTTTTCGTCTCCCAAAAGTCCCTAGATTCACCTCCACCTCCAGCACCTTCTAGAGCCGCCGCTATCTTGGAAAACGTACTCCATCCAGAAAAGATTCGCATTTCGTGCGAAATCTACGAACCCAAAATATGGTCAAGGGCAACATTGAAGCTGAAGCTCAACATTGAAGAATGGGAGGATATCTGAATTGAGGAGAATATTTGACGCTTGCGAGAATTTCAAATCTACTTAGAGCGATAATTTAAAAAAAGGTTTTATTTTACATATTCACTGTGCGTTAATTTTCCATATACGATTACGACGTCCTATTACCTGGCGAAGAGACTGGTCGACGTCACAGGGGACAAGAGAGCTGGCAGTTTCCTCGCACAACGCCTTGCTATCGCCATACAGCAAGGAAATGCTCCCAGCATTCTAGGAACCATGCCGCAGGGACCTTTTTTAGATTTTTATTAGTTTTTATTATTTATTAGTTCTAATTTAAGTTAGGTATTGTTATAATTTTTTTATTTTAAATCTTTTATTATGTTCATGTCGATCGTATATACAACAAAAAATATTAACAATAGGGTCTTACACGTATTTGTGAAAAGTAGTCTAAATTAATCCGGACGTTTCAATCATCACGTGGAATTTTTATGTCTATTTTACGGACTCGATGAATACTTAGATTTGTACAATAGGATATGAGCTATGTTATTATTAACATTTTACCCAACTACGGCTAAACCGAAAAGAAGGATAATGATTTAATTAGATCGCTAAGTAAGTACTGATATTTTGCTACCATCTCCCAGTCAATATGCTTGATGGATTTCAACAATTGAAGTGGTGTTAGATTTATTCTAACTCTGCCTACGTGTTTCTGCGTATTGAGTTTACGAAATTTCATTCATGGCGGGCGTGAGATGGCGTCAAATCTGAAATCATAACTTTGCTTCTAGCACTTATATTATCAGGCGGATTTCAATAAACGTGACAACAATATATAGCCCAGGACCACGCCAGTGCTATACACTATGAAATAAATATTACGAGGACTTCCTAATGCAATGACCAAAACAGATTTTAGGGTATAAATGGGACCAAAATGCAAGTGATGTAGGTTTTGGTACCTCGACTGGGTTATATGCCTGACATTTTGCAAGTATAACAACTCCTTGCACATCTGTATGCACTGTCTACCACTTGGATATTTTGGGACTTGGTTGAATACCTATGCAATAACTATCCTAGTGGAAGTCGTAAAACAGTGTGAACTAGGATGGAGCGGTTGGAGTTGCCACTCGTAGCGCCACCTAAGTTGAAAAAAAAATCAAGGAAAATATAAAATTATGATGGTTCCTCCATCCTAATGAGGCTATGACATGACCGACGCTGAGAACCAAGTATATATTTATCTGTGCCACTTATCTACTAAATCACGCGACAGAAGGTTTTACTTCCTTTTCGGTTCACGGTTGGCCCTCGGTCCAGGGGCGCTACCGCGAACAGCAAACGAAGTTTTCCTTCTCTGTCGCACTTACGTCCGAACGTGCAAGAGAGACAGAGAGCGAAAACTTCGTTTGCTGTTCGCGGTAGCACCCCAGACACGACAGTGGCGACTATGACAAGGAGTTGGCGCCTATTGAAACTAGTATTACAAATGCTGTATAATGACTGGCCTGGAGATCAAATATTGATAGCAGACAATAACGGCAATCGATGGCGCTGTAATCGCTATATCAGTTGTATAACATGTGCTTTCACCTTCACTGCACAACTTGGTGCAAACACTTACACATTTTTATTTACCATGATCATTATCCTCCTAGCGTTATCCCAGTACAGTGGCATCCTGAAGGATGCCCGGGGTTCGCTACCTAATCTCAAGATTTGGCGGCACTAGTTTTTACGGAAGCGACTGCCATCTGACCTTCCCACCCGAGGGGAAACCAGACCTTATTGGAATTAGGCTTGTCAAGTGAGTGGTCAACTTGACTCATAGAAGTTCTCAAGCCTCCCGAAGGCCTCTAACTTGGCTTAACGAATGTTATCATAGACAGCAGCCGGGATCAACAGCTTAACGTGCCTTCCAAAGCACGGGAGCGCTCAGTTTATAACCACTCAAAGCTGTCACCCATCCAAGAACTGACCTATGCCCACGTTGCTTACCCTCGCATACCGCACGCGGTACGCGGGCGCCTCTGGGCCACAAGCCCTCCTACGTTTTATTTACCATGATATAACTATAAATGCATGCATACTATGGGAATGTCCATACCTTACTAACCTACGGCGTCATCTACTGGGGAAATTGTTGATGTACAGAAGACGTTTATACTAAAGAAAAGATGTTCAATGATTATATATCGCATTGCACTGACCAGTCTCTTCGAAAGGGTTTTCAAAAAAATACTTCCTAACTCTGACATTCTAGAATTATGTCTATTTGTTAGAAATCAGCCAGAGCTCTTTAAAAAAAAAAAAAAGTAAATTAATGTTTGATCTCAATATGCTGTTATACTTCTCAAGATCAACAAATCAATGTTTGAAAAAAGAGCTCAGTCCTGTGATTTGACGCACCCTATTCCGTACTTTCAGGTGACAAGGTTACTGTTAATACCTATGAAAATTAAGACATAACGCCTGCGGCTAAAGAAAAGAGACGTCTATCAATATTACTGGCTATAAAAATAAAAGGTTCGATATGAGGCAATAATCTTAATTTCGGAACCTTGTATGTCCTATCAGACCGAGTATGAAGTACAAGTAGGTAGTTAAAGTCATGGTCAACGGCTTTTGTTCAAATATTTGTAATTAAAAATTTGCAATACTCCGCCATCTATTTATGATTACGGTAACTAAATCGGGAGCGCCGTCTAGGGTGAGGGACGATGTCTTGTCATAACTTTGCCATCTAGCGGGCAGTAGACAAATTAAAATAGAGAATCATTCGTACTTTGCCACGAGAGGGCAGTAATAAATACCACTATACCTAGTTTGACACATTATTTTGGATAATGTTATTTTTATGCAATTAATTGCTTTTTAGAAAGTTACATGTTCCTACTAAGCATTTTCCTTGAACTGAGAAATTTATGTTTTTAAATTATTCATAGACACTCAAGATAGTGTTTTATATAGTTGGTAGCTCGACTACATTCTTTAGTTTATGGTGCGATCGCCGCTTGTGACAGTTCGTGAGAAAAATTGGAAATTATGAAGTAAAACATTTTTTAAAATATTGTGTTTAAATGACTGCAGGAAAAGAAACGATGGGGTAAGTTATTTTCTTCAGTTTACGCATATTTTAATTCATAAAATTGTACCTTTCTCACGTAGACTTTTGTAAGATAATTATATTTCTTGTCCCTTGGCATTTCGAGGGAGGGGATGCATTTTACCCATGCGTAGGGGTATTTTAAGTTTGTCCTCCAAGGATCAGTATTATTTACAATCACAACACAATATGACGTCAAATAAACGCGTGGGGGACGTAAATAAGCGACCTTTTCAATCAATTACACCCCATTTCCTGCGCTTTCGTTAGCACTCCTCGTATGTTGCATCTATTTCCGCCTAAATAGGCAATTGCACATCGATTGCACACGATCGAGTGGATTTACGGTCAGTAAGGTCGCCTGGGGTCGGGTTAGAAGGTTCTATTTTTAAAATCTTCATACCTGAGTAGTCCTTTACTTGGTTCTGAGCTCCTGGCACGTTAGGGCGTATATTAGCGCAATAATCGCTTTAAAAATATAATAAGTTATAGTACAAAGAGATTCATTAATTACAATGCGTGAGGATAAAAATTCAGGCATCCTGCCCTCCATAACTGAAGTGGAGTAAGTGATTTTCTAATTTAAGTCCCAGTTTAACTTTAAAAAATCCTATTGACAGACCTCCCTGTGCCAATACCAGTGTTTACTCTATAATACATCCCTGTTTGAGTTGGACATTTAACCTGTCGTCTACCGGTCCCTGGGATCCTAGGCATTATAATAAAAAAATGCTATTGTTTATTTTTTTCGCCGGGAGACGATAGCTTAAAGTATTTGCATGATGAAACTCATCCATGATGCACCTGCAGAACCATTAATATGAAAGTCCATTTATTACTAGATTCACTCAACTCAAAAATATATATATATTTTTTTTTTCAATAAATAGTAGCTGTGTCTGAATCCCATAAAGGTATAATTTAGAGGTTCTTAACCTTATAGGGTTGTTCGCACCAACATACGATCCCAGGCTGGTCATCGTCAAATATGGCGCCGGCAACTGTCATCACATAGAAACTTACCAAAGTTTTGCGTACAATCAGATTTTAACGAACACCGCTTACAATTACAGACGGTTTGGTGCAACCCACGCTTAGTGATGTCGGACCATTTGTTAATTTTTTGTCTTGCCATGGATCACATACTGTTTGGGGGCAAAAATAGTAAATGAATAAAGGATTGAATCTATAAATGAAATGTGCAAATAACCAAGCCAACAATATTTTTTGACAGAGATTTAACATTACCGAGATAGCATATATTTTAATGTGATTTTTGTTATGCATTATCTGTACTAATTTGTGTCGCCTCATTGTCACTTATTAGCCATTGGACAATTATTAATTCTCCAGTGGCTTCATGGAACACTTCGGATGCTTCCAGGGACCATGAGTGGTCTGCGGACCACCAGTTAACAACCATTGCTATAACTAAATCAGTGCTAAATAAAGTACTGATTGAAAAGAGAAACAGCTTTAGCGTACATAAATTTACACTAACGTGAGACATATTTACACTTAATAATAGTGACTTTCCAAGTGAGTTTCAACCATATATAATAAAAAACCTCTGTGTAAAGGGTCATGTTTCTCTGCAGTTGACTGTACCAGATTTGCTTCTGAGGGGCTACTCCGATCTACGTATTGTGACGTCTATTTCACTCTCATGTTATACACTATATGCGTGAAAGGGACGGCACGATACGAAGTTGATAGTAGTTCCTGTTAGATTCTACTCGGGCTCATTGAATATAAACCCCTTTAAATATGTTAGAACCATTTATTAGATAGCCAAGTACAGACATGCCTAATGGCCGCGATCGCAAGAGAGCACACACACAGATAATATATAGTAGACAGTGTTGCTATCTGACAGTTCCTCATTTCTGTATCATAATATGTGTGTCTAAGCGAGGTTGGAGTTCGTACAACTCATGTCATATCTTATCATTGCATTCCTTTCTTGAGCATCCCAGTTATCTGCTGTCAATCATGCTATATCTTGACATCTGTATACTTATTGACTCCTTTGTTGTTCTATTTTGTCACTAAAAGGAAGTTTTAACTTGAAAGGTTTTTATCAAGCATTTTAAATGGAAATTGTCAATGAAATATTGTGAGTTGCATTATATTATACTAGCGGCCGCCCGCGACTTCGTCCGCGTACATTTTAGATGGTAACAAAGATATAAATGAGGTTTATTTGTTACTGACAGTTGTCTAATGCTATTAATCTTTTGTGAAGAATTTTGAAAATGGATGTCATTTTCGTAATCGGCACCCCGAGGAACCACAAAGGTGCCACCCATATCGATTTTTAAGAAAAGAGAAAATTTGCTCTCCGCACAAACTTGGAACCCCCTTTTCACCCTTTTAGGGGAGCAATTTCGAAAAACGCTTAAATGTGTTTTGTTGTATTTAAACAGAGAGTCTATATATGAAGTTTCAAATATCTCACTTCAAAAAAGATTTGCTCCCCGTACAAACTTGGAACCCCCTTTTCAGCCCTTTAGTGGAGCAATTTAGAAAAACGCTGAAATACGCCATTAATATATTTAAACACAGAGTCTATATACAAAGTTTCATGTCTCTCACTTCAATAAATACGGTTTTTCATACAAACTGGACCCCCGTTTCACCCCTTTAGGGGATGAATTTTGAAAACTCCTTTCTTAGTGCACCTCTAGGCCTTATAAGGAACCTACGTGCCAAATTTGGAATCTCTAGAACGAGCGGTTAGGGCTGTGCGTTGATATGTCAGTCAGTCAGTCAATCAATCAGTCAGTTTCTTTTATATATGTTAGGTTGTCTTCGCTTTGTACATACCTATAACTTTTACTCATCATCGTGGCGTTTAGAGTCCTTTTCAACTTCCCAGTAGCTCGATTCCACTCACACCTCAGATTCGGTTGAAACCGCTCAACCAATCTCACTGGAGCGCAAACTCTTAGAGTATTCCAGTGTTCCAAACCACACGCATGGTCGTGCCAGAAGTTTTCCCCTGGATTTTCCCCAGGCTACTCTCCAACCGCGCACTCCTATCGCTTTATTGGGCCCGGCCTATAAAGCCACAGTCAGGTTCATAAAAAAAAGTCCTTTTCAGCACTCTTCTAAGGCTCGGTTTTATAAAGATCCGTTAGACCTTATGTTGGTTTGTTATGTCAAAAAATGTACTGAGTTACTAAAATTTGATCTAACGTTTGGTCTAACGGATCTTTATAAAACCCGGCCTAAGTATTTTAATATAACAAACGCGACCATTTGTTTACGATTCGTCGGGTGAAAAGCAACACTATCAAATCTGTCACTACTTTTCGAAACCTCGTATCTCAGTACTGAAACGATGCTGATATACGAGCTTTAAGTAGGTATTTGTTACTTAGTGACTTTTCCCGACGATAGACACCATTATGAATGGATATTTTTACGAGCTAACCTTGAATCATGTACGCCAGTTTACTAATAGACTAGTATCCCTCATTGCGTGGTAATTAGCATGAGTTAAGTTGACAGTTTGACCTAATTGTGGCGAACATATTAGTCATTAGGACAACATGGGTTTAAATATAAAACTCCCGTGGGATACAGACATATTGAATTATAATAAACGGGTCACTCACGGCTTCAAGGTCGAGTATAGCTCGACATGTTTCGGAGCGAGAGCAGAGAAGTATGCGTATTTGTAAAAAAATACGAAGGTTACTTTAATAAACGTGGGGAAAATTCGCAAAGGCAGACTAGACTTAAAGGGAAAAACCTGTTACTGAAGCCGCAATGCCACAAAGATATTTACAAGCGGAATGCATTTAATATGTGTATTGCCATTCACAAGCGTCTACCCGAGGAATTAAGGATGTTGGATGGTAATTTGTTTAAATCTAAGTTAAATGGCTGGTTGTTAGATAAATGTTTTTATAGTGTTAGATGTTTTCTAGAGCAATATAAGATTGTTTAGTTATATACCTAGATATTGAATTAATTGTGATTATACTGTTATTATTATTTTCATTTGACATGTACACATAAATTTTAATTAATAATACTAATTACTAACTATAGGTACCATTCTCTCCAATATTTCTACGCCGATGTTGGCAGAATATGCTGAACTAACCCATTTACTAACCTATAATATTGCACCATATTCTTAGAAATAAATGATTGATTGCAATACGTGGCCCTTAATCATGAGAACTAGCCGCGCGTATCTCACTGTGTGGACGAGACTTTAGCATGTGACGTTGTGAGTGTTGTGTGTAACCCGACACTGAATAATAGTGACGAAAATGGCGACACTGAATAATAGTGACGACAATAGGGTTTGAGTTTGGGTACGGAACCCTAAAAAGACGTTAAACAAGAATGAAGCCACGTCAAGGCACTTTTATATTTATTTATTTATTTTATTTGACACACCAACAAGATACTAAGCTAATACATTAATAAGAACATAAAGTTAGACGACGCAAGTCCTGCCTGTATCTCAATAACAATAATCAAGAGTACAATTTAAGTTTCCGATATCAGCAAAATTACAATTATTGCGTTATTTAGATTATGAAATTAGAAAGAGAGAGAAAATAATAATAATAATAATTTATATATAAAATATTAAGGTTACAGTTTACAGTTTCAGAATAGTATGTTTCCATCTAGTGGCACCGTCAAAATAAACATCCAGGTCGAAAATCTTTTGATATCGGTTGTACCGGGTCTGAAGTCTGCTCATAATAGAAAATTTGCCCAAGTTGGTCTTAGCCGGTTTAGTCCGGAAAGTGGTGATGCGTGAGGACCGGACGTGGGTGTTCGGGACTACAAAGTTCAAGCTCCTAAGGAGGTGGCCTTCTTGGACGCCTCCATTAATGAGTTTGTGTAGCATAGCTAGATCTAAGTAGTCCCTTCTTGTTTGGAGGGTACACATTTTGAAATGTTTCAGTCTACAGCTCTATGTTTCATCATCATCATCATCATCATTTCAGCCGAAAGACGTCCACTGCTGAACATAGGCCTCCCCCAATTTATTTTTCCCTTGGGGGGGATTTGCCATAGTCGCCACGCTTGGTAAGCGGGTTGGCGACCGCAGTTTGATGGTGGTAATGATCGAAGGATGCTGCTGCCCACCCTCCGATTTTCCCTTATTCGCCTCCTACGAAACCCACGGGAAGAGATGGGGTGGCGCAATTCTTACCCGGCAACCACACGGGCACTATGTTTCAGCTATGTTTCAGTCTATTAAAATGACTTGTTATTAAAGGTCAAGTTAACGTCAACATTTTATAAACGTCCTTTCCCGGTGTACCTTTACCGTCCAACAATAACAAGGCTTCAGGTTGTCTTTCCCTTTGAAATTCAATATTCTCCGTGGCCAGAGTAAACAGACTATATTTAGGCGTCGGTTGCCTCACTCCCTTTGTTGTGACCGTCGTCGCATTGTTGATGAGATACCACAATAACGTGTCGCGAAATGTGTGCGAATTTGTCTTACATTGTGTTTACACGTACCTAATTAAATATAGCTAATGTACTAGCGATTATAGTACATTACTTACCAAGGGCGGTAAAGGGTCAATCAACTTTTTCTTGTTGTTATTCTGTCCCGCCAGCGAGGAGACAACATTAACCACGTTTCTTAGAAAAATGTTTATAATATGGAATTCAAGCATGCTCAGGAGATGACCCATGTCCAAATGGATTTATGCACATCGCTAAAACTCATGTTTGGTAGATTTAAACCCTACAAAATCACAGTTGAGTGACTCAGGAGACGTAACCATGGTAACGAGCAACAAAGAATAGTTGATCCACCCTAAAACAAAGAATATCTCAGATCGCAGGTATTTGACGCCCGAGCCGAAGGCAAGGGCGATAATTATGCGATCTGAGGCTTTCTTAATTACCGCCCGAGGTAAGTACAAAATTTTATGTCACCCTCTGGGCAGGAAGTGGGATTTTCCGCGCGCAAAGCGTGCGGTAATTGCCACTTTATGGCCAGGTGCGACATAAAGACTATTGTGTACCTATCGCGTGCGGCTGCGGGGAGAGAGAAGGCATTACGGATATTCTCTCCCTTTCACCCGTCGGGGTCTTGCGTCCGCATCGTGCGATCATGCCTTTACCATGAGTTTGCATGACTGTACTCGCTAGCGACTGCGTAAACGATCTAGTATGCCGGTTCTTAGTTCTATTGCGTAACCGCCAGAGGCGCTGTACATTTGTGACAGTCAGGACAGGAGTACAAATTTGGTACAAAAAATTGAGATATTAACATTGGTTGATAATTGGTAGGATCATAATTTTCCCAGGTACACCCGCCATCCTGACTGTCACAAAAGTACAGCGCCTCTGGCGGTTACGCAATAGAACTAAGAACCGGCATACTAGATCGTTTACGCAGTCGCTAGCGAGTACGGTCATGCAAACTCATGGTAAAGGCACTAGAGTCGTCGCCGTCAGCAATTTGGCGCCGAATTGGTGCTTCGGGCGGCGATGTTTTCCATCAGGCGAGGATCCAGCGCTCAAAAAAGGTTGTAGTCACAGCCACCCAGAAGTCGGCCAACCACCGCGCGATCGCGACAACACTGATACCTATAGTCCTCTTTCGTCCCGGTACCGCCGCACACCGGGTAGAGTCACTCCGACCCAGGTCGGGCCTAGCTGAGTTTCTCGCTGGACTTTTCTCAGCTAGGCTAGGTTTAGTGAACCAGCGACAAAACTCAGTAGCTCGATTCCACTCACTTAGATTCTAAATTTTAATTTATTTGTTACAGCATTTTGATTCCAATTTTATCGTTATTAATTGTTAATTTGACATACTACTTTAATTAATAATTATGTATCAATATTTTTAACTTTGACATTTTATGGTAGTTTTGAAGTTTACTTAATTGAATTAGTTCTATGGTAGTAATTGTAAAATTTGTATCACTTTTATATCAAACACGATGTATATTGTTCTTGAATAAATGACTAATGATTAATGACACTAATGACTAATGCATGTGGCGCATATATATATAAATAATACAAGCTACAAAAATATCAGTTAACTCTACTATAAAGGCCTTCGTACACACGTATGACACTTGCATTGAACAACCGCAACCGCATTGAGCGGTTTATAACCATTCATATAATTATCATGGTTATGTGTCAGCGCTCGCGCAGGCCGAGATTATTAATTAGCGTAGATCAACCCTCAACTGTTATGTTGTGATTCATTACTAAGAATACCCGCATGATAAAAAAATATGTATGTATTTTTAAGTAAGGTGAAATTAAGTAGGTAAAATAATGTTACTAACGTATTTAGATGGCTGAGTAAAAAGATAAAGAGTGTTTCTTTCGCCAACAAATTGTGATGCAGTTTGGCGAAGTTATAGTGTAAACGAATGTAAACTTTTTTTGCAAGAAATAAATTAAAAAAAAAATTTGAACAGCTGGAAGAAAAACCAAATAACTGAATATCACCGACTATAGTGTCCGCAAACTAAACTGACGACCGAATTGATATCGCTATCTCTTGCATACTTGCATGGTATTACGAAGTGTGTCTCACATTTCTTATGACCTCAGTCGTCAGTTTGGTTATAGCCGAGGTTCGCCGTATAGGCTAAGTTATACCTATGTTTAAAGGTATACGTTACGTGAATACCTTGTTGTTCAAGCGTACTAGCTGGCAACACTCCAACCGCCGTTCGGTTGTCGATAAGAGGCCTGAATAGATTCAGGTTAAATTCCTTTAATTAACCGAAATAGTCGGTTGGTAGTCGGCAGCAGAAGCTAAGCAGAATAACACGTTCAGAAATTCATAGGAATCCGTTAGTTAGGAAGGCTGTCGATTACGTTTCCATCCCTCCCCTTTCTGTCGTTACTCGGCGATCACTGATTAGGGGCCGCACGGTCCGGCGTCCTAGGCACACACTTACGGACCCGGACGACGTAATCACAGCGTCCATCGAAAGGTGGAACGCTGCGCTTACGGCGACCAACTCTGACACGACGCGTACACTTAGGCATTCCCGCTGGAGAGGACGTCCACCGCGCGATCGCGACAACATTGACACATATAGTCCCTATTCGTCCCGGTACCGCCGCATACCTGGTAGAGTCAGTCCGACCCAGGTCGGACCTAGCTGAGTTTTTGCTGGACTTTTCTCAGCTAGGCTAGGTTTAGTAAACCAGCGACAAAACTCCCAGTAGCTCGATTCCACTAACACCTCAGATTCGGTTGAAACCGCTCAACCAATCTCACTGGATCTCAAACTCTTAGAGTATTCCAGTGTTCCAAACCACATACGTGGTCGTGCAGGAGGTTTTCCCCTGGATTTTCCCCAGGCTACTCTCCAACCGCGCACTCCTATCGCTTTATTGGGCCCGGCCTATAAAGCCACAGTCAGGTTAAAAAAAAAACGTTCAGAAATTAAATTAAAAGTAATTAAATTATATCTAAAAAGGGCCCCTGTGGTATCGTTCCAAAGACTGGCAGCATTCCCTCGCTATATAATTAAACGTCGTGCGAGGAGCTGCCAGCTCTTTGGTCACCAGTGCCTTTACAATGAGTTTACATGACCGTACTCGCTAGCGACTGCGTAAAAATTTGTATGGGCAAAAGTATAGCGCCTCTGGCGTTTAGCAATAAAACTAAGAATCGGCATACTAAATTGTTTACGCAGTCGCTAGCGAGTACGGTCATGCAAACTCAAGGTAAAGGCACAGAGGACCTACTCCGAACTTCGAAATCCGAACTCCGTATCGTGCCGTCCCTTTCACTCATATGGTATATAACACGAGAGTGAAAGGGACGGCACGATACGAAGTTCGGAGTAGGCCCACAGTTGCGTCGACGAGTTTTTACCGCGTTCATTATGTAGTTGTCGAGCGCTCGGGCCCCACGGCCCAAGGGTCTCAACACCGAAAGCCATGAAATGGTATTTGGTGCCGAGACCCTGGTACTTCGATGTTTTTTTTTGTCACTGCCGCCTCCGCCGCCCCACCAGCCCTTATTCTCTTGACATTAGAGTCCGTGTAGTTTTTTCGCGCCCGCGTAGCTAGTTCTGCTGCTTACAGTACGTGCAGGGTGGGTTGCAGCAAACCGTCTGTAATCGTAAGCGGTGTTCGTTAAAATCTGATTGTATGGAAGGTTTGACACGTTTGTTTCTGTAGGATGACAGCTGCCGGCGCCATATTTGACGATGACCGGCCTGTGATCGTATGTTGCAACAGTCACTTGCCGAGCTGTAAAATAATATAAATTAAAATAATATTTTGGGGACAATCTTACACAAATCGACTCAATCCCAAACTAAGCAAAGCTTGTACTATGTGTACTAGTCGACGATATACGTACTTATAGAAATGTTAACATTGTAAGACATGCGAGTTTCAAATTGGAAGGCGTGGGTTCGATCTCCGGCTCTAATACCACTGCACTTGGCCCACTTAGCAATTGGCTATTTGACAAAATAAAATATGGTACCATTCGAACCAGTTTTTAGAGACGATCAAATGTTTGTATGGGACCAACTACAGTTAGAGAAACACAAACTACAGTTAGAGAAACACAAAAGACGAAAACGAGAGTCAAAGTACAGCATTTTATTTTTAGTGGGACTTTTTCCTCAATAATTCCTATCTCTACATATTCTAATCTAAGGCATGTCGGTGCGGTGTAGATACTTCCACCAGCTTTACCTGTTACTCGTCGTCTACCGGTCATAACAAAATAATGCTATTGTTTATTTTTTTCGCCGGGAGACGACCGCTTAAACCTTGTAGCTTAGTCTCCCCTACAGTACTTACATTCTAAGCACATAATTTCTGTTGAACCCTCCTTACTGGGAACCTATTGCTGAACTAGCTAAGCTGACTAAACTAAATCTATCCCTTTTCAACAGTGAGCAGCCAATCTTCACGTGCAAAGCGCACGTGTTTCACATAGACCCGAAGACGAAGCGCTCGTGGATGTCCGCCAGCTCCGCCGCTGTTTCTGTCTCGTTCTTCTACGACTCGTCGCGAAACCTGTACAGGATCATCAGTGTCGAGGGGACCAAGGTATGGTACTGGTTCAGGAATGGAATTTAGCGACTTTAACCGACGATTTGGCAGTGGAACCGACGTGCTATACCAAGACGTTGGGACAACTTCGTGACAATCGGGAAGTTTGCTGCCTATTGCGCGTTATTTAGCGAATGTCTAAGTTAGTAGCATACAAAACGGGGATTGAATATCATTATTAAACATATTCAGTCTTTTAAAATCAATATTAAGAAGTTTATGCTCGAACATCAAAAGAGAGAGAAAAATTGCGGATTGGAAACTAGCTGTCTGTAACAATAAGTATTCATTTATCTTACCACTGGGTTATGCATCATTTGCATGATTGATTGATTGCTATTCTCTGTCTCGTTTTGTGACTACAACGAGTACAACGCAGACATTTCATTTGCTCATGTGTCTAGTTTTAATCAGTAATTTTAATATTGTCATAATAATATGACGCTAGCCTAATGCCTCCATTCTCATTTCACGAAATCGCGTAATCTGTCACTGTTTTAGTGGTTGTCCGCTGGCGCTAGTTGCGACTTGTGACAGACCACAGATGTTTGAATTTTGTTTAAGGTCACGTTCATGTTTATCTGTTCTTGTCTGTTTAAATTGTGTTATGTTTGTTATGTTGTTTGTGACTTTAGTGTTTTTTGTCTTTCGTGGCTTCTCGTGGTCCCAAAGGAAGACCAGCGCTAGCCCATGGCTAGCACTATGCTGATTTGGGGCCATTTCGTGGCTATTTTCTGTATTTTGGTGTTATGTTAATTTGTACTGTGTCTGTGCCACGAATAAATGTTTTTTCTTTCTTTCTTTATTATACTAAAAATATTAATATTATTGCCACACTTATATTATCGGCCGCTCTTAGAGAAAAATTATCGTTTTAGATGTGATAAGTGACTCCGTTGTTTTCTGGAAGTAATATTTATTTTACCCACAAAAACCGAGTTGTTTACCGCGCAACCGATGTCCGCCGACTGAATCAAAGAATTAAGTTTCTGCACAGACGTGCAGGAAATGGCGACACGGGCCACGCCCGCAACTCCCATCTCTTGTATTTATATATATATATCTATGGAAGTAATCATCATATCAGCCGAAAGACGTCCACTGCTGGACATAGGCCTTCCCCAAACAGTGCCACAGTTACCGGACCTGCGCCACCCGCAACCAGGTTCTTTATTAGGTCACCAGTCCACCTTGTGGGAGTCTACCCACGCTGGCCCTTCCTACACGTGATCGCCACTCGAGAACCTTTCCGCCCCACCGGCCATCGGTTCTGCTTGCAATGTGGTGTGTTTCCGAGTGAAGTAACTAAGGTGATCCTTAATGAAGGTCTGAAAACGAAGTCAGTGTCGGCAACCGATTGCGTTGCTCGCAAAGATTTCGCACTTTAATCTTGTTGGTTTGGTTGTGATCCCGCCTAAGAAGCAGGGGGTGCTGGATCCGAATCCCGGTCAGGACATTTATTTGTGTGATGAGCACCAATAATTCCTGAGTCTTGGATGTTACTATCTACTAGCAAACCAGAGGCGTAGATTAGATTCCCGTCTTAGGCTGTGTGCGAGATCACGGTTCATTTATTCTTTTTACCCACGACGGAACGGAGAAGGTATATGCGTTTAGGGTGAGAGGTTGTTTGTTTGTTTGTGTGTGCACATCAATATCTTCAAAACGGCTTGACCGATTTAGAAGCGGTTTTCGGCAATAGATTTGTAGTTTAGTCGGGACGAATTTTAGCTGGGTATTACGATGATAACTCACCAGGGGGCGCTGCAGTAAACATTTTCACCGTACATCCGTCGTGGGTTTTTCAAAATTTTTAATTTTGTTTTTTTGTTCTCTGTATCAAATAATTGTCAAGACTGTATTAATGTTGTATCGTTTGACAGGCGGTGATAAACAGCACAATAACAGCGAACATGACTTTCACGAAGACCTCACAGAAGTTCGGGCAGTGGAGCGACGTCCGCGCCAACACTGTGTACGGTTTGGGGTTCGCTTCCGAAGCAGAGTTGGGAAAGGTAATAAAATAACCCATGTAAGGTCGGCCTCTCCACGGGGGCTGAACACCTTTGTTCCTTGTCGCTATCAAAATCAAAATCAAAACATTTATTCTGCAAATAGGCCTCAAGAGCACTTTTACAAGTCAAAATCTATCTAGGTACATCAAATAAAAATAATACAATAATCAAAGTGTAATCCGTCATCTACCGACCCCGAGAATTACCGTCCATATGTTATTGTTGTTTTTTTTTCTGGTTTGAACTGTCATACACAGGCTCTACTACACCAACAGGCACCAGGTGTCAGGCACTTTATACCAAGAACACTTAGGTTGTGGAATGAGCTTCCTGCCGGGGTATTCCCAATGGGCTACAGAATGGGACGTGGCTACGAAACCAGACCTTATTGGAATTAGGCTGTCAAGTGAGTGGGCAACTTGACTGTTAGAAGTTCTCAAGCCGCCCAAAGGCCTCTTAACTTGGCTTAACGACTGCTATCATAGACAGCAGCCGGGATCAACGTGCCTTCCAAAAGCACGGGAGCGCTCAGTTAATAACCACCCAAAGCGGTCACCCATCCAATAACTGACCTGTGCCGACGTTGCTTAACCTCGCATACCGCACGCGGTACGCGGGCGCCGCTGGGCCACGAGCGCTCTAGTCTGTTGCCATATAAATCAGAATAATAGCACCCTCTCGTACATTTCTGGTAGGCTAGCACAACTTGCTGCCAAGTCGTATCTCGCGCGACTCGGCGACTCCTGTCTCGCTCAAACTGTGCGGAATAGAAAGAGGAGCGTAGATTTTTCTCTACTCGCGTCGCGTAGCAGCGGCAGTTGTGCTAGCCCCGCTGGTCGGGCTTTACTGAGTATGATAGGTTACGTAAACCGGGGTTACTTTCAGGTTAGGGGGCGACTTTTAAAATCAAGTTTTTAAGGCGTATTTCTAGTTTTTATTTGGTTAACCTGGGTCGGTGTTATCCCTTGGTATATTTTCTTACTATTTACTGAACTGAATCAAATTAGAAATGGTTAGTGACGTATGTATGTATGTAAATACTTTATTGTACACAAGACAAGTAAAATAAATTATACAGAAAAAAACAGATCAATCATGTACAAAGGCGAACTTATCCCTGTAAGGGATCTCTTCCAGTTAACCTTTGAGCAATTTGAGTGACGTTTATATTAAGAAAGAAAGAAGAAAGAAAATACGTTTATTTAACATCACAATTCAGCCATACACATATTAATTTAAAAATAGAAGATGTTAAAAGAGTGGTGTTATTAGTGGTCTTAATCTATCAAAGTGGCCCCGTTTTTTCCTAAAGTCACCCCAGTTTAGGGTTCTTCAAATCCCTGTGCTTGTTCCAGTTCATAGAGAAGTTCCAAGAGGTGAAGGAGGCGATCCAGGCGCAGCAGATGTCCGGGAAGGCGACGAACGGGAACAGCGGCGCGGCCACGCCCGTGGCGTCCGCGACGGCGTCCCCGCTGCTGGCGTCCCGCGCGCCGGCCGACGAGCCGGTGGCCGCCCCGCCCGTTCAGGTACTGCGGTTGTGTAGCAGTATTTTTTTGCCCCGTGTGGTTGCCAGGTAAGAATTGCGCCACCCCATCTCTTCCCGTGGGTTTCGTAGGAGGCGAATAAGGGAAAATCGGAGGGTGGGCAGCAGCATCCTTCGATCATTACCACCATCAAACTGCGGTCGCCAACCCGCTTGCCAAGCGTGGCGACTATGGCAAATCCCCCCCAAATTGGGGGAGGCCTATGTTCAGCAGTGGACGTCTTTCGGCTGAAATGATGATGATGATGATGATGATTTTTTTAAAAACATATCCTCGTGGCGCCCACGCGCCTTTTGATAAACCAAAATAAGCATGGCGGCTCCGGCCCAGCACTTTTTTCAACTGACCTTCAATTACTGCCCAGGCGCCTTTCAGAAGGCCATATTAATAAACTCTGTAAATCTAGTAATTGAGGCCCAGAGTGGCCTTTGTAAAAATCAAAAGGTAGACAAATAATTGAATTTAAAAACACATGCTAATATAATCATAATTATACCCTGAAAGTTTCACTTCAAACATACACAAATTCACAAATACAAATTTCAACTCAAAATCTTGGGCGGATATGACTGTAACTATTATGTCCTATAAGGACAGTCGGGTCATAGTTAAAAAGGAGCCAAAAAATCTTTGGGCGCCACGAGGATATTGTAAGGACGACCGCTTTAGCCTAGGCCCTAGTTGGTAGTGACCCTGCCTTCGAAGCTAGAGGTCCCGGGTTCGAATCCCGGTCAGGGCATGTATTTGTGTGATGAACACGAATATTTGTTCCTGAGTCTTGGATGTTTTCTATGTATTTAAGTATCTATTTATCTATATAAGTATGTATATCGTCACTTGGTACCCATAGTACAAGCTTTGCTTAGTTTGGGACTAGGTTGATTTGTGTAAGATTGTCCAAAAATATTTATTTATATTTATTTATTTATAAGATAAACGATTACATCATGGATTGGGATGTTTGGCCAGTGATCGTCTCGCACAAGTAATCTAACACAGAAATATTTTGCCCTAAATGTTTTTAAAGCAAAAAACGTTGTAATTTTGTGGTATTATGATACTGTTATTTTATATACATGTGTATATTGTTTTGACAAAATGACACCTCGCCGAGTTTCTTACGTCGGTTCTTCTCGAGGCAGAGGTTTATTTTATGAACCGGTGGTAGTTTTTTGACATTCATAAGTGCATGTAATATGCCTTAATTGAAGAATAAAAAATAAAAAAATACTCTTTATTTCACACCTCAGTAAAAATACAAAGCAGGTCAGAAACATAACATAGCGAGATAAACATCAGTTTTTTAACAGTTTTTTTTTGTTGCAGCCTAAAGTGGATAACGACGAGATGATGGTCCACCAAAGAGCTCACTCCGTGTCCTCCACACTTCAGGTCGGTTCAGTCTCCATTTTACCTTCACTAACATGAGCAGTAAACTGCAAATATATGTGAAAATCCACATCGAAAGGGACCTTATGGCGGCAGGCGCTTACGTTACACCTATTCACTATTGTATTGGAACAGCGGCAATAAAGGCGTAAGTGCCGGCCGCCATGAGGTCCCTTTCGATGTGGATTATCACATATATATATATATAATTTACTCAAAAATGTGTCTCAATACTCTTATGTCGGAAATTAGGCACGGTTCAGACTTGCGGGAATCGTGCGGTGCCTTATTTACATGAAATTGTTCAGAAGGGTTCAGACATAACCGCGTGGTTGTTTCATATAAATAAGGAACCGCTCGATTATCGCCAGTTTGAACACGGGCTTAGGTTTCGATACATATTTACGAGGGGATTAATTCAATACATATCTTGTAAAAAAGAGACTATTCGGGTCATACTTAGTTGAAAAAATAAAAGTCGTCCCTCCTGTGGTCAATAGTTAACGGCTTACGTGCATGTTAGCTATGTTTTTATTACAGGGATTTATAGAAACGTAGACACTTTATGCGGGTTCAACGGTCCAATCTAAAATTAAGCTTTGTAGCCCTTAACTTTTGGTATGTCCACAGAAAAGACGCGAACCTAAATCCGTATATGACCCATTCGTACCTATCTTCAAGATTACCTCTATCTTTCTTCCTAGCTATGAATCCCACGTTTGCTCTATCCCACGTTTCTCCAAGATTATTTGTAAATAAATTAAAATCATTTGTCTAATATAGGGTGGTTACGCGACGGTGGGCCGGGCTCCACGCGGACCCTTAGCGTCCACCGCGGCACCCGATCGCTCTGAACGCGAACCCCCCGCGGAGTCCACCGAGCAACAGTTGCGATACGAGAACGATCGCTTGAAGCTGGCGCTGGCACAGAGGTGAGTCCTACTGTCCGCTAGATGGCGCTGTACCGGCCGAGGTGATTCCTAGATCGCGCTAACGGTGTGTCGATGCAGAATCTACAAGTAGGAACTATCTGATGAACTCTAGCCTACTCTGATTAGCGTATAACATCTGCTGTAACGAGATAGACCGTCTGAAGCGTGCATTGGGTCATTCTACTTTTTCATGACCAGTTTTCTATTACAAAAAAAAGACACTATGATATGTATTGAATTTGTGTACAAAAGGAAAATGCGTAATAATACTTAAATATTAACTTATTGCTGTAAAAGGTGGGTAACATATTGGTTAAAAGGATGGATCAACTTTTTTTGTGTTGTTATCTTGACCCGTTGTCCAAGGGACACTAGTGGCGCAATTTGTTCAATAAAATGTTGTATTAAGTTCTACTAACATGCTTAGTAGATGGACCATTATGGAAATAGCTTATAAGCACCACAAACACGTATGTTTGATAAACTTAATAATAATAATATAATAATAATATAGCCATTTATTCCAATAAACATTGCTTTACATACAAAACATTTAAATATTACATTACTTTGCTTAACAAAACATGCATTATTTGCTGATTTAACATTATTATTTATACAAATTATATAATAAGTTCTAATTCCAATTGCGGTAAGTTCATTATTTTATTTACATTAGTTTAATTTATAAGTTTGATTTGATTATTAATTTATTAATATTTCTTTGTTTTTATTTATATATATATCACAATTATCTATATTTATTGGGATGTCCATTTGTGGACATAGGCCTCCTCCATCATATGCCATGCATGTCTATCCGTGGCTAGTCTCGTCCAGGCGATGCCAGCCACGGCTACGATGTCGTCCCGCCAACGTCGGTGAGGGCGGCCCCGTGCCCTCTGCCCGTCGCGCGGGTACCAATGCAACATTTGTTCGCTCCAACGACCGTCTTTTGTTCGCGCTGTGTGCCCGGCCCATCTCCATTTCAGTCGGCAGATTAGTTCGGCGGCATCAATAATTTTGGTCTTTTTACGGATGTCGACGTTCTTTATTTTATCTAATAATTTAATGCCAAGCATGCTGCGTTCTGCGGCTCTCTGGAATACCTGTATTTTACTTATTAACTCGTTAGTTATGGGCCAGGTCTGGCATCCGTAGATAAGAGTTGGAGTGATGACTGAATCCATCGCTTTCTTTTTAAGTTTATTATCCAATTTTGACTTGAATATGTGTTTCAATGACCAGTAAGCGCTCCATGCTTTCTTTATACGTTTTTCAACTTCGTCCAATTTATGTTTGCTGAACGATATATTCTGGCCGAGGTATAAATAGTCTTCAGCATAGGCGATAGTTTTTGACTGTATAGTGACCGGTATTGGATCGCTATTTGTCATTACACAGGTTTTATCGGGGTTCATGTCTAATCCGCATTCTCTACTTAGGTGATCCAAAGTTTGCAGCATGAATTGAAGCTCTAGGTGACTCTCTGTCATCAGAACAATGTCGTCGGCAAAGCGTAAATGGCTTAACAGTTTGCCGTTTATTCTAATGCCGCACTGATCCCAGTTTAGCCTTCTAAAGATATATTCCAGCAGGGCAGTGAACAGGTTTGGTGAAATCGGGTCTCCTTGTTTTACCCCTCGTTTGATCTCGAACTTATCTCCATTCCTTTCTAGCTTCACTACTGCCTTGCTTTTCCTATATATTTCTTGTAATATATTTATGTAATTTACATGAATACCCTGCTCTTTCAACGCTTTCCATAAAGTCTGATGCGAGATTGAATCGAAGGCTTTAGAGTAGTCTACAAATGCTAAATAGATATTTTTTCCATACTCTTTGCATTTTTCAATTACTTGTTGTAATGTGAATATATGGTCCACCGTCGAGTAGCCCCGTCTAAAACCTGCTTGTTCGATTGGCTGCTCAAAGTCTAGGGTTTGTTTTATTCTGTTCAGTATAATATTTGTAAATAGCTTATAAGTTGACTGTAGCAGACTTATCGGGCGGTAGTTATTAATGTTCAGCGGATCGCCTTTTTTATATAAAAGTGTAATCAGTGAAGTTTCCCAGTCCTGTGGAATAGTTTCTTCGTAGATAATTCTATTGAAAAGTTCTGTTAGTATCGGCGTTAATGGTTCTTGTATAGCTTTGAGGAGATCATTAGTTATGCCGTCTTGGCCTGGGCTTTTCATTGATTTTAAGGAGTTGATAGCATAGCGTGTTTCGCTCTGAAGCAGAGATGGTACTTTACCTGTAGTCACAGTACGTGTTCTAATCTCGGTACTTGATTGAGACTGGTAGAGCTTTCGATAAAAGTTTGTTGCTATTTTTAAAATGTCCCTGCGATTTGTATGGGTTTGTTCAGTTTCATTTTTCAGAGATGGTATCCAAAGTTTAAATTGTTTAAGTCTTTTGTTTGCTCGTTTTGCGGAACTTCTTTTTTCTAGTTCTTCTTTGATGATGTTCATTCTATGGTGTAATTTATTTCTTTTAATTTTTTTCTTGATTTTTGGGTAGAGCGATTTCAGTCTCTTTCTTTCTTTTTTAGTTCTAAGTGTCCTCTTGTCTTTTAAAGCAGTTCGTTCCAGAATTAAATCTTTAATGTCGTCGGTTATTATTGGGTCCATTTTATATGTTTGTTGTAAGCTTGGCAGTTTATTTACGCATTTTTTAATTGTTTCTGTTATGTTGGAGTAAGTTTCTTGTACAGTAGAGTGTTCAGGAGGTGAAAACTCTTCCGTAAAAATATTTTTGAGAGATTCTTGTTCGGCGGGGTTGAAGCCCTGTTTCCTTTTATTGTTGAAAGTTTTTCTAGGCTTCTTGTTATGAGTTTGCAGTATGTAAGTCGCTCGCACCATTCGATGGTCCGTGGGGTGTGTAGTGCGTAAGACTTCTATATTTTCAATATGAGTTGCTCTATTTCTTTTGGTTAATATGAAGTCTATTTCGTTAAATGTTTTTCCGTTTGGCGATTTCCACGTCCATTTCTGCTTGGACTTCTTCTTAAAGTGAGTGTTGAGTATGTAGAGTTCGTGTTCTAAGCAAAAGTTAATTAGAGTTTTGCCTCTTTCGTTCCTTTTACCATACCCCCAGGGACCAATGACTGATGTGTCGTCTGGTGTAGGGTGTCCAATTTTGGCATTGAAGTCGCCCATTAGGATTACGTTAGAGCTCGTATTTTCTAAAGCCGAGCGTATATCGTTATAAAAGGAATCCACTTCTTCCTCGGGGGCCTTTTCAGTTGGTGCGTAGGTCTGAATTATGTTAAGAGTTTTATTTTCAAGATAGAGATCAAGTCTGGCAACTCTGTCGGATATTGGTTTAAAATTAGTTATGTTAGGTTTCAACTCTCTTTTTACTATGAAACCCACTCCATTTCTTCCATTTTTTTTGCCAGTGTACATCATTATTTATGTATTTTTCGTGTTCAGAAATGGTAGTGCCTTCTTTTTTAATTTCGGACATGCCTAATATGTCCCATTTTATATTTTTTAAGGAATGTTCCAATTCCTCTTGGCGGCCTGTACCAACCAGAGATCTTACGTTGAGCGTGTTAATATATATTTTTACTTTGACGGAGGGTTTCGGTCTAATACTCCCGCGGTGACCACCCGTATTGGGAGATATTAAAGGTTCTTGTTTATTATAGTTCTGTTGTGTTGGGAGAGATGGGGAGGCTGTTGATTGCTATAGATCTTTGTTAGGTGTGCTGTCGTGTAGAAAGCGTTTTATATCGTACTTGTTCTTTTTCGAAGTTTGTTGAGTGGTCGGTCTTCCCATACTCTCTGTATTTTCTGGGGTTGGTGTGATGTCTGGTGAGTTGGATAGAGTTCTTTTATTTCTTGGGTTCGGAGTGTACATTTTACTATTGCTAGTATTCGGTATAATTACCATTTTATCGTATTTTAGTATCGCAAAGTTTCCTTTCTTCCTTTCTTCTTCTATCTTTTTTTGTAATTCTTTACGTTTTTTTAATACCTGCTGAGGGAAATCTTCATTAATATAGTACGCGGTACCCGCCAGCGCTTTTTTCCGTTTAAGGAGCTCTATCTTCTTTTTCATTGTCGTGAAGGTGACGACGACAGGTCTGCATTTTTCAGATCTCTTGCCCAGTCTTCTTAAATTGTCTATATTTTCGCTGTTGCACTGCACATTCATCCTTATGTTAATTATGTCTAAAATTTGTTTTTCTAAAGTTTCATAACTATTTACATTTTCCTCTATCCCAAAAAACAGTAAATTCTTCTTTCTGCACTCTCTCTCTAAATATGAAATAGTACGTTCATGTTTTTCTACCTTTTCTTCTAAAATCTTATATTTAGACTCTATGTAGTCGAACTTTTCGTTTATGTTTTCAGTAATTGTGTTTATTATGCTTTCTTTCATTTCATTTCTTTCTCTTTTTTGCTCAGCCATATCCTCTTGAATTTGTTTTAGTATTTTTGCTACTTCTTCCATTTCTGTTTATTTTTATTCTCGTAGTCCCAAAGTTTGCTATGGTCTATAATGTTTACTTTAAATACTGATGTCAGCGCCCTCTAGTGACAAGTAGCTGTATTTCACTGTTCGCGTACTATAGGATGCGATCTAAGTAGCTTATTGTTGGCCGTGATAATGGGTAGCTCAGTTCTTTACGAGATTCCACAAATTGCCAGTAGATGGCATGAAGCTCAATAACTAAAGTAAAGTAGGGTGGTCTGATATTTATAATTTCAGCAGTTTTTAGGTTAGGTTTGATCTTTTAACACCAAATTCACTTTAATTAATAGTTAATAGTTGGTTTAATGTTTTTATTGTCAATAACACCCTATCGTTTTGTGCACAGACACTGTGTGTTGTATTCACTTCACTAATGTTCACTCCTGCTCACAGGTCCGTTATTCACGTATTTTAGAATAAATATCAGTTATCTAGTTGTTTAGAGTTCAGCTGATATACATTTAGGTAAAACACCATTTTGCTTCGCTTGGTTCTAGTTTTCGTGACACAATAAAGCAATTTACTATTTTTTAAACACTAATAATTGCGGACAAGAAGTACACTCAGCGGCACACCAGCGCCATCTCCCCTGATGATATGTTTGATAAACTTAAGTAGCATAAAATCACGATTGTATTCGAATTTTGTCCCCTGGACAACTAGACGTTACCACGGCAACGAGTGGCACTAAAAAGTTGATTCACCCAAAACCATTTTTTCATACAAATGGTGAGACATCCTAGAACCACTGAGTTACTCGATGTATGGATATTAGTCGTGGTTCGGTAATTACCAAAACTATCGGAAGTGATACTCTAATTAAACCTCTTTCTAAATAACAATACAAAAATATGAAGTTAGAGCCAAGTATAATCTATATCTCACTAGATGGTACTGTACCGGCTATGGCTATTTCTAGATCGCGCTGACGGCGTGTCGGCGTAGAATATATAAGTACTAATGATTGTTTATTTGAACTTTGTGTACTTGATTAATTTTGTTAATTAATGCCGTTAATGAAGCCTGAGTCTTCTGGTAGATGTCGATATACGCCTCCCATAAGCTTAAGGCGTTTGTATACATGAAGGATCGGTTGAAAAATTTGGGGCCGGGTGGCAGTTGCACCTATAGCTCAGTTGGCTAGAGCGATTCAAATCCTGCTCGGTGCCCATATTTTTCAATTTCTCCTTTCTTTCTAAATTTGTAGTTTGTGTACGTGCTTCGGCAGTACACATACTAATTTGAACTTTGTTACCTAGGGTGCTCGGTCCAGACTCCCTTGTACTTTGCCGCCATACTAACTGCACAGGTAATCTAATCTAGGGCTGGCCCACATCTTACTAAGGAGGTTAGAAATTGAAATGAAAGAAAAAACTTTTAATGTTTTATTACATTGCAAGTATTTTGTACAATACTTAAAAACTAAAACTAAGAAGTAAACAGGTACAGTCTTTATCGTTTGTAATAATATTAAAGAATAATAAAAAAAGACTATCGTATAAATATCAGTAGAACTAAGATAACAAAATAAAAAGCATCGTAAAATTTTCAACTAATATTTCGACAAATAGGGCAAAGAATTTTATTTTGAAGGGAAAATGCAACATATGATGGCCGCATATATTTCTGCTGATTTGCCCAATGATTTGTCCAATCATTATCGTATTTGTAATTTTATATAGTTTGTTGCCATGTCTCTTGGGTCACTTTCACATTGAAGGTTAAAACCGTTCATGAACTTAATTTTATAGGTTTTTAGAATGTTTGTAGTCCATATATAGCAATGTTGTATCCCCGTTCACGAATAGACAAATAACACGTCTATTTACTAACACACCAAATATAGATTTTCAACTATTGATTTTATTACATTTTGTTATTCTTAATTTCAAAAATTTATAGACTCATGCAATAACACCTAATAAAGAAAAATGCACAACGTTTCTGAACTCTTTAGTGTATTTGTCACCGGCAGGCGAATCACGTAACTTTAGGTAGATAGATTTTACTGTCAATTTTGAAGTATAAATGTATAAACTGACAATTAGAATTTGACATTAAAATCTACCTAAGGGTAGTACAAAGGTTACGTGATTACCCCGCGGTTCTGTTTCCCTAGATGCAATGCTTTTTATGAATAATATTATTTTCGATACCACACCGTTATAAATAATTGACACGTAAGAGAAGGCATTAGCGTCTGTAAAATCTAGATTCGCAGAACTTGTAAAAGTGCCACTGCGGCCTATTTGCTGAATAAAGTTGATTAATGTCTTTGCCGTATTTGTAGTATGCGGGCCAATCAACTATTTTTTTGCTCGTTACGTCTCCTGAGTCACTCTCAAGTTTTAAAGTACCAAACATAAGTTTAAGCAATGATTAATAAACCCATTGTCATTTCTTGAACATGCTAGAACAGTGATATAACTGGGCGGATCAATTATTTTTTGTTGCTTGTTGTTACCATGGTTACGTCTCCTGAGTCACTCTTTAAAACTCATTTTATAGTGTTTAAATCCACCAAACATGAGTTTTAGCGATAAGTACTAATCCATTTGGACATGGATCATCTCCTGAGCATTCTTGAATTCCATAAACATTTTTCTAAGAAACATGGTTACTGTTGTCTCCTCGCTGACACTCGCGGGACAGAATAACAACAAGAAAAAGTTGATTGACCCAATTACAACACGGAATAGTTAATCGACCCATGTTTACTTGAAATCATTTGAGTTGACAGAATTGCATCAAAGTAATTCATTCCTAAGACCCAAATTTTATCTTTCAAACAATAAGGTTCAAAATCACATAATGAGGGCTGTTGCGTATGAATTCGCCGCTAGAGGCGCTAGTGTAGCGTGAGGTCTCCGAAATGTCAAATGTTACTCTTTGTGGTTGCGCTACGCGGATTAATATCTAATTGAAACAATATGGTGACTATTTTGCAATACCTGAGCTTGATTATGACAAATATGAGTTACGGGTCAATGACTGTCAGTGTGCTTTGAGACAGTTTTGTCTTTCGGAAATTTATTACCTCCTTTTTTCCGAACAAAACGGGACTGCGCTACAATGCGGGATGTTCGATAGTTTTACGGTACGGTTTTAAGGTAATAATAGTAGATTGTGTCTCAAGGGAGCAAAATAATATATTTACGGCGAGGGAGGTATATTGAATTCTGAGTGAAGCGAAAGATTCTAAAGTAGAATCTTGAGCGTAGCGAGGGATTCAAGTGTTTACGCTCAAGACGAAAATAATTTTGCTACCGTGTGACACATACTGCTTTTCACACCGTCTATGAGGCCCGCTGCTAAAAACATGATTTTATTACATTGATTTTACTACAGTGTCACGTACTGCTTTTCACACCTTCTATGAGGAAAAGAGTCATTGTTTCCCTCAAATGAGGGAAGAAAAGCTAACTCTTTTTTGAATAGCAGGTGTGAAAATATGATTTAAACGTAAACAACAATTTTTGACAGATGGACCTTACTCGACAGTGGCGCCAACTGGTGAACACAAAAACGATAGCCCTCATTTCGGTCAGCAAAAAGAATTTCAACTATAACATTATACCCTAATGCTCGTACCCGGCTATGGGCACGAAGCCATCATCGAACTGCTGCGGGCTGAACTCGTGGTGGTACTGTATTGGCTCGTATTTGACCGGTTTGTGCTCGTGCTGCGCAGGCGCACCGATCTTGTGTACGACCGCGTTGAAGCCGTTCTTGTCGTCCGCCTCGTACTCCACCACTCGCTTCGAGCCGTCTGTCTCCGTTAGGGTGTAGCTGCCTGTAATACGGTATTAATAATAATAACCAGAAATAGTCCCTGTACACCCTGGAGGGTGCTGTCTCTGTGTGCGTCCCATGACACGGGCAGGGACAGCATCCGCTCGGTGTATCCCTTGCATTTCATTAAAGTGTCAAAAGGGCCTCTACGTGTTGGCTATGTGGTACTCGTTTGGTACTTCGGTGCCTCGGTACTTCGGCTCCGCGCACGCCTCCCAAAGGTCCGGGATACCATTGTCCCGTGAACGGGAAAGACATAATAATAATAATAATAATAATTCTTTATTTCAGGCTTAGCCCATATTAAAACACAAAATTACATTTCATATCATACTATATCATAAAATTAAATTAGGAACATTAACCAAAAATAAAAATTAAATTAAGAATAAATTACAATTTCGAAAAAGACAAATACACAAAAAATAATAATAACAATAATAATAAATAATTAAATGCACCATCCCTGGACACTGGCTAGTCCTACATGTAGTTTGTTCCAGTGTCTCGGTATTACAAAACGATTTTTTTTTAATGTTGTAAGGGGCAAACGAGCAGACGGATCGCCTGATGGTAAGCAATTACCGTCGCCCATAAACACCTGCAACACCAGAGGAGCAGCGATCGGATACCGGTATTTTCTCCATAGAAAAATACCGGTATTATTAAGGTCACCGGTTCATTATTTCGTTTTGAATGGGACAATCTAATAATACGACGTTGTTACCTAAATACATGATTCAGCCCAACGTAAAGAGCAAAAAATAATCCAAAATGTTGGGCTAATTCAGGGTTTTTTAAAAATACCGGTATCGGTCCCTGCAGAGGAGTCGCAAGTGCGTTGCCGGCCGGGCGTTGGCAAGGGCGTTAATTATTTTTTTTATAGTTCCGTACCCAAAGAGACCCTATTACTAAGACTCCGCTGTCCGTCTGTCCGTCTGTCACCAGGCATCTCATGAACCGTGATAGATAGTACCGAGGATGCACTGTGTCGAGAGCGAGGGACCTAAATATGTTCCTTCTGCTGTCAACACAGTGCATCCTCAAATCTTATAAAGGGTTGGCAATGCGCACGTGACTCCTTTAGAGTTGCGGGCGTCTATGGACTGCGGTGGCCGCTCACCATCAGATGGACTGTACGCTTGTTTGCCACCGGCGTTGTATAAAAAAAAAAGTTGAAATTTTCACAGATGATGTATTTCTGTTGCCGCTATAACAACAAATACTAAAAAACAGAATGAAATAAATATTTAAGGGGCTCCCATACAACAAACGTGATTTTTTTGCAGTCTTTATAGATAATGGTACGGAACCCTTCGTGCGCGAGTCCGACTCGCACTTGGCCGGTTTTCTTATTTTTATTACGTTACCAATAAACAAAACTTACGAGACTTTTAAGCTGGAGTCTGTGGGTACGAAACTCCGCTCGTATTTATAAAAAAAATGTATGAAATATTTGATATTTAACAGTAGGTTTACTGTGAAGGAAAAGGAGAGGAAACCGGTGTAATCCCAACAAGGTTTAGTTTACCCTCTTCAAACCCTAAAAAGTAGTCAAAATCAAAACAAAAATTCAGAACAAGACGATGTCTCTCGTCAATCCCCTATAAAAAGACACTAGTATTAACGTAGTCACTATGTTCTAGCAAGCATAAACAGACCGGACTCCACAAACAGTGCTTATGTGTGTATGAAAAAAAAAATTAAGTGTTACCTTGTTGGTTGACGACCGGTTTAGCCTAGTGGGTAGTGCACCTGCCTGTGAAGCTGACTGTCCTGGGTTCGAATCCCGGTCAGGGCAAATATTTGTGTGATGAGCATGAATATTTGTTTCTGAGTCTTGGATGTTTTTTTTGTATTTAAGTATTTATATCTATTAAATATATCGTCGTCTAGTACCCATAACACAAGCCATCTTGAGCTTACTGTGGGGCTAGTTCGATTTGTGTAAGATTGTCCTCTAATATTTATTTATTTACCTTTAACCTTGTCCCCGTCGCGGGTCTCCCAGTGTTCCTTATCGTCGCCGGTGTGCGGGTCCTTCACCGAGTAGTCGAACGCGTATTTGGGGTGCGCCTGAAATGGTACAAGTGTTTTATGTCATGTTGTCAGTTGGCAATCAATCAAACATTTATTCTGCAAACAGGCCACAAGGGCACTTTTACATGTCAAAATATTAATTTACAGTTCAGGAAAGAATAATAATTTCGAGTTTACAATTATAACAAAATTAATGTCATACAGTGAAGATGAACTTGCAAAGTGCATCCTCAAATCTCATAAAGGGTCGTACGTGACTCCTTTGGAGTTGCGGGCGTCTATAGGCTGCGGTGGCCGCTTACCATCAGGTGGATAGTATGCTTGTTTGCCACCGGCGTTGTATAAAAAAAAGTTATTTATTACAAATATTACAACATCAGTAAAGTTAGAGATGTATAAGGTCTCAAGATTAAACAAGGAGTATAATGAAATTAATATAATATTCCAGAGATGTACACGGTCTATGAGCGTCAAAATTAAGATTAATTTAATATTGTTAGAGATGTATATGGTCTCTAAGTCACTGATAATAAAAACGAATCCACAACAGGATGATGTCTCTCGTCCAGGCCGTCTCCTGGCCGGTTCAATAATAATTCGGCCCATCCGTAGTCTAAAGGCGTCTTTGTAAAATCTGGCCTATGTTAATTTATTAGTAAATTGTTTTGATCATAACTGCCAATGTCTCAGACATTTCCGGACACACGCAGTGTTAACCAGAAAATAATTGTCTAAGGCTCGGTTTTATAAGGATCCGTTAGGCCTTATGTCAAAACTCCCAGGAGCTCGATTCCACTCGCACCTTAGATTCGGTTGAAACCGCTCAACCAATCTCACTGGAGCGCAAACTCTTGCAGTATTCCAGTGTTCCAAACCACACGCGTGGTCGTGACGGAGGTTTTCCCCTGGATTTTCCCCAGGCTACTCTCCAACCGCGCACTCCTATCGCTTTATTGGGCCCGGCCTATAAACCCATAGTCAGGTTCAAAAAAAAAAGAAAAAAAAAGGCCTTATGTGGATCACGTACGGTGCTGTCTGAAAACCAGCGCTGCAGGTGTCTGACACCTCGGCATAATGCTGAGACAGCGACCGATTCACTGCCGCGAAGACGCACTTTTTAACTGTATGTTCATGTACTGAGTATATTATATTTGTAACTGTGTGTCTTTTAGTGCAGTGAATAAATGCTTTCTTTCTTTCTTATGTCGGTTTGTTATGTCAAAAAATGTACTGAGTTACTGAAATTTGGTCTAACGGATCTTTATAAAACCCGGCTTAGTTAAATCATACTGACATGGTAGTCAAGTTCGTAGTCATGATGCTCGTCCAGGCTCTGGTGCGGGATGGCCGGCTTGAAGCTGTAGGCGTCTAGCTCATGCTCGTAGCCGTGGTAGCCCTCGTATTGCGCCCGCGCAGACGCCACGAGCAGCAGCAGGGAGATAGCGCGCTGGGGAAGAAAGAGATGACAGTATTACTATCTATGCACGCTTGAAATGATGGCGTTAATCAATTGATACCTAATCAATTGATTAACGCATTCTGAAACTTATTGCGATCGAATTATATTCAATGATAGCGAATACTGATGGGTCATACACGGATTTAGGTTCGCGTCTTTTCTGTGGACATACCAAAAGTTAAGGGCTGCAAAGCTTAATTTTGGGTTGGACCAGTAACCCGCATAAACATTGTCTCTGTTTCTATAAATCAATGTAATAAAAACATAGCTAATATGCACATGAGCCGTTAACTATTGGCCACAGGAGGGACGACTTTTGTTTTTTCAACTAAGTATGACCCTGATAGGTGAGAAAACTTGGGAAATTGAATAGCGATGTGACATTTGACATATTTAAACACCAAACTGGAACTACTCCCTATCATCATCATCATCCTAGCGTTATCCCGGTATATTTGCATTCTGAAGGATGCCCAGGGTCCGCTACCTAATCCCATGATTTGGCGTAGGCACTAGTTTTTACGGAAGCGACTGCCATCTGACCTTCGATGTTCGATGCAACAGCATTTTCCAAATAGCTCATTTCAAATGCAGCTAGTTCGTGTTGGAGAGTCCAACAATAGATACCTAAATCATTAAGTTGGTACTACTGATATTCTAGATTAAACATAGTATTAAGGTTCAGTGTTTCCTGTCTGGATTATTATCTGTGGCACTTGTCGCCATACTTACTTATCTTCATGTGCAAGCTTAAGTCGCAATACATTGTTTCCTACGAATTACCTCTTTTACTGCTGCTGCATCTCTCCCACAACACACAAAACGAATCAACGGTTCAAGCCTAACAGTCTACCCAACAGTTCGTACACTTTTAATAAAAGTACCTTATTAACCACGCTGTCGAATAATTCCAATTTTAAATTACCAGCCGCCAAAGAACTTCCTCGCCAACCGCCATTACTGGCGACACGGAAGCGGAGCCCGGAGTCGGCCGTCGCATACGATTCGTACGTGCGTGTACGTGGTCCATTACACGCAACGGTAAACGCATATTGCAAGAACCGGCAAAGTGCGTGCCGGGCCACGCACAGTGTAGGGTTCCGTAGTTGCCCGTCCATCACGTCACCGGTCATATGCGGAATTACGGACCCGTAGAAGGGTTTTTACTGATGTTAGTACTGATGATGTACTTTTTTGAGATGTGTTGTATACATATTTTTGCCCTGTGTGTGTTAGCTGTGATAGTTTTCCTTTTAAATTCATCGTATATACTACTACCATGATTTTTAGCTGGCAGGGGGGGACTTGACCATAGCAAAAATTATCGCTTCAAAGCTTAATATCACGCCAACCGATTCTTGAATAAAATTTTTAGATTAGAAACCTTATAATATTTTTGATAGAGCTATCCAACGATACCCCACATGATGGGGTTTGGAAGAAAAAAAAAATTGCACCACCGCTTTACATGTAGGGGAGGTACCCTAAAAAAATTTTTTTTTATGATTTTATTCTACCGTTTTGTCGGCGTCATTGATATGTATACTCATGCCAAATTACAGCTTTCTAGTACTAACGGTTACTCAGAAAAGCGGGGGACGGACGGACGGACATGGCGAAACTATAAGGGTTCCTTGTTTACTATGGAACCCTAAAAACGCAGTGAGTGCCACAGTATTAACAGTAAGAACTCTTTAAGACATGCATCCGTTCTGCTGGCCCCATAGCGGCGTCTAGTCTATACCCTGATTTCTAATACGGTTCCAATAAGTTTACCAAAATGGTAACACATATGTAAACTTTAAAACTGTTAATCGTTCAAGTGTCAACCTGCGAGTCAGGCCAAGCCTAGTGCAGGGGACACAGGGAAACTTGATTCTGTAAACAATAATTTAATCAAACAGCGGTAGGTTGCGATCTTAAATGTAAGGTGTCATGTAATTAATCATAAGTACCACTGTATTGAAATAAAAGAAATAAATAAAAAATATATATACGTCAATGCCAAGTGACGAGTGTCATTGTCAATTCGACATTCCAGATATATAAGGAACCTTTTTTACTGAAAACCAGCGCCGGGCACTCCTGCCCAGCACATGCTGAGCCTGAGGGCCTACTCCGAACTTCGTATCGTGCCGTCCCATTCACTCTCGTGTTATATACTATATGAGTGAAAGGGACGGTGCGATATGAAGTTGCCTCGCCTATTTTTCTTTATTTAAACTTCTTATATTATTATCTCTTCAATAATTTTATTATTATTATCGTGTATGAAAGAATATTGTTTTCCTGTTTATATTGTATTTGTTCAATAAAATTATTCCTATTCTTTCCTACCTTGCAAGTATTTACAAATATAGAGGGTAATGTTTATTAACTTTTTTTAAACTATAAAATCTCGATATCTTATTGGCTGTTTAGATCGTGACCACCAACAAACGTAAATAATTCCCTCGTCGTGATGCATAAACCGCGCTAACTTTTTCAAGTGTTTCTACTGTTTATACTTTGCTGTTTTTGTGCGTATTTTGTGCGATATAATAAATAAATAATAAATAAAATATTAGAGGACAATCTTACACAAATCGAACTAGCCCCACAGTAAGCTCAAGAAGGCTTGTGTTATGGGTACTAGACGACGATATATTTAATAGATATAAATCCTTAAATACATAGAAAACATCCAAGACTCAGCAACAAATATTCATGCTCATCACACAAATATTTGCCCTGACCGGGATTCGAACCCAGGACCGTCAGCTTCACAGGCAGGTGCACTACCCACTAGGCTAAACCGGTCGTTAAATATATCACGGAGTATCAAGGAAGCTAGCGTATACAGTTGATAGGTGACGCATAAACCGCTCTAATTGTTTCAAGTGTTACTACTGTTTATACTTTACTGTTTTCGTGCGTATTATGTGTGTGCGAAATATGACAGTGTCAAGGAAGCTAGCTTATAATTGGCCGGGATTTATCGACTGATATTTATACGGCACTTAACGTTTACTCCGATTGTCGGTTTTGATATGAAATGCTAATATATTAATTACGAGCGGTAAGGCACGCAACTTTGAATCTCTGCAGGTCGCGGGTTCGAATCCCAGCTCGTACATTAGTTTTTAGGGTTCCGTAGCCAAAATGGCAAAAACGGAACCCTTAAGGGTACCTATGTAAAACAGATGTGTATAGTTGTGGATCAATTATTCTTTATTGCTAGTTACCATGGTTACGTCTCCTGACTCCTGAGTCACTCTTTAAAACCGTGATTTTATAGGGTTTAAATCTACCAAACATGAGTTTTAGCGATGAGCATAAATCTATTCGGACATGGGTCATCTCTTGAGCACGCTTGAAGTCCATACTATAAACATTTTTCTAAGAAACTCGGTTACTGTTGTCTCCTCGCTGACGGGACCGAACAACAACAAGAAAAAGTTGATTGACCCATCTGTATAAAAGTCATGTTTTGTGTGCTTTATTGAATAAATCATTTTTCTTTCTTTCTTTCTTATAGTTTCGTCATGTCTATCCGTCCGGTCCGTCCGTCCGTATGTCACAGCCGATGTACTCTTTGTCGCTGGTTCACTAAACCTAGCCTAGCTGAGACGAGCAAGAAACTCAACTGGGCGTCAAATACCTCACTGTGTATAAACTGTAAGCTATAAACAGTGATTATCACACGCAAGGGCAACAAACTGACACAATGTTTGCATACGTATCGCGAATTATCTAACTGATTTCTCTGTCCGTCTGACAGTTTGTTCTGCATCGATTGCCACGTTTGTTATTCATATGCGATTTCTATCGAGTCAATAAACCATATGAATAACTATGGTCTAGCTAAATTTCTTGCTTGACTCTTCTCAGCTAGGCTAGGTTTAGTGAACCAGCGACAAAACTCCCAGTAGCTCGATTCCACTCACACCTCAGATTCGGTTGAAACCGCTCAACCAATCTCACTGGAGCGCAAACTCTTAGAGTATTCCAGTGTTCCAAACCACACGCGTGATCGTGCCCGAGGTTTTCCCCTGGATTTTCCCCAGACTACACTCCAATCGCGCACTCCTATCGCTTTATTGGGCCCGGTCTATAAAGCCACAGTCAGGTTTTCACTCGCACCTTCCTCCCCTCCACCACCAGATTCGGTTGAAGCCGCTCAACTAATCTCACTTCACTGGAGCACAAACTTAGAGTCCAAACTCACTGTTTAAGGGTGAATCAACTTTTTAGTGCCACTCGTTGCCTTGGTTACGTCTAGTTGTCCAGGGGACAAAATTCGCATTCCATCGTGGTTTTATGCTATTTAAGTTTATCAAACATAAGTATTTGTGGTACTTATAAGCTATTTCCATAATGGTCCATTTAATAAGCATGTAAGTAGAACTTAATACAACATTTTCTTTAACAAACTACGCTACTAGTGTCCCTTGGACAACGGATCAAGATAACAACACAAAAAAAGTTGATCCACCCTTAAACCGCCCTCGTGGTCGTGTCGGAGGGTTCCTCTGGATTTTCCCCAAGTCACTCTCCAACCGCGCAATCCTATCGCTTTATTGGGCCCGGCCTATCCAAAGACAGTCAGGTTCCAGGTCAGGTAGGGTCAGTATGTAGTGTTGTGTTCCTGGAGGCGAGCAAGGTTGCCAGAGCTCCCGAGGACGCGCTGTGTTGAGAGCGAGGGACCTAAATGTGTCCCTTCTGCTGTCAACACAGTGCATCCTCAAATTAAAGGGTCGCGACGCGTACGTGACTCCTTTGGAGTTGCGGGCGTCTATAGGCTGTGGTGGCCGCTTACCACATGCACATGCATGCATGCGCTTCTCGTATGCTATTTGAATTTTATTTATGCAATTTTCAATTTAAAAGTTATTAATTTATGGACATTTGTCTGGAATAAAATTATTTCATTTCATTACCATCAGGTGGACAGTACGCTTGTTTGCCACCGGCGTTGTATAAAAAGGTTCAGATAATAAACGCTAGGAGGATATAAGATTTCAAGCTTACATGGTCATTTACATTAGAATTACGATTTGAAACGGGATATTTTTTTGCTAGGATGTCTCGTATAATCAGTGACGACGAAAGGTAAGCTAGAAAGCGCCCGGTCACTTTTTTTTTTTTTTTTATTAAAAATGGGATCGCTCTTGGCCAGCATCTAGCCAGGGGGCAAAGATGAGGCCGACGATGAAGCGAGCTCACCCAGAAGGTGCCTATTCACTCGTGCCTTAAAAACGTCTAGGTTATATGAGCTCGGAAACACAAACGCCGGCAGAGAATTCCAAACCTTAGAAGTGCGCATTATAAAAGATGATGCAAAGCGCTTGGCACTTTCGCCCTGACATTTACTAACTATATTTTAATCAATAATAACAGCTAGAAAACATCATGCCATCTCACTGTTTGCGGTTTCGTCACCCGCTCCCCCGTCACCGTAGATAATTGCTGTTCATTCATAAACTAGCACACTTCACAACTTTCATTAATGCAGGCTTGTAACTGCAAATAATCATGTAAGCGCAAACATTAAACCAACTTTGTATACAGGGTGGGAAGCAACAAGGGATCGGAGTACAATGGAAAATTATTTTTATGAATACATAAATCATGAATCTATGAAACGTGTATAAAATTGGTTTATACATGTTTCATAGATGCACTATTTGTTTTTGCATTTCAGTCAAAAATTAAAAAATCAAAATCAAACATTTATTCTGCAAATAGGCCACAAGGGCACTTTAACGTGTCAAAATATAAATTTACAATTTAAGAAAATCTGACGATAATAATACATTTTTCATGTCAAAATATTAATTTACAGTTCAAGAAAGAATAATAATTTCTAGTTTACAATTATAACAAAATTAATGTGAAGATTATCTATTACAAACAGTACAACGTCAATAAAGTTAAAGATGTATAAGGTCTCCTTGTTTAAGGAGTATTTATAATGAAATTAATATAATATCCCAGAGATGTACATGGTATCTGAGCGTCAAAATTGAGATTAATTTAATATTGTTAGAGATGCGTATGGTCTCTAAGTCACTGATAATAAAAACGAATCCACAACAGGATGATGTCTCAATCCCCTATAAAAAGACACTAGTATTAACGTAGTCACAGTTACAGTATTAATGACTGGTTAAACTGTATTTACTTCAACAGCGTTCAGTGATTTTCTGAAATTTACCGTCTTAGACTAACTTTTTTTGCAGTCGCTTCTGTTCTGTACTATAGGTAAATTAATACTTCAAACATGCCCATAAACGCATTGAAAATGACACTGATTATGCAAAATGATCGTAGCCATGTAAATGTGACATTGTATTCAATGTACGGAACCATAAAGCCGAGGAAAGTGACCGCACACGGCGCGTGCCATAATCCCGTGTAATAGTTTCGCTCTTAACCTAAAATCGTTGTGTGCAATAATTGCTGTTAGAGTTATGACTGCTATGGGTACGTAAAAATAGAATTTTTTTTCACACCTGCTATTCAGAAAAGAGTTATTGTTGCCTTCGAATGAGGGATCAGAGATGTACTTTTCTTCCCTCATTTGAGGGCAACAATGATAGCGTCCCGAATAAGTATCTAACACAGAAATATTTTGTCCTTAGTATTAAAAAATATGTATGTATGTTTATATTGTAGCATTTGAATTCTGTAGTATTATGATACTGTTATTTTATATACATTGTATATTGTTTTGAATAAATGACACCTCGCCGAGTTTCTTACGCTGGTTCTTCTCGAGGCAGAGCTTTATTTTATGAACCGGTGGTAGTTTTTTGACATTCATAAGTGCATGTAACATGCCTAAATTGAAGAATAAATGATTTAATTTCTTTTCAATGACTCTTTTCCTCATAGAAGGCGTGAAAAGCAGTATGTGACACTGTAGTAAAATCATTTTTAAGATATTTCATGTCTTTAGCAGCGGGCCATATAGACGGTGTAACGGACGCCATGTAAAGGCGACTTTTGTTACAAATTTGAGCGACTGAATATCTTATTATGTATGGTGGTTTTTCAAGGATTTTCTTAATCACGTGGACCGATTTAAAAAAAAAATATTGGATGAAGGTACTTTTAGCATAATCGCGTAGGAATTTATAAAACAAAAATACATGCAAAGGTGATTAAATTACAAACTTGTATAGAAATGTTTTTCATAAGATAGCAGTATGTATAGATAAAGAAAGAAAAACTAGATAGAGCTATAGTTATATTTTTCCTGTAAAATATAGGGTGATATCAATGTTATGTAACAATTTCGTATTTTTTTTACATTTTCCTTCATAAATCGAATATGGCTTAAGTTTAAAATAATGTTTTAGAATGTTCAACCTTTTCATATGATATCTCATTTGACATATTCACTAGACTTTCAAATTTTAAACCTACCGGTCATTTTCACAGAAAATTAAAACAAATATATTAAAAAGGAACATGTTCTATGCATCTAAATTACCCTTCTTTATAACTGTTTCAAATTTCAAATCGGTAGCATAAGAGTTGAGATATTTAGCGATGTGACAGACAGACAAAGTGAAACCATAACGGTTCCTTTTTTACCATTTCGGTACGGAACCCTCCGGAAAAAGGAATCTACATGAAACTACACAAGTATTTGGCGAGATCCAATGCAAATCTAATTACAATTAACGCATGAGGTTAGAGCGAAACCGCACGATTATGTCACGTTACCGCTAAGTAGGCACACATCTTGAACCTCTATCCTCCTGCCAACTTCCATGCAAAAATCGTGCCAGTGGAGTTAAATCTAATTTTATATGAAAACTATTTTTTTTTCATATGGCACCTATTTATTGAATGTTCTTGGCATAGGTATGACAGACGTATACAGGATGGAAAGTTGACGTGGACTGTTTTTGGATTTAGTACTTTTACCTCCAGTTATTTTGAAGTTGTGATTATTTTTAACTAGCGACCCGCGCACTCGCACAGGTGCACTATTTAATGGATGTTATTATACATATAAACCTTCCTCTTCAGTCACTCTATCTATTAAAAAAAACCGTATCAAAATCCGTTGCGTAGTTTTAAAGATTTAAGCATACATAGGGATATAGGGACAGAGAAAGCGACTTTGTTTTATACTATGTAGTGATATTTGTGGACAATCTTACACAGATCTACCTAGTCCCAAACTAAGCAAAGCTTGTACTATGGGTACTAGGCGACGATATACATAAATAGATACTTAAATATATAGAAGAAATATTAAACATATTTTGTTGTTAAAGTGTTTATTTTTACGTTAATACACCCTTTGGTCCATTTTTAGTGCTATAATAAAGGACATCCTATAATGCTTACAATGTTTTGATGTTTTTCAACAAAAATCTCAAATCAAAACAAAACTAACTATAATCATGATTCAGTCTAAGAGCGATTCGTATAAAAAAAAACTGTTTATTACATATATATTACATTCGATTTCATATTAATCATTGTATTAGTATCCATTTCGTATCCTACACAATAACATAAGTCACTTATGCTGACTCAAAGCAAAACCGACACGTAGCACAGATGTTTATTACATTTCCTATACTATATTAATGTATCTAATCTATAACCAACTTCCACTACCTCTTATCTTGCTGCGATGCTATTGCAAAGGCAATCTTATCTTAAACACGAGAGAGTGCAATATGGAAACCATGAAGAGAACAGGTGGTTAGAAAATTGCGTGTCGTCACGCAATGAAATGGGTTTTCACTCACTCTTGATTTTTTTTGCGAATCGTCGTTTTGTTTCGGTCGGGGTTTGGTCGGAAATGTATTTAGAACTGTAATAATCATTTTTATGATTATAGGTTCTGCGTGTGTCTGTTTAGAGTTAAATTTAAAATGTAGACGTATAATCTCGAATAGTTTATGTTAATCGACCAATAAAATTTCGTAGACTATGCGTCTATTACTATTTTAAAAGGTGGACAATCAAAACTCACTAGAAAATCTGTCATTACTCTTAGAAACCTCGTGTCTCAGTAATGAAATGATGATGAGACACAAGCTTTATTTTAAGTAGAACAATTGTTTAGGACGAATAGAACTATAATCTCTGTTTAGCCCAATGACTAGCTGGTAGAGAATGCCATTTGTCATTAAGGCCGCCAATTGTACAATTATGTGTTCTGTGCAATAGTCTAAACAAAAAAATAAAACTATTTGAAATAAATAAATTTTTAAGTCAGCTTAAACAAAAAGATAAAACTATTTTTCTCTTTAAATAAATAAATTTTTGAGCCAACCTAAACAAAAAAATAAAACTATTTTTCTATTTAAATAAATAAATTTTTGAGCCAACCTAAACAAAAAAATAAAACTATTTTTCTCTTTAAATAAATACATTTTTGAGCTAACCGCCATATTTCGAAATACAAAGTAATTTTACATTGATCACAAAGTTATATTTATTAACTAGGTATTTAACTTAATTAAAAACAAAAAAATGCTCAATCATTGTATGTACAATTAGGTTTACAATGTGTATGCAAACTTTCTTTAGCAAAAAAAACCTTAATTACGATGTAGTTTTCGCTTTAAACTGACACGGCTTTACTTTTTAATTAATCAATATTAGAACAATATCCACACCAAGCTCCCTAAACTTAGGCTTATTATGCCTACTTGGTAACGCTTTTATGTATACCTACACACACTATTTACTGACTTTCGCAAAACAAAAGCACAAGAAAAATAACCAGAGACACAACACTCAACCACCACCAAATAACTATATTTACTCACAATTGAAATCTCCATTTTGGTTAGTCACTCCTCGCGTGTTATACCGAAATGTAAATTATTTCGTTCACGTACCAACTTATATCGAAGGAATAGTTAAATCTGCCCCTACTCGCGCCCCGCCCCCCACTATTGAGATGGCCGATCCTTTCTTCAAATGTTATAATGCTGACCGGCGTTTTACACCCTGTATATGTGTACTCAAGAGCGACTTTGTAAAAAGTTTTAGATGTAATGTGTTTCATGGATTACAAATACTTATGATATATTATGATGAAATATTATTATGTCTCATCATATGCATTATGTTATTTATCTTATGGTTTTATCCTCTCTCTCAGCAGAATAACTCAAATAATACTAAATTCTGCGAAAAAAAATACAATAAAATACATATTTGTGGACACTTACACAAATCAACCTAGTCCCAAACTAAGCAAAGCTTGTACTATGGGTACTAAGTGACGATATACATAGAATATTCTTTATATAGATAAATAGATACATAGAAAATATCCTCTCTGACTCAGAAACAAATATTTGTGTTCATCACATAAGTAAATGCCCTGACCGGGATTCGAACCCGGGACCTCCAGCTTCGAAGTCCAACTAGGTTAAAGCGGTCGTCAAACCAAAAAAAAGTGTAAGTAGGCAATAAAAAGTGTAAACGGCTATATATGATTTATGGATTATTTGACGTGGTTTTTGGGGTTGGTACCGTACCGAAAGGGTATAACGGGACCCTGTTACTAAGACTCCGCTGTCCCTCCGTCTGTATCTCTGTCTGTCTGTCCGTCTGTCACCAGGCTGTATCTCATGAACCGTGATAGTTAGACAATTGAAATTTTCACAAATGATGTATTTCTGTTGCCGCTATAACAACAAATACTAAAAAACAGAATAAAATAAATATTTAAGGGGGCTCCCATACAACAAACGTGATTTTTTTGCCGTTTTTATAGATAATGGTACGGAACGCGGCTCGACTTGCACCTGGCCAGTTTTTCTGTTATTTTATTTATTTATTTATTTAATATTATAATATCATGTACATAATAGGTGTTACATCTTGGTTTAAGTTAGATCATGACACCCTGTAAGGGCACACAATAGTATAACAAACAACAACACACACAATAGTAGTAGTAACAGGTAGTCTATAAGTTAGCATAATAACATTTTTCATTTCATTTCTTAACATTAGATTAGTAAAACATAATGTTTAACAGTTTTGATAAATTATTCTAGAAAATTAATGATCTCTCGCTTTTGGAGATTACATTTCGTCGCACCTGCCCCTTGGGGGAATAAATTTATAGCTATATTCGAGTCTGCCAATCTACGAAACACACAGTAAACAGATTCGGCGTTAAATTGTTTATGCGTCTGTGACTTTTATATCAGCTCGTAAACTTAAGAGGGCTTTCAGAGGCGTTGTAAATCGAAGGCAGTTTCGTGAAAAGGAACATAGTAACGATTGTAATTTCGACTCTTTCGGTGTAGCCATAAGGTTCTAAGCTTTATCCAGGCATTCACTTCAAAAAGACCATCAATTGTCAGCCTTACCCGTACGAATTAAAGCACAATTTGATGCCGCATGTAGGGGGATGTGTCACCTCAGAGTGCAAAACTCAGGCCTTGTTAAGCGTTAAGGGCCCTTATCATTTAAAAAGCGCTCATCTATTTACGCCATTTTGTGTTCGAATTGACGCGCATCTTGACATTTTCTCAATATTACTATCTAGATCAGGACTATTGCGACCTTATGTCATAAACTTTAAATGTATTTTTTGGATTTTTCATTAAGAGGCCTTATAAATTTTAAAATGTTTTGATTTCAAATTATGACAAAAGTATTGATAATACCAATAAAGTTATTAAAGGCTACAGTAATTTTATTAAAATTTTAGATAATTATATAGCCATTTTTTGATTTTGTTGTGTGTAGTAGAATTTAAACGGAAAAAACAAGTTATTAGCTTGAAAATGGTCGATTTGGAGGGGTGTTTGAAACGATATGTCTTAATGAAAAAACCAAAAAATACATTTAAAGTTTATGACATAAGGTCGCACTAGCCCTGTTCGAGATAGTAACACTGAGAAAATATCAAGATACGTGTCGATTCAAACAGAAAATGGCGTAATATGATGAGCATTTTTTAACTGATAAGGACCCTTAAGAAATATCGTTTCAAGCATCACTCCAAATCGACCGTTTTTAAGCTAAAAACTTGTTTTTCCCGCTTAAATTTTACTACTCATAATATAATCAAAATCGGCTGTTACTATCTAAAACTTTAATTAAATTATCGTAGCCTTTAATAACTTTATTGCTATTATCAATACTTTTATCATAATTTGAAATTAAAACATTTTCAAACTTAGAAACATATTCACGATTAATTTGATTTGTTCAGTCAAAGTTCTAAAGTAAACTTAACAACAGTTCTTACTAGACTTTACTAAGTAGGTGTGAATTGGGATCGAATACAATTTCAGTCAACCAATTTGATTCCTGGGCCGCTTCGTACTGTAGAGGTTCTTACGGTATGAGGCTGGCCGTGTAGGTCCAGAATCATAACGTATACAAATTGAATTTAAACTATGATTCGAGAATGCGTCAAACTGGCATTCTTCTGGAAACAATTGGTTTTCCAGGGACTGGTCTTCACGACACCATCGGAATCACATGTACTGTAAATCATTTTAAGAGATTTTTGTAAGTATATTTCAGTACAGTAAGAAATATACTAGTTTCATATGTGCTTCCAGTGTTATATTTTAGCTACGATCTCCTCCCAGTACCTCTAAACCCGTACCTCTCGTGCAGCATACATCAGTATTAATATATATACCACGTAATATACCACAGTACCTTGTCACAGTACAGACCGTAATATGAGATCTCTAGCGGCTGTAATATAAATTTTCACTGCGACAAGGTACGAAGTCAAGAAATCAAATAAATTGACCGTGCCTAAACATTTTTTTTTAATATTTGAGTTGGCTGGTTTGTGTCAAAGTAATCTGTACAATAATTGACTTTATTTTGCATGCGGCAAGACATAAGATTTCAAGCTTACATGGTCATTTACATTGGAATTACGATTTGAAACGGGATATTTACCATGTATATTTGTATACAATTTGATAATGGCGCTTGCAACAGTGCCGAAATATCGGGAACTAAAATATACAAATATACATGGTAAATATCCCGTTTCAAATCGTAATTCTCATGCGGCAAGATTCAAAATCCAATAATAGTTCTATAAAACATCGGCTAGCACAAAAGATCTCAATTATAACTGTGAGGTGCGCAACTCATTAAAAAGCATGGCGAAGTCAGGAAGCAAATCGACTTCTTAGACTCGTTTTAAAACTTGCGCTCAAAGTATGATAAGACAAGTCATGCTGTTAAATATTGACCAAGTTTTACTCAACAGCAAAATTCAGATTTGAACACTTTCTATACAGGGTGTAACAAAACTAGTAAGGATCCGTTTAATGGAATATTCGCTATCGTGTTCTGATTAGGAAAAAGTAGAAGAAAACTTTTTGACGCGAAAAAATTTTTTTTTTTCTATGGGGCAGGTCGTCCAAGTCAGCCAACTGTCCATACAAAGGCCAAAAATTTATTGCGTCAAAAAAGATTTTCGTCTACTTTTTCCTAATCAGAACACGATACAGAATATGCCCTAAATGGATCCTCACTAGTTTTGTTACATCCTGTATTATATTTGTATGTACGTTCTCTGAGTTTTGAATATTTTCTATATTTTTATTTTTATTTATTTATTAAGAAATAATAATACAACACAAACAAGTACATAGACCCACAAAACCGTTTGCACAGTTTGACTGTGGGAGATATATTTAACACGTTCACTGTCCGAATCCGAATTGTAAACCTTACGGCTTTGTAATCGAGGCTTGCAGTGACCCTTATCAGGGTCACGGACTGTGAACGTGTTAAGTATCTATTTATCTATGTATATATCTATATATCGTCGTGTTAGTTTGGGACTAGCTCGATTTCTGTAACATTGTCCACAAATATTTATTTTTATTTAGATTAATTAAGACATTTGTGTAATATTAATAAATTAGAAACAGCCGGTTACCGTTTCCAATATGCATACATTAAATAAATAAATAAATATTAGAGGACAATCTTACACAAATCGAACTAGCCCCACAGTAAGTTCAAGAAGGCTTGTGTTATGGGTACTAGACGACGATATATTTAATAGATATAAATACTTAAATACATAGACAACATCCAAGACTCAGAAACAAATATTCATGCTCATCACACAAATATTTGCCCTGACCGGGATTCGAACCCAGGACCGTCAGCTTCACAGGCAGGTGCACTACCCACTAGGCTAAACCGGTCGTCACATACATACATTTCACATTAATTTCCGTCGACTTCCTTCCTTAATTAAAAAAAAGAATACTGCGTTTGACGAACGTAACTAATGATTACAGTTCGAATGCGGTAACTCATTGAAAACAGTCAGTTTTGTATCAGTATGTAAAGTGCTGAAAGATTAATGCCTGCCAGCCACGCCGGAACTTGCCCGTTAATATTTCCCCGTGTTGCGTGGTTGAAAGATTCAGCGGGCAAGGGCCTTTTGTTAATCTGTTAGCGAAATTTGATGTTCAGAGCATGGAGGTAAATTGTGTATATTTGTGATAATCCACATCGAAAGGGACCTTATGGCGGCAGGCGCTTACGTTGCACCTATCCACTGTTGTATTGGAACAGCGGCAATAAAGGCGTAAGTGCCGGCCGCCATAAGGTCCCTTTCAATGTGGATTATCACATTTTATAGAATGTTTATGAGCGGATCGAGGAAATAACCGAGAAGATATCTCTTTAATTTACGTTTAATGAAAATTCTTTTGATATATACAGGTTAATCGCTTATCAATGTCGCAAACAACAAGATTTCGCTATAGCACAGACGCTTGTCAAATCCTTGTTTGGACAAATCCTTACTTTGGCAAATCCTTATTTCGGTAAGTGTTAGTTATGTCCAATCGTAGGGTCGTCAATTCCTTGTATTGTCAAGTCCTTTATTTCGTTAAGTGCTAGTTTGTCCAATCCTAGGGTCGTCAATTCCTTGTATTGTCAAGTCCTTTATTTCGTTATGTGCTAGTTTTGTTCAATCCTAGGGTCGTCAATTCCTTTTATTGTCAAGTCCTTTATTTCGTTAAGTGCTAGTTTGTCCAATCCTAGGGTCGTCAATTCCTTGTATTGTCAAGTCCTTTATTTCGTTAAGTGCTATGTTTTGTCCAATCCTAGGGTCGTCAATTCCTTGTATTGTCAAGTCCTTTATTTCGTTAAGTGCTAGTTATGTCCAATCCTAGGGTCGTCAATTCCTTGTATTGTCAAGTCCTTTATTTCGTTAAGTGCTAGTTTTGTCCAATCCTAGGGTCGTCAATTCCTTGTATTGTCAAGTGCTTTATTTCGTTAAGTGCTAGTTTTGTCCAATCCTAGAGTCGTCAATTCCTTGTATTGTCAAGTCCTTTATTTCGTTAAGTGCTAGTTATGTCCAATCCTAGGGCCGTCAATTCCTTGTATTATCAAGTCCTTTATTTCGTGAAGTGCTAGTTTTGTCCAATCCTAGGGCCGTCAATTCCTTGAAATGAAATGAAATGAAATTTATTGTGTGACATATTTAGGTTTCCAATTTTGCGGGCCTTGTATTGTCAAGTCCTTTATTTCGTTAAGTGCTAGTTTGTCCAATCCTAGGGTCGTCAATTCCTTGTATTGTAAAGTCCTTTATTTCGTTAAGTGCTAGTTTGTCCAATCCTATGGTCGTCAATTCCCTGTATTGTCGAGTCCTTTATTTCGTTAAGTGCTAGTTTTGTCCAATCCTAGGGTCGTCAATTCCTTGTATTGTCAAGTCCTTTATTTCGTTAAGTGCTAGTTTGTCCAATCCTAGGGTCGTCAATTCCTTGTATTGTCAAGTCCTTTATTTCGTTAAGTGCTAGTTTGTCCAATCCTAGGGTCGTCAATTCCTTGTATTGTCAAGTCCTTTATTTCGTTAAGTGCTAGTTTTGTCCAATCCTAGGGTCGTCAATTCCTTGTATTGTCAAGTCCTTTATTTCGTTAAGTGCTAGTTTGTCCAATCCTAGGGTCGTCAATTCCTTGTATTGTCAAGTCCTTTATTTCGTTAAGTGCTAGTTTGTCCAATCCTAGGGTCGTCAATTCCTTGTATTGTCAAGTGCTTTATTTCGTTAAGTGCTAGTTATGTCCAATCCTAGGGTCGTCAGTTCCTTGTATCGTCAAGTCCTTTATTTCGGTAAGTGCTAGTTATGTCCAATCCTAGGGTCGTCAATTCCTCGTATTGTCAAGTCCTTTATTTCGTTTAGTGCTAGTTTTGTCCAATCCTAGGGTCGTCAATTCCCTGTATTGTCGAGTCCTTGCTTCGTGATATACTTGTTCTGTCAGATGCTTGTTTTGTCTGATTCTAGTTACGTTCGAACCTAGCTTCGTCGGATCCTTGTTTCGTGTAACGCTAAGTTTTTTTTTTCGTCGAAATATTATTTTGTCAAAAAGTAATTAGGGCAAGCGTCAGTACAATCAAATAGTAAATTATTACTGCACACGCAGTACAGGCATGTTACCGAATAAATCGGCTGTGACATACGGACGGACGGACGGATAGACATGACGAAACTATAAGGGTTCCGTTTTTGGACAAGCGTCTGTGGTATCGATTTCGCTACGACATTTTTTAATATGTCCGTATTACATAATTCAGAACAATATACACGTAATCTGGCATCTCTGAAGCATTCTGTACGCGTTTCGCTAATAAAACATAAACCTATAGCAGTCGAGATATATGTTAGATCCATTTCATCGATTAGGCCATCGCATCACACATACAAACTCGCATCTTGCTACTCACGTTGTTGCGAAAGCTACTTTGACGTGTTAAGAGTAAAGCTCAAATTTGGATTAACAAGATGAAATGAATACGCGGTTTGTAAATTAACCGTCACAGATTAGATATCTCAGTGATGTGCACTGGTTATTCCGAACGCAACGAGTCGCCAATTATGCGAACATCTGCAACATAACTGTAATTGGAAATATTGTTTAATGCTTACCAGTGGTCTACTTAGATTTGGAAATTTTTGCACAACCGTGTACAGTAGTAATATTAGTTAGTTGACTATGCCCTTATTTCGATTGATATTCTGCTTTAACGCTAATGTAATAGAGTTATTATTACAAACATACGATTTTTAGACAGTGTGTATGTACTAATATGTTGCTAATATGTTGATAAATCATAACAAATACTAATATGTTGATAAATCAGTTTTTTTTAAATTTCTTATTGTTCCTATTAAAACTAACTTAATTTTGCGGTTGGCTCAGAACCCTAAATGTGCAAAGTCCGACACGCACTTGGCCGGTTTTTTTACGTCCTGGTATATCGCACTGAAATTTCAGCGTTTCGGGGCCTTAAATCTCGCCTCTAACATTGTTTCGATAACTTCCATTCTCCCCTGTTACGTGCAGTCAACCAATTTGATTTCTGTGCCAATTCGTACCTTGTCACAGTGACATTAATATGAAATCTGTAGCGCTACCGCGAACAGCAAACGAAGTTTTCCCTCTCTGTCTCACTTATATGCAAACTTGCAAGTGCGACAGAGAGGGAAAACTTCGTTTGCTGTTCGCGGTAGCGCCACTGTAGCGGCTTTCATATTGATTTTTCACTGTGACAAAGTACGAAGTGGCTCAGAAATGAAATTGGTTTACTGTAAATGCTTAAGTTTAGAGCGTGAAGATCGAATTGTTTCCCGGTACGATAGCTGCGCAAGCGCACTGATAGTTATGGGCGCGTTGCGTTTGCATTCATTATTAAACTATTTGTTACATGGGAATTTTATCATCGCTACTGTAATGCTAATAATGCTATGATTAATCGGAACACCTTTATGTAATCATTGCTACAAATTGGTTAGCTCTGGACAATCAAGATCAAAGAAGAATATATATGTTTTTTTAATGCTCTGGGTAGAAAAAGTTATTGTTACGGAGATCACGCAAGCTTCGAATAAAAATTAGTAATAGCATGTAATAGGTAAAGTAAGTAAGTTGATAGAAAATCATTCGTCTGTTCTTAATATACGTTACTTTATTGCGATAAAACAAAGTAACACAATAAATAGCCTGCTAGATCGTTGGCCCAAGAACACTAAACGGTTATTTTAAACACTGCCGCATTGCATAATGCTGGCTGGATTATTCATGTTCACGAATTGACTAATGATGAATGTAACTCGCAAAAGAAAACGTCAAGATATTTTGTTACAGCTCGGCGAACGCCAAAAAATGGGAGGTAGAGCTGGCAACACTGAAGAGCAACAACCTCCGCCTGACTGCAGCGCTGCAGGAGAGCACAGCCAACGTGGACGAGTGGAAGAGACAGCTGCACCAGTACAGGGAGGAGGTGGCGCGAGCCAGACACTTCGCAGGGAAAGGTGAGTCACACCCGAATTGGCTAGGTCGAGCTGGCAATGTTGATAAGCAACTATCTCCGCCTGACGGCCGCGCTGCAGGAGAGCACAGCCAACGTGGACGAGTGGAAGAGACAGCTGCACCAGTACAGGGAGGAGGTGGCGCGAGCCAGACACTTCGCAGGCAAAGGTGAGTCACACCCGAACTGGCTAGGTCGAGCTGGCAACGTTGATAAGCAACAACCTCCGCCTGACGGCCGCGCTGCTGGAGAGCGCAGCCAACGTGGACGAGTGGAAGAGACAGCTGCACCAGTACAGGGAGGAGGTGGCGCGAGCTAGACACTTCGCAGGGAAAGGTGAGACGACACCTGAACTGGCTAGGTCGAGCTGGCAACGTTGATAAGCAACAATCTCCGCCTGACGGCCGCGCTGCAGGAGAGCACAGCCAACGTGGACGAGTGGAAGAGACAGCTGCACCAGTACAGGGAGGAGGTGGCGCGAGCCAGACACTTCGCTGGCAAAGGTGAAACGACACCTGAACTGGCTAGGTCGAGCTGGCAATGTTGATAAGCAACTATCTCCGCCTGACGGCCGCGCTGCAGGAGAGCACAGCCAACGTGGACGAGTGGAAGAGACAGCTGCACCAGTACAGGGAGGAGGTGGCGCGAGCCAGACACTTCGCAGGGAAAGGTGAGACGACACCTGAACTGGCTAGGTCGAGCTGGCAACGTTGATAAGCAACAATCTCCGCCTGACGGCCGCGCTGCAGGAGAGCACAGCCAACGTGGACGAGTGGAAGAGACAGCTGCACCAGTACAGGGAGGAGGTGGCGCGAGCCAGACACTTCGCTGGCAAAGGTGAAACGACACCTGAACTGGCTAGGTCGAGCTGGCAATGTTGATAAGCAACTATCTCCGCCTGACGGCCGCGCTGCAGGAGAGCACAGCCAACGTGGACGAGTGGAAGAGACAGCTGCACCAGTACAGGGAGGAGGTGGCGCGAGCCAGACACTTCGCAGGGAAAGGTGAGACGACACCTGAACTGGCTAGGTCGAGCTGGCAATGTTGATAAGCAACTATCTCCGCCTGACGGCCGCTCTTAAGAGGCCTTATAAGTTTTAAAATGTTTTGATTTCAAATTATGACCAAAGTATTGATAATACCAATAGTGATTAAAGGATACGATGATTTTATTAAAGTTTTAGAAAGTAACATAGCCATTTTTTGATTTTATTGTGTGTGGTAGAATTTAAGCGGAAAAAAACAGTTTTTTTGCTTGAAAATGGTCGATTTAGAGTGATGTTTGGAACAATATTTATTAATGAAAAATCAAAAATATAAATTTGAAATTTAACATATTAGATCGCAATACTCCCGTTCTAGATAGTAACATTGAGAAAATGTCAAGATATGTCTTAATTCAAACAAAAAATGGTCTAAAATGATGAGCGTTTCCTAACTGATAAGGACCCTTAAGGTAATGCCCATTCAGAGATCTGATGAAAATACTGAAGTCTGAGCTTCCAGTGTGAAGAAGTAATGTAGAATTACACTACACAAAAATTACTGTGGACTGAAACAAAGAAAAGAAATAACCGAACAAAATATTGAAAAATGCCTTGGTCACTGTCAAAAAATCTTAAATATCATCTTAAGGCTCGGCGTAACGTCGTTGGTGCACACACTACGTATCTTAGGTAGTTATTGTTAGATTTGTTAGTCTGTCATTAGCATTGCATGATTCAGTTTATAGGAAAGAAGTAGGTGTAAGTTCCAAACCTGTAAGTGAGAGAGCGCAACACTCGCCATCAAACTGCATATACAGTTTGGCGAGGTAAGATCATATGCCTACTCTAAGTTATATTTTTGAGTTAAATAAATAAAAAAAAATTAAAAATAAACTTTAATGCTGCAGATTTTGTAATTATCAACGAGAGGGATATGATTTTTCATACGTGATCCAGTGTTCCAAAAATCAATGAAAATATACAAAATATTTATTAAATTACGCGCAGAGCTTCCGTAGAGGATGGTTAATTGCAAATTCATGCGTGTTAGAGGGGGTAATTTGCACTGAAAAGGCTTTGCCTTAAGACTCGCCACGAATTAGACCGGTGGCAGCAGAGATATCCGATCACAGCATTTCGCTCTCACCTATGCTGGACCGCTGCCGCTGCCACCGCCACTGTGGCCGAGGCTTAAAGGAGAGCACGGCTGACGTGGAGCAGTCGAAGATACAGTTACATCCTTATACAGAGTAGACATGGGTAACTCCGGAGTGATATATAAAAAAGATATATATCGCTCCGCCCGCACGAATCACTCTTCATATCCTTCAAAATCCGAGTATATCAGTATATCTGTATATCCGTACAGCTCCCTCGCTCCCGGTATCGTTTGCTTTGCAATAGCGACATCACATCGCACCAGGTAGGTACTTACTCATATTTAAAAAAAAAACTATAAATCAATACCTATTTATTGTATTGAACTAATTACTAATCTCAATGCTTCGTACAGTTAAATACCTACTAAAATAAAAAATCTACCAGCGTAGATACACTACAAATCAATCTATAGCTCTTAGTGAATTACTGATCTACTTGATAGATAGATTCATTCGAATCAATCTCGATCCGTAATTCACGACGTAAAATTGAGCGGTGAGCGGCCGAGCGAGTCGCGTTACGTGGCGAGAGCTAGAGACCTACAGAGCTACTGATCGACGGATGCATACGGATATAAAGATATAAAAGAGTGGTAAAATTGAGCGGTGAGCGGCCGAGCGAGTCGCGTTGCGTGGCGAGAGCTAGAGAGCTACGGAGCTACTGATCGACGGATGCATACGGATATAAAGATATAGAAGAGTGATATATCCCGGGAGCTGAAAGATATGTTTCACTCTTTTCTTTAAAGTGACACATTTTGCCCATGTCTATTACAGAGGAATTGACGCATGCCACTTCGTCAGGAAAGGTATCTATCTGTCTAGGCTGAAAAGCGAATGTCGTCTCAAAGTCCTATCTATTTTCTCCACTTGCACATCTCTTGATCCATAAACATTGGAAAATTTGAGAATAACACAAGCCTTTATAATGAACGGACACTTAAGGGCCCTTATCAGTTAAAAAACGCTCATCTATTTACGCCATTTTCTGTTTGAATTGACACGTATCTTCACATTTTCTCAATGTTACTATCTAGAAAAGGACTATTGCGACTATATGTAATGAACTTTAATTTTATTTTGTTGGATTTTTCATTAAGAAATATCGTTTCAAACATCACTCCATATCGACCATTTTCAGGCTAAAAACTAGTTTTTTGCGCTTAAATTCTACTACACACAATAAAATCAAAAAATGGCTATGTTACCATCTAAAACTTTAATAAAATCATCGTAGCCCTTAATAGTTTTATTGGTATTATCAATACTTTTGTCATAATTTGAAATCAAAATATTTTAAAACTTATAAGAGTCATTGTCAGATTTAGGTTCGCGTCTTTTCGGTGGACATATCAAAAGTTAAGGGCCACAAAGCTTAATTTTGGATTGGTCTAGTAACCCGCATAAACGGTGTCTCCGTAACTATAAATCCATGTAATAAAAACATAACTTACATGTACATTAGCCGCTAACTATTGACCACCGGGTGGACAACTTTTGTTTTTACAACTGACAATGACCCATAAGGCCTCTTAGCTCATCACATCTCAACTTACGTACATTATGTTGCAGGCAACGAGGCGAGCGAGGCGGAGCAGCTGCGGCAGCGCGTGGCGCAGCTCGAGGCTGAGCTCGCGCAGAAGAATGAGGAGCTGGCGCAGTTCACCAAGTCCAGGAAGAGCGAACAGGTATATTAATAATAATAATAATATAAATGTCGCTATTTTATGGGGGCCCATCTAGCAGAGAGCGAGTCACCGTCTGCCGGAAATAAATATCTGAGACAGTTTTATTAGGCAGGCGTCCGTTGTCTCACGCAATAGCCCAGCCATTAATTCATCATTTTCACCCAATAACCCAGTTCATTTAGGCTACATCAACCAGAAATAGTCCCTGTACACCCTGGCGGGTGCTGTCTCTGTGTGCGTCCCATGACACGGGCAGGGACAGTACCCGCTCGGTGTATCCCTTGCATTTCATTAAAGTGTCAAAAGGGCCTCTACGTGTTGGCTATGTGGTACTCGTTTGGTACTTCGGTGCCTCGGTACTTCGGCTCCGCGCACGCCTCCCAAAGGTCCGGGATACCATTGTCCCGTGAACGGGAAAGACATACAAATAATAATATAAATTCACCAGCAACTTGCTCTTTTATACGGTCTTGTGAACTTCGAAGTGCCGTACTATAAGTATACGCCTGCACCAGTTCTCGAAAATGGTCGTGCCACGCTCTATTGGGATCGATCTGTCATCACGGACAGGACTATTGTAGCCAATAAACCTGATATCGTGCTGACAGATCGATCGAAGCGCCAGGCAGTGCTCGTTGACATCACCATCCCCCATGACGAGAACCTCGTGAAGGCCGAGAAGGACAAAGTCAGCAAGTACCTAGACTTGGCACACGAGGTGACCGCCATGTGGGATGTTGATTCAACGATCATTGTCCCGATAGTCGTCTCTGCGAACGGTCTAATAGCGAAGAGTCTCGACCAACACCTCAAGAGACTCTCGCTAGATGGCTGGGTCAAGGGTCAGATACAGAAGGCGGTACTCCTGGACACGGCGCGTATAGTCAGGAGGTTCCTCTCTCTGTCGCCCTAACCACCGGCAGCTTAGGCCCCGCCCCGCTGCCGGCGGCACACTAGGTTAGGTTTTTATAATGATTTTATATTTTGTATTTATTGTTTTATATGTTACTTTTATATAATTATTATAAAACCTAACTTTAGCGAAAAAATAAATAAAGATAATAATAAACATTTTTGGACAATCTTACGAAAATCAACCTAGTCCCAAACTAAGCAAAGCTTGTACTATGGGTATCAAGTGACTATATACATACTTATATATATAAATAGATACTTAAATACATAGAAAACATCGAAGACTCAAGAACAAATATTCGTGTTCATCACACAAATACATGCGCTGATCGGGATTCGAACCCGGGACCTCCAGCTTCGAAGGCAGGGTCACTACCAACTAGGCTAAAGCGGCCGTCAAGACAATTAGCAAGATTAAGATCATTCATGACTCTTCTTCACTTCTGAGATTACCAATCTGTACGCTGTCTAGACCTCTTAAGATGTACCGTCTAAATTTCGTAGTCGAAGGCCAAATAATCAGATAATTGACCCACTGACTAAAGATGATTTTACGATCTCATACTTAAAGAATCCACGGCATCGTAGTTTCCTAGCAAATGTTGGGGGAGGTTTATGTTCAGAAGTGGAATGTAATGTAATGGGCTGACGACGATGATGATGGTGATGATGATGATGATGATTGTATTGTATAATGATGTTGTTTTGTTATGTGCCCGGAGATCTCCGTGCCGAAGTGGAATGCAATGGGTTGATGACGATGATGATGATTGTATTGTATAATTCCAGGACGCCGAGGCGAAGCTGGCGCAGAGCCAGCTGGAGCTGGCGCTGGCGGCGCAGGACGGGCAGCGGCAGGTGCTGCAGGCGCTCAACGACCAGCTGGCGCGCCAGCTCGAGGAACTGGTGCGTGGATACTCTTACACTTGCCCATTGTATAGGGTTATTAGTGCCTGTAGTATGTTTTTTCGAAACATTTTATTTCCTCGTCATAATGCTGAGACAGAAACCGATTGATTCACTGCCGCGAACACGCATTTTATAATTATATTTTTAATGTACTAAGTCTATTCTGTTTGTAACGGTGTGTCTTTTCGTGCAGTGAATAAATGCTTTCTTTTCTTTTTCTTTTTCTTTCTCTATTTGGATGGCAATTAATTGTAATCATCTAATGCCCCGCGAGGCGCTGCTCGTGATACCATACAAACTGAGACTAAACGCAAACAGGTCTTCGAGACTTTCTAATTTTCGGCCCAATAGAGTTCAGTCCTGATTGCTAAAAGTTCGGGACAATGCTATTTTCCGTCCCGAATTAGATTCATCGAAAAGCGGGACATGGCCGAATATCAACGCTGAGAATTGGGACGTCCCGAAAAATGCGGGACTTATGGTAAACCTAGTGTTACAGACCTTTTCAGGGTTCCGTGGCCAAAATGGAAACGAAACCCTCAGTTTCGCTATGTCTGTCAGGCACATATCCAGACTTAGTTCGGGGGGGGGGGGAAACATCGAAACAACCATGTGAACTGTGTAAAAATCGCTGTAATCACTACTGGCTAAAAACTTTTCGGGGGGGGGGAATAAATCCCAACTATTCCCCCCTTTGCCTGATGTCTGTCCGTCCGTATGTCACAGCCGATTTACTCGGAGGCTATAAGAGCTTAGCCCTATTATTGATGACTGTTTGTGTTATTGTTTCCAGTCGACGATCCACCGCGAGATAAACACGGCGCTGCAAACATGAGACGCGGCCTCCATTCAGCCGCCGCCCATATACGCGTCCGTTGTCAAGGTACCACATTATTGAATAACTCTTGCCCGCAATAGGTAATTTTGTTGATGATGATGATGATTATTAATGATAAGGGTGAAGATTATAATGTTTTTCATGGTACCACATCCTAATCCTAATAATATTATAAACGTGAAAGTTTGTGCAGATGGATGTACGTTCCGCTTAATCTCAAAAACTATTGAACGGATCTCTATGAAACTTTCCAGTATTGTAGCTTGGACATCAGAATAGGACATAGGCTACCTTTTATTCGCGGGTAACACCGCAGGGCGTTGCTAGTTATATTATAAACGTGAAAGTTTGTGCGGATGGATGTACGTTCCGCTTAATCTCAAAAACTACTGAACGGATCTCTATGAAACCTTCCAGTATTGTAGCGTAGACATCAGAATAGGACATAGGCTACCTTTCATCCGCGGGTAACACCGCAGGGCGCTGCTAGTAATATTATAAACGTGAAAGTTTGTGCGGATGGATGTACGTTCCGCTTAATCTCAAAAAGTACTGAACGGATCTCTATGAAACTTTCCAGTATTGTAGCTTGGACATCAGAATGGGACATAGGCTACCTTTTATCCGCGGGTAACACCGCAGGGCGCTGCTAGTAATATTATAAACGTGAAAGTTTGTGTGAATGGATGTACGTTCCGCTTAATCTCAAAAACTACTGAACGGATCTCTATGAAACCTTCCAGTATTGTAGCGTAGACATCAGAATAGGACATAGGCTACCTTTTGTTCGCGGGTAACACCGCAGGGCGCTGCTAGTTATTTAATAACTTGCCCGCAATAGGTAATTTTGTTGATGATGATGATGATTATGAATGATAAGGGTGAAGATTATAATGTTTTTCATGGTAATATTAATGGTAATGATGGTGTGGATAATATTGGTATTAAACAATGATGATGATAATAATGATGTTGGTAATTATGATGGTAAGGATGATGATGTTAATTAAGGTGGTAATCATGATGATGACCATGGTAATGTAGTTGTTGATGATGGTGGTAATGATGAGGATGACGATGCTGGTGATGATGTCGATGATGAGGGCAATGATGATGGTAAGGTTATGGTAAGGTAGGTGGAAGTGATATGGTAGATTAATGATGTTGGTGATGATGGTGGAGTTGATGATGCTGATAGTAATAATGATGATAGTATTATTTACGATAATGATGATGATGTTGATGACGGTCCCAGCAGGAGCGGCGGCTGCCTGACATCACCAACATTATTAATCTGATGTTGATGATGATGCTGATAGTAATAATGATGATAGTATTATTTACGATAATGATGATGATGTTGACGACGGTTGCAGCAGGAGCGGCGGCTTCCGCTGCTGCTGCGGCGCGGCGCTGGGGGCGTGGGGGTCGCGGGGGTCGCGGGGGCCGCGGGGGGCGCGGGGGCCGCGGAGGGCGAGGAGCCGAGCTACGTCACCGTCAACACCACCAAATGAACAGCGTTCTCGGTATTTCGCAAGATGCACGAGTTCTTTTAATTTCACACTTCGTTCCTTTACGTTGTCTATGGTTAGATCACAGTGTTAACGGTCTCTCGTTTGTAGGTTAATTTGAAACTGACATTATCCCTTATTCCATTGGAAAGTCTACTTTCACGCTAATGTAATAGAGTTTCTATTGTACGAGTGTGACACCAATATCACTGTGCATGTACGACAGAGACAAATAGTGACTTTTTCGCGAGGTTAGGTGTCGTTGTCGGGCGCTCGAATCTTAAAACAGTGTCAGAAATTTCAGCCAAGAAAGTGGTCTATCACTTTTCAACTCCATTATCTGTGCAATAAGGTTCAAAGGTGGTCGAAAACTTTTTTCGTTGAAGTCGAAGAAACAGAATGTTTCTCACTCTTGGACTCTAATTTCAATAGAAATTAGGTTCAAAACTGACCGTGCAGTTATGTTTTAATTGTCAACTGTTTTCGTTGAAGTCGAGGAAACAGAATGTTTCTCACTCTTGGACTTTAATTTCAATAGAAATTAGGTCCAAAATTGAGCGTGCCGTTATGCTTTAATTGACTCTTAGGCGAGTTTGACTGCTAGATAATGTTCAGCGTTGTTCCAATGCATGTTTGAGTGTGGTGCGAGAACTATCTACACTCGAGAGCAATGAAAACGGGACAATTTGTAAGGAACTTGCATTAACTCGCAGAGGGTTAACTAACTAAATATGACTAAAAACTATAGACCGTTTTAACACTTTGATCACCAAACACTATATTTTAACATCACTTTTATTTTCTATCATGACATCCACGCATCACAAGTATTATTTACATTTTATCGCTGCATAATAATAATAATGAAAATATGACAAGTGTCAAGAAACCGTACATTGCTGTATGGGTAAGTTCAAAGCTGTCATTCCATAACTGTGCTGATGCACATTTGACATTAACTGTCATTTTTCCTAATTTTGTCTCGTTTTTTGAACACCATAATGTTTCAGACAATCTTTGATTGCAATCAAAAGTCTGTGCGCAAAAACTGCCCTTAGTTTTAATATAAAAATTAGTTTATATTTTAAATTAAATATTCGATATTCTCGAATAATAATAAATATGTTACATAAAGTCGTTTATATTTAAAATGCGATTGAGATCGTGTGAGAAATCTGCAATTTCTCAGGCCTAAAACACTTCTAGAGTCACACTAGAGTTCTTCCTTTCCTCTAACATATGACGGCATCTCTTTCGCACTTTACGCCCTTACATTTATTCTGACCTTACAGATTAAATAATGGGGGACTAAATTTTCAATACACTCGAAAGAAATGGTGTTATGCCATTTTGAAAATATTTAATTTGTTTATAAATTGGTTGTGCGACAGCTATTTCGTACAAAATAATGAAAAAGGTTTTTTTAAGTTCATAATATTTTAAATAATATGTGAATTAGCTATGACTGCGCATTTTAAAGCATTTTAGTACATGTCAGGTTGGTTACAGTTGTCAAAATTAACTGGTAAATTTATCAATTTGTCACATTTGATAAAATTGTTTTGGCGCTTCCGTACTCCTTCCATTGATAAAGTAATGTGACAAAATGCTAAATTAACTACTTAGGCCGGGTTTTATAAAGATCCGTTAGACCAAATGTCTAATCAAATTTCAGTAACGCAGTACATTTTTTGACGTAACAAACCGACATAAGGTCTAACGGATCTTTATAAAACTGAGTCTCAGCGTGGCTGTAGCTAACTGCGTGATGTCAGTAAAATTTAATTCCATTGCCGCATATTGACACTAGAACATGAAATGAACTAAATAATTAAGAAATATAATTTGTTTCTTATGTGAGGACAGATATCGTCTTGTACATACGTTGTAAATCGTGTAATCGATCAAATGCCAAAAACTTTTATTAATTTTTAAATACTATAATGTATATTTTTAAACGTTAGTATAATAAGTTTGTTTTAAAACTGGTCGCATGGTGAAATACCGAATTAAAAATGATGTTTTAATGTACCACTTTTCGGAATGTTCGTCTGACTAAAGACAGGCTGTGTCGTCCTAGAGTATGTGTATATTGACTTATCCTGTAATTGATATTATACCTAAATTAACGTTAGTCGATACCCGCCATTGCGTTGCCCAACGACACTGCAAAACGCAAATTAAATTATAAAAATTTAATATTAAACTTTAAAATTAACCATAATTATATCGACACGGGGAAGCGCTTTCATGCTTACATAAAACTTTATTTTGTCGTCTACGTAAAATATAATTTTAAAGATCTATGTTATGAAGTTTCATGTCAACAATAGTTTGAACATATGATTGAAAGTATGATATGGGTTATACACGGATTTAGGTTCGCGTATTTTCTGTGGACATACCAAAAGCTAAGGGCTGCAAAGCTTAATTTTGGATTGGACCAGTAACCCGCATAAAAAGTGTCTCCGTTTCTAAAAACCCTGTAATAAAAACATAGCTAACATGCACGTAAGCCGTTAACTATTGACCACAGGAGGGACGACATTTGTTTTTTCAACTAAGTATGACCCATATATCAGTCAACAACTTGTATGAAAACGCTGGCCCGTATCCTTCTAATGGTAAATTAAAAAAAACAATGAACATAATAAAAGCTTTGAGTAAATTTTTGAAAGCGTTACATTGTATTCATAAGATATTGCGTAGTATTAAGAGTAGCGTAATGTTCACCAAAATAATATCCTATTAATCATAAATCGAATGATCTGTAATGCCTTAGCATTGAGAAATGTGCATTTTATTTTACTCGAATATAACGTTATGTTTATTTACTCTACAGTATTTAACTCTCTTGAATAAATGATAAACTAGTATTTTAATGTTGATAGCCATTTTGTCGAAGAATTTTGGTCGTTTTTACAAAAAAAATGTCCTATATGAAAACCGAAATTTTAGATCTACAAAGTTATCTCTTTATTTGAAAACGCGATTTCTTTATCCTCGAAAGGCCCCGCGTCCTTCTAAAAGAACAAATTTTAGGTAGTACTTCAGACCTGGCTCCTATTTCACCAAAGGACAGGCGCGACAATTGTCAAAAAACATTACAGTTGTAGTTGGTGAAACAGTTTTCACATGTAAATTGTCGATTTGTCAGCCTACTTGGTGAAATAGGGGCCTGGCATTGTGATCGCATAGCAAAAATAACTGCCGAATGTATTTCCTATGTACATATTGGATACGTTACAGACCGTGACATACTGAACAAAATATACTGACTAAAGAAGTCACATAAAATCATAAAGTAACGACTGGGTCTGAAGTACTATTCCTAGTATGTACTTCCTGTAGTACACTAGGCGGTTACGACTACTTCAGGTGAAGGTCACGAGGTTGTTCAAACATTTTGCGATATGTAAATAGCCTGAAGTACTATTCCTAGTATGTACTTCCTGTAGTACACTAGGCGGTTAGGACTACTTCAGGTGAAGGTTACGAGGTTGTTCAAACATTTTGCGATATGTAAATGACTTTTGAAGAAGTAGTAATTCGTAGTTTTATTTGCTTCGCTCATAGATGGATCATGATCATCATGATATCGTCGGTTGACAAGCAAAACTCACTAAGTGACAAATACCTACTTAAAATAAAGCTCATATCTCAGCATCCTTTCAGTACTGAGATACGAGGTTTCGAAGAGTAGTGACAGATTTGATAGTGAGTTTGGGTTGTCAACCGACGATATATGACGATTATGTTTCGACTTTAAATTTTTCGACAAAATGCCATAACGTATAATATTATCTGGTATAAGGTTATTTGTCCAAATGTAATACCACTCCTAGCGTTCATGATGTCCGTAGCGTTCCCGGAACTCACGTAGAAAGAAATCACATTTGTTTCTCCTTGTTTTCAAAACCCTGTATTGGATAGACCCCTTAGCGGATTAGTGAAATTTTGACAGATAATAGTTGTCTGTAATGTGTCGCAAATGGTTGAACGTTGTGGTTTTAAAATGTCAAAAATCATTACTCCATGGAGTTGCTTTGTGTAAGCTCGAAAGCGCTTTATTTCAGCGAGTTTGCTTGATGAGATATTTGTAGAAGAGGGTGACCGCAAAAACTAATTTGAGCCCATATTTTATCAGAAAATAATATTACTAATTGAACATGTGAGTAATGATGATTGTTATAAGAATTGTAAGTTTTGTTTTTTATTTTAATTTAATTTTATTTTAATCAGTATTGTAGGCAGGGTTGCCTATGTTATTTTGATGTTGAAACATTTATATTCATTTATGTATTATTTGTATTATTTTAAAGCAGATGAATATTCTCTGTCAAACCTCTATGAAAATATAAAAAAAAACAAAATGATATCATTGAAAAAGGCTGAGGACACAATTTTTAAGATATACAATGTTTCTAAACAGGGTAATTTCATTTACTGTTGTGTCATTTTGAATAGTGAAGTTGTTATTCGATTTTTACTCTTCTCTAATAAATAACAAGACGCAATTTCGTAGGAACACTGTGTTGGTTGACGTTTAAAAAAAACGAAAGTTTTTCTAATTGCTTGCAAAAACGCGTATTGTAAAAAAAAAGAGATTTTAATCTGTGTAGCTGAACGTATAAACATGTAATCGAAATTCTAATATTAACGCTATTACATTATTTCCTTTCGCAATTGTTATTATTAATGATAGATTAAATTTAATATTAATGATATTATTTCATAGGTAAATTAATACATAGTTTTTAGGTAAAAATATAAATGTTTTATAGTGACTCACTATTTATTTGTACATGTAAATCTGTTTATCACATAATATATAGATAGTATTAACGTAGACCGAATGATCTGTTGGTATTTGGAAAGTGTAATATAGTTATTAGGTGTAAATTAAGTGTTATTTTCCACAATTCGCAAACAAGATGTTATCTGTGGTTACAGTATATAGATACATTGTCGTGTAATAGTTATGATGAAATAGAACAATTGTATACAAAACTGATTTCTTATAGGCGAAATAATTCGGAATTAAATAGAATGGAAAGAGAGGAAAATAGCGAAGAAATTATCCATGGAAGGTGGCTCGCTTTTTTAGTTTTTACCCACCGACCGTAGATTTGGAGTGCCAATGTGTACGATTTAGTCCACTGTATGTATGTCTTACCGCACCGTTGATACCAGTTTTCTACTAGAACTCAATGTACTAGCTTTTGACTGCGACTTGAATTTCAGGCGTATTCTTATCGCTCTCCCATACAAACTTAAACCCTCTGCGATTAAAATCTTATGTCGTTTTAAATCTCCATGCAATATATATGTCACAAAGTGACAATGTATGACACCTTAATGTATGACAGAGTTGAAAATTGCGAGTAACTTTTTTGGCCGCTTTAGCGCGCTTACTTCGCGTTATGCAAACTCGACCCTTTTGTCAAGGCATTAGAGTGAAAATTAGGATATTTTATAACACCCGGAAGTACTTTACGCTTACGTACGCGTTTGTTATTAAGGCCATGTTCACAAATTTTGGCACTTATTTCGCATCAAAATCAAAATCAAACATTTATTCTGCAAATAGGCCACAAGGGCACTTTTACATGTCAAAATATTAATTTACAATTTAAGAAAGTCTGACTATAATAAGTAATACATTTTTCATGTCAAAATATTAATTTACACTTCAAGAAGGAATAATAATTTCGAGTTTACAATTATAACAAAATTAATGTCATACAGTGAAGATAAACTTGCAAAGTTATCTATTACAAATACTACAACATCAGTAAAGTTAGAGATGTATAAGGTCTCAAGATTAAACAAGGAGTATAATGAAATTAATATAATATCCCAGAGATGTACATGGTCTCTGAGCGTCAAAATTAGAATTAATTTAATATTGTTAGAGATGTATATGGTCTCTAAGTCACTGATAATAAAAACAAATCCACAACAGGGTGATGTCTCTCGTCAATCCCCTATAAAAAACACTAGTATTAACGTAGTCACTATGTCCTAGCAAGCATGAACAGACCGGACTCCACAAACAGCACCCGATCACGAGTATGACACGTATCTCAGCCATCATCGATATATTAAATGTTGACTTCACTACCATCAAATACGTACAATGTACAATGCGTAAAGTACTTCCGGGTGTTATAAAATATCCTAACTTTCACTCGATGCGGAATAAGTGCCAAAATATGTGAACATGGCCTTAATAACAAAAGCGTACGTAAGCGTAAAGTACGTCCGGGTGTTATAAAATATCCTAACTTTCACTCGATGCGGAATAAGTGCCAAAATATGTGAACATGGCCTTAATAACAAAAGTGTAAGAGCGAATATATATTTTGATCATTTTGTTTTTTTTTATTCTGCGTATTGATCTGATATATTTCATTTTGGTAAAGTGCAGTAATTAATGACTGACTGTCATGTGGAAAACTGGTGTCATGGGCGGACCGCGAGCCATTTTCTATTGGTACACGAGAAACTGTTGTACTCCCCTCGTAGGATATTAAATTATATTATTGTTTTAGGTTACGCTGCGTTTGTTTTAGTATTACGGGCTCGGAAAATTCAAAACGCTTAACCGTTTTTCATTATCACCATAGTTTACAGGAGGAATATTTATTAAATGTTCAATACACATAAAATACATCAAAAATCTGTATCTTAGTTTATTTGTCACTAGCGACCCGCCCCGGCTTCGCAGGGGTGCACTATTTAATGGATGTCATTATACATATAAACCTTCCTCTTCAATCACTCTATCTATTAAAAAAACAGCATCAAAATCCGTTGCGTAGTTTTAAAGATTTAAGCATACATAGGGATATAGGGACAGAGAAAGCGACTTTGTTTTATACTATGTAGTGATGAGTTTGTAATAGTACATTACTTACCAAGGGCGGTAAAACAAAGAATGCCTCAGATAGCAGGTATTTTGCCCGAGCCGAAGGCAAGGGCGATAAATATGCGATCCGAGGCTTTCTTTATTACCACCCATGGTAAATACAAAATTTTATGACACTACCTGACTAGGAAGTGGGATTTTCCGCGCCCGGAGCGTGCGGTAATTGCCACTCTATGGCCAGGTGTGACATAAAATGTATTATTCTAGAAAATTAGCTATTTTATATCCATGAGGATACATATTAATGATACATATAGTATTAAAGAAAGATCTGAAAGGCCTAAGAAGGGATTATTGCAATGAGAACTAGAATGTTCGTTATATAATTATATTGTACTTCGGTTTGCCACCTACACATTTAGATATATAATGTTGCACCGTCTCCGCTACCCAAAGGTTGTTTGGAAGAGATCGCTCTTTAGCGATAAATACTGTACTGTGTTATTTTTTGAGGAGTGCAATAAAGAGTATTTGTATTGTATTGTATATTTTAAAAAAATTAAGCTAAACGTCCCACTGACCGAATAATGCCACTTAAAATATTATCTCATTATAATGGAGATGAGCAATGTTTCAACTATTGAGCCTTAAAGTGTCAAACATTGGGTCATGGTTGGGCTTAATGTTGGACGAAGTTTGTTGCGGATACGCATTTTGGACGAAATCTGTGTAGTGGATACTTTCTGCATTTATTTATTTAAAGAACCTAAAATTGACATTCATATTACACCATCTCTGTTGTTTCGTAGCATATTGAAGGATGGATATATATACAGAGAGCCTTCTCCGAACTACGGAATCCGAACTTCGTATCGTGCCGTCCCTTTCACCCATATAGTGTATAACACGAGAGTGAAAGGGACGGCACTATACGAACTTCGGATTTCGAAGTTTGGAGTAGGTGATTCGGGAGACGTGAGCAGGATCGTAGGTAATTTGTCACATTGAGTGAGATACGATGTTTCGAAAGTAACCAGCGTCTGAATGACATTCGATTTGACATGTATCATCGATAAATGGAAAAGTATCGTCATAAATAATTTAAAACTTAATTTTGCAACACAAAAAAAGGACCTTAATTTCACTAATACTGGTACGAGACAGTAGCTTATAATTAGGCTTGGGTCTTTTGGATGCTCGCCGTGGTTCTAGAATCCACGGAGTCGCCATTATGTTAAATATATGTTTTTCGAAGTCACGTCATCATATAAATGGATATCAGTAAATCATATATATGCATATCGCGTCACCTGTGAACTGTGACTTGTGTGTGTAATAGATTTATGATAAACTAATTGCAGTCATAATAACGTGGTTATATTACAGCATAAATCATGACATCTAATTTAATGTTTTATTTGTACACTTTGACTTTAACTTGGAAAAAATTTTTTAACATAATGGCGACTCCGTGGATTCTAGAATCACGGCGAGCATCCAAAGTCCCAAGCCTACTTATAATTTACTGAATTCGTCCTGCTCACGGCTCCCGAATCATCCTGTATATCAACTTTCAAGTTAAATAATAGCTTTTTATTGGTAACGATGCAATGGTTCGCACATATGCGTAAGTATATAGTATACATTTGTTGTAAGGAAGAATTCAGTAGATCAAAAGTTGAATTGAATATAAATAGAATGATTTGAAGAATTGATGGCCATAACTCAGAGTTGTCAACGATGCATCAGCAAACGCAGCGTAGCCTACATATGTGTACGTAATCTTCCATTAGGTGCGTAGTCGCTGTGAGCTACCGTATGCATTACAATAAATATATAAATATCGATTTAAATATTAAAAGCTTTTTATTTTGTATCCATTAACACCTATATAATTAGTGAGATGGGCCATTCACCCATCTTTTACAGCAATAACTTAGTATTTAAGTATTTTTACCTGTAAATTCCTTTTATTAGGTTCAGGTACTATTTCGAAATCCTATTTTGGTACACTAATTCAATACATATCATTTTTTTATAGGAAAATTGGTCATGAAAAAGTAGAATGACCCAAGTAATTCATCTTAATAGTGTTTGTTTTCGTTCAGTTTCTCTGCACCTTTAGAAGTATTTTCACATTTATTTACGTTTTTTTTGTTTTTTTTTTTTTCATTTATATACTCGCGGTAAAATATATTGAGAATACTAAGGCCGGGTTTTATAAAGATCCGTTAGACCAAATGTCAGTAACTCAGTACATTTTTGATATAACAAACCGACATAAGGTCTAACGGATCTTTATAAAATCGAGCCTTAATCGACAAAAATACCCTGTACCTAGTACTTGATTCTGGAACGTAATCAAAAAAATCTTGATAATCTGTTCAGAATTGCTACCTATAGAGATCAGTCCGACATCCACCGGACAGACATACAAAAGATTAATGCCCAAGCTGAAGCGATCAAAACGTCGAACCAAAAAAAAAGATTTGAATAATACAAGAAAATGTTCTTGTCTAGTCGAATTCAACCGCGTACTAAGGGTGGGTTGCACCAAACCATCTGTAATCGTAAGCGGTGTTCGTTAAAATCTGATTGTATCGAAAGTTTGACAAGTTTCTATGGGATGACAGCTGCCGGCGCCATATTTGACGGTGACCGGCTTGTGATCGTATGTTGGTGCAACCGACCTTAAGTCGAAACATGTCATATTCGATGTTACATACGTGTGGGTGATGTTTCATTAAGTATATCAATATAATAGTGCAAAGTGTAATGTAAAAAAAACCGGCCAATTGCGAGTCGGACTCGCGCACGAAGGGTTCCGTACCACTATACGACAAAAAAATCACGTTTGTAGTATGGGAGTCCCCTAAATATTTAGTTTATTCTGTTTTTTTAGTACTTGTTGTTATAGCGGCAACAGAAATACACCATCTGTGAAAATTTCAACTGTAACCACCACGGTTCATGTATCTCATGAGATACAGCCTGGTGAAGGAGGGACAGACGGACGGACAGACAGGCGGACAACGGAGGCTTAGTAATAGGGTCCCGTTTGACGCTTTGGGTACGGAATCCTAAAGAGGGTCTATCGGACTTAAACCTTTTGGTTTGACATTAAAATTGCATTTTTGGGCTTCATACAGAAGCTAATGTCAAACCAAAACTCTCTTTCACGTACGTCAAACTTACACAATTAAGTGCTTACCATCAGGTGGACCATATGCTTGTTTGCCATCGGCGTTGTATTAAAAAAAATAAGTCAAAATCATAACAATGGAAAGTACGTTTGTTTGCTTTAAATAAAAGAAATATTTGCTTTGAGTTGAGTCAGATAGACCACCCGAAACAAACTTAGTAGGTATCGTAACTTTAACATTTAATTCCTTAGACATAAGGGTCAATATCCATGTATTAAACTACACGCACATGTCTGGTAGAAATTCACCTTAAAGCAGTAGTTACATACGAGGGATAATATAATTTTTTAGTCAGCAACGAACAGGGGAGGGAGAGGCAAGGATTTTTACTTAACCTTAATGCGTTTCCCAACATTACCGCCATTTCCTTATCCTGCAGGACCCTCGCGTGAGCCGGGGATCGTAAACAACCTGGCACCGGCTGTCAACTCATTAGTGCTAGTGGTTGCGAGGTAGGGTTGCCAGGGGAAATAACCAAAAATATTTGTTGCTTCGTGTTATCCATATCTATCTTGATAGAAACCTAAGAAACCAACACATCTACATCAACTCGGACAGCCAGGCTGGCCTGCTTTCACTAGCATCTCTAGAGTGTAACTAAAATAGTCCAGAACTGTAAAGGTAACCTTAACGACCTGGCAAAATCCAATAAAGTAATACTTAGATGGGTACCGGGTCACTCCGATATTGACGGAAACGAGGTAGCAGACAAACTCGCTAGGAAGGGTGCAGATACACCTTTCATCGGCCCAGAACCTTTCTGTGGGATCACCAAACAAAGTAAGTTCTCTGCTAAGCAACAAATCGGAAGCTATAGAATTGTGGAAGTTCACTAAAGGACTAACAATCAAAAGCTTTAATAAAAGGCTACAATGCCAAGTTGTCTAAAGACACAAAACCAGCGCAGTGACAAGAATACTTTGTGGTCACTGCAAATTCAACAAACATCTAACATAAATGGGCATAAAACAAAGCGCAGCATGCAGATTCTGCCAAGAGTCGGAGGAAACTGCCATCCATATCCTCTGCTCCTGTGGACCACTTATGCGCAAAAGAAGTAGATACTAGGGAGGCACATCATGCCCCCAAATCACAACAGATTGCGACCCAAAGAATCTGGAAATTCTTGGAAGCAACGGGTATAAGCAAAGAACTTTAAGGGCTGCCACAATAGATCAATACTGGTCGAGGCGGCAACGAAGGCCCACAACTAACAATAATAATAATAATATCCATATCTACGTAAAAATTAGGAATCGACTTATGAATATAAGTAGCTAATGAAAATTAGAATCACTTTGTGTCTTAGAAATACAACGACGAAATAGTACATTACTTACCAAGGGCGGTAAAACAAAGAATGTCTCAGATCGCAGGTATTTGACGCCCGAGCCGAAGGCAAGGGCGATAATTATGCGATCTGAGGCTTTCTTAATTACCGCCCGAGGTAAGTACAAAATTTTATGTCGCCCCCTGGCCAGGAAGTGGGATTTTCCGCGCGCGGAGCGTGCGGTAATTGCCACTTTATGGCCAGGTGTGACATAAATCGCTTTATTCTTACCAACAGTCACAAAATGCCCGTACACGGAAACTGCAGTGTACTTGCGAAATCTATTCGACTGAGTGTTTGAAACAGTTCGAAAGTACTGTAGCAGACATAAATGGAAAATCCCGGCCATCTGACAACCTTATTTCAGGATATTCGCAACGCCTTACCTAAATTCAAGAACTAATACTTGACTTCTGTCTAGCCATAGTTGTAATGGGTCTCGGGGTCTAGATATACTGGAGTCGAGTCAAATCAGATGGAGATCTGTGAATCGCATGTCAGGGCTGTTGCTGTATACGGGCGAAAGTTTTTCAAGAATCAATTTCACTTACGTCCTTCTAGAAAGTTGTTTGTGTTTGTGGGTTTGAATGAAATAGGGGAATATAATGAGTTTTGTTTCCTTGTCGGAATTATGAAGACGGTTTTTTAAGTACTACCTACTTAACGAACGTGTTTACATTACAGATATATTAGGGGACAGGTCTTATAAGTTTTTAAATGTTTAGGTTTCAAATTATACGACCGCTTTAGCTTAGTTGGTGGTGACCCTGCCTTCGAAGCTGGAGGTCCCGGGTTCGAATCCCGGTCAGGGCATTTATTTGTGTGATGAACACGAATATTTGTTCCTGAGTCTTGGATGTTTTCTGTATTTAGGTATCTATTTATCCATATATCGTCGCTTAGTACCCATAGTACAAGCTTTGCTCAGTTTGGGACTAGGTTGATTTGTGTAAGATTGTCCACAAATATTTATTTATTAATTTATTATGACAAAAGTATTGATAATGTAGTATCGATAAGTATGATAGACGAGGGGACGGAAGCGATTGGGTCATGCGCCACAAACTAGCCCCAGTGCCTCGAAGACTGGTAAAAATGGCTAAAACTACGCATAATGGGGCCCTTAGTGCACAATAAATTGCCAGTAAGCATAATAAACTCCCCTAGTTTCATCAATTTCAAACATAAACTTAAAGCTTTGCTTGTTGAGCACTCGTTCTATAATATAGAAAAATTATTAAATTTGAAATTATGTAATTTCTCGCTCATGAACAGAGCTCGGAATAGGTAGTGCCTATTTACCTAAACTTCGCGGGAGGACGTAATTAAGAGTGGTTACAAGCACCAAAAATAATTATTTCTTTTTAATGAATGCGGGATTTCCCGGGATTTACTGTATTATTCTAGAGGCTTAATACATTTGGCTTTACTTATAAATCTTGTTATATTGCATATTATTTGTTTAATTACCTTGAAATAACAATCAGTCATTAAAAATATAATATCGATCAAATGGAATCAAAAGGATTCCGAAATTTGATAGTTTTTAGTTGACCTGTGTCCAGCATTAGGGCGTATACAGATTAGTGATGAGACAGAACTATGATATGGTATAGAAGATATCGTACAGATGTATTCTAATTTATTTATAATATGATGGTATACATGTACTTATATATTAAATAAAACTATTTTTCAACCGATTATATCGCGTATAATGAATTTAAAATACATTCCGTGACCACGAGTGCTGTAAAGGATTCGAAACGTCGGAATGAATGTCGGAATTTTCTATATGATATCATAGTTCTGTCTCATCACCAATCTATATACGCCCTAATGCTGGACACAGGTCCCCTCACATGGAAGAAAGGAGCATAATTCTGTCTAATGTCTAAGTCAACTAAAAACTATCAAATTTCGGAATGTTTTGATTCCATTTGATCCATATTATATTTTTAATGACTGATTGTTATTTCAGGGTAATTAAACAAATAATATGCAATATAACAAGATTTATAAGTAAAGCCAAATGTATTAAGCCTCTAGAATAACACAGTAAATCCCGGGAAATCCCGCATTCATTAAAAAGAAATAATTATTTTCGGTGCTTGTAACCACTCTTAGTTACGTCCTCCCGCGAAGTTTAGGTAAATAGGCACTACCTATTCCGAGCTCTGCTCATGAATGTGTGCAATTGATTTTGATGTTAAGTGTTCAAATACCTTTGTAATATAATAATAATAATTTCGCCCGGGCCGCCGACTCTGCCGCGGATCTCATGGTGTGACTTAAATGGGACGGGGCAAATGTGCTCACACACGTAGCGTCCCATAAGAGACACCGACCCTTCTGCCACGGAACCAATGTCAGACTGCCTGGCCTTTCCATCAGTAAAGAAAATATTAAATTATTCGGGAAATATTAAATGGACCGCAACCGAACTTTGTATAGAATGACACAATAATTGAGGAAAAGATGTCAAAGAATATACTGAACAAAATAATAGTTCAATTAACGCGGTTAACTGGGTCATACGCGGATTTAGGTTAGCGTCTTTTCTGTGGACATACCAAAAGTTAAGGGCTACAAAGCTTAATTTTGGATTGGACCAGTAACCCGCATACAGTGTCTCCGTTTCTACAAATCCCTGTAATAAAAACATAGCTAACATGCACGTAAGCCGTTAACTATTGACCACAGGAGGGAAGACTTTTGTTTTTTCAACTAAGTATGACCCAACTGGATTATTATTTTATGTCGTTTACAATTTTACCACTGTCTTGTGTCTCGAATAGGTTATTACTTAATTACGCCGAATTTACGATATTCAAATTTGGTTGTAGGTAACTAAATTGCTGTAGTGTTTTTAGTACAAATTACTTTGAGTAATTGTAGTAAGAGTAATTACCTTCATTGAAATAAGTACCGTAAAATAATAATAATAATAAATAATACATATTTTTGGATAGTGAATCTTATTAAATATTTTTGGACAATCTTACACAAATCAACCTAGTCCCAAACTAAGCAAAGTTTGTACTATGGGTACCAAGTGACGATATACATACTTATATGGATGGGTGTCTATTATTTTATCGAAATATCTTACATCGATTTTCATTTCACCGAAAACTGTTCAACGAATTTCATTAGGGTTTTTTTTCTAATCACATAATCATCAATTCATTCCATTTTATATAATCGAACCACTTTTCATCGTTAATCGTTTCGAATCCGTCTCTAATCGTATCGTAACGGTACATCGAATTTACCTTTCATCGAAATTCATAGTATTAATTTAACGAAACTTGATTCACAGATAGTACGTTCCATATAGTATTCTTTCCAAGAACAATGTTTCATCGAACAACCAAGCAAGCATGATTTTTCAAGGCGTATAATCTTTCTGGTCTTATATAAAAAAAATAACCTCGAAGATTAAGACGGGAGCTAAGCTCCCGTCTTAATCTTCTAACCTATCCGCATTACAGTCGGTTTTGCCCTAACTGGTCTTTTGTACATTTTAGGTTTTGGGTATTTTTGTTTTTGTGTATTTTTGTTTATGAGTACTTTTACAGAGTACACCAAGAATCTGAGAAAAAAAATTTTTTAGACTTATATCAAGAATAGTAAACAGTGGTGAAATGATGTTCTAGGTAATAAGATTTTTGGGAACTGAAACCTTCGTTAAACCAAAATTATACTAAAGGCCATTCGATGAACGACTACGTCGATGAACAAATAAAATACTGAATTAAAATTCGATGAGTTGATTCCTGTGTAAAAGGTAATTCGAGCAAATGTTTGAGCGATCTAACGAAGTTCGATGAATGATTCCTAAGTGATAATAAAATTCTGCGAATAGTGTTATGGGAAATGATAATCGATGTAACGATTTTTGGTAAAATGATGGATCCCCTATATGGATAAATAGATACCTGTTTATCACCGCCTGTCAAACGATACAACATTAATCTAGTCTTGACAATTATTTGATACAGAGAACAATAGAATAAATGAACCGTGATCTCGCACGCAGCCTAAAACGGGAATCTAACCTACGCCTCTGGTTTGCTAGTAGAAAACAACAAAGGAATTATTCGTGTTCATCACACAAAAAAATGCCCTGACCGGGATTCGAACCCGGAACCTTCAGCTTCGAAGGCAGGGTCACTACCAACTAGGCTAAAGCGGTCGTCGAAATGGGGCTTTTTGGCACAATTTTTAGACTAAAACATCAATAAATCCATATTTTACATGTTTATCAAACGTTTAATATTTTTAATAGATAAAACGAATGATGCTTTATCATTCTACATAATGTACGTGTCTTAATTGTTAATACACAGCGAGTATTTTTTTTTAAAGAGGTGTTCCAAATAACCTCAAGTTTGGGGTATTGTGGAAATCAATGGGTTTCAAACTGGTTTTGGCTGAATTTTGACGCTTGTGTTATTTAAATCATAATTAGGACTATTTGAGACGCTTTAGGAACGACCTCCGAAGGTATAAAAAGTAGAGTAACCACATTTTCAGTATAGTTTTTGGGACAAAAAATCACAAAGTTGCAGTTACAAAAACAATATTTACTAAAATCTTTTATACCTGTAACATACGTCTAAGGAACGGTAGTTACATTTATAATAACTCAAAATGTGCTCATCTATACAAACATAAAATTTACGTCATTAATAACAGTGCATCAACAATATAAAAAAAAAACTTCTGATAATCCAAAAAGGATCTAAAAGTCCTGATCACTAAGGGTCGGTTGCACCAACACACGATCACAGGCCGGTCATCGTCAAATATAGCGCCGGCAGCTGTCATCCCATAGAAACTTGTCAAACTTTCCATAAATTCAGATTTTAACGAATACGATTACAGACGGTTTGGTGCAACCCACTCTTAGTAACTTCATGTATCGAATGAAGGCTCTCCTCAGCAGGCGTGAATAGAGTTGGGGGTCCTGCTTTATCTTGGGTGTTATTCAACGTACTCTTGGATATGTTATGTTTCTAGCCAACTTTTTCCAAAGATATGCCAGCTGCCAGCAGCCTAGCATTAGCCTATGCTAAATGACATGTAGGGTTGTTTTTTTCCGATAATTACGGTGCGTACGGACTGGCACGGCTGTACTTTCTCACCATTGTCCTGTTAGAAAAGAAACAGATAGTCAACCTATCTTTAGAGTACTGTAAGTGGGGTATTTGGTACTAGTAACCAAATAACCCCAAAAGCCGTCTCAAATAGCCTCGTTTAAGAAAATCGTTAAAATAAAATTCAAAATAAACAGCTAATATTATGTGACAACTTAAAAACTCCCGAAAATGTGTACTTTTAGGTATATATAGAAAAAAGACTTACCCGACAAATATCCAACTTCTGGACAGAAGTAGGACGGTATTCAATTGCACTGATTTTCCACCGACACAATCAAGATTTTTTAAACAAGTGTGTGCACTCCTTGGCTTTGTTGCAACCACCAACCATCCAACCAACTTTACATGCGACTTAGGATTGTCAGACAAATATCTATGTTTCTACCATTCCCATGACAAAAAATATATTAACTCATAACTTATATTTTTTTAAATTCCAAATAGCCTCGCAGGTCTTAATTAGCCCCATTTTACGGTAACCATTTTTTACCACTTTTAACGCACTCCTATCGCTTAATTGGGCCCGGCCTATAAGGCCACAGTTAAGTTAAAAAATGAAACACTTAAGTATTATATTTCCACGAAGACTTCAATCATTCACCCCCCTTGGCAAAGTCAATAAGGCGATATTGTTTCAACGATGCAATGAGAAATCGCCCTTATTGACATTTACAATGAGGTATCTTACAGTGACACAAATTAAATTATTTAATATACCTTCTTATTATATTATAAAACGTTCCTTTTTTACGTTTTTGGTACTGAACCCTAAAAATGATGGGTACTTAGAATACCTGTGTCCGTGGTATTAGGAAAATAACGTTAGGTAGGTATTTTAAGCTGTTTTGGAACCGGAGAAATACTGGCTGAATTTCTATACTACATTAGATTAAGCCGTGGTCTCCCGGCGAAAAAAAAAACAATAGCATTCTTATGTAATGAGCCCGGAGATCCCCGGGACCGGTAGACGACGTGTATCGTAATTACCTAAAGTTTTCCGTAGTTTGTATGTATATTGAAGCATAGTTATCAAGTTTATGCACGTTTTGCCCTATAAACTTAAATGTTGTATGTACTTACTAGTCAAAGTAGGTAGATTCTTAACAAAGTTTTTCGTTTATCCTCAATATATTTGGGATTTACTAAAAATAGGTTAGACGAGCTCAAACAAGGGCTAGGAACTCAAACAAGCCTGACAGCTCGCTCCCATCGATTTCCCAAAGCGCATGTCTGCTTTCCCGCCATTTCGTCAGTACCGCACCGCTCGGCGATCGTCGCGCGCGGATCCCGTGCCAGAATTTAAAAAATATAATTAAAAACATTCCACTTAAACCTCTGTGGGTGCGCGTTCGTTTTTTAATATTTTTTCAGCCAGTGTTTTCACAGTTTGGTTAGGATTACGCTTAAATTTGGTATGTTTTATTCAAAATATTATATTTATAAATACTTGGTACATATTTAGTAATCTTGTAATATCATTAAGTATGATTGAATTTTATGAATTATTGTTTCGCTAGATGGCTTCTAAATTAAAAGTAAACTTATTCTTTTTTAATGAGACGAAGGCATTGTCTCCAAACAGCCGGAGACAACTAGGTACAAGTTGACACGTATTGGCCTGAACAATGGGTGTCAAGACTGTCAAGTCAGTAGCCTAGGATATCGCAATAGATTTTACGGATCCTAATTATTGTATTATTGGAGATATTTTTCTACAAAAAGGGTGGATACCTATTTTTGATTAGCTACCCGAGACTAAATTTTTTTAACGAGAGCTTTGGGTCATACTTAGTTGAAAAAACAAAAGTTGTCCCTCCTGTGGTCAATAGTTAACGGCTTATGTGCATGTTAGCTATGTTTCTATTACAGGGATTTACAGAAACGGAGACACTGTTTATGCGGGTTACTGATCCAACCCAAAATTAAGCTTTGTAGCCCTTAACTTTTGGTATGTCCACAGAAAAGACGCGAACCTAAATCCGTGTATGACCCTTTTATATTTTTCCGCTGATTATTATCGTTTATTTATAATTAACGCATGTCAAATGTCAGTTGAGGAGATAATAATAGGCCACTTAGGCCACACATTCACACCCTGTTTCATCACTTCGAAGTATGATTTTCGGGATGAAAGTATTCTATATGTTAATCTAGGCTGTAAACTCGTTTGTTCATCATCCGTTCAGCCGTTTTTGCGTGATTGAGTAACAAACATGTAAACATCCAATCATTTTAACTTTCACACATAAGTAGGATTTTTAGGATGACGTATATATACACCGTGGGATTAATAACCCTAAAGACTTAAACCACGTATTTTTGATGATTGTACGAGTAAATAATGCTATATCAACATGGGTTCAATTATAAATAAATAATAAAAATGATTTATTCGTAAGCTTAAAAACTTTACAATATTCGGGCTGGTGACTCTTTTTAAGCAATCAAGATGCCTGTGTCAAGAGTCACCGCTCTTCATTGAGTTTAACCAATGTACAATAACAACATAGGTGGGATATTGAGATACTTAAGTTAATAGAGGAGGAGGAGAGAGAATGTCCAATTATGTGTCTTAATTAAATTACTATTTAAGTACAAATTAAATCATATTAATTGACCGCTTCTTTGTGAACTAAAGGCTTCAGAGAGTGGGCGAGTTTAATTAATCTCAAGTTGAGAAACAGAGAGCGAGCATTGTCATTTTAGTGACACCAATTTCAAACTATCAGACAGTTATCAGTGAAGGTAAATAGTTTGCACTCTCGCTATTGAGAACAGAACAAAACTTTCGGTAGTGAAACCTTTTTGTATGATAGATACCAAACTTAATTTAGTCAAACTGGTTAACAACCATGCAGTTAGTGCGTCTGCGTGTAAAAGTGGTAGATGACTACGTCACACTAGGGTGTGTTAGAATTGAGATTTTTTAAATTGTGATTTGTTTTAAATACTTAATTAATATCTCCTAAATTACGGGTTTTGGACTTTATGTTATATAACTTTATATACTCTGATTAGGCTCTAAAATCGTTGGTTTAAATCTTTCGGGTTATTAACGTCCACGATGTATATAATAGGTTAAATTATCCTAGATAAGCAGGTATTAGGAAATACAATAGTGTTGTTTAATGATTTAAATAGTTTGTATTTATATATTTCATATGGAGTGAAAATAAAAAATATAAATATTTTTTATAGTTAACAGCCGTGCGGGGGTTGAAAGTCTAAATCTAGAATTTTTTAATTATTTTTCCTGTAATCTACAGAATACACAGCAACTTTTGAGCCCTATTACATTACGGTACTCCGAAATTCGTGATTTTCGACCCACCCTAGCAGGTATATACGTAACTAATGGGAACAGAACAAATTAGGATATCTTATGTCACGCAGTATCAGCCCGTTTTCTGTATTCATGGCACGAATAGGTACCGGGTATAGGCGGGGTGATTCTCATTCCAAAATTTAACATTTTCTTAATTTGTCCTTACCGGGCCCGGATTGTTAGCGACTCGTGAGTGATTATTTCTGACTTTAACTATTTTAACAGTTAGGGATGCAGGCAGAGCCGGATTAAGACTACTTGATGCCCTAAGCAATCCTCGCCTGTGCCCTCCCCGTTCAAGATTAGCTAAAAGTGAATAGTTAACCAAGTGAAACGAAGATCTCCGTTTCAACCTCGACAAAAATGCTTTCGTATGTCCGGACGTTCACCGCTACAGGTCGCAATTTTGTGAGGGTTCGATATTCATACCGATTACTTTTGTCGGGTCAGTTTTTGGAAATTTAAAAATTACTCAGAAATATTTTTAAACGTTTTTGGAGGTCTCACATACAGATAAAACAGGCCGCAATTTTTTTTACTATATACTAATATCCCCTTTCGTGTGTTCATGTGCTAGCAAATTATTTTTGGGTGGTGTTTCTGGTGCCCCCCAAGACGTGGTGCCCTAAGCAATTGCTTAGTCTGCTTAAGGGTTAATCCGGCACTGGATGCAGGTATAGAGTAAACTGGAGTCAACAGTAAGTTTAAATTGCACTCTGAGTTCCTTAACTTTCACTTAACGTTCGGTAAGGACATCAATTAACTTTAACGATGAGAATTACCCAATGATGAGGCATGATATGCTATGGTAATGATAGTAATCGTGAATGAGATGAACATATAACCTGTCACGTCTCAGCAGACTCTCTGTATGCAAATATTATCAACAGTGTACCGTACAGCCATTATTGACGACCGCTTTAGCCTAGTTGGTAGTGACCCTGCCTTCGAAGCTGGAGGTCCCGGGTTTGAATCCCGGTCAGGGTTTTCTATGTATTTAAGTACAAGCTTTGCTTAGTTTGGGACTAGGTTGATTTTTAGGTAGGCTTTATAGGCCGGGCGCAATAAAGCGGCACGACCACGCGTGTGGTTTGGAACACTGGAATACGATTTTTTTTAGGTTCGAATCCTGCTCGGTGCCTAAATTTTTCAATTTTTCCTTTATTCTAAAATACTGGAATACTCTAAGACTTTGCGCTCCAGTGAGATTGGTTGAGCGGTTTCAACCGATCTGAGGTGTGAGTGGAATCGAGCTACTGGGAGTTTTGTCGCTGGTTCACTAAACCTAGCCTAGCTGAGAAGAGTCCAGCAAGAAACTCAGCTAGGCCCGACCTGGGTCGGATTGACTACTCGGTGTGCGGCGGTACCGGGACGAATAGGGACTATATGTGTCAGTGTTGCGATCGCGCGGTGAGTTAGATTTCATAAATTAATAGTTTAATGGATGAATAGTTACAGGCTCAATAAGATCTCGCGATTTCGACGTCTTTAAAGAAAGACGCAACTACCCCATCGCCCACTTTCCCCGTATATGGTATTTAATTCTAACTTGTTAGAGATTATGACACAAGTTATATATATAAATACTTATAGCATTTTGCTTTATTTAAGCCATAATATTTTAAGTTATCAAACTTCAAAAAGCTATAATGTCGACTATTTTGAAAATAACAAAAAATTCTCAGTATAATTTAGCTTTATTATAGTTTAATTTACTTTATTAAGTGATAAATTATTAACATAATTGTCATGTATTTAATTTAAGTACTTATATAATCTAAGCCTTAACATCGATCTTTGGCGACTGTGCGGGGGTCTGAATCTAGATTTTTTAAATTATTTTTTCTGTAATCTACAGAATACACAGCAACTTTTGAGCCCTATTACATTTCGATACTCCAAAATTCGTGAATTTCGACCCACCCTAGTACTTATAACTATGAATCTATTCAGAATTATGATTCTCTTCCAAGCATTCCATTTGTGACGCTTATTAGAAATAAGTACCGAAGTACCCATTGTGTTATTGTACCAGTGTATACAAATAAGGACATAGTTAAATGTATTATTCCAGTTAGAATATTTAATGGAAGTGTAACCAAACATTTAAACGTTACCCGTTGCGGATTAGAACCTTTTTGTCATAAAAATTCTTTTTTTAAATAATAATAATAATAATAATAAATAATAATAATAATAATAATATCGCGGCAGTGAATCGGTTGCTGTCTCAGCATCATGCCGAGGTGTCAGACACCTGCAACGCTGGTTTTCAGACAGCACCGTACGTGATCCACGGACACACACATACGGACACGGACACTGAGAAAGTGGTAATATCCTGTGGATGTCGAATTTTGAGTCTCGAATCGGTTCCAAAATCTTTAATCACAAAATTAATAAAAACGGGTTTTTATTGCTACTCTTTTGTTCCGTATTCTAAATTTTCACAGTGAAAAATTCGTGTTCATCACACAAACGCCCTGACCGGGACCGAACCCAGGACCTCCAGCTTCGTAGGCAGGGTCACTACCAACTAGGCTAAAGCGCAGGCAGGACTTGCGTCATCTAACTTTATGTTCTTATTAATGTATTAGCTTGGTATCTTGTTGGTGTGTCAAATAAAATAAATAAATAAATAAATAAATAAATAAATAAATAAAGCGGTCGTAAAAAAATATTTAATATAGGAACTGTGTCTGCCTAGGGAAGCAATCTTTCGTAACTGTTTCCATTGAAATTATCTGGCACCATCTGAATCTCAAAAGTGTATCACTACATAGTATAAAACAAAGTCGCTTTCTCTGTCCCTATGTCCCTATATCCCTATGTATGCTTAAATCTTTAAAACTACGCAACGGATTTTGATGCGGTTTTTTTAATAGATAGAGTGACTCAAGGGGAAAGTTTATATGTATCAGCATTGCACCCGTGCGAAGCCGGGGCGGGTCGCTGGTACCTACTACATTGATTTTTTTTTTCTTTTTTTTTTTTATTATTTATAACAATAGTATTTATTAATGAAATATACTACATTGATTATGATTAAGAGTTCTTTATCAGTTAAAAAGCGCTCATCTATTTAGGCCATTTTCTGTTTGAATTGACACGTATCTTGACATTTTCTCGATGTTACTGTCTAGAACAGGACTATTATTTATTTATTTATTTATTTAATCTTTATTGCACAAAAGAAACCTTATCGTACAAAAGGCGGACTATCGCGACCTTATGACATAAACTTTTAATGTATTTTAAGAAATTCAAATATCACTCCAAATCGACCATTTTCAAGTTAAAAACTAGTTTTTTTCGCTTAAATTCTACCACACGCAATAAAATAAAAAAATGGCTATTTTACTATCTAAAACTTTAATGAAATCATCGTAGCTTTTAATCACTTTATTGGTATTATCAATACTTTTGTCATAATTTGAAATCAGGCATCTTAACCACAGTTTTTTTATTCATATCGAAACTAACGTAAATCTATGCTATAGGCCGCAAAAGTAATGTATAAGTAGAAATGAATTCTTGTCGTTATAGTATTAACACATTTTTAATACTGTTGTTTCTAACATTGTCATTGTATCACACTTGCTACTTTTAAATTTAGTTATACTTCACACATTACGCACGCGCAGTTTAAGTAACTGTTACACTACTCGTAGAAATAAGTATGCATGTATATAATCTTAAGCATTGGTGTAAACATTTGTTGGTAAACCTTGATTAAATAAATAAATAAATATCGTTTCTTGGCTGATGGCTGTGGTAATTGTCTGAGGTCCAGCGCCAACCTTAATCTTGCTCTACCGTCTAACAAGACGCGAATATTTTTTTTGAACCTGACTGGCTTTATAGGCCGGGCCCAATAAAACGATAGGAGTGCGCGGTTGGAGTAGTCTGGGGAAAATCTTCGACGCGAATATACTCTAGATCTTTTACGGTGCGCGCTGTGAAATTGTGGAACGAGTAACTCGTACCTACTCTTGTCAATAAAACAGTCCCAGTCTGTGTCCCATCACTCAAGAGAAATATGAACAAATTGTGGTTCTCCAACGACTTGTGATTTGGTTGAATACTATATTTATTTATGTGTATTATTTTGAATACCTAAGCATACAATTATTTATTTATTTGATTCAGATTCAGGTCCATATAAAAGTTAGTACAGTTGGCTTAGTAAGGGTTAGTACATTTTTTTTCATATATAAAGCCAGTGAGGTTAAAAAAAGACTATTGACACCTGAATACATAAGAATGTACATTACGTCCTCTTATTAAGGTCTATTATATAACTACAGTATTACCTATAGCTTCGTAACTTCGAGATAAAAAGCGGACGGCACGTTTGGAGTTAATTTTCACGACGAACTCGCGAATTACGCTGTCAAGAAGTTTTAGGTTGAATGGTCTTTAAGTAATAAGTAATAAAGTTGTGTTCTTTGTGGCATTTTCAAGTCAAAGGACCTGTCGGTCGGGCTCACAAGGGGCTTAACACCCTGGTACCCAGTCGCTTTAACGTCGTGTATATTTTAAGTTTGTCATACTCACTTATAACACACACACACGCACACACATACACGCGCACACAAAGTTTGATTACCTATATATTATTTTTTCTCTTAAATTTTCTTGCAGTCATCTCTTTTCGTCGTTAACAACCAACTTCTGTGCCTTTACCATGAGTTTGCATGACCGCACTCGCTAGCGACTGCGTAAACGATTTAGTATGCCGATTCTTAGTTCTATTGCGTAACCGCCAGAGGCGCTGTACTTTTGCCCATACAATTTTTTACGCAGTCTCTAGCGAGTACGGTCATGTAAACTCATGGTAAAGGCACTGTCATGTCTGTCACTTATGTTTAGTCATAAGGAAGGTTAGCAGTTACTTGTAGCACAGGTTGTGTTTTATACCTTTTACGAAAAAAAAATCTTCTACTTTTTTCTAATCAGAACACGATACCGAATATGCCCGTAAACGGATCCTCACTAGTTTTGTTACATCCTGTATTACTAGTTTTTTTATCATTTCCAAAGTCTGACATTATAAAAATGATCAATTATGAATATCGAACCTGCTAACGTGCTAACAAAATTTCACGAGAAGCGGTTGAGAAATACGACCTGTAGAGGACAACAAACCGAAATTCGGATGCAGAAACTTACAAAATCTTTGAAATAAAAATTTATTTTGAAAATTTCCAAAAACCGTATCGGTAAAAAAAAATCTATATAACTATCGAACCTGCTCACGAAACTTCACGAGAATCGGTTGAGAATTGCGACCTGTAGACGAGAACAAAATGAAATCCGGACATACGCAAGCATTTTTGTCGAAACTGAAGCAGAGACCTTCTTTTCACTCGGTCAATTAAAATAAAGTAAATTCAACTGATATAACAAATTAATTCAAAAGTGACAACCCTAGCAGTTTGGAATCGATTTTTGCAGTTCGTACGGAAAAACCAAAAATACTATAACATTGCCCATTCAAATTGCGCAAGAATTGTAGTAGTTAACAACAAAAATACAATACAATACAAATACTCTTTATTGCGCACCTCAATAAAAATACAAAGCAGGTCAGAAAAATAGCATAGCGAGATATAAGCAGAGGTAGAGAAATTAAGAAATCTTTTCATACATTTTTTGTTTTCATTTACAACGAACAAAAAATTAAATTTAATTTCGTCTAAAAATAATCACCATGTGCATTTAACTGACAAGACGTTTAACACTATCTGTTATTTCTCTTATGTCAATCATTGCTTGTACATTACTTACCAAGGGCGGTAAAACAAAGAATGTCTCAGATCGCAGGTATTTGACGCCCGAGCCGAAGGCAAGGGCGATAATTATGCGATCTGAGGCTTTCTCAATTACCGCCCGAGGTAAGTACAAAATTTTATGTCACCCTCTAGCCAGGAAGTGGGATTTTCCGCGCGCGGAGCGTGCGGTAATTGCCACTTTATGGCCAGGTGTAACATAAACGTCATTATGGTTCGGCGGGAAAACTGAAAATGTTATTAGGATGGGAATTGGGTCTGTCGTGTTAAAACTAGTCAAGAAAATCCGCACATTAGGTTAGTTAACTAATACTAGCCTTTGATAATGGCAAGCGACACAATCAGACGGAAAATAACATGACATTGACAATCAAGTATTTGATTTATCGACGTGAAGTGGCCAGTTACAGTTAAGTGGTCTGTTCAATGAGTTCTCATTTAATAATCACATTAAGGGGTTTTTACGTAGCAAATTTGTTTTTCAGTTTTCTCCAAAAAAACATTATAAAAGCTATAATGTTTCATACTTAAATATACTCCAGGAACCGAGTACTATTAGCTGTAAAAAAATCTGCAACTAATAAATTAACACATTATATAAGTAAAACTAAAAGATAAAAAATAAAGTAAATCACATGTAATAAACATACATAAATAATATATAAATAAACATACATACATATATATCACAAACAATATTCATATTAAAAAAAAATAAGTTGGTACTATATTTCAAACCAAAGACGCAAGCGGGCCGCATTGAAGCGGCTCAAACGTTTAATCCGGAGTAACTAGGCTTTTTCGACCTAATGTCATTAAAATAATGTCGAAAATTGAATCCTTATTTTCCTCGACTATACTTCATCTTAAATCTGGCCCTAATCTGATTTACATGAGCCTGTGTCCCTCGAGCCATCCTGCCCGTCACTTTTAATAGGCCTTACAAATTACAAGTAATAGTTGATTGTATGACAAGGGACAATAAGTAATATTACCAAGTATAGTAAGTGGGGTGTGGAGGAGTGGTAATATAGCCTTATTCCATTTAAACTAGTGGCTCTGTGAGCTGTAGACCTCGTGAATGAGTTTTTTTATCATTTCCAAAATCTGACATTATAAAAAAGATCAATTATGAATATCGAACCTGCTAAGAAAATTTCACGAGAAGCGGTTGAAAAATGCGACCCGTAGAGGAAAACAAATTTAAATTCGGACGCAGAAACTTACAAAATCTTTGAAATAAAAATTGTTTTTGAAAATTTCCAAAAAGTGACTCGACAAAAAAATTCTATATAATTACCGGACCTGCTCATAAAATTTCACGAGAATCGTTTGCGAAATACGACCTGTAGACGAGAACAAACGGAAATCCGGATATACGAAAGCATTTTTGTCGAAGCTGAAGCAGAGACCTTCGTTTCACTCGGTCAATAAGGTCCAAAAATGTATACATATTTATACTCTCGACTGTATACAAGCACCTACCGTATTGTGCGAGTACTGTGTAAAGTCGAGTTCATTAATATATGTACACTTTTGCACTCTATGCCATTGCATTAAGGTCCAAATGTGTGTACGTATTAGTGAACGTGACTGTGTCACGACGCGTGTCTAAACCTAAACACATTACATGGAATCGTTTAGGAACAGCAGTTGGTCCATGTCTTCGGATAACGATGTTCTATTTCGGTGTCGTGCCGATTTAGCATAATGGCAACACCGATTTGTCTTGTAGTGTTACGTATGTGTTTTATAGTCGTTGACTTAAAATTGACAATATTTCATAATTTTCAAAATTCTTAATTCGAAAACCATTTCGGTAGAAAGATGTTAAACGTACACAAAAAAAATATTTTCGGATTTTTTTCGCCATTAATTTTGGAAAAAATCGCGAAAAAGTGTAAACCGGAAGGTGACGTCACTTTATCTGCACTATAGAGAGAGACCTTAGTTGTGATACGATAAAAAAGTTAGTTGTATCCGGTTATCAAATTTCTGACATTCAGTTTTTGACGTTGATTTGTTTTGTCAACTGTCACAACTTATTTATTGGATTTTCGGTTCTTTTGTCACTGCTTAATTCGCACGTTTTTAAGGGTCACGAAATACTGTCCTATTGGACTCCGATATATCTTCCAACAATTACGCTAGGTCTAGGTTTACTGTTTTACAGTGCTTTTGCCCTTGTAAAGCTCGACCAGAGGGTCTACTCCGAAATTAGACATCCTGTAGTGTGTGCAACGCTTCACGCACACACGCAGCGTAGCCTTAGTATATAAGCTGATATGTAACACTCGTAGATATACTGAGTAGATAAGTGTCGTTAGTAGAAATAGTGTTTATTCTCTCTAAACATGGTTACATATCAGCTTATATACTAAGGCTACGCTGCGTGTGTGCGTGCAGCGTTGCATGCATATTGAAATCGACTAAGAGGCGACTTTTGCTTGAGAAAAGCAGTCGACACCCGTATGAAGTTTTATATTTCACCCAAGTGTCGACGAGTGGATGTATGCCTAAATCTCGCAAAAATATAAATTTATCCATCCATCCGTTATACGTTATCCGTTATCCGTTATTATGCGGGTTTAAGGGTTTGCAAAACTGTATTATGCTTTGTAAACATTGTTATTATATGAAATCACACATTCCTTTAGCGGGAGCACGTTGGGCCACAATCCCTTTGGATTTAAATATAAATAAATATAAATATTTATGGACAATCTCACACAAATCGACCTAGTCCCAAACTAAGCAAAGCTTATACTATGGGTATAGGCGACGATATACATACTTATATAGAGACATAGACACTTAAATACATAGAAAACATCCAAGACTCAGGAACAAATTATTCGTGGTCATCGCACAAATAAATGCCCTGAACGGGATTCGAACCCGGGACCTGCAGCTTCGTGGGCAGGGCCACTACCAACTACGCTAAAGTAAAATTTATTTAATTGAAGCGGAAATCCAATTGGAAAAACCAATAACCACGCCAATAAACAAACACGATCACGCGTAGTTCGCTGCATCGTCGCGTTATGGCACGCTTTTATGGGGTATTGTCGGAATTCATTTAATTCATTTAGCTTCCGCGGCTATGCATATAAAACAATTTATATGTAAATAAAAACAATTTAGAATTGATCTCGATTCGAGTATTAGGTACTCGTACATTCATTCATACATTAAGCAACGTCGGGCCAGGTCAGTTCTTGGATGGGTGACCGATTTGAGTGGTTATTATCTGAGTGTTCTCGTTGGAAGGCACGTTAAGCCGTTGATCCCGACTTCTGTCTATGATAGCAGTTGTTAAGTCTAGTGAGAGCTTCTAACAGTCAAGTTGCCCACTCACTTGATACGGGTCGAAGTTGCACCACGTCCGTAGGGAGTACCCACCGCTACCCTACACGTGACCCCTGGGTGGTGCTAAAAGTGTAACAAAACTGGCAACCGTACTGTCATCTCAAAGATCTCACTGTTCGAAATATTGCCATACGATAAATAAAATACATTAGTGACAAACATAATTACGGGTTCATTGCATACCGATACTTAAGAGGCCTTATAAGTTTCAAAATGTTTTGATTTCAAATTATGACACTGTTTTGATAATACCAATAAAGTTATTAAAGGATATGATAATTTTATCAAAGGTTTAGATAGTAACATAGCCATTTTTTGATTTTATTGTGTGTAGTAGAATTTTAGCAGAAAAAACAAGTGTTTAGCTTGGAAATGGTCGATTTGGAGTTTTGTTTGAAACGATATTTCATAATGAAACATCCAAAAAATACATTTAAAGTTTGTGACATAAGGTCGCAATAGTCCTGTTCTAAATAGTAACATTGAGAAAATGTCAAGATACGTGTCAATTCAAACAAAAAATGGCGTAAATAAATGAATATTTTTAACTGATAACCCTTAATTAATTTAAAATATGTTCTTATGAGGGCAAATTAAGATTTCGCGACATAATCGTATTTATGAGAGGATATTCGATAGATTCATATTTTTCGCTCGACTGTACTTGTAGTTGTTTTTAAATAAAATAACTGAGTTATATGGTTTTCTGTCTAGTCCCTTACTTATCTCCTGGGAGCGTAGGGGTAGCTTGTATATTTTATGAGCTTGGGAACGAAACGAAACATTTTTCGACATTCGACAATTTTATCTTTAGAGCTAGAAAGCTGCAGTTTCTTCGAAGGAATTTATGTGCAATATAGTTTCAAATATGCATAGGCAAACTTGCAGCACCGTCTTGGGTACCTAATGCAATTGTCGATGCACTTTATTAATTACCTTTGAGAGAGTATAATTGCATTTTCTTCCTTAAGGGTCTATATTGGAACGTATAATCTTCTCTGTCCTAATTTCACTTCGCATAACAACTATTAGTATAACGTTTGGCATAAATATCAATCCCAATAAATTGTTTGACATAATATAAATAATGTTTCGATGTCGAATTGATTCATACACAAAATTCCGTACAGTCTAAAATCGAATGTCCTAATAAATGGCCTACTGCCATATAATAATGTTGTATAATGTTCATTTATCGAATAATTTTAAATGTATATATTCACAACTCTTAATAATGAGATCATACAAAAATGTTTTAATAGAAGATTTGGCGTAGGAACTTATTTTTAAGAAAGTGACTGCCATCTGACCTTACAAATCGAACTTCTACAGTACTTGTTTGACAGATTTATCAAATTTTACAGTTTGCTGACGCGCCAGCGTGGTGACGTAAAAAAACTAATTCAATATTTTGTATGTTATTCTCCTTCAGATTACAATAATTGAATCAGATTAGATATACCTGATGTGGATAAAGTATATAAAATGACATTTAGGCGAAATGATACATTAGGATAGTGACATTTATTCTAATCAGCATTATGCCATTCGTCTTATACCATGTAAAATATGACAATCATTGTAAAATCACCTAATTGATTTTACCAACAAACTATGGGAAGAGCTGTAGCCTAACAAACCTAACTGCCCTATCTTCCTAACAACCCTAAACAACCCTAAACAACCCTAAAACCCTACAATGCCTAGCCCTAACCATAGGTTTGAAATAAATGCGGGAAGTCTGCACCAAGAGACCTAAGGTAACAGACGGAACAGGGTAAAAGTGGGATTTTCTCACTGCCAATCACACAGACTCATGTGACTGATCGTAAACGATGGTTAAAGGTGTCTTGACCACAGTGAGAGGAAACCTGAAGAGTGACAACAGCAATGTCCAAACTCAAAGAGACTTTATTTACAAATTTACAAGATATTTATACTAATTTATACATATGTGTGCGTTAATACGAACAATCCTCTTCTTAGGTGTATATTGTTAAGTCGACAAAACGTGGTCTTTAGTACTTTGCCCGCTCTCTGTGCGACTGTGCAGTTTCTTGTCCCAGATCTTGGTGCTGATGTTGTGTACGCATGTTCAATACACGTGAACATTCTGGCGCCTCTCAGGAGGGCTAGGAGTAGTCCCTCAGTTCATAAAGTTGTAGTGCGGGCTGGGCGACTGGACTGGACTTCTGCCTTCGCGCCGCTGGCTGTGCGTAGATGGGCGGTCGCGTGGTGGGCCGAGGTGCAGGCAGGCCGCTGGAGGGCGGCTGGTCAGGGTCAGGGGTGCTGCTGCTCCCTGGTTCTGGCTCCCATGTTCGTCTCGCTGTCATCAGCGCTCGTAGTTTCTGCACCACCTGTGGACCGAAACAATATATAAGTAACCCTAAAATTAAACATATTATTATTGTCGAGAAACTAGCTATATAGGTTGTTGTAGTTACCCTACTCCAAACTGTGTTGTCTAGGGTTGTTTGCAAGGTCTGTTCTTTATTAATTAAATGTTGAAATATGTTACTAGAACTATCAACTACTTGTTCTTTAGAAATGTCTTTATGGTAACTAACTAGGGACCTATTATCTACCTTAAACTCAGTTTTTTTACTAAATGACGCTAACACATTTTTAACGATTGTCCTTTTTGCGGCTAAACTAGTAGTTATTGTCTTTATAATACAGTTTTCTGAAATTTGAATAATTCCAATGTCATGAATTATTATTTCTTGTCTCTGACCGTCACACACAATGGACACCGTTTGCGGTTGTTTAGTTAAATATATCCAGGTATTTGTCATTTGAACTTGTTTCCAAATGATGTTGTTAGTGAAGTTGTAACTTCGAGTGGGACATTCTGTAGTATTTTCGTTTTTGGTTATTAGTCTAACAATGCAATTTTGATTTAATTGCATGTTCTTGACCGCTCCAGGAAAGCAAATAAAGTTGTTAAGTTTATGTAAACAGTATTTGAATTCTTCATGCGTGAGTTCGAAATATCGTTCATTGTTATAGTCAATTCCTATGAATGTTTGTTGAATGTCAAAGCTTTGAAACGATCCGTCTTCGTTTTTCTTGGGTATGGGAGTAATGTGAACTAGGGTATATGTCGTCTTTTCTGCTATTGGAAAGTAGGCTGACACTTGAATATGTGTTTCGTTTTCTGACAGTCTTGTATCAATAATCTGGGTTTGTATTATGTTGAGATTTGATGGCAACTTGCTATTTGATTCTTTTATAATGTCGGCCACGTTTTTAGGGTTCAGCACACTGTATACTGACGCCTTAGAAATGTATATTTGCACTATTCCTGAGTAATAATCAGTTATTTCCTCAATGTAATTATATGCTAGTTGATATGATTGGATCACTTGTATTTGAATGATGTTCGTGTTGATTGACTTAAACCATCTGTTGTTATCATTTATATATGTCATTGCTTGGTTGAGTTTTGTCTGGAACCTTTCTAATTTGTTGCGTATACGCTCTTCAGTTTCATTTACCGCTGATATGGCTGAGATCATGAATTTTGTCTGATGGTTCGCAGAATCTATTAGTGTTTGCTGGTTTTCTTGTAATGTGTTGATGTCTTTATATACTTGGTCATTTACCCCAAATATTGACGTCATTATTTGACCCATTAATCCTCTCCTTTTTCTGGTGTTGTTTATTTCTGTTAAATATTCGTAGGTTTTTTCAAACTTGTGTATTTCTTCTTGCAAATGATGATAATACTGATTGCAATGAGTCAGACTGTCCACTGATGTCGCATAGTCACAAAGTGACTTAAATTGTGTAGACACTTGTTTTGTACTCCCTAATTTCTGTTCAAGTGTACACTTTTCGAAATATGTTTCAATCTTAAAGGTTCCTCGGTCAAGCGTTGCGTTTCCCACTTGTTCAATATATAGTCCTGGTTCCAACTGCTTGATAGTGAACGTTGCGCTGGTTGGGGTACATAGTTGCAATAACGTCATCAGACTTAGTAACCATACGTTTAGTTTTACTGGTGATTTTTTGCGCGAATGCTTTGTCTTTACCTCACTTGTTGCCATGTTACTTTTAGCAGGCGCTTTTATTTTTTGTACTTCTATGTTTTCGTTGACTGGGAGTGGTATTAGAGTGTGGATGGCTCTTTTTTGGTCGGCTCCTTGTGCCCTTTCAAGGGTCACAACCCTTATGGCACCGTCATTTCCAGGATGGACTTCTTTCACTTTAGCTAACGGCCATTTACTAGGACTTATATTCGAGTCCTTGACAAGCACGACTGTGCCGATTTTCAAGTTTTCTTCATTTGATTTCCATTTATAACGTTGTTGTAGTTGATGCAAATATTCCTTAGTCCATGTATTCCAAAAATCTTTTTTCTTTTTTTGAATGTGTTTCCAGCGGTTTATAAGGTCCGTATTTGTATCCATAATGGGGTCTGGAATTCCTACCGCCTCGCGGCCAATCAGGAAATGGCTTGGGGTCAATATAATATTGTCATTTACATCGTCTGTTTGAATGCATAACGGCCTTGAATTCAGACATGATTCAATTTGGTATAAAAACGTCGAAAGCTCTTCGTAGGTCAGTGTACTGTCTCCAATAACACGTCTTAAATGGTGTTTCATTGATTTAACTCCTGCTTCCCAAATTCCTCCGAAATGTGGAGCAGCTGGTGGTATAAAATGCCATCGTATACCTATGTTTGTCACTGTACTTTGGAACTGCGGTAACTGTGTTATTTCTAACAGCTCCTTATGCAAAAAATTTGCTGCACCTGTGTAGTTTGTCGCATTGTCAGTGTAAATGTGACTCACGGGGCCTCTTCTAGCCATGAATCTACGAAGCGCTGCAATGAATGACTCCGTAGACAAGTCTCCCACCAATTCTAAGTGAATTGCTTTTGTTGCAAGGCAGACAAATACTGCTATGTATCCTTTGTAGGATTTATGACCTCTTCCTTTCATTGCTCGTACTTGCACTGGACCTGCGTAGTCGCAACCAGTGTGGCTGAACGGAAATGATTGCGTTACACGAGGTTTTGGTAGTGCTCCCATCTTTTGCTTAGCTGCTTCAGCCTTGTATCGAATACACTTGACACATTTCTGAATGTGGAGCTTTGTTTTCCGTTTTCCACCTAGTACCCAATATTTTTGGCGTACGTAGCATAACGTTAGTCGGTTCCCACTGTGTAAAGTTTTTTCATGAGCTTCTTTTATTATTATTGATGTCACGTGATGGTCATATGGTAATATTATTGGGTGTTTCTGGTCATATGGCAGTTCCGATAGTTGTAACCTTCCTCCGACTCTGATGAGGCCGTCTTCGTCAATAAATGGGTCTAGGCTTGATAGTTGGTTTCCCTTTTTTAGTGTTTGTTGTTTTTTAAGTACCTTGTGCTCTTGTTCGAACGATTCTTGTTGCACTTGTAGAATGATCTGCTTTCTTGTTCTGTCAATTTCCTCACATGTCAGTATATGTGTAGTTTTTTGTCGGCGTATGAACCTTAAACAATACGCAAGTACACGTGTCATTCTTTGAAAACTGGAGAATCTTTCTAGAGTGTTATTTTTGTTTTTAATTTCCACAATTGTCTGATGGCAGTGTTTAATTTCTTCAGTCGGCATTGGTATGACTTGTGTATATTTTAAATTCTCGTTTTGTAACCATGCCGGGCCATTCCACCATAACTTATTGTCATGAAGCTTGCTGGGCTCAATTCCTCTTGAAATTACGTCAGCCGGGTTTTCTGAGGAGGGAACGTGATTCCAGGTTGCCTGAGGTATTGTTTTTTGAATTTCTGACACTCTGTTGGCAACAAACGTTTTCCATCTGTCCGCTTCTCCCTTTATCCATCCGAGCGTGATCATCGAGTCTGTCCAACAGTACATTTTAACGTCTTTGCACTCGAGAGCTGTGTTTATTTTTGTCATTAATTTCGCCAACAGTCCCGCCGCACATAACTCAAGTCTCGGTAGACTTGTTTTATGCTTTTTTGGAGCTACCTTAGTCTTTGCTTGTAACAATGAAATCTTGTATACGCCATTCACTTTTATTCGACTGTACACAACTGCACCGTACGCTTTTTCCGATGAGTCACAGTAGCCGTGTAACTCGATAGGTGAATCATTGAAGGAAATCCACCGCGGTATTTTAATTTGTTCTAAGCATTTTAATTGCTGTTGAATATTCGTCCATTTTTTATTTATTTCGTTCGATACTACGTCGTTCCAGTTTAGTCCCGAAGTCCAAAGTTCTTGTACCAAAAGTTTCATAGTAATAGTCACCGGTTGTAACCATCCATGCGGGTCAAATATCTTGGAAACTTCGGATAAAATAAACCTTTTGGTTGGTTTGTCATTTGTAGTAATATTGATCTGAAACCGAAAGTTATCTTCCTCTGGCGACCAAATCACTCCCAACGACTTTCTTGTTTCATCAAGGGGTAATTTGATCATTTTGTCGTCTGTGTTTCCACTGGGAATCATCTCTAATAACTCAGCGCTATTTGATGACCATTTTCTTAAATTAAATCCACCGGCGCGTAGCATTTCGGTTAGTTGTGTCTGCAGGACCGTCGCTTCCTCTAAGTCCTTGCCCCCAGACAGAATGTCGTCCACGTAAAAATCTTCCAGTGTTACTTTACTTGCGAGGGGGAAGTTTTGCTGTTCGTCCTTTGCCACTTGCTGTAGAGTTTTCACGGCTAAATAAGGCGCTGGAGTTGTCCCATACGTGACAGTAGTAAGTTCATATTCTTGTATTGGTTGTTGCGAGTCCCATCTCCATAAAATTCTCTGATAAGGGAGATCCTCTTCATGCATCTTTATGAACCGATACATTTTTTCCACATCCGCAATTATCACTATCTTATGTTTCCGCCATCGCAATAATATAGTGCTCATGTCTTGTTGTAGCCGTGGGCCTTTATGTAAATTGTCGTTAAGGCTTATATTCAAGCTCGATTTACTACTTGCATCGAAGACACATCTTAATTTCGTTGTTAGCGCGTCTTCTCGAATTACCGGTTGATGTGGGATGTAGAATTTGCCTTCATAATAATTACTTTTGTTTACTTTTCTCATATGACCCATATCCACGTATTCTTTCATAAAGTCGTTGTATTGTTGTCGTAGGACGTCATTTTTGTTTAATTTCTTTTCGAGCTGTAATAGTCTAGCAACTGCTTTTTGTCGTGTTTCCCCGTACTCTAACGAGGGGTCCCTAAAAGGGAGTCTAACTGTATAAGTTCCATCTGAATTTCTTCGCGTCGTTCTCTCGTAATATTCCTCACATTCGTGGTCATCACGATTCATCAGATAATTATCTGTGACTTCTTCTAATTCCCAGTATTTTGTCAATTCTGCTTCGTCAAAACGAGTCATCAAACTTATGGTTTTCATTTCTTGTGAACCGTCAGTGCCGACAAATCCGGACAATATCCACCCAAACTCCGAATTTTGAGTGATGATCCCATTTTCAAACCCTTGTAATAGCAATTTACTGTAGTCCTCGGCGCCCAATATAATGTCAATCGGGCCTCGCTTATAATAGGTTGGGTCAGCAATAACCTTATTTTTTATTTTATATGGGTCTATTTGTTGAAGGTCTTGTTTTGGTATCGCGCCGGTTAATTTAGGTAACACAATAAGTGACGTTTGTAATTTAAATTGGCTTGGAAACCTCGGTTTTAGTGTGACGTCAATCATGTAGCTTGAAAGCTTTGGTGTTTCGTCTGCGATACCTTTTATTTCGGCTTTTATTTTTCTCTTGGGGAGTCCCAAAAGTTGTGCCGTTTCTCCTGTACATAAGGAAACCTCAGATCCCTGGTCACAAAGTATACGTAACAATTGTGACGTGCCATCGAATGTCGTTGCTTGTACTAAGGCCGTGGCTAGAAGTACCGTTTTCTGAGTCTGGTTTTGTTGCGTAGACGTGTTCGAATTTAGTCTTTGAACCGTATTTTCATGAGACTGTGATTTGTATGGTGTTCTTTTATTCGTATTTAATCTTGATGGGTTATATGTGTTCTGTATCGTACTATTTTTTCCATAAGATTTCGTTGCTAAATATTCATTTAAATTTCTATGTAACAGTGTAGCATGACCCTTATTGCATATGTCACACTTTCTATATGTGTTACTAACACACTCTATTTTGCCATTATGCATTAAACACAGTTGGCACATTTGCTTTTCCTGCACTTTTTTAATGCGCTCTGTTACTGGTAATGTTTTAAACGCCTGACATTGGTGAATATTATGTTCGTTGTTACAATACCAACATAAACCTTTTTTATCTTGCCAAAACGGCGATCGTGCTTTATTTTGTATCGGCGATGTTAAGGTCGGTTTACAAGATGGTTTACTCGATTCCAAACTTTTAAAACGCTTTTCCAAAAACTTCATCATGTTTTGGAATTTCTGTAACTTATTGGGCTCTTCTAGTTGGTCTTCATATTTCATATTAGTCTCTGGGTCCCATTTTCGACTTACTATCCGACTTAGTATGGGATCCCATGTGGAAATGTCAATACTTTGATTTTTTAGCGCCTCTAAACACTCGTTGATACAGTCATGCATATTACGTAACATTCTTGCGTCTGAACTTTGAATTTTCGGCAATTCTAGCAACTTGTCTATAAATGTCTGAGCCACAAGTCTCTCGTCTTTATAACGATTTATCAACAATGTGAGCGCGGCCTTATAATTAACCTCGTTCACGGTCAAATGCTTTATCAGCTTTTCTGCGTCGCCTCGAACATGTGTCTTTAAGTATTGCATTTTTTCTGTTGTGGATATGGTACAGTCGTCGTCAATAATTTTTTTAAATAAATCGTAAAATGAAGTCCACGATTCATAGCTTCCCGTAAAAAATGGTATTGTAATTCGGGGTAGCTTAGTGGATGAAGTCTTGTTAATTTGTTTGTCTTTGTTATTAATATTTCCTTGCAGTTGTTCCATTACGGAGTCAAATTCCTCTTGCGCGTCTGTAAATAAGTCGTTTATGAAATATTCGTCACTGACTGTACATTGCTGCGCTAATAACAGTAATTGCACGTGATTGTCGTCTATTTCTTGAAATTGTTTTTCAAGGGTCCTAGTCAAGGTTTGTAAATGCCATGCCGGTTTATTTTCGATAATGGCGGTCTGTGCGGTCAATAGTCTTTTCTTAAGTTGACTCAGTCTATATTTTTGGATGAATAATTTGGGCTTCATATTGGAGTCTTCTTCAACGTTTTGACTGCCGATACTGGCCTTTTTTAGTTCTGTGGTTCTGCCCTTACTGCCCGTGGGAATAGCGTAATTGTCGGTGAAGTCTTCTTGTCGTTTTAAGTCGTTCTCAATCATTAATAAATGAGATATCGCTTCTTCATAGCGTCTTTTTATGTTAGTCTCGAAGTAACTAAGGGTAATATATTTATGAGACGATAACAGTTCTTGGTCTTGTAATAGTCTGTGGTTTTGTAATGCTCTTTGATATATGCTGTCTAGAGTCATTCTTCTGTCGTCTACATATCTCTGTGTTTTTCTAGTTATTGAATCTTTCTTGATGTTTACCCAAATCCTTTTGATCTCTTCACTGTCGTTTTCTTGGCTCTTAATAAGTGCGTTCATTTCGTCGATGTCCATTGTGTCTTCTAGTCTTCTTTCTTGATGTCCCTATTAGCCCTAGCCTACTCCTAACACCCCTACGTCGGTACTTATTGCTCTCAGCGCCCTCGCATACAGTATGTGCAACTTCTCAATCAACTGGTGGAACCCGCTTGTGGGAAGCCAGCGACCGATCCGCTACTGTACGGGTACCTTCTCAGAGAACAATATGTACTATGTACTTCGAATTACCACAACACTGATGCTTGTTTGAGTACACCAGCATGTGGCTTTCCAAAGTGTCAGTCAGTCAATGTCAAAATCAGGGACAAGAGGGCCGCGGTTCAATTTCTCGAAGGACCAAATGTAAAATCACCTAATTGATTTTACCAACAAACTATGGGAAGAGCTGTAGCCTAACAAACCTAACTGCCCTATCTTCCTAACAACCCTAAAAACAATCCGGCTTTATGCGATAACGAGGGCACCCCTTCCTTAAGCGACATTTCTTGTTTTTAAGGACTTATCAGTTTGAAAATGCTCATCTATATTTAGGTTATTTTCGGGTTGAATTATTTGACTACAATTTTTTCATGGTGTTGTTTGAACCAGTTTTTAGAGACGAGCGAATGTTTGTATGGGACCAACTGCAATTAGAGCAACAAAGGTAGAGTACAGCATAGCTGAAAAGTACTGAAAACGCTCCATATTGATAGGCAGTGGAATGTGACGTCACAGTATAATGGCGTTGTAATCCCGTTATATGAAAAACGAGTAATTTGCCATTTTAGTCGTGAAATATTACATTTACGGACATAGTTGCCGTACAATTTAATTTTAATTGAAACATAAGAATTCTATTGGTAATTGTCAATTTACATTTGGACGTGTTACGCATTTTGCGAATGTTTGAAATCTCATTGTCAACAAATTGTCTAATTTACTATTTATTGATGGCTGAGATACGCGTCATACTCGTGATCGGGTGCTGTTTGTGGAGCCCGGTCTGTTCATGCTTGCTAGGACATAGTGACTACGTTAATACTAGTGTCTTTTTATAGGGGATTGATGAGAGACATCATCCTGTTGTGGATTCGTTTTTATTATCAGTGACTTAGAAACCATATACATCTCTAACAATATTAAATTCATCTTAATTTTGACGCTCAGAGACCATGTACATCTCTGGGATATTATATTAATTTTATTATACTCCTTGTTTAATCTTGAGACCTTATACATCTCTAACTTTACTGATGTAATATTTGTAATAGATAACTTTGCAAGTTTATCTTCACTGTATGACATTAATTATGTTATAATTGTAAACTCGAAATTATTATTCTTTCTTGAACTGTAAATTAATATTTTGACATGAAAAATGCATTACTTATTAGAGTCAGACTTTCTTAAATTGTAAATTAATATTTTGACATGTGAAAGTGCCCTTGTGGCCTATTTGCAGAATAAATGTTTGATTTTTTTTTTGATTGTGATAATTTGATGGTCTTCTATCTATATAACCACACTATGGAATAAATTTTAACATATGTCGAATACAAACACCCAATTGCCACTTATTTTCTAAGCCTTGTGTACGTCGCAACCTCCCCGCGAGTACACTTATCCCGAGGAAGAACTTCGGAGAAGTTTGAAACTTGTCGTTCGGAGTGACAATTTAATACACGAGTTTTAAATGTTTAGTAAGTATTTAAATATAACTGTAAACATGACTCATGAAAGTTTAAATTCAGAACTTAACCTAACCTACTCCACAAGTAGGGTTGTCAAACGTTCTATATATAATATAGTTACTATATTTTGACCCAGTGTAAGCGCGGAGGGTGAAGGGCCGGCGGTATGAGACCGTATGCCGAAAACTGAGGGCCTACTTCGTACCGTGCCGTCTCTTTCACTCATATAGTGAATAACACGAGATCGCAAAGGACGGCACGATACGAAGTTCGGATTTCGAAGTTCGAAGTTCGATGAAAGAATTAAAGAAAAATCTATTATGGTATCTTGCCTTACTTATTTTAATTATCCTTGAAAAACCACCATACGTAATAAGTTATTCAGTCGCTCAAATTTGTAACAAAATTCGCCGATAGATGGCGCTGTACCCATGGCGTTCGATTTCTACACCATGTTGAGATTTTCCTGAATTAACTGGGTCGGGACCGGTACACGTCTGTCTACGGAACCCTCTGTGCGCGAGTTGGACTCGCACATGACCGATTTTATTTGGAATCGGTTTTTTTTATTGTCAGGTAGACCATAATGCGGATGACATGTAATTAGTTTTAATGGCGGATCCTCTGCTAGGCTCTTTCGGTTCACTGGTGGGCTGATGCTCCAAAACTAAACTCTTAGAATATTCCAATATTCCAAAGCACACGCGTGGTCGTTTCGGAGGTTTTCCCCTGGATTTTCCCCAGGCTACTCTCCAACCGCGCACTCCTATCGGTTTATTGGGCGATATATAAAGTCAGGTTCTAAAAAAAGCTCCAGAACTATAAATACCAAAAAATAAAAATGGCGGAAAATGGTGAATGATGGCGGGTGAAAGAGAAAGCGATAACACCCAAAATAGATACTATATACTGTTAAAGAAATATATAGTACGCACATTATCCTATATTATGGAGGTTTCTTACGATTTCCTTTTATTTAAATACAAGTAAGCTTACAACAATCCCAGGAGGATAATGAAGGGTAGGTATTCCTTTTGTATAGTTATTACACAATTTACACATATATACTAAGGTATTTTCGTATAGGATTGCTTTATAGTTTCATTAAGATAACGCCTTAAGCTCAGGGGAAATCTCGACCTAACATCCGATAATCCTTGGATATTTTCCCAAACCTCATTCTCACCTAATTTTCTTTCCAGCTTTGTTTTAAAGGCTTAATGTTTATTTTTGCGTGTTAACGTTGTGTGATAGGAGGTTGGGAAAGTTGCGTATTAATCGTAGCGGGGTAGAGCTTTAAACATCGCACCGATAATGTAGAATATGTAGTAGTTTATGCAACTGTCACATAATGGGGAGAATTAAAACACGAGTGTGGTTTTATGAAACGAGGCGAAAGCGAGTGTTTTAATCACAGAAATATATTATGATCATAATTTAATTTCAATGACATTGCGTCGCCAAAATATTCAATGCATAAACACTGTAACGCCCGTAACGCATGTTTTATTATGCAATTGAAATACCTATTTATTAATTTGTTAATATTTTAGCTTGTATAAGTATTTTGACATGCACTTATAATTAATGTGACATACACGCAATTTACTTAATTTATTTTTGACATGCATGACTTGTTAGTCATATCATGAAAAAATATTTTCACATGTCTCGAGGCCGAATATACTAAGGGTCAACAATGTATACCTATATACCTATAACATCCTGCTGTACCATATGTTCTTGTGAATATACTTTCATTTCATTTCATTTTATATCGAGATAGAAGGAAAGAGTGTATGTACCTTGCGTGCTAAAATTGTCTCTATGTGTCCAATTGCTCGCCGCGAAGTTTAGTCCGCTCCCGACCTCCTTCCGCGTGCAACGTCAGGTTGTTAAAAAAATGCCTTGTTGTTCAACAATTAACTGTTTGAATTTGAACCGCACCAATAAACGTCAGGTTGTAAAAATGAAATGCAATGTTGTTCAATAATTAACTGTTTGAACCGCACCAATAAAAGTGTAGCTGATAATGAGTGTGCATGACCATACTCGCTAGAGACTAGTTATATTATCGAACCTGCTCATAAAATTTCACAAGAATCGGTTGAAAAGTGCGACCAGTAGAGAACAACCAGATTTGAATAAAGACATAATAACTACTAAAACTAACTACTAACTAAAAACTAAACACGTCGAAAACGTTCAGCGTTACTGCTTTAATAGGGATATGTTGACTCAAAATTTGACTACCCCAAAAGACTAGTCCAAAAGAAATAAGGCAAAAATATGCAAAATACTGAAAATCCTATTCAAAAAATAACGAAGCTACAGCCGTTTCAACGTTGCTGGTTAGAGAGAGAGCACGACAGATCAGTGACGATACTGATCTCGAGCGCCATAGTAAATGACGATCGTTCCAATACAAAGGTGCGCTTTGCGGAAAAGGGACAGAGTATGCCCCCACTTTAAACTTTGAAGAGTCATAATTATGTAATTATTAAAAATAAATAATTAGTAATGAGTTACAGTTTTCACTATTTAAATAAATATATATATATATATATTTGTGGACAATCTTACACAAATCAACCTAGTCCCAAACTAAGCAAAGCTTGTACTATGAGTCCTAGGCGACGATATACATACTTATATAGATAAATATATACTTAAATACATAGAAAACATCCAAGACTTACAGACAGAAAGATTCGAACCCGGGACTTCCAGCTTCGTAGGCAGGGTCACTACCAACTAGGCTAAAGCGGTCGTCAAAACAAATTTAATTAAGAATTCCTTTTTCGAGAAAATTCGAACTTATAAAGTTTCTTATTATAATTGAGCTATGTATAGGTACTGAATGGCGTTCATAATTATAGCATGATGGCAGAAACCATCGAAGCACTAATTGCTTATGTAAGTGTCGATAAATCGTACAAGTGTTATTGGTTTCTATGCGGCCCTGAGAGATCACTAGCTCGTTTACATTTTCAGGGTTTGGTTATTTGTTTTGCCATTTATGCTCGTTCGAAGTCGCGGGAAAAAAATCTTATAAAGGGTCGGCAACGCGCACGTGACTCCTTTGGAGTTGCGGGCGTCTATAGGCTGCGGTGGCCGCTTACCATCTGGTGGACCGTACGCTTGTTTGCCACCGGCGTTGTATAAAAAAAAGCTAGTCGGAATATAAAGTCAGATACTCATTAGCGGACTGTACCTAACCGGAACTCGATACGAAGTTTTCGAAGTTTTTTAAGAAGATTTCGAAGTTTGGAGTAGCCCCTCAGCTTGCTAGTGAGTCGGGCTGAACAAGGTGTTCAACAATGTCTGAACTCGACTCTATTACAAGGCGTCAGAGTGCATGTTGACATATTTTTGAGCACAGAAGAGTACAGATATATTTGATAGCTACTATAGACTCCTCAAACGAATTACTCAAATTCTGAAATTGTTTTGTATGTAGGAATAATCTCCGGAACTTCTCCTTAACTATGCATACATTGAATGGTTCTACCAACTTAATCCGGTAACCTGCGGGGTAATCACGTAACTTTTGTACTACCGTTAGATAGATTTTAATGTCAAATTTTAATTGTCAGCCCATACATTTATACTTCAAAATTGACAGTATAATCTATCTACCGTTAGTACATAAAGTTACGTGATTCGCCTGCTGTTTGCGTTACAGTACTTTACGTAAATGTAACGTTAGGTATATATGAATACATAAACTCACATTGCGTCATAACATAAATAATGTCCATTATTATTGTCCAAAGCACGATCCTATAAACGTGTTTATTGTTTGCGGAAAATAAATGAAAACAGAAATGCCAAGTTTATTGTTTGTTTTTATGACCTTCTTACATAATTACTGCTTTGGAGTTTGGACAAGACTGGATGCCTAATGGCGGTGCCACACAGGCACGTATCCAGACTTTTGGTTCGGGGGGGACAAACATTGAATCAACCACGTTAACTGTGTAAAAATCGCTGTAACCACTGTACTATAAAAACGGCTAAAAAGGGGGCGTCCATAAATTACGTGAGATGTTTAAGGGGGGGGAGGGGGTCGAGTCAAATCTCATCTAATCTTACGTTGGAGAGAGGGGGGGTTTTCGGCAAATATCACACAATTATTTTTCTGATTGAAACAAAAAAAAAATACTATTTTGGTCCATTTAATCCAGATTGTACACGCTTATAAGACTTAATCTTAAGCGTAATCGTAATACGATTAAGATTATTCACTAATTCGTTCGAAAGAGAATAATTTCATTCATACTTCGACGTTAACTTTCAGCAATATTGATTACTAGTCTTAACTAGTCGTAAATAAAAGCACGAAGCAAATATTTTTTTTCTTTTTACAATAATAATCCAACGCGTTTACGTAAGAAACCCACATTTTAAAAAATCTCACGTGAGATTGGGGGTGGGGGAGGGGATTGAATAAAATCTCACAACATCTCACCAGGGGGAGAGGGAGGGACAGAAAATTTAAAAAAAACACCTCACGTAATTTATGGACGCCTCCAAACGATTTCGAGGGGGGGGGGGGATAAATCCCAACTATACCCCCCTCTGGATACGTGCCTGGTGCCACACTGTGCCATTCGCGCTCAACAATGCTCTGCTCCCTGCTCCTGTGAATCCTGTGCTGCCGATGTTGCCTTCTCTGCCCACACAGCACACACTGCTAAGGCTGTATGTGCGCAATGAGGGCTACTGTTTTTGTACTCACCAGTTGGCGCCACTGTCAAGTAAGGTCCAGCTGTCAAAAATTGTTACTGGTTATTATGGGCATGAGAACGAGGTTTACATTTAAATCATATTTAATACCTTAAAACCGTACCGTAAAAATATAGCCACATTACGTCTGTCCCCTTTCTTCTCTATTTCCCATGCCAGTGTGTACCACTACTCGTGTGTGCTAGTGTGTACCATAGCAGGAATGATACAATATACTGTGTCAGGTATGGCAATCCGGTATGTCGGTTAGTCGTGTGTGTGACCTTGGTCATCAGCCTATTGACAGTATGCGGACGTGTGTGAGCGACGTCGACAGTGACGTATAGTCGTGTCACGATCCGGATTATCAGGCCTTGTTTAGTTAGACCATGCGTAGGAAGATTATATGCGTCGTCGCTATCTCTGTCGCACTCACAAACTTGTCAGAAAGTGATAGATGTTATATTGACTGCGGCAATTCTTTTTTTTTATCTTTATTTATTTCGAAGCTTTCGTCAAGATGACGATGTCAGCTCCAGCAAGCCTCTAACTGCAGTACAACTTCTTATATGTAATTAAAAAAACTAATAATAAAATCACAAAATTTGTATACTTATTTCCAAAAAAAACCGTTACAAACCTTGCAGCCTTTGACAAAGGATCCGCTAAAATGGACTGAAAAATCCCAACATGCAAAAGGGAGAAGCCCCAAATTCTGTACAACTTCTCCCTTTTCTCCCGAGTTCGAACACACTCCACCAATTCGAACAATTCTTGTACACGTTTTTAACATTTCTGCAACGAAATTTTGGTAAATCGTAATTAGTTACTAAAAGCCCTATGAGAGTGAGGTACCTATCTAAAATCTAGCTTTCGACACAATCACTTGTGATCCCTCTAGAATTCCAGGCGTCCATAAGTTAAGGCATCTGTTTATCATCAGGCAGTCCTTATGCTTGTTTGCCACCGTTCATATACAAAAAGCTGGTCACATTATAGACTGATGTCGTAATAAAGACGGTTCATAGCCGAAAATAACGCTACCCCAGAGTATAATGCCCCAGCGATTTTCAAACTAGACATCAAAGTAGTCGTTGATCGCTCCGTCCCCGTCACAAAAGGCAAGTCCTTTCAGAATCTCACATGAATAAAATATCCCTCTTGAAGCGATCGCTTAGTCTGGCTTAATTGCGACGGATTTTACCCATTTTCCACTCAGATGGTTTTTTGGTAATGCAGAATTCTATTTAACTATATTTTCTGTGTACGCGAATGCTCTTTTGATTGTACTGAAAGGATTAATTAAGTTCTTAGTTTAAGTAACTGAATCTACTACAACTAACAAACAGCTGGACAGAGAAACTAACGAAGACGTTTTAAACTTAGTTAAAGAGAGGACTTTATTGAAAATGATAGAAAACAGAAGAGGAAAAATGATAGGACATCTCATACGCCATGACGATTGGATCAGAACAATAATAGAAGGAAAGATAGAGGGAAAAGGAAAAGGGGAAGACCTAGAATGACGACATGGAGCAAATAAAACATAAAATAAATGCTACGTCATACAAAGAAGTGAAAGACAAAGCTGAATGTAGAATAAGCTGGCAATTACTTCACTGACAAGAGCCAAGCTCTTAAATACATTGATGATGAACAAATGTAACAGAACCTTACAATCAATATAAATAAAATAAAATAAAATAAAAATAAAAAGCCTTTTATTTCCCGTTAAATAACACATAACTTCTTCTAAGTTCTGCTAATTAATTAGTTGTAAGGTTTTACTTAATATCTATGTTAGTTTTTATGGTTATAATTTTGCTTTAAAATATTTATATTTATTTAATTCTGGGTATGTAACAGGAACCCCTCTCAGGTGAAGGCCTCTTCCAAAGCTTGCCATTTTTCTCTGTCTAGAGCAGTGTATTGCCAATTTGGTCCAGCAATTTTTATAATGTCGTCCTCCCAACGTGAGTAAGGAGTGATTACAATCAATGACGGAACATATATGTGACATAAAAAGCTGGTGGTCCTGGGTAGATGATGACATTATTTTGTTCATGGTCATGGATGCTTCATTCTTTGAACGCACAATTTCCAATAGGATTTTATATATTTGGGTCATTCCACTTTTTCAAGACCAGTTTTATATTACAAAAAAATCTATGATATGTATTGAATTAATGTATAAAAATAGGATTTCGAAATAGTACCTGAACCTAATAAAAGGATTTTGTAGAGAAAAATACTTAAATATTAACATATTTCTGGAAAAGGTTGGTAACACATTGGTAAAAACCAATTTATCATACAAATGGTGAGACATCCAAGGACCACTGAGATACTCGATTTATGCATATTAGCTGTGGTTCGTTAATGACCAAAAGCATCGGAAGTAATACTGCAATTAAACCTCTTTCTAAATAACAGTACAAAAATATGAAGGGCTAAGTATTCCAAAATCGGCATTAAAAAAAGTGTGAAAATTACGTACATGAAAAAGTTTATTAAATATTTATTATGCAAGTAGGCCTCAAAGATATAAATGTCAGAGCTTCGAAATACAAGTATTAACACACTCCGTGCTAAATGTGGAAAATTTTCCGCGTAAAAATATTTTTAACCCCTCGGAAAATTAGTCTGTGCGAACTCACACGTGTTGTTAGATGTGGATTGGGAATGGGGAAATGTACAATCGCGCACAGGGATTTTTGAGCGACTTGCCAATCTTCGCAACTTGGACGTATAACGCTAATTTAGACTGACACGTCAGCGGGTAACATCGGCCATTCATAACACGGCTAAATTACCAGTGTGGCCAGATGGTTACATTTCTTACATTTTTCGTAACTTTTGACCAGCGGGGTAATCACGTAACTTTTTTACTACCGTTAGGTAGATTTTAATGTCAAATTCTAATTGTCAGCTCATACATTTATACTTCAAAATTGACAGTAAAATCTATCTACCGTTAGTACATAAAGTTACGTGATTCGCCTGCAGATCGAGTAACATGTAGGTAACTTCTGTTGTAAGGGAAATTTTCGTAACTTTTAAGAACAATGAAACTCTATTTAAAAGAAAAGTCTTTTGTATTTAACCGGGACCAAGCGGGACAATTTATAAGCTTCCATACAGGAAAGGTAACAAAAGAAACCACATTATACGACTCTGTCTGTTCGTCTGTTGTACGAGTAGGTAACTATGTATGACATTTGAGATATCCCCCATCAGCCCGGCGTAATTCTGTCGCCGAGCTCGCCGAATTCTAGCTGCATGTGGCTACTAATTTCTTAAAATCGGCAGTTTTGATCAGTAATTATGAGATATAGAAAAAATGTAACATTTGCATCAAAAATGTAACTTTTCAAGAAACGAAACGTAATTTACATCCCAAAGGCCCTGGCAACACTGTAAATTACGGACATTGGCTAGTTGCTCAACAATATCGGTTCGCGACTATACATTAAAGTTGAAATCAAAATATCCACTTTTTTGTCCTTCGCTTTCGTAAATCGTTCTTTGGGGTCTAGTGTTTACGGCTATTTAGATTAAGTGCTGAACAGAGCTGTGCATTAACTCGTTAATTCGTTAATTAATGAAGTTCACCATCACCATCCTTGTATCGGATTAACTTTTAAGTTAACTTGCGAAATTGTTAACGCACTTATTAACTTCCGCTAACTGTCCAAAGTTACGTTAATTTGTTAACTAAGTACCTATTTTATCAAAGGAACACCGCCGTTAGGTTCTGACAAGTCCGTTTGATCGGGGTGGCGTAGGTGCTAAGTGAGACAGACGATGCAAGTGAGTCGCGTCAGGAGTTAACGATTAACGTTAACTTCCGTTAAATGGCCCGAATTTAACGCTATAACGTTTCACGAAGTTAACTTTTTTTAATTTATTATCGATGCTATCGAGCTATGGTGCTGAAGTGGACGCCGGCGTCCTTAACGCTAAGAGAATGATGATTATCTTGGCACAAACACTGAGCATTTCTGTACTCAGCCATAATGACGGGATTTCACGCTACCGGCCTTCTTTGTTGCCGGATCGTAATGAATGGATGTGCTCCGCGCGATCGCGACAACACTGACACATATAGTCCCTATTCGTCCCGGTACCGCCGCCCACCGGGTAGAGTCAGTCCGACCCAGGTCGGGCCTAGCTGAGTTTCTTGCTGGTCTCTTCTCAGCTAGGTTAGGTTTAGTGAACCAAAACTCCCAGTAGCTCGATTCCACTCACACCTCAGATTCGGTTGAAACCGCTCAACCATCTCACTGGAGCGGGAAATCTTAGAGTATTCCAGTGTTCCTCCGAGACGACCACGCGGGTGGTTTGGAACCATCCGCGTGGTCGTGTCGGAGGTTTCCCTCTGGACTTTCCCCAGGCTACTCTCCAACCGCGCACACCTATCGCTTTATTGGACCCGGCCTATAAAGCCACAATCGGGTTCAAAAAAAGAAAAGAAAATGATGTGCTATATAAAGATTAACCCCCGTATTCATAAAACTTAACAAACCTCTGCTAACTAAAAAGTTCTTTGTCTCATTCTCACAAACGTCAATGTGACATGACAGATAAGGACAAACGAACTTTAGCGGCTAGTTAACTAATATAGGTTTGACAGACGTTTATGAATAAGGGGGTAAGTCAGCATCGGGCGGGGAAACATCTCATTATTGTTTCAGCGGGTCCATAGACGTTAACACGTGGCTAGTGCTGTGAGCGTTTTTTTTTATACAACGCCGATTGCAAACAAGCGTACGGTCTACTTGATGGTAAGCGACCACCGCAGCCTATAGACGCCAGCAACTCCAAAGGAGTCACGTGCGCGTTGCCGACCATTTAGGTTTGAGGATGCACTGTGTTGACAGCAGAAGGAACACATTTAGGTCCCTCGCTCTCAACACTATGCATCCTCGGGAGCTCTGGCAACCTTGCTCACCTCCAGGAACACAACACTACTTACATACTTGTATAGTTAATAATGTTATTATGGCTGTGGTCTTCTGCAAGGCGGAGGTACTTCCCTAGTTGGGCTGCTCTAAATTCGAGCAAGATAACATTTTGCTGTGCCCTACCTCTCTTAAACAATTTGTGGCTTCAAAATACTATATTTTAGACACTATATGTACATTTTTTATTTGTTTTTTAGGATAGGCATAGTTAAGAAGTTAAAGTTAAATTTTGTTAAATGTTTATATTGTCTCGCTATATATATTATCACATATGCTTTTATAATGGTTGTATAACGTATCGAACACAACTTCTGTAACGTAGCTCAAGAGTATCGTAGTCAACTTAGGTAACTGTAACTCAACGGGTTCCAAGATACAGGCTCAGCCTAGTTTGGGACTCATCGGATATACTCGTTTTATTATGTAACAGTGTCTTTGTGCATAAATAAATTATTCTATTCTATTCTATTCTATTTGTTTAGAACGTATTATGTATAATCACCATGTAACTTTCAAGCTGAAAACCCCCGCGCACACTGTCTGGTTCCAGCAGTCATGTACATACACATACATACATAAACTCACACCTGTATTCCCAAAGGGGTAGGCAGAGCAAATGAAATTTAATCCATTACCACATTTAGCAATTGTAGGTTTAATGATAGAGAAAATGTGAAATTGCAGTGATAGATTGCTAGCCCATCGCCCACAACACACTACAACCCGGTTCCCGGTTCTGGATCGCCTGTAACAGGATATAAAGTAGTTCCATTTGTTTTTGATTAAAAAAGAACAAATGCAATTCTGTTCCAAGTTTTGACCATTCTTTTAACCAATGAATTATATTTACCATTGAATTTTAACCATCATTATATTGTTGTCAATACGAACATTAGTACTAGTATGACGATCCTTTCGGCTGAAATGTTATTTTTATTTAATTCTTGGATATCATCAACCGGGGTTATATTCAAATTGAGGGGCGACTTTTAAAAAACAGTTTTTATGCCGTGTTTAACTTTTTATTTGCTTATCATGAGGTCAGTAAATTACCTTGATAAATTTCCTAACTATTTACTAAACTGAATCAAACTAGAAATACTTGGTGATGATTATATAAGTGTTCTAAATCTATCAAAGTGGCCCCGTTTTTCCTTAAAGTCACCCCAGTTTACGGTACTTTCCTTTTGTTTTAATTGTTTTATTGTATGTTGTTATTCTATTCAATATATTGACGATCACAATAGATATTCTTTTAAACTGACAAGATGAAGAGAGAGAGTAAATGAAATCTGAAGTTCAAAAGATATAATTCTATTGAAGTGAATATTATCCTAGTATTCCTAGTACCTTGATCCTCGGGATGTTATATATAATACTCGTCTCAGTCACACATTGACTAAACAGAAAGGGACGGCAAGAAGTATGCGTTTGAGTGAGGTTATAAATGGAATGACTTACTGTTCCGAGTCCTGGCTAAGCATTAAATTATTGATCAACGGAAAACCCTTGTTTTCCCTCACATACGAGTATGTACGTGTGTCCGCCATGTTTGTTTACTTCAAATAAATAAATGACGTACGAACGTCGAACGATACTCTAGTTGAGTGGTCTCAACTAGAGTAACACAATTTTAAAACACTTTTTTTTAAATGCAGACTTTGGAATACTTAGCCCTCACTTCATATTTTTGTATTGTTATTTAGAAAGAGGTTTAATTGCAGTATCACTTCCGATAGTTTTGGTAATTAACGAACCACAGCTAATATCCATAAATCGAGTAACTCAGTGGTCCTTGGATGTCTCACCATTTGTATGAAAAAATGGTTTTTACCACTGTGTCACCCAATTTTTCCAGAAATATGTCAATATTTAAGTGTTGTTCTCTACAAAATAATTAATTAGAATTCAAGTTCAATAATATGTACACGTTTTTGGACTTTATTATAAAGAAATAGAGTGCAGAAGTCTACATATATTAATGGACACGCCTCTATCCAAAGAACAGAAGCCCATGCCTGCCTTAGTGATGACTTTAGCTGTCAAATTTTAGGCATCGATAGTATAAAAAATTTACGTTGTGTTAATATTTAAATACATAGTACCCATCTAGACATCGAAAAGGAAGAATGAATGTACAAAAAGCGAATTCAATTATTTTACTTCTTTCGTCATTTTAGTAAAATTGTGATCACGTCCAACGGTGGCAATACGCTATGGTTATTATTTTTGACATGTATATTATGTACGACGATGTGTGATCAATGCAAATAAATGATATGATATGATATGATATGTGGCTACAAACCGGTTGAAACAATAGGGACGTTGACTCAAAATTTTTAGTCCAAATTATTATCCAAGAGAAAGAAGACATAAAACTATGACAAATGGTGGAAATCCCATTAAAATATCTCAAAAAATAACGAAGTTATAACCGTTAGAATGTTTTTAATTAGAGAGAGAAAGCGCTACAAATTAGTGAGGTCACTGACCTAAAGCGCTATAATAAATGACGATCGTTCAGGCAGGGTACACCGACTAGGGAACCTGCGGGAGTTTAGGAGCTATCGGTTGCAAGTGGGTGGATCAACTATTCTTTGTTGCCCGTTACCATGGTTACGTCTCCTGAGTCACTCTTTAAAACAGTGATTTTAAAGGGTTTGAATCTATTAATCATGAGTTTTAGCGATAAGCAACAATCCATTTGGACATGGGTCATCCCTTGAGCATGCTTGAAGTCCATATTATAAACATTTTTCTAAGAAACTCGGTTACTGTTGTCTCCTCGCTGACGGGACAGAATAACAATAAGAAAAAGTTGATTGACCCAAGTAGTCGTTTAGACGCAGGGATGTACAGAATATGTTTCTTAGTTCGATCGGTGAATATTGTCCTTCGGACCTAAAAGTACTTTCATCAAAATAGAAAAAAAAAAAATCAAAATCAAACATTTATTCTGCAAATAGGTCACAAGGGAACTTTTACATGTAAAAATATTAATTTACAATTTCAGAAAGTCTGATTATAATAATACATTTTTCATGACAAAATATTAATTTACAGTTCAAGAAAGAATAATAATTTCGAGTTTACAATTATAACAAAATTAATGTGAAGATAAACTTGCAAAGTTATCTATTACAGATATTACAACATCAGTAAAGTTAGAGATGTATTAGGTCTCAGGATTAAACAAGGAGTATAATAAAATTAATATAATATCTCAGAGATATCCCACATGGTCTCTGTGCATTAAAATTAAGATTAATTTAATATTGTTAGACATGTATAATTGTATAACTCAATAATAATTTTATATAACTCAATAATCAATGTTTAAAGTACGAGAGATACATAACTATGTAAGATTATTTAAAGAAAATCGTTCCGTAATTATCGAAGTTGCAAACAAAATTTCACAAGATCTGTTGACAAATGCGACCTTCGTAAGAATCGACTATGGGAACCGAGTTGAAGTATGTTGTAGGTGATGGGCGGATGGGATACCAACAATCATTGTGATATTTTAATATCACCTTTTCTCCTACTGTAAACCTAAATCCCTTGCTAAAAGTGGCATTAGATTTATTACTCATATATGTGCGGTTAAGATCCTATATAAACTTTCCTTGTACGGCCGTACGATTTCGTACTTTGATACGAATAAATTTGTTAAAAAATTCAACCTGACCCGAAAGCGTACCCACCTTCCTAGGAGGTACTTGCGAGATGTTGCTAATTTGTTAGCATATAATATTGTAGACCCCGTGATGTCAAACACGGTTTGTAATAGTTTTAAGGCGGGTCCTGTGTTACGTTTTAGTAGCGGAGGATCCGGGACGGAGCCTGCGGTCGATTTAAACTAACCTCTTCGACAAAGTGTGCTACATCCGCCGGCTCCGAGCCTCTCGATCGCTGTAACACTAGTATTCATGCGAGTAATGATGTAGTGAACATAGTTCACCAAAATATCCAGGGATTTGCCAGTAAAGAATTAGAAATAGATTTGTTCATACAATGTTCAAATATTCATATTTTGTGTATAACCGAGCACTGGCTTAAAGGTCATGAAATGTTCAATTTCACAAATCATAGTGTACTGAGTTCATTTTATAGAAAGTCCTACAGCCGTGGAGGATCTTTGATTTTAGTAAAGCATAACCTCAAAAGCAAAGAGCGTAAAGATATAGTCGACATGTCTATTGAACGGCAAATTGAACTGTCTTGTATTGAGCTGGAACAATTTATAATTGTATGCGTGTACAGACCCCCGTCAGCGGACTACACTTTATTCGAATCCGTTATGGATGAAGTGCTCGCTAGTGTCTTTAAGAGCAAAAAGTGTATCATTGTGTGTGGTGATTTTAATGTTAATTTATTAGAAAAATCGCCAATGTGTGTGAGTTTAATAAATACGTTCAAGTCTTTTGACCTAGTGAACTTGTTTTGTGAGCCTACTCGAATTACAGCAACTAGTGCTACGTGTATTGATAATATTTACAGTAACAAGGAGGCGATAGTTAAATCTATCATAAACACTTTAAGTTCTGACCACTGCGGGCAACTTGTTACCTTCAGCGGGAAAATCGAGGAAGCGCCTTGTGGCTTCATGTGCAGACCTATTTCAGATAAACGCCTCGACCTATTTTGTCAGAATATTGCAAAAAGATTATTTCATCTTTCATTTCCCCAGGAAAACCCCGACTGTATGTGTTCTGTTTTACATGATTGTATAAAAAAAGAATTTGACAAATGCTTTAGTCCTAAGAAAATTCAAGGCAAGTCCAAGGTTAAGTTTAGCGACTGGGCTACACCAGATATTCACGAGAAGAGACGCCGACTCTATGATTTATATGATTCGAGAACTACGGATAAAAGACCGGAATTTCTAGAGTATGTTAAAAACTATTCCAAATCTTTTAAGAAAGTATGTGTCGCCGCAAAAGCTGATTACTTGTCCAAAAAAATACAAAACTCTAGTGATAAGGTCAAGACTGTATGGCAAGTAATAAGCAATGAAACTGGAAAAAGAAAGATTAAAGATCCGCACTACAGCCTACGTATCAATGATACTCTAGTAAGTTCCGATCTCGATGTAGCGGATCAATTTGAGCGGTTCTTTTCCAATATACCCATAGACACATCAAAGTCTTTAAATTCATCGCCAGACGCTGCTGAAGTATTATTGAAAGGAAATGTAGTGGAATGTACGGAAATCTTTGGTTTCAATTATGTGACTCCTATCATCGTTACCAAAGCGTTTAGATCATTGAATGTCAAGAAAACTGAAGATCTTTGGGGGCTGTCTGTCAAAGTATTACATTCCATAATAGAATTAACTGCTCCTTATATAGCTGATATCTTTAATAGAAGTATTGATACTGGAGTTTTTCCTGACTTGATGAAACATAGTAAAATTATCCCGTTGTTCAAATCAGGAACGAAATCAGACCCCACAAACTTCAGACCTATCTCAATACTACCGGCATTAAGCAAAATTTTCGAGAAACTTATCCTTAATCAGCTTCTATCCCATTTCAATCGTAATAAACTGCTGAACAGTAAGCAATTCGGATTTACTAGAGGCCGTTCCACCACAGATGCCGGTGTGGTACTCATTAAACATATTTTTGATGCCTGGGAAAAGGCTCAAGATGCTGTTGGAGTTTTCTGTGATTTATCAAAAGCATTTGATTGCGTTGATCACGAAAATCTGATCAGAAAGCTTAGGCACTATGGGATAAAGAATGGAGCTCTTGATCTTGTTTCATCATATCTGTCGAACAGAACACAGCGAGTAGTCATCAATGGGACCTCGTCAGCAGGGTCAAACGTTGCTCTTGGAGTACCGCAAGGATCCATCCTAGGACCGTTCTTATTTTTAGTGTACATAAATGACTTACCAGAGCTTGTGCAGGGTAGACATGATATAGTTTTATTTGCAGATGACACTTCTCTAATTTTCAAAGTGGATAGAAAAGAGAAAAGCTTCGACTGTATTAATGATGTATTATCCACTATTGTAAATTGGTTTACAGCCAATAACCTGCTTTTAAATGCAAAGAAGACGAAGTGCATAAAATTTATTTTACCCAATGTTAAGCACATAAACAACTCAAGAATTAAATTAAAGGGCGAAATTCTAGAATTCGAAGACAAGACTGTGTTTTTGGGAATAACCTTAGATTCAAAACTTCAGTGGCATGCACATATAGCCACATTAGCAGGAAAACTAAGCTCCGCAGCCTATGCAGTGAGGCGAATCAGGCAGCTGACAAACGTCGAGACAGCAAAATTGGTGTACTACAGTTACTTCCACAGTGTTATGTCATATGGAATCCTGCTGTGGGGGAAAGCGGCGGATATCCAGACTATCTTCGTACTACAAAAACGAGCAGTGCGTTCTATTTATGAACTAGGAGCTCGTGCCTCCTTAAGAGAAAAATTCAAAGAGGCAAACATTCTCACTGTAGCTTCTCAATACATTTTTGAGAACATTATGTATGTACGGAAAAATCTCCATGAATTCAAACTTAACAGCGAAATCCACGACTATAACACAAGAAGTAAAAACAAGCTCGCAGTGGCAGCCTGTCGTCTCCGTAAAGTTAGCACGTCCTTCGTGGGGAACTGTATACGCTTTTATAATAAAATACCCATGGATGTAGTGAATTTGCCCGTCAACAGATTTAAGTGTCATGTTAAAAGTCACTTGGTAAGCAAGGCGTATTATTCCGTCAATGATTTTTTAAACGATCAAGAAGCTTTTAAGCCAGTTGTCTAATTTACTAGAATTAGTAATGGTTTATAATGTAGACATGTATAACTACAATTTTAGTCTGGATGTTTACTGTTCTAAAATCATTTCATGTACATTTGAGCACATCATGAGGTATCTCATTGTATTCGATATTTTATTATTAAGTACTACTTTGATTATAAATGTCCTGCAGCTTGAATATGTCATGCTCGCCTAAAGGTCTTTGCTTACGGTGGCGTCGTTGATCGGGTCGCAACCTTCCCTAACATATGGTCGAGGGAGGCGATGGCTGAGATATGCGTCATACTCGTGAACGGGTGCTGTTTGTGGGGTCCGGTCTGTTCATGTTTGCAAGGACTAGTAACTTCGTACTAGTGTTCAGTGGAATTGACATGATGAGAGACTTCACTGTTCTCATTTGATTTTTTTTTTTTTTTAGACTGACGCTCAGAGACCTTCTACATCTCTGAGGATATTTATTTATTAGATTTTATTATTTTCATGTTGACGTGTTATAGATATAGCTCAAAACATTTTATTATTATTAGTGTACCTACTTTATTACCTTTTATCTTGACGCTTAGAGACCTTATACATCTCTAACAAATCTCGATTGTTATTAGTTTCTTAGTCTTATTTTTGACATGTAACTCTACATTTAATTAATGATACTTTGATTATTGTATTATTTCTATTTGATGTACCTAGACAGATTTTGACTTGTAAAAGTGCCCTTGAGGCCTATTTGCAGAATAAATGTTTTGATTTTGATTTTGATTTGATTTTGAATCATGTACCAGATTAAAACTAGTGGCTCTGTGAGCTGTAGACCTCGTGAGTTTTTTATCATTTCCAAAATCTGAAATAAAAAAGATCAATTACGAATATCGAGCCTGCTAACAAAATTTCACGAGAATCGGTTGAGAAATGCGACCTGTAGAGGAGAACTAACCGAAATTCGCCCGCAGAAACTTACAAAATCTTTGAAATAAAAATTGTTTCTGAAAATTTCCAAAAACTGACTCGACAAAAAAAATCTATATAATTACCGGACCTGCTCACTAAATTTCACGAGAATCATTTGCGAAATGCGACCTGTAGAGGAGAACAAACCGTTGAACAAGTATTTTTTTTTATTTTCCAAAAAACTTATTCGAAAAAAAATCTGTATATTTATCCAACCTGCTCACAAAATTTCACGAGAATCGGTTGAGAAATGCGACCTGTAGAGGAGAACAAACCGAAATTCGGCCGCAGATATTACAAAATCATTGATAAAAAAATCGTTTTAGAATGTTCCAAAAACCGTCTCGACAAAAAATTCTACCTATATAACTATCGAACCTGCTCACGAAATTTCACAAGAAACTTTTGTACTACCGTTAGATAGATTTTAATGTCAAATTTTAATTGTCAGCTCATACATTTATACTTCAAAATTGACAGTAAAATCTATCTACCGTTAGTACATAAAGTTACGTGATTCGCCTGCTGTAGACGAGAACAAACGGATATCCGGACATACGAAAACATTTTTGTCGAAGCTGAAGCAGAAAAAAAAAATGAGACCTTCGTTTTACTCGGTCAATTAAGTAATGACCAATTTTTAGAAGTTAGAGTTGATTTTCAGACATTTACCTTACAATATAAGATTTCAAGCTTACATGGTCATTTATATTAGAATTACGATTTGAAACAACCTTCCTCATCCTTGATAATGGCGCTTGCAACAGTGCCGAAATATCGGGAACTCAAAAATACAAATATACATTTACCTTACACTTATGTATGTATGTATGTAAATACTTTATTGTACACAAGACAAGTAAAATAAATTATATAGAAAAAAAACAGATCAATCATGTACAAAGGCGAACTTATCCCTGTAAGGGATCTCTTCCAGTTAACGTTTGAGCAATTGAGTGAAGAATAGGAACTAAACTGTAGACAAACCAACACGTGTACAAAGATGTATTTAGACTTATATTAAGACATGAAGGTGAAGGTGCCTATAATGTAATATATACATCCAACCTTTACCTTATCATTTCATCGCGGCAATATGTGCCCCGATAATTGGGGTTCCGCAGGTTGTGACAGCCCATTATTGACTAGGGTTGACAAATGATGTCTTTGACAGTTTCTGTAATGTTGGTGTCAGTGACTTCTGTTACTTCATATTTGAGGACATTTATATATTGTGAGTAGTACTCACAATATATAAATAGTAGTGTGTTACTGTGTGTTACTGTGTGTATAGTTGCCGTCTAATCCATTAACATCAACTTATACTTTGTTTCTGCTTGCTAACCTGGGGGGCAACAGGGGAATTGCGCCCCCTAATTCTTTGATTTCTTTGAAGCCAATCACTAAATACTAAAAATGTCTTTGGTTTCACTTCTCAAGGGCTAACTGTCGCCGATAGGCGCCCTAACTGCTGTGGGCATTGACATTTTAGGTTTGGCATAACTAACGAACCACAGTTAATATCCATAAATCGAGTAACTCAGTCGTCCTTGGATGTCCCACCATTTGTATGGAAACAGCGTTTTTACCACTGTGTAACCCACCTTTTAAAGCAGTATCTTAATATTAAGTATTTTTACCTATTAACTTCTTTTATTAGGTTCAGGTACTATTTCGAATTCCTATTTTTGTACACTAATTTAATACATATCATAGATTTTTTGCAATAGAAAACTGGTCATGAGAAAGCAGAATGACCCTAGTATCGGATGATATATGAACCGAGCCTTACTATTTGGGTCATTGTCAGATAGGTTATTAGGTTCGCGTCTTTTCGGTGGACATGTCAAAAGTTAAGGGCCACAAAGCTTAATTTTGGATTGGTCTAATAACCCGCATAAACGGTGTTTCCGTAACTATAAATCCATGTAATAAAAACATAACTTATGTGTACATAAGCCGTTAACTATTGACCACCGAGTGGACAACTTTTGTTTTTACAACTGACAATGATCCATTTCGGCATTCTTTTGTTACAGACACGTCGACATCGAAACATTACGTCCAGAAACAACCCCTTGCCGCTGTAGTTGGTGAAGGGTCACGCGCAATGTGCGACGAAGCGTCCCTGTCGATTCCCGAAGCCGTCCGACCGCCACTCGGCAGTTTCAAAGCGCGCTGTCAGTGAGCTGACAAAATGGCGGACAAGGTCAGCTGATCGCAGAGTCGCGCGCGCAGGTCCACCAAGCGGCCCATCAAACGCATTATGGTAAGTTTTATTTATCCTCCTGACCCCTGAGCATTTACTGAAATCACTTGCCACTACGGCCGAATGTACTTTGCAAAGCATTAAACTGTTTTTGTTGTAAAGTCCGAGACCTTTTCTGTTAAATAAAATATAAACTAAGGTTTTCTCGAGTTTTCACTAAAACAAATCATTTTTAATATTACTTGACAAAGACATTGAGCATATTTTTGTTTAGGTATTTTTTGTCTTTTACAAAGGACTTTAGGAAAAAACAAACACTCGGGAATTGATGCTACCAAAAGGTCGGCCGTCTGTTGGCCAAATAAGAAGTTCAAAAATATTCGGACTTTACTGTAAGGTTTATTTAGCACTTTGTAAAGGACGCCAGGTGTCAGGAGGTTATACAACCATGTCCCTGGTTCGAATCCAGCTCGGAGTCTACTTTTAAATTCTTTCCCTTTCATTTGACATTTATAATAATTGTTGTTTACAGCAGGTGTTCGGGGAGTGGGCTCAAGTGGAGGCGGTGGAGCTCGTAAACGATGGCTCCGGGCTTGCCTTCGGTATCGTGGGCGGGCGCTCCTCCGGCGTCGTTGTCAAGAGCGTGCTGCCGGGCGGCGTGGCTGACCGGGTGAGTAACCGCTGTCATGCCTGTGGCTGATCGGGTGAGTAACATCAGTCAGCCCTGTGGCTGACCGAGTGAGTGACATCAGTCAGTCCTGTGGCTGACCGGGTGAGTGACTGGAGTCAGGCCTGTGGCTGACCGGGTGATTGACATCAGTCAGCCCTGTGGCTGACCGGGTGAATCACTGGAGTCAGGCCTGTGGCTGACCGGGTGAGTAACATTAGTCAGCCCTGTGGCTGACCGAGTGAGTGACTGGAGTCAGGTCTGTGGCTGATCGGGTGAGTAACATTAGTCAGCCCTGTGGCTGACCGAGTGAGTGACGGGAGTAAGGTCTGTGGCTGATCGGGTGAGTGACATCAGTCAGCCCTGTGGCTGACCGGGTGAATCACTGGAGTCAGGCCTGTGACTGACCGGGTGAGTAACATTTGTCAACCCTGTGGCTGACCGAGTGACTGGAGTCAGGCCTGTGGCTGACCGAGTGAATGACTGGAATCAAGCTTGTGGCTGATCGGGTGAGTGACATCAGTCAGCCCTGTGGCTGACCGAGTGAGTGACTGGAATAAAGCCTGTGGCTGATCGGGTGAGTGACATCAGTCAGCCCTGTGGCTGACCGAGTGAGTGACTGGAGTCAGGCCTGTGGCTGACAGGGTGGGTATAACCGGCATCGTGGGCAGGCGCTCTCCCCTCGTGGTCAAGAGCACATGCTGCCGGACGACGTGGCTGATCGGGTTAGTGACTTCAGTCAGGCCTGGCGTTAAACGGGTGAATATAACCGCAGTTAGGCCCGTGGCTGATCACGTTAACCAAGTCAGGACGGCATTATCTGCGGGCGCTTTTCGATTAAGAGCGCGCGCTAATGGGCGGTGCGACAGAATGAGTGAACGCGGTTAGGCGGTTTTGCCAACTTCGCTGTCACTAATTGTGGGATAATGGCTACAACTAAATCTGCGCCAGTAACTCCAATATCTCAATCTTACAGAGAATGCAAGACAACATACTGCGGTCTATATGCAAGGCTCCGCTGTTTCTGGAAATGAACACAGTGAAGGAAGAAATACTCTTTGTGACGAAAGCATACAAAGAGAAACTGAAACATCATCCGAATGAGCTTGCTGTAAAACTGAGAACGAGAATATGGGAAGAGGCTCAAAAGAAAAGACATTTTACCCAACTAGATTTAATGAAGGAGTAGATGCCCTCTATGGAGGACACACTCGACATGTCACAATATAAAGCTTCCAACAAATTTGCTTATAGTACAACTGATTGCAGATTTAAGACCAAGAAAAAAAAGTGCTTACCTTTGAACGTCCACATCCTAATGTTAGACCCCTTAATGCCTAATGACGACCGCTTTAGCCTAGTTGGTAGTGACCCTGCCTTCGAAGCTGGAGGTCCCGGGTTCAAATCCCGGTCAGGGCATGTATTTGTGTGATGAACACGAATATTTGTTCCTGTGTCTTGGATGTTTTCTATGTATTTAAGAGAGAGAGAGTGATTTGGGTAAGATTGTCTAAAAAAAGATATTTATTTATTAAAAAAAAAAGATATTTATTTATTTAATAGTTAACACCTATGGTTCACTGTTAGTATGACACAAAAGTTATAGTGTCAAGTATTCCGAAGCGAGTGGAGTTGCCCGCAAATTCAATCCTAATATTATTTGAAACACGTAGCATTTACAAAATGTATGGGTTTGTATAATTTAATGTTGGTAAAAGCGTTGTGGCTATTTTGTAAATAAAGGTATGCAACTAGAACTAGCCATAAACAGAAATAGAAAACTATTTTGTGTAAGTGGTTTAAGAGAAACGCAATTTTCTTGATGAAAAATATTTACGTTGCGAGGGTAAACAACAGTTGCTGGTACAGTACAACTTGTCATATAACTTTCCGCATCAGCGCTGATGTCTAGTGAAAGTATTTTAGACCTTATTTCAATAAAATTTATCGTGAAACTTGTGAATATTGTGTAAATAAATTGTATTGTGTTTTATATGGCTGTCCGAGCTCATATAACCTAGACCTTTTTAAGTCATGAGTGAGGCACCTTCTGGGTGAGCTCGCTTCATCGTCGGCCTCATCTTTGCCCCCTGGCTAGATGCTGGCCAAGAGCGGACCCATTTTTAATAAAAAAAAGGCTGTCAATGAAGGTAGGACACTCTTGTTTTTTTGGGTTTCAATTCTGAAACATGCCACTAGCCTGGCTTATCATCATCAGCCTAGTTCAGTCCACTGTGCACTGCTGGACATGGGCCTCCCCAACCAGCAAAAACTAGTTGTATAAGGGTCCATAGAACGTTTCGTAAACTCAATTTGGTGTCAGCAATTGAAATGAAATTAAATGAAATAAAATCATTTACTCTTCAATTTAGGCATGTTACATGCACTTATGAATGTCAAAAAACTACCACCGCTTCATAAAATAAACCACTGCCTCGAGAAGAACCGGCGTAAGAAACTCGGCGAGGTGTCATTTTGGTTGTATAAGAGGCCATAGAACGTTTTCATACCCCCGTAATAGCGCATTTACATTTCCATTTAATGATATAGTAGAACTATAGTAGTGACAAGTGGTGCGAATGCTCACGAAATTTCACGAGAATCCGTTGTGAATTGCGACCTGTAGACGAGAACAAACGGAAATTCGGAAATACGGAACCTGGGAAAACGAAAGCATTTTTGTCGAAGCTGAAGCAGAGACCTTCGTTTCAATCAATCAATCAATCAATCATTTATTTCTAAGAATATGGTACAATATTATAGGTTAGTAAATGGGTTAGTTCAGCATATTCTGCCAACATCGGCGTAGAAATATTGGAGAGAATGGTACCTATAGTTAGTAATTAGTAATGGGTTATTATTAATTCAAATTTATGTGTACATGTCAAATGAAAATAATAATAACAGTATAATCACAATTAATTCAATGTCTAAGTTCTAGGTATATAACTAAACAATCTTATATTGCTCTAGAAAACATCTAACACTATAAAAACATTTATCTAACAACCAGCCATTTAACTTAGATTTAAACAAATTACCATCCAACATCCTTAATTCTTCGGGTAGACGGTTGTGAATGGCAATACACATATTAAATGCATTCCGCTTGTAAATATCTTTGTGACATTGCGGATTCAGTAATAGGTTTTTCCCTTTAAGTCTAGTCTGCCTTTGCGAATTTTCCCCACGTTTATTAAAGCAACCTTCGTATTTTTTCTTATTATGCATACTTCTCTGAGGTATAAACAAGGCAAAGGCAGAATGCGCAATTTCTTAAATAGTGGAACACAGCTATCATCTAACCACGCATTGCTAATGACCCGAATGCACTTTTTCTGAATCCTAAAAACTCTATCTACGTCTACCGAATTGCCCCACAGAATCAAGCCATACAGTAACACCGAAGAAACATACCCGTGGTAGGCTGTAAGCGCAGCTTCCGACGAGACTGTATCCCGCAGTCGTTTCAGGGCAAAAACAAAGCGGTTTAGGCTTGTACAGACTTGATCTATGTGATGCTTCCAATTCAGATGTTTGTCAATTACAATGCCCAAAAACTTAATCGTGTCTACTTTCTCAACGTTTTCATTGTTATAATTTATATCTAATGGTATGTCAGGCGAATTATATGAAAGAAATTGCATACATTTAGTTTTATTTACATTAATCTGTAGATCATTATTATTCATCCAATTGATAACATGCATTAATAAATTATTCAAGTCCCGTTTGTAAGTCAAAGTATTGTTACATCTTAGCAAAAGCGTCGTGTCATCGGCAAACATAATAGTTTTACAAAAGACAGCATTAGGCAAATCATTTATGTATATGCTGAAAAGCAATGGTCCGAGAATACTCCCCTGAGGAACCCCTGTATTTGTTAATTTAAACTGAGATCTGTACGTTTTTTTGACAAGAACCCCATTTACCTCCGATATTCTGCTAATTTCCGTGCACTGTCTTCTATCTTCTAGATAGCTCCTGATCCAGTCCAGCACCCTTCCTCTCACTCCATATATTTCGAGCTTGTGGAGAAGTTTAGAATGATTAACGAAATCAAAAGCTTTGGTCATATCTAAGAAGATAGACGCTATTGGGGTTTTATCATTTAAACTCTCAGTAACATACTTGATAAAGTCAAAACAGGCCAGCGCAGTTGATTTGCCTTTTCTAAAACCATACTGTTCGGAACGAAGAAGATTGAATTTGGATAAAAAGTCGTTTAGCCTTGTATGAACTGTTCTCTCAAATATTTTCGATATTATAGGGATTAGTGCTATCGGCCTATAATTATTTAGGTCACGCTTATCTCCCTTTTTAAACAATGGCTTCACTATACATGTTTTTAAGTTCTCAGGGAAAATACCCTCAACAAAAGACAGGGTTATAATGTGCGAAAGCGGAATGCATAAACATGTGGCGCATAATTTTATAATTTTTGTGGTAATATCATCATGACCACAGGATTTGCTATTGTTTAATGACATTATTATTTTGAAAATTTCTTGTTCATCAACGGGCCTCAAAAACATAGTATGCGGATTAATATCAGGCAAATAGGACGAAAAAGAAGCGCTTGCAGTGTGTGATTGAGAACTTGTCAAATCTATGAAATAGTTATTAAAAATATTACAAATGTCGAGAGGGTCATGGTATATGTCATTATTGAATTTAATATCTAATATATTATGTTCTATCAAACTATTTGCGACCGACGAAGTTTTCACTCGGTCAATTATTTGGGGCGTTCCTTTTCGGTAAATAAAATTACCTACGTATGCGTCATCTAAGTAAAATCTCTGTGTATACTAATTTACAGAAACTTACCCCCTTATTCATAAACGTCTATCAAACCTATATTAGTTAACTTGTCGCTAAAGTTCGTTTGTCCTTATCTGTCACTTTGACATATGTGCTTGTGAGACAGTGACAACAGACATTTTAGTTAGCAGAGGTTTGTTAAGTTTTATGAATACGGGGGTTAGAAACTAATGAGCATGTACTAAGTCCCTGACACCAAGTCCGGCCATAAATAACTAAAGATTAACGCCGTCCTCGTCTCGCTTATGACGCTTCATTTCCCATCCTGCTCACGTAGCCCATTATTCGTGTAATTCTAATTTATATGTTAAATGGCTTTAATATTTCAGATATATTCATTTGAAAGCGTTTTATGCGGCGGTTATTCATATTTGCAAGGCATAGATTTTTAAAATATATTACTTAACTTTGGGATAGCTACTTAAAAAATATTATGTTACTCGTACCTAATTATTAACTTATAATTCTAACTGAAAATGTTAAATTAAATTAAGTTATAAAGCGGCATGAACCGCGCGATCTCGCCAACTATTATTTAAACCGTTAAAGGTTTTAAATAGTGGCTCATATGTACACAATAATTGTTTCTAATGATTGTCTTAAATAAATTAAAAAAAAAACCTTTTTCGTGGCTTTAAAAATGCAGTAGAAGACACTAATAGTATAAAACAATAGTACAAAAATATGAACCAAAAATTACGAAAATAAGTACTTGGAAAACATCATAACGGCAAATTTTGAATATGACTTTATGAAGTTTTATTAATATCTATTCTTATGAGAGTTTAGATGAAGTGACATAATTATGTTAATTTATATTTTACTAGCGACCCGCCCCGGCATCGCACGGGTGCACTATTTAATGGATGTTATTATACGTATAAACCTTCCTCTTAAATCACTCTATCTATTAAAAAAAACCGTATCAAAATCCGTTGCGTAGTTTTAAAGATTTAAGCATACATAAGGATATAGGGATTAGGGACAGAAAAAGCGACTTTGTTTTATACTATGTAGTGATTTTGTTGATTATTAATAACGCATTATTGATTGAGTAGACTGAGAAAGAGCCGAAATAAAGACAACTTTGGGATTTTTAATAGCTCTTTTTAAGTAATCTTGTTTTCGCTATATAATGTAAAATAATATATAATCTAAAAAAACAATCCCTACTCTTTCCTTCTCTGGTCAGAAAAGCTTCTCAAAGAACACGGTGTTTTTCATTGCACGGCCTGTAAACAAAAAATACAAACAGTTTATAAATTATAACTTGATTAAAAACAAATTGCAGTTTTTATCATGTCTCATTTCAAAATTGGGTGGTCGCGACCTTTAAGGTAGGTATCCAATAGAGAACATTTCCCAAAAGTCATCAAACTCCTGATTTCTAGTCCACATAATCACGCTCTTCAAAAGCCAAGTTCGGTAAAATCCCAAAGCTTAATTAAACTCTGCTCAAAGTGACTCGGTAACCGGAAATCGTAGACACTTCCGCGCCCGTCCCCAACTCACTTGGCGTTTTACTTTCCTTTTCCCTGCGTTAATTAAAAAGGTTTTGGAAGTCAATTTTGTTAAATATTTCTCCAGTAAATTGTTATTATTTTAGAATTAATCAATGGAAAGTTATCCCTGTAGCGCTATTCAGGTTGTACCTATCTTAAGAACACGAAGTTCAAAAGCGGACCCCACCATCCCTAACGAAAATTTTTTAGGCGTTTTTAATTTTATAATGATTGAAATGAAACCGATTTTTAAAAGTTTTTTACGACATCCTTCCGAACCGAACCGTGTCGATTTTTGGTTCAGTTCGGCATCAAATTACGGGCTTCTAATTGTAAATCAAGTATTGATTAACTCATCCCAGATGAATTATTTTAAAAATAAAATAAAAAAATTACATTCTCGTGTTCAGGACGGACGCCTCCGCAGCGGCGATATGCTCCTACGCATCGGCGCCGTGTGCGTGGTGGGGATGTGCGCGCGGCAGGCGGCGGCGGTGCTGCGGCAGTGCGGCGCGTGCGTGCGGCTGCTTGTAGCGCGGCCCGCGACTAGCAACGCGCTGCCACTCCAGGTGCGTGGCGTGTGGGGATGTGCGCGCGGTAGTGCGGTGCGTGCGGCTGCTAGTGGCACGGCTCGCGGCTAGCAACGCGCTGGCTCTGTTTAACGTGCATGGATGTGCGCGCTGCAGACGGCTGTGATGCTGTGACAGGAATGCGCGTGCGTGCGGCTGTTCATCGCGCGGCCCGCGACTAGCAACGCGCTGCCACTCCAGGTGTGTAGCGTGTGGGGATGTGCGCGCGGTAGGGCGGTGCGTGCGGCTGCTAGTGGCGCGACTCGCGGCTAGCAACGCGCTGGCTCTGTTTAACGTGCATGGATGTGCGCGCGGCAGACGGCTGTGATGCTGTGACAGGAATGCGCGTGCGTGCGGCTGTTCATGGCGCGGCCCGCGACTAGCAACGCGCTGCCACTCCAGGTGGGTAGCGTGTGGGGATGTGCGCGCGGTAGTGCGGTGCGTGCGAGCGGCTGCTAGTGGCACGGCCCGCGGCTAGCAACGCGCTGGCTCTGTTTAACGTGTATGGATGTGCGCGCGGCAGACGACTGTGGTGCTGTGACAGGAATGCGCGTGCGTGCGGCTGTTCATGGCGCGGCCCGCGACTAGCAACGCGCTGCCACTCCAGGTGGGTAGCGTGTGGGGATGTGCGCGCGGTAGTGCGGTGCGTGCGAGCGGCTGCTAGTGGCACGGCCCGCGGCTAGCAACGCGCTGGCTCTGTTTAACGTGTATGGATGTGCGCGCGGCAGACGACTGTGGTGCTGTGACAGGAATGCGCGTGCGTGCAGCTGTTCGTGGCGCGGCCTGCGACTAGCAACGCGCTTCCATATCAGCTGTGTAGCGTGCTGGTATGTGCGCGCGGCAGGCGGCGGTGGTGCTGTAGCAGTGCGGCGCGTGCGTGTGGCTGCTCGTGGCGCGCCCAGCGACTAGCATCGCGCTGCCACTGTAGGTCTGTAGCGTGTGGGGGCGTGCGCGCGGCAGGCGGCGGCTATACTGCGGAAGAGCAAAACACAAACTATATATCTGCGATATATGTAGTGCAAATTGTACACTTTTAATCCCATACCAGGACACAATAAAGTGCCCACTACACGCGCCAACGCAATGACCTCCGTATCTAATGGGAGTAATGGGTTTACCGCAACGCGTCCAATTAGGGAGCGTGGCGTTGCTGACTGCGACAAACTTTCGCTGTTAGAGGCGTACTGATATTAGGACAGTTTTCTCGGAACAGCTACTTTGAGTCAGTATATTTGGCTAGTTTGTTTGGGACCGTTGCTATTAAAATATGAAATGTAACTTCTTTATAGAAACTTCAAGTCCGTCTTACCAGTGATACCAAATTTCTTGCCCCAAAATTGCATGAACCGTTTAAGTAAATGCCTACGTAAAAGAAAACTAAGACAGATTTTCACTTTCCATTTCATTTATGCTACTTTTTTTTAATAAATATAAATAGTAATCTAAGGAAGCTTGCGACTCCAGAACAGGGACCGATACCGGTATTTTTAAAAAACCCTGAATTAGTCCAATATTTTGGATTATTTTTTGCTCTTTACGTAGGGCTGAACCATGTATTTAGGTAACAACGTCGTATTATTAGATTGTACCATTAAAAACGAAATAATGAACCGGTGACCGTAATAATACCGGTATTTTTCTATGGAGAAAATACCGGTATCCGATCCCTGCCCTAGAAAGATCTCTAAAGTAATCCAGAGCAAAACTCCGGTAAAAACCTAACAAGCCAATAAGAAACAGAGCCTGTTAAATTAGCTCCGTCAGGTTGGTACTCGTCACTATTTCCGGGCGACATCCGCGCCGCTTCCGGTGTGACTGTGACGTCACTTCCCCCGGAAACTTCATTACGTGCCTGCTAATAAGCTCCGGGAATAAATAGAGCTTTAGATGGAAATGTTTAATTCGAACAAACGAAAATAGTGATTTCTCAGAAATAGCCCGAACAGTGGACGTTCGTTACTCCCTAGAGCAGAGGTTCCCAACCTTTTAACATATGCGTCTCACCTAACGTCAACCCAAAATTGACAATATTTCATAATTTTCAAAAGTCTTAATTCGAAAACCATTTCGGTAGTTTTTTTTTAGTATTTAGATTTTATTGACACTATATTTTATAAGTACTTATTTATATAGATTATGTGACAATTTTTCGGTAGAAAGATGCACAAAAAAAATATTTTCGGATTTTTATCTGGATTCTTGGTGGGATTCTTGTTAGGAGTATGACGTCATATTTCACTTACGCCCTTTTGGAATGACCTATTTTTTTGCATGAAAAATGCAGTTTTCGTGAAAAAGAAAAAACACGGGTTCCTTAAAATTTCACCTGTTTTCTAACTAGTTCATAAAATTAAGCACATAGTTGAAAATATGAAATCTTGTCAATTCAACGCCCTTAGGGGCTGAAATTGAGAGTCCATATAAGAAAATTAAACGATGGAAATAAAAATGAGCAGGTAACTAAAACCGTTTTTATTCTATTATTTTAGGACCATACATTTATTTTTAATTTTTAATATTATCGTATTTTATTTGTTGCTTTAAAGAACATTAGGTATGTAATGTGTTAGTCTTAGTAACTATTTTATCGTTGTTTTAAAGAACATTATATCCTGGTCTGTCGCATTATTGAATCAAAATTAATTGAATAATTATAAGCTAGTAGTAACTTTAACTATAAGCCACATGTACCTACTAACAAAATTGGATCACTGTAATCTGTAAATAAATACAATTTGAATTAGGTATTACCCTGTAATGACAGACTTAAGTTATTGTTGAATAAATAAAAAAATATATATAGATACTACTCGTAGCACGGACAAGCGATAGAACACAAATTAACTAAAAGAGATTTGTATTTTTTTTTAATAATAAGAAATTTTTATTAATAAGGGGAAATCTGGAGGCTCTCGCTGCGCCCCCCCTGGAATCGCTCGACGCCCCCCAAGGGGGGCGCGCCCCACTGGTTGGGAAACCCTGCCCTAGAGGAACAAATAAGAAGGCGAAGTGCACAGTTAATGGTCAAATATATTATATACACTCGCGGACAAAAAATACGGGTCGGTAAAATACCGTCATATTTCTTAAAATACTGCGAACTTGTACAGTTTTCTGATCCTGTCAAGATCTTTAATTAATTTTACATCTAACCTGAAAAAATACCAACATTTAAAAAAACATTTGTACACCATTTTATGGTAGAACAATATTGGTTTATATTTATTTTTTATAACATCTGTTGTACTCTTGTTTATATAAATAAAACCTTTTGATTGATTGATTGATTGTAAATAAAACTAGTGTAAACTATTTAGAAAAACTTTTTGCGGTTATTTCATTTAGGGTGACCCGAAATTATAGCGAGTGTTGTGTAACTTTCCTCAGATGTCGGTCATAGTACAATTTATTTATATATTTAAAACAATGTTAACATGACATAACAGTAAAAAACAAACCAATGCGTCATGAACGAAAACAGAATACTACAAACTAGATACATATAAGTTACATTGGCACAGTAGATTGCCGAGCATCCATCTCCTCACAGAATCTCAGGCATCCATAGCACGCATCTATCCATCATCCATATCATCACAATAGTCTTGTCGCCTGAAATTACGGAGTATATAACGTCACATGCAGTAATTCTGATTTTTTCAGACTATGATGTTGGCCTAATGAATAATCCAAGTTTGTGTCCTAGAGTGCCGAACGCAGCTTTTGACTTTGATTCCTTTGGAGTTGCGGGCGTCTATAGGCTACGGTGGCCGTTTACCATCAGGTGGACCGTAAGCTTGTTTGTCACCGGCGTTGTATAAACAAAAAGTGTTCTTTTATCGATTATAAGACCACTCAATCGATTTTTTTGCTAATATCTTCAATGTACAGATTTTCGAACCTCTACAGCTAATGCTAATGGATGTTGTTATACATACGTATAAACCTTCCTCTTCAATCACTCTATATGTTGTTATACATACGTATAAACCTTCCTCTTCAATCACTCTATATGTTGTTATACATACGTATAAACCTTCCTCTTCAATCACTCTATATGTTGTTATACATACGTATAAAACTTCCTCTTCAATCACTCTATATGTTGTTATACATACGTATAAACCTTCCTCTTCAATCACTCTATATGTTGTTATACATACGTATAAACCTTCCTCTTCAATCACTCTATATGTTGTTGTTATACATACGTATAAACCTTCCTCTTCAATCACTCTATATGTTGTTATACATACGTATAAACCTTCCTCTTCAATCACTCTATATGTTGTTATACATACGTATAAACCTTCCTCTTCAATCACTCTATATGTTGTTATACATACGTATAAACCTTCCTCTTCAATCACTCTATCTATTAAAAAAACCGCATCAAAATCTGTTGCGTAGTTTTAAAGATTTAAGCATACATAGGGATATAGGGATAGCGAAAGAGACTTTGTTTTATACTGTGTAGTGATAATATATATATCAAACTAGTTTTCGCGTGATGCCTAGACAAATAAACAGAGAGACTAACAGACAAACGGACACAAATTCTAAAAACTGTTAAAATGTGTTCTGTTATCGATTATAAGACCACTCAATCGATTTTTTTGCTAAATCAATGTACAGATTCGAACCTCTACAGCTTTATTATATGTATAGATTAGTATTTCCTATAAAATTTTGTCTTCTAAGAAACATTTATATTGCTCTTTTGAACAAGTTTATATAAGTAGTAGCAAATGAAATGAAGCGCAGTCGCCAAAGCGACGCAAATTGTAAAAGGAACCTTAGCGCCGCTTCTTTGAGGGCTTTCAGTGTGACCGCGACCCATATTCCTAATTGGGGGAGTTACGAGGAAGTTTACTTTACACCTACTTGCGCTATATCTTGAGATAGTATATACAAATATAGAGGCCAAGTGCGTGTCGGATCGTACAATGAAGGATTACGTACCAACACCTGTTAGTCCACATTTAAAACCAAAAACTATCCAATACATTGAGTTAGTTCATATTTAGCGCTATTACTTTTAGAAAAGATGTGAGGAGCAAAACTATAATTTCTCTCTTTATCTATCCTCCGACTCAGACTTAGGGTCGGTTCTACCAACATACGATCACAGGCCGGTCATCGTCAAATATGGCGCCGGCAGCTGTCATCCCATAGAAACTCGTCAAACTTTCCATACAATCGGATTTTAACGAACACCGCTTACGATTACAGACGGTTTGGTGCAACTCACCCTAAACCATATAAGGCGCAATACATAGAAACCATATATCGAAACAATGCCTACACGGAGAGTGGCGTTCATTTTAGGGTTTACACTAAACTATATGATATCACGGTTATATAACAGTTTCACAGTGAATTTTGTCACGAACTGTTAAATAATGTTTTTATCTTCTTTAATAAAAATCCAGTTATTTTAATATCCCGGACAGAAGAATAAATTCAATTTTGAAATTGGAATCTGAACTGACGTTCCATAATTCGTCAGTTGGCGGATGTGAAGTCACACCGGAAGCGGATACGGCGGCGGGAAACCGACGCGTTGCCAAACCAACCAGCGGACTAATTCTTAAACGGAATACGGTTAATTTTTTGTCGTTAATAAAAAGAATTTACGATACACACGAATAACATCTAATTTTAATATGTTTTTACTATTTTAATAGTTTTTGACGACCGGTTTAGCCTAGTGGGTAGTGCACCTGCCTGTGAAGCTGACGGTCCTGGGTTCGAATCCCGGTCAGGGCAAATATTTGTGTGATGAGCATGAATATTCGTTTCTGAGTCTTGGATGTTTTCTATGTATTTAAGTATTTATATCTATTAAATATATCGTCGTCTAGTACCCATAACACAAGCCTTCTTGAGGTTACTGTGGGGCTAGTTCGATTTGTGTAAGATTGTCCTCTACTATTTATTTATTTACTAACTCGCAATGCTAGCAGTCGTCAGGAATGGGGAGATATCGCAAGGGAAAGTCGTGTTCAATGGTCGCTTTTATACTTTTCCGTGGACGTCGCAACGCGCATGTGAAACCCCAGGAGTTGCAAGCGTCCATAGGCTACGGTGGACGCTTACCATCAGGCGGGCCGTACGCTTGTTTGCCACCGACGTGGTATAAAAAAAACATCCACGATTTGCCGTCACGATAAAACAGGGGACCTAAATTGTATGAAAATGTATCCAGATGCTTTTATTTTACCGTGGACGGTAACGGCATGCCGTGGAAGCCTACGATATGCCGCGGGCTCGCTGTCTCCTCCGTCCGTCCGTCCGTGCGTCCGTATGGCACAGCCGATTTACTCGCCGAAACTTGGTAGGAAGGTGTATTCTATGAACCGCTACATAAAAAGTGATGTGAAATTACAAAAAACTATTAAATTAGGGGGGCACTCCATACATCTAACCGGTGGATGAAAAAAAAAAATTAAAACAATAGTCGTGTGGGGTATCAATGGATAGGCCTTTAAAAATGACATGGATTTATGAACCCGACAGTAAAATGTAACGTGCAGCTTCGTGAAATTGCCCACTTGTCTTTCCCATATGAAAAAGAAGTTTACTTACATTGAATACCTATTTTTATATTCATCAATTACAAGTAATTTTATAATAAAACATAACTAAATTAGATCCCCATAAATTAGATCTGAATCCTGGGGAAGGGTATCCATAAGACTGGCTACGTTCCCCGTAGGATGAATGAAACCAGTTTTCCATATAATGAAAACAGTTTTCTATATAATGAAAACTGTTTTTTATATAGTGAAAACAGTTGTCTATATAATTGACCAGTTCTCTATATAATGAAACCAGTTTTGTATATAATGAAAGTAGTTTTGTATATAATGGAAACAGTTTTCTACATAATGAAAACAGTTTTTTTTTATATAATGAAAACAGTTTTCCATATAATGAAAACAGTTTTCGATATAATGAAAACTCTTTTCAGTATAATGAAAACAGTTTTCTATATAATGTAAACAGTTTTCTATATAATGAAAACAGTTGTCTATATAATGAAAACAGTTTTCTATATAATGAAACCAGTTTTATATATAGTGAAAACAGTCTTCTACATAATTAAAACAGTTTTCTATATAATGAAAACAGTTTTCTATATAATGAAAACAGTTTTTATATAATGAAAACAGTTTTCTATATAATGAAAACAGTTTTCTATATAATCAATCCAGTTTTCTATACAATGAAACCAGTTTTCTATATAATGAAAACAGTTTTCTATATAATGAAACCAGTTTTGTATATAATGAAAACAGTTTTCTGCATAAAGAAAATAGTTTTTTATATAATGAAAACAGTTTTATATATAATGAAACCAGTTTTGTATATAATGAAAACAGTTTTCTGTATAATGAAAATAGTTTTTTATATAATGAAAACAGCTTTTTATATAATGAAAATAGTTTTCCATATGATAAAAAACAGTTTTCTATATAATGAAAACAGTTTTCTATATAATGAAAACAGTTTTCTATATGTTCGTGATATTGTCCACGTGTATCACAAAAACGGAACGGTTGTTTCGTTAACATGACTTTACCGTACCCTGCTCTAATGGACGTGTTTATCAGCGCAAAGGTAAATCGCTCTTTATTATCAGCGCTACTAAATGTAGTAGATAATCTAAAATCGATAGATCAAATGAAACCGTGATATTTCTGTTTACTTCAGAGATTTATTTAAACCTTTTGTACAGGATCAAAAATCAAAAAATCAAAATCAAACATTTATTTTGCAAATAGGCTACAAGGGCACTTTTACATGTCAAAATATCAATTTACAGTTTAAGAAAGTCTGACTATAAAAGTATTTACGAGTTCGACAGGTACTGTAATAGTACTTTCAGACTTTCACCTACGACTGTCACAGCTGTCACCAAAATCTTGACGTCAATTAAGACAACTGCAAAGGGACTCGACATGATTGCAATTGACATGCTACTTATGACGCTACCAAGGACTGCTGACGTACTGACTCACATTATTAACAAGAGTATACAGACTATGACGTTCCCCGACGACTGGAAACTGGCTCAAGTGACCCCATTACCAAAAAAGCTCAATCCAGTTATCCTCTCCGAACTCCGTCCTATAAGCATACTGCCCTGTGCATCGAAGGTAATAGAAAGGGTGATCTGCAACCAGCTCTCGAAATACCTGGAGGAAAATAACATCCTACCTGAACTACAATCGGGTTTTCGCAAGGGTCGATCGACAGTTACTGCGTTACTCGATGTAGTTGACAATATCTTACAGGCTCGGGATGTTGGAGAGAGTACCATACTCGTTATATTAGATTTCTCCAGGGCTTTCGACTGCATTAGCATACCCTTGCTCTTATCAAAGATGTGGTACTACGGATTTGATGTTACTGCCGTGAATTGGTTCAAAAGTTATCTCTCGGGCCGTGCGCAGACGGTGGCGTTGCGCAGGATGGATGGTGTCATTCTGCGATCTGCTCTTTGTCCTGTGTTGAGAGGTGTGCCACAGGGTTCAATATTGGGCCCCCTGCTTTTCATATTGTATAGTGCTGACATCATCAACAATATAAAGGGCAGCAAATACCACCTTTACGCTGATGACCTCCAGCTTTACGTCTCCAGCGCACCAACGGACATATCTGCTGCTGTCAACACTCTGAACGCGGACCTTGACCGTATTTTTGCTTGGTCGGAAAAGAACTGCCTTGTCCTTAATCCGAACAAGTCGAAATATGTAGTCTTTGGTTCAGAACATCAAATCCGAAATACTGTCAACAACCTCGAGGCTTTGACTCCCAGGAGTATTGCCATCATGGGAGAACCAGTAGAAAGGGTGGTAGAAGCAAACAACCTTGGCCTCCTCATGGACGGCAAGCTGCGCTTTGAAAACCACATACTTAAAGTTGTGAGTAACTGCTTCTACCGCCTTAAAGTTCTATACAATATTCGCGATTACTTAAGTGTTGATTTGCGTATCAACCTTTGTGAATCGTTGGTATTGTCTAGATTAAACTATTGTGATATCGTTTATGGTGGCTGCATTACTGGTCGTACAAAAAAACTCATACAACGAGTGCAAAACGCATGCACTCGTTTCTGCTTCCGAGTCCCTCCCCGCTCCCATATCACTCCCTACTTGAACGCCGCTGGTCTGCTGAACATGCCTGCACGCAGGCGCCTGCACCTCGCCACTCTTCTTTTTGGCATAGTGCGGTCTGGAGTCCCAGCATATTTGCTGAGTAAACTTACGTGGCCCAAGAGTGCGCGCAGGTGTAAAGCAATGATTCTAGTGACTAAGCATCATACCGCAGCGTTTCAAGGAAGTTTCAGGTTTGCAGCGTCCAAGTGCTGGAATGATCTTCCCCCACCTATCCAAGGAGCGTCTAGCAAGTATACCTTTAAGCGCAAGCTTAAGGGTTATCTGTTGACGCTCCAAAAATCCTATTCCTAAACCAACTAGCACTTATCCCAACTGTGTCGCCTTTTTCATGTGTTTTTAATTAATTTTCATTGTTTTAAAACTGTTACCTGTTCTTTTTTTATTTTTTATTTCTGTCTGCATCCCCTCACTGTTGAGTAAATTCCTCCTCATGTTCACACCAGTTTGCCCTGTTTTGAGGTAGTCTCATCCATGTATATATTACCTATGATTTTATTCATTATATGTATACCTTTCCTGTATAGTATGTTGTGTTGCGTTCCGTGGATCACGTACGGTGCTGTCTGAAAACCAGCGCTGCAGGTGTCTGACACCTCGGCACAATGCTGAGACAGCAACCGATTCACTGCCGCGAAGACGCACTTTATAATAATACGAGTATGTCAATGTACTGAGTCTATTCTGTTTGTAATGATGTGTCTTTTCGTGCAGTGAATAAATGCTTTCTTTCTTTCTTTCTTTCTTTAAAAGTAATATATTTTTCATGTCAAAATATTAATTTACAGTTCAAGAAGGAATAATAATTTCGAGTTTACCATTATAACAAAATTAATGTCATACAGTGAAGATAAACTTGCAAAGTTATCTATTACAAATATTACAACATCAGTAAAGTTAGAGATGTATAAGGTCTCAAGATTAAACAAGGAGTATAATGAAATTAATATAATATCCTGGAGATGTACATGGTCTCTGAGCGTCAAAATTAAAGTTAATTTAATATTGTTAGAGATGAATATGGTCTCTAAGTCACTGATAATAAAAACGAATCCACAACAGGGTAGCTAACGATAAGTTTTTTTCACAGTTCCGTACAAGAAGGGTATGGTAAGTTACCGATAAAAACAAGCAAATTCAAAATATATCTCATTTATGTATTGTACTTAACAAATGTAAAATCAATGAATATATTTACCCCTAATTACATACTTATTTAATTCACATAATTATGGACTAATAAATTGTAAATTTTACTAATTAATATGCATATTTTTTTTACAAGCAAATATATTTTTAGTAATCGAAAATAACCGTTTAATACAAACCAGGGTACTTATATATCATCATGAAGAATATTTACGAAAAATAAAATCATAAAAAAAAACAACTCAGTAAATCTAACATTTTAATTTGGGGCCGTGGGGGCCAAGCGCGCGTCGACTATATAAAGATCTGTCGAAGCGCCTAATAGAGGCTTCTGGTGACCAGAGCTGGCTTCTATTTCGCTCAGCGAATAAGTATTGCCGTGCAGCGAGGAAATACAGCCAGCCTTCTGGGCACCCTACCATTTGACAGCGATCTGGGTCAAATTTTTTATTTATAATTTTAATTTTAATTAGATTATTTGTTTTATTATGTGTTTATATTATAAATTGAGGCAATCATGAAATACATTTTAATGTATGTATATCGATATGACGAAGTAGATGAAAGAGAAGTCACTATAACGTAATTTCCTGCCCATTGCCACTAAAATTGCGCTTACTCAAACACTACTCCCCCCCATCTTGGATTATGCTGATGTTTCCTATATTGACCTCAATGAGGAGCAACTTAATAAGCTTGAGCGCCTTCAAAATGTCTGTATTCGGTTCATATTTGGTTTACGCAAATATGACCATGTATCCTTCTTCCGCTCCCAGCTCAAGTGGCTCCCTATCCATTTTCGCCGTAATTCTCACACCCTATCTATCTCTTTTGTATTGTACTCTCTTCAACCCTGCAGCTCCACGTTATCTCAAAGAGCGTTTACTTATCTTCGTTCCGTTAGGTCCTCCCGAAACTTGCTTCTTACTGTTCCATCTTCCTCATCAAAATTTTATAATTCTTCTTTCACTTTACGAGGTATTCGGCTTTGGAATTCTTTATCTCCTGATTTGAGGCGTGCTGAATCTCTTGCTGTCTTCAAAAACAGCTTAAAGATCACTATTTGTCTCTCTCATGACACACTTAAGACTTAGCGCCTTTAGACTATGTGGCTGACTATATTTTTGTATATGTTTATGTACGTATATTTTTATACTATATTTATGTATGTTTATTATCCTTAATTAAATGTTATTGTTGTAATTATTAATAGGTTTCATATGTATTAACTCTGCACCACCTGCTATAAATCGTTATGATTAGATTTCATTTCCGCTACCCTAAGGTTGTCTGGATGAAATCGCTCTTTAGCGATAAGACCGCCTGTTGTTTGCCTCTACTCATTGTGTTTTTGTACTGTACTGTATCCATTGATTGAGGTGTGCAATAAAGAGTATTTATATTTTTGTATTGCATTGTATGACAACTCAAAAATGCTACGGTCTCTGATAACATCGCATGGACGCGACGGGTGCGGCGGACATTAGGTGTGATTTTACGTCCGTATCTCGCTTTAGGTGACTGAAAGATGGATTTAGGCGAGTCATTGTAACGTTGCTCTGCTGCTTTTACAAAAGTTAACCTGTTTCCATACAGGTGACGTCATTAGCTTCATGGTTTGGGCTCCTTGTATGAAAACATTACTACCTTAGTTCTGAGTTCTGACGAAGAAGAGTTAAGGCGTTGGGTAGGGCAAGGCCTTCTCCATACAAACTCTGTGCAAGTCTTATTCGTCGGTTTTGGCACTCTCGAATATTTTTTTTTGCTTGTAAATATTTGATATACCTGAAGAAAAAAAAATTCAAAAAAGTTAAAAACAAAAAATACAAAAAAAAAATTATATTTTTTTTCCTCCAGGTTATGGCTAACCGAAAAATAAGCATACTGACCAAAAATCTTAACTGTAAGTAGTACAAGCGAAGAACAACTTGCACATTTGGTTTTATTCCTCTATTCTAAAAAAAATATCGCTCGTGAGGTCTCCTGCTCACAAAGGCACTATTTAAAGTATGAGACTAGTCTATGTAGACTATAAATAATACAATTATCCGCAGGTGGAAGAGTGAGACATGGCGAATCAAATTGAGTCTATTTTAGAGTGAGGTCAGGTCAAGTGTACCCAAGGGGCAGACGTTTTGTCCACTCAGTGGGACTAAAACGAAAGATGCGACATTTACAATTTCAAGACATCTTGCAAATGTAATTTCATAATGTAAGGAATACTGGAAGCCAAAGCATTTCTAAAAATTGTGATTTACGAGCATAAGACAAAAGATGTATTAGATCAACGAATAAAAATGTGGTTGTCTGTGAAGTCGGTTTACGGACGATAATTTTACGTGATAACGTCATAAGAAAACATTGATAAGGATTCCCTGGGGCCTAACGCTACGCCGTAGGCCCCAGGGACTCCGCATCCCGCCGAGCAGAGCCCTAACAGCACGCCTGGTTTGCCTTTGCCGTCAGATTGATCGATATGTCGCCAACCGATCAAAATTTACAGAACTCTCAATAAAATAGACTAGAGAAACGGGTTTGACCGTCAACTGTTTAGGTATAGCTTGAAATCATTCAGTTGGCCGAGTTGCATCAAAGTAATTCGTTCAAAAAGCTATTTTACCGTTCGAACAATAAGGTTCAAAATCCAATAACTGTTTAATAGAAATTCGCTTAACAAGGCTCAGATTAGTCATAAATCATGTCGCACTTTTGTGATGGCATCGGTTCATCGATTTATAAGACGTTATCACGTCAAAATCAGTGATTTGTTGCGTGTCTCTTTGAAAAATACATGTCTCTGTAATACATACTAATAACGTATACAGGCACGTATCCAGACTTTTGGTTCGGGGGGGACGACAAACATTGAAACAACCATGTGAACTGTGTAAAAATCGCTGTAATCACTACTGGCTAAAAACGTTTTCGGGGTGGGGGGGGGGGGGGGAATCCCAACTTTCTCCCCTCTGGATACGTGCTTGAACGTATACTTTTTGACGCTTGCAGTCAACTAACTGTAAAAAAACTCCGCAGTGTTCTTTCGTCAGTTACTATTTGGCATTCCGGCGTCACGCAGTGAATTTTCGCCAACGGAACCGAAACGTGCCGGCGCAATTTTTTAATTATTAAATGTGTATTTTTAGGGTAAATCCAGAATATTTATGAGGTTTAAAAATGGATTTTGTGGAATGAAAGAATGAACTGGCGATGGTCGCGATGATTGAAATGGTTGAATTCATTCACCGGCCTGAAAAAAGGAAAGGTTAACAATTTAACATCATTTGCGGTACCTATATTGTTCCCCTAGCATTCATAGTTCTCGTAATATGTCTCATCATCATCATTTTCAACCTGTAATTGCTCACTGCTGAGCAAAGGCCTGTCATATACCTACTATTAAATTTCTCATCATCATCATTTTCAACCTGTAATCGCCCACTGCTGAGCGTAGTCCTGTCTTCGAGTACGCCACTCGTACCGGTCCTGAGCCTGTCTTATCCAAAAGTGACCCGCGATCTTCCTAAACATCGTCTGGCTGTACCGGTCTAAATACCTCATCATCAAAACTTAAGAGCTTTGCTCTTGTCGGTGGAGTAACCGCCACTCTTCTCTATTCATTGCCAGTTTTTTGACTTACCTATACGACTCAGCAACTTCCTCCCTCACTTGGTTAAAGTAAGTCAGTCTAGGTCTTCCTCTTCCTCTCCTCCCTTCAATTTTGGCCTCTAAGATGTTTAAGAAGAAGCTGTCGTGCCGTATCAGGTGCCCCATCATCCTGCCTCTTCTATTTCTAATTGTTTTCAGTAAACTTCTTTTCTCTCCTATAATGCCCAAAACCTCTTCATTCGTCTTTCTTTCCGTCCAGCTGATGCTTTCCATCGTACGCCAACACCACATTTCGAAGGCCTCTAATCTTCCTCTGTCTGTTTGTGTCAGCGTCCACTTCTCACTCCCATACAACGCAATGCTTCAGATGTAGATTTTGAAGAGGCGTTTTTAGGCTATTTTTGATATACGACATTTAAGAAGATGCGTTTTATTATTGAATGCTGTTTTAGCCATAGCAAAGCTTTGCATAATGTCATCGGTAATGATACTTCCCAAGTATTTAAATTTATTGACCTGCTTCTATTGCTCTATTTATCTAAATACCTGTTCTTAACAAAAATGTTTTGTATTTTGTATTTGCCAACAGTCCCTGGGCGCGTCCCCCGCGCCAGTAGTCCCGTCCCGGCTGCTGGCGGACCCCGTACAGCTGGAGCGACGCCTGGCCGAGGCAGGACACGACGGATTCGGGGCCCTCTGCGAGGATGCGGCGCCCGAGCCCCCACCCACTATTATTGAGGAGAGGCTCCATCATAGGGTGAGGACAGTAGAACAAGTATAGTCTCTTGAAGCTTGACTTCAAGCAGGTCGTGGAGCCCTGGCCGAGTTGGGGCACGACGGATTCTGAGGCCTGTGTGAGGACGTAGCGTCCCTTGGGCTCCATCATAGCATGATAAAGTATATCTCAAAGATATTGTAGAAATAACTACAGTTCCTTGAACCCAGTGCTCTGGTTTCGCCTAAAGCCGATACTGGAGATGTAATGACGAAGAGATTTATAATAACGGTCTTAATAATAAACCCGTCCAACATCCACTGATAATAGATAATAATGGGCTAGAACTATTACGAATCGTTTGGAGTCTCTTTTCACCTGGGTCGTTGTCAGATTTAGGTTCGCGTCTTTTCGGTGGACATATCAAGAGTTAAGGGTTGCAAAGCTTAATTTTGGATTGGTCTAGTAATCCGCAAAAACAGTGTCTCCGTTGCTATCCACTAAAAATGCAGGTTACATGGACATAAGCCGTTAACTATTGACCACCGAAGGGACAACTTTTCTATTTGCAACTGACAACGACCCTCTCCTGGTCAGTTTACATTGTGTCACCAACAAGCACTACGTTTAGTGTCTATTTGTCTCGTTATGTCCGATCAATATGAACTGTTACCGTTTATTGCAGCCCGTGGCATCGATGGTGGCGGTAGTGCCACGAGGTGCGCTCGCGCCGGCCCCTCGCCCCCCACCGCTGATACTACCGCCGCCGGACCCACAGCCTCCGCCAATGAGGTAAATAAATTTTTGAACTGAAAATATTAGTGATCATATTTTTGTATCTACTTGTCATCAACCCCCGACGTGCAACGTAAAAAGAGGGGCGTTATAAGTTTAGCATGTGTATATGAGTCTGTCTATGGCATCGTAGCTCGATCCCTGTTATCCCTAATCGATGAACCGATTTGAGTGCAGTCTTTTTTTAATCGAAAGTTTTGTTGGCGTGGATGGTTATTAGCTAATTTTTAAGTTGTTTTTAATTTTTAATTTTATACAGGGGTAACAAAAATAGTGAGGATCCGTTTAAGGGCATATTCGGTATCGTGTTCTGATTAGGAAAATTAGAAGAAAACTTTTTTCACGCAATATATTTTTTTTATGGGCAGGTCGTCCAAGTCAGCCAACTGTCCATACAAGGGACAATAATTTATTGCATCAAAAAAATTATCTTCTACTTTTTCCTAATCAGAATACGATACTGAATATGCCCTCAAACGGATCCTCACTATTTTGTTACACCTTGTATCCTTTTTTTCTGTAATCCTGGCCACATCACGTCATGTTATGTATAACTTTAACTTGAAATCTAATGGTTCTTGTTTTATAATACAGGCTGCCGCTCGACATGGCGATACGAGGCACAGGAGAGCCCGAAACCCTGAGTTACCAGGTGGACCTTAACAAGGACTCAGCGTTAGGTCTGGGCATCACCGTCGCCGGATACGTCTGTGAGCAAGGTACTGATATTGGCTAAGGTCGACCTTCCATCCTAAAGGAGCTCAATACAAAACAGACTCGTCGATTGTGCAAGTGGGATTCTAGAAAATGTTTGGACATGTCATCCGCAACGAAAGTTCAATTGAGCGTCTAGCAGTGCTGGGGAGAGTGGAAGGTCAACGTTCACGAGGCCGGTCACCTACGAGATGGACAGATCTAATAAATTTCCAAACAGTGTGCACGCAATGCCACAAATAGAAAGGTGGAGGAAGCTCGCTAGCCTGGATTTTCCCCAGGCTACTCTCCAACCGCGCACTCCTATCGCTTTATTGGATTACGGGATCAACGTCTTATCGTGCCTCCTAAAGCAAGGGAATCAGTTGGTAACCACTCAAAGCGGCCATCCATCCAAGAGTTGACCACGGCCGACGTTGCTGAACCTCTCATACCGCACGTGGTACGCGGGCGCACGAACGATCCCATAAATAAAAATAAAATAGAATAAAATAGTTCTTTATTTAGGCAATAATCCCATCACAATTACAATTACAGAAACATAAATTATTAGAGAAATTACAGAAATTTAAATTGCTTAAGTCTAACAAGTACAGTACGTATTGGGCCCGGCCTATAAAGCCACAGTCAGGTTCAAAAAAAAGAGGAAGCTCGCGAAAACTGCAACTAATAAGGAAGAAGGTAACCCATAACCACGACCACGTGGCTATTGTCTTGTGTTTGTCGCGAATAAATCTATCTTTTCTTTCTATCTTTTCACTCTGACAAGAGTGCACGACTGAGAAGAACCTTGACCGTATTCGGCCTCAACGACTGTATACTAGATTGGGTATTAACGATAAACATTATGCGTTAACGAAGTTCCATGGATACTGCGAGGTTCTAGCTAACCTATATATCTTTGAGGGCTCATTCTCGCGGTATCTGGGACGACCAACCTGGCGTGAGGTGGCGCAGAATAGAGAAGAGTGGCGTTCTCTTGTGTCAGAGGCCAAGATCCTTTGGGTCATCGAGCCAGCGTAGTAGGAGTTCCATGGATGCCATGGAATAGTTAGTCATCCTCCCAGCGTGTGCCCTTCGTAAGTAGGCCTATATCCAGAGGACTAACTCCGAACTTCGAAATTCAAACTTCGAATCGTACCGTTCTTTTAATTCATGTGACACGAGAGTGAAAGGAATGGCAGGATACGAAATTTGGATTTCGAAATTCGGAGTACAAGGTCAGTAGCGGACGTCATTTGGCTGATATGATAATGAGGATGACGAGTTGGGATTAGAACCCGTCACCTCTAGTCTAGATTAAAAATCGCGTAAGATTTGGCAGTTTTACGGAAGCGACTGCCATCTGACCTTCCAGCGCAAGGGGAAAAGATCTTATTGGAATTAGGCTTGTCTAGTGAGTTGAGGCACCCTTGACTGTCAAAAGTTCTTAAGCCGAAAGCCTCTAACTTGGCTTAACGAGTGCTGTCATAGACAGCAGTCGGGATCAACGGCTTAACGTGCCTCCTAAAGCAAGGGAGTCAGTTAGTTACTTAGAATCTTTTTATTGGAAAATTCTTTTTATTCCGTAAATGACTTCATGGAAATTAAATTTGTTTGACATTGAATTTTTAAATTACAGTTTTGTTTGATTTTAATTTTAGAAATACAAAAAATACAAAAAGGTTTATTTCTCAAAATTTTACAATGTTCAATCTATAGTAAGTATGGGTATTAAAATTAAGACATTGAAAAATCGGTGTGAGCACAGCGCTAAGCTGGTTTTAAGCCCACCCGTAGTCAGTGAGTTGGTTTCACACTAAATAATGGTTATAAAATTAAATTAATTACAATAACAATATAATTAATTTAAAGTAGGTTGCATGCTATAATATAAGTAAGTTGAAATTTATGAAATCACGTAACAGTTTTCAGTTTAAAATTATATTTATATCTACTCTTTATGGGGCATCGTATATTTTGTAATTCAGTTTGTATAGATAAGTAGAACTTTTTTAATTTAAATTTAAAATGCAAATAAGTTTTAGAAAGTCTTATAGGCGGTGGGAGGTCGTTCCAGCACTTGGTGGCTGCGAAACGAAATGAGCCTCTGAAGGCTGCGGAGTGGTGGCGCGGCTCCTTGAGCTGCAGCGCGTTCACGGCGCGCTGGCGGCCGCGCGCGCCCTGCAGCCGCAGCGTGGCCGCCAGCGCAGCCGGCACATGCGTGTGCAACACTTTATAGGTGCTGCATGCGAGGTGCAGCCGTCTCCGAGCTTCCATGTTCAGGCTATTTAAGTTGTTTAATATTGGCGTAATACGGTCTCGACGCTTTACTCTTTCGCAAAATCTAACACAGGAATTTTAGTGTATTGTGACTGATGATTATTTAATTTTTCGACATTATATATTTGACGCGGATTTTTAGGGTTCCGTAGCCAAAATGGCAAAAACGGAACCCTTATAGTTTCGTCATGTCCGTCTGTCCGTCTGTCCGTCTGTCCGTCTGTCCGTCTGTCACAGCCGATTTACTCGGAAACTATAAGTACTACAGTGATGAAATTTGATGGGAATATGTGTTGTATGAACCGCTACAAAATTATGACACTAAATAGTAAAAAAAAGAATTGGGGGTGGGGCCCCCCATACATGTAACTGAGGGATGAAAATTTTTTTTTCGATGTACATACCCGTGTGGGGTATCAATGGAAAGGTCTTTTAAAATGATATAAAGTTTTCTAAAAAACATTTTTCTTAAAGTGAACGGTTTTTGAGATATCAGCTCTCAAAGTCGTAAAAAGTATGTCCCCCCCCCTCTATTTTTATAACTACGGGGTATAAAATTCTAAAAAAAATAGGGGTGATGCATGCTAATTAACTCTTTCAACGATTTTTGGTTTGATCAAAGTATCTCTTATAGTTTTTGAGATAGGTTGATTTAACTGTAATTTTTTTTTCGTTTTTATAGACAGTAGTACGGAACCCTTCGTGCCCGAGTCCGACTCGCACTTGGCCGGTTTTATTGTTATAAATGATGTGATTTTTAGCAGTATGATCATTATTTAAATAATTTTGATAATTGTTGTATAAATGAAATGTCAAAAATGATAATAATAATAATAATTTTATTATTATTATCCTTTTTGACATTTCATAATTTTTTTGACGAACATAATATAAAGTCGTATAAATTGACTTAGGATAATTTATATTGTATTTTTATATTATGAAATAAATAAATCTAAATCTAGTAACCACTCAAAGCGGCCACCCATCCACGAGTTGACCACGGCCGACGTTGCTGAACCTCGTATACCGCACGCGGTACGCGGGCGCAGGAACGATCCCATATGTAGGACCTTTCTACATTAGACAAGGCTGTAACAATAGCAGAACTCGGCCCGGGCGAATTGGACACAGCAAACTACCCTTATATTGGGCAGAGTGGTGGAATATAAATAGTTGCGGAGCGCAGCGGGTCGCTAACTAGGGCCGGGTGGAGTTTGCCCTCACTGGGCAAGTGATGAGCAAACAGCGGGAAGTAAATAAAAAACAATATAAGATTTCAAGCTTACATGGTCATTTACATTAGAATTACGAAACCAATAACACGAATATCGGGAACTCAAAAATACAAATATACATGGTAAATATCCCGTTTCAAATGGTAATTCTAAATAAAAAACCTTGAAACTTGCTATTGAGGATGTGAGTTTTGATGTGTCGCTTTCCAATTTGATGTCAATGTGTTTTCTGGACGGAACGGGAGGACGAAACAGTGGTCTTTGATCAAATTACTAAATCCTAACGTTTCTTTGCGGCCGTATATTCTCAGTTTGAAATAAATTTATAGCAGAACAATATACATTGCGTTATGGTACTGTCAGGTACAAAATATGGCTGCATAAAATTTTATAAAATCTGTGGAGGGCTCTTATGTCGTTGAATTAAGGTTTTGAATTTTGATTCATATTTATGAGAGATGATTAATTTGATACGTAATTTTGTGCTTGACTGTATCTAAGAAATTCGAAGACATAGGGTCGGTTGCACCAACATACGATCACAGGCCGGTCATCGTCAAATATGGCGCCGGCAGCTGTCACCCCATAGAAACTTGTCAATCCATACAATCAGATTTTAACGAACACCGTTTACAGACGGTTTGGTGCAACCCACCCTTAACCTCTACTTCTACCTGTCCTGGAAATTCCTGGACAGAACACGCGTGTAACTTGGACCAAACAGAAACAGAAGGGTTAAATTTAGAACCGGAATGTGGGCCGATCTGTCCGGGCGTCAAATTATAGCTGTCCGGGCAGGCTTCGACGGTCGGTTTAAGGAACAGATAAACTCCGCTCATTGATATTCATATTCATATTCATATTATTTATTGCATACACATGTGTTTACATTGGTGTAAAAATACAATTTGTTTCAACATGTACCCTTTCGGGCATAGCAATTCACTACAACTAAGAAAAAGTCTACAACTAACTATAATTACATTATAGTAATGTTGTGAGCATATAAATACCATACTAAACATTCAAAGATAGAAATACATTATTTTGTTTATTTTCTTATATGATAGGTAATAGAGAATGTAGAGTGTAGAGCAATGACACGAAATGTTCTATACTTTGTTTTTTTTTAACATTAGAAAGAATGACAGACAGCGACTTAAGTACGAGTTTTTTTCTCAGGCACGTTCCGCGGTAAAGGTGTCAAGTAATCTAAGGCTCGGTTTTATAAAGATCCTTTAGACATTGTCTCGGTTTGTTATGTCAAAAAATGTACTGAGTTACTGAAATTTGATCTTACATTTGGTCTAACAGATCTTTATAAAACCCGGCCTAAATGAATATTCAACCCGTTATTTCATGTTTACATTATTTTATTGTTATTAAATACATAAGGAAATAATTCCTCATTTACATTTAGTTATGAACATATTTAAATGATAAGGCATCAAATATTTTTAAAATTGCGTTTTGTTTCATTCATCTAAAAGGTTGAACAATAAAAAACCCAAAGAGGCAGATATTGTAAGAAGTCGGTTCCCGTTTTAAAAAAGTAATATGTCATAATCACTAACTGTCACTTATTCTGAGGGGCTACTGCGAGCCGAAAACGAACGAAGTTCGAATATTTCCCTGTCTGTCGCTTGAATTCGCAAGTGCGACAGAGGGAGATCGCGGTAGCCGCCCCTCTGATCTTTCTTACCAATAATGCCAATTTTATGAGTGTGTGTTTATGACCACTGCTTCTTTGTTTACCTAATTCTTAATCTTATAAAACATACGGTATAGTATGGCGTAAAAAGATACGTGTTTACATTTTACACGATCGCTTTAGCCTAGTTGGTAGTGACCCTGCCTTCGAAGCTAATCAGTAATCAGTCGTTTATTTGCTAAAACATGGTACAACAAATAGGTCATAATCTAAAATATAAGGAACTACATGTTTGGTCACAAGGACATGCAAATATTTAAGGTATGTCATGTGTATCGCATGCATAATTTACTTATAAACTAAAAAACAATGTCATTTAAATATTCTTGAACGGAATAATAGGCCTTAGATGCTAAAAAATTATATAAAGCAGTTTTAAATTCTTTTCCACTTTCCAGTTTTAAAATCTTCACTGGTAGTTTATTGAAAATTCGGGGTGCCATACCAAATACACTTTTTGATAAAAAAGCGGTTTTGGAGGACTTATAATTTATTTTTTCCTGGTGTCGTAGACTATTAAATCGAGGCTATTGAAGCTGGAGGTCCCGGGTTCGAATCCCGGTCAGGGCATTTATTTGTGTGATGAACACGAATATTTTGTTCCTGAGTCTTGATGTTTTCTATGTATTTTTAAGTATATATTTATCTATATAAGTATGTATATCGTCGCCTAGTACCCATAGTACAAGCTTTGCTTAGTTTGGGACCAGGTTGATTTGTGTAAGATTGACCACAAATATTTATTTATTATTTCCATTACTGCAGCAGGGACGTTTTTATCAATTAAACGCCTAAATTACCAAGGCATAAAGCATTTGTCGATATTTATTGCTACCGATGCTTATCAGTTTTACAAATACTCTTTATTGCACACCTCAATTAAAGGACACAGTACACTACAAAAACACAATGAGTAGAAACAAACAACAGGAGGTCTTATCGCTAAAGAGCGATTTCTTCTTGGTTTGGTTCAGTTTTCTTATTAGTTTGGTTCAGACTAGGATGGGTGTAGAGATAATATTGTACTGGAGCTATGAACGAATTATTCGTTGTTTGAAAATTCTTTGGAAAAAAGTTGACCTTAAACAGTCAGAGTTGCTTTTCGATATTTTTCCATTTCAGGTGAAATTTTATCTTTAACTTCTTTTCATCCCTGAAAAAAAAAACATAAAATACCTACGTATTACAAAAATGCTAAGCATGAAAATGGGTCCTGGAATGTTTCAGAATCTGAGCGGTTACCGCGGACCGAAAACGAATGAAGTTCGAATATCTCCCTCTCAGTCACTTGCTCATTCGTGCGATAGAGAGGGAGATATTCAAACTACGTTCGTTTTCGGTTCGCGGTAGCCCCTCTGAGCTATCGTTAACAAAAATGCTTGTAGTTACGTTTTTGTAGTACACAAATATTTTAAGTAACATATTCGTGGCTTGTGGCTTAGGTTGCTAAAGATTAGAAATTTTAACGGACACCGCTTACTATTACAGACGGTTTGGTGCAACCCACCCTAAGTCTCTGATCGATCATCAGGGTAATTGACATGGGAATACAAGTCAAAGATCTTCCTCATTCCACTAAATAAATGTTATTAAAACGACCGGTTTAGCCTAGTGGGTAGTGCACCTGCCTGTGAAGCTGACGGTCCTGGGTTCGAATCCCGGTCAGGGCAAATATTTGTGTGATGAGCATGAATATTTGTTTCTGAGTCTTGGATGTTTTCTATGTATTTAAGTATTTATATCTATTAAATATATCGTCGTCTAGTATCCATAACACAAGCCTTCTTGAGCTTACTGTGGGGCTAGTTCGATTTGTGTAAGATTGTCCTTTAATATTTATTTATTTATTAAAAGTCTAATATAAGTAATGTCTTTCCCAGTGCTATATTCCGCTCGCGCCCGACAAAACAAACCAATCTATCCACTTCTATCGAACATGTGTCGACAACTTTCCTAATACCGACTGCTACAGATTATAACGGCGTGGCGGTTTGCCACAAGTACAATCGTCTGGAAATAGTTATTGGACTGCTGTTGTACAGCTATTTGTATGTGTAGTTGTTTTGTTTTAGTTGAAATACGGACTTTGTATCTAATTTTAGAGCAGTGGCTTTGCGAGCTGTAGACCTGGCAAGTGATATTGGGCGAATATTCAGCGTTTTTACGGCGGTTATTTCACATCATTGTCGTTTCATTAAATATTGTTAAAGGAGACGATGATCTGAGTAAACTTTTGTCAAAAGCGTAAACCAATGTCGGGTCCGAGTCTTATTTGATCAATGTTTTCGCCGGTTTATCCCAACTTTGGGTAGATAATCTTGAGTCGATAATGACTTTAGAAACGAGCGTTTCAAACGCTCGGAGAATCGCCCTATACAATACAATATAAATACCCTTTATTGCACACCTCAATTAAAGGATATAGTACAGGACTTCAAACCTTCAAGTAAGAGCGTATTACCTTCTGAAAGGCCGGCAACGCACTTGCGACTCCTCTGGTGTTGGAGGTGTTTATGGGCGACGGTAATTGCTTACCATCAGGCGATCCGTCTGCTCGTTTGCCCCCTGAAAAAAAAGTACAAAAACACAATGAGTAGAGGCAAACAACAGGCTATTTATTAGGTTTTAATTTTTTAACATTATTTAAAAATCTAAAACCGAATAGACAAAAAAAAATATTTAAAGCCCGACCAAACCGAAATAAAAACGGTCATGAAACGAAAATATTTCGCTGGTAAACATTTCAAAATTGACATAAGAGCTGAGGTAATAAAGTCAAAATGTCATTTAGTCTGTTGCCATATAAATCAGAATAATAGCAACCTCTTGACATAGATCATATATAACTAGTCAGGATTTACCTACCCAATTATCGAACCTCCTCACAAAATTTCATTAGAATCAGTTTTTTTTAATACAACGCCGGTGGCAATCAAGCGTACGGTCCACCTGATGGTAAACGGCCACCGCAGCCTATAGACGCCAGCAACTCCAAAGGAGTCACGTACGCGGTGCCGACCCTTTATAAAATTTGAGGATGCACTGTGTTGACAACAGAAGGGACAAATTTAGGTCCCTCGCTCCCAACACAGTGCATCCTCGGGAGCTCTGGCAACCTTGCTCACTTCCCCAGTTGGGCTGATCCAAATTCGAGCAAGATGACATTTTGCTGTGCCCTACCTCTCACAGTTGTTGAGAAATGCGACCTGTGAAGAAAAACAACCGGACATACAAATATTATGTCCGAAAGCATTAAATGGTTTCGTGTGTGCGAAAAGTTTTCGTTTCAGCTTGGGCCAAAAAAAAATTGCCCAAGTTGAAAAGGAGTTTTCACACCCGCTCGGACAGTAAACAATTTTAGATAACGCTATATAGTAAGGGTGGGTTGCATCAAACCGTCTGTAATCGTAAGCGGTGTTCGTTAAAATCTGATTGTATGAAAAGTTTGACAAGTTTCTATGGGATGACAGCTGCCGGCGCCATATTTGACGATGACCGGCCTGTGATCGTATGTTAGCGCAACCGACCCTAAGTGTTTGTGGTTGTACTTAACATTTGGCATTTGCACAATACAGTATCTATAGTATAAGTTTTTTCGAAACAGAATACAAACGAACGCGTTTACTCTCAATTCGTTTGGGAAAAAATACCATCTAAGCCCACCAGAGGCGCTGCTCACGTTGCCATATAAATTGAGACTAAACACAAACGCGTTTGTTTGTTTTTGTTTCAAAAAAACTTATAAGTACTAGAGTTAAATTAAGATTTTTTGCCTAGCACAAAAACATTATCTTTATTTGGCCCTATTTATAACTTAACGATATCAAACTTTTAGCTAAAATATCCTTTAAATTCGTTTGGCTTTATCTGTCACGGTTTTTTTAAGAAAGGGAAAAACATATTTTAGCTGGAGTCAGACTTCCCTATCAAAAAGGGGGGATAGATTACACCAGAACAACACTTTATACACTTAAAGGGATAAGTTCGCCTTTGTCTATTACTAAGTTTGTTTACTGGGTCATTGTCAGGTTTAGGTTCGCGTCTTTTCGGTGGACATGTCAAAAGTTAAGGGCTACAGAGCTTAATTTTGGATACGTCTAGTAACCCGCACAAACAGTGTCTCTGTTGCTATAAACATGTACTAAAAACATAGCTTACATGCACATAAATCGTTAACTATTGGCTACTGAAGGGACAACTTTTGTTTTTACAACTGACAATGACCCTACTGCTATGTACTTGATTAGTGTTTACTACTACTAGAACAAAATTCCATAATCCGTTTTTATTACTCGTATTACAGTAAAGACGAAGTCAGTTACAGTTTACGTTAAAACTTGAAAGGCGCGGTGATGGACCGAATCCCGTTACACAAGTAAAGAGCAAGATTTCAACATTCGCTTGTATTTTAGGTGTAACGTTGCCTAAGATACTTGCGTGGTGCCGATTGATTATAACCTACAGATGTATTTATGTGCCTGTGTATTTCTCCTATATGCTTACGTCAGATATGTGAGCGGAAACACACTGGAGGGGCGATCATTTTAAGATTGGTTTTACTCTATGTACATTAGGGCCGACATATATTGTCTATTGATTATATTAGATTAGATTTACTTATTTCTTACATAAAGTATAGTAAGTAAGGTATTTTATAAAATGTGAATTCATAAAATATCATGGATTCACAAAAAAATCGACAGACTGTACATGAAGGTCAATCAACTTTTTCTTGTTGTTATTCTGTCCTGTCAGCGAGGAGACAACAGTAACCGAGTTTCTTAGAAAAATGTTTATAATATGGACTTCAAGCATGCTCAAGAGATGACCCACGTCCAAATGGATTTATGTTCATCGCTAAAACTCATGTTTGGTAGATTTGAACCTTATAAAATCACGGTTATAAAGAGTATCTCAAGAGACGTAACCGTGGTAACTAACAACAAAGAATAGTTGATCCACCCATTATGAACAAATCAATTAATAAAATAATACATTCAAACACAATGTAAAAAAAATGTAAATAATAAAAAAAAGCATACTAATAAGATAATACAACGGTACATATATAATATGTAATTAAAATGTCAAAAATAAACTAGGTTATCCTCGATATAAAAAATCAAAAGTCAAAAAAAAAATGATGTATATACGGTGCTGGTAATTTTAATCCCGATACACAGGTTATTAATATCAAAAGTATTTAAAAATATTGGACTGTCTAATGATTAAACGATCCATCGTCCAATAGATGGGTCGTACACGGATTTAGGTTCGTGTCTTTTCTGTGGACATACCAAAAGTTCAGGGCTACAAAGCATAATTTTGTATTGGACCAGTAACCCGCATAAACAGTGTCTCCATTTCTATAAATCCCTGTAATAAAAACATAGCTAACATGCACATAAGCCGTTAAGAGCGCTTTAATAAAATGCAATAGGTCCACTAGCGCCACTCGTAAATAATTGTAATTATTTAAATTTAACAATATATAGGTAACTAGAAAAGGGGGCCGCTACGTACAGTAGTTTGTATTTAAGTACTTATTGAATCCATCAAACTAGTTTTTACGTTGCTTGATTCGTCTCTCTATTAGCTCAAAATTAAAACGGCCGTTTTAACTTTGGACGCATAGATTGACGAGTCCAGCAACGTAATAACTAGTTTGAAGGATTCAAAAAGTACTTAAATACAAACTACTGTACTTATCGGCCCCCTTTTTTAGTTATATATCGTTAAATTTAAATAATTACACTTATCTACGAGTGGCGCTAGTGGACCTGTTAAATTTTATTAAAGCGCTCTTAACTATTGCCCACAGGAGGGACGACTTTTGTTTTTTCGACTAATTACTGGCCCCGGTAGATGGCGGTTTTGTGTGCGCTACGGCACCCTGCCATCACTCACACCTCTGCCAATGTTAAATTAGTACCTACTTAAATTTCTAAGAGGTAAAAAGATAACTAACAGGTAGGTATTAAATGAAATAAATGATTATTCTGCAAGCAGGCCGCAATGGTACTTTTCCAAGTCAAAAACTACTAGCGATTCTCAAGAGACCACTGCCGAGAAGAAACTAGACAGTCAGTCGTTTTCTCCAAAAACATGGTTATTACAATGATACTACTTACCCTAGTTAAGTAAATCTGAGTGGTAAACAACATTTATCTACATTACACCCATACAGTAAATCCTCTTTTATGTACTCAAAAAGTGTAGGTAAGGACCAACTTTACAATATCGCGCCGGTCCGGGGCGGAGATGGCCATAACAGCATCAAAAACGGTATCGTTATGGCCATCTCCGCCCATTACGATACAGGCTCGTGCTCAAAAAGACTTCAACGAGCTCACGAACTCGAACTCCTGCACCTTCAACGCAATGGTGCCTCAACACATGAAAGAGGATTTAATGTATGGATGTAGATAAAGTAGTGTATACAACTGTACATAATTAGGCCTTAAAACACTCGTGTGATCTTATAATGAAACGAGCGTCAGCGAGAGATAAAACCACACTCATGTTTTGAGACCTCATTATGTATCAGTTGCATAAACTACTATGTTTTAAACTAGGAAGAAAGTAACAATACGTATTTACAATCTCTATTAAATAATAATGGCGCCAATATGGCTCAGCTGTTTTAATCTACAACAATGGACGTTCTTGTACAATAAGGTGTTTTTTTCTTACTTTGATTTATCGCACAGTCTGGATAAAACGCGAAGATAAAAGACCGGAATTGTTTCCCGGATTGCCGACGCCGAAATCCATTTACACTCATATTTATAGAGTCTGGAACGGATGAAATCTGACTATAGATGAGCCCACAGAAATATACTTAGGGTGGGTTGCACTAAACCGTCTTTAATAAATACAATACAATACAATACAAATATTCTTTATTGCTCACCAAACGAAGTATATTCAAAGAACAACAGAAATTAAAATACATGTAACAGTGGTAGACAACAGGCGGTCTTATCGCTAACAAGCGATCTCTTCCAGACAATCTTTGGGTAGTAGAAACTAAGCTAGAAAAATTACTTGAGTTGGTGAAACAGAAAATTAGAGTATAAACAACCTATAATACTAACTATGACTATAAGAAGCACCATAAACTTACATAAATACATAGATATGTAAACCTACATACATATATAAATACAATAACTAAGTATTCAAAAAGCCGTAGCACCAACAGTCTAAAGTAAACAGCACACACAAAGATAGATCCTACGAGTAATTACGGGTATTTTGTAATCGTAAGCGGTGTTCGTTAAAATCTGATTGTATGGAAAGTTTGACAAGTTTCTATGGATTGACAGCTGCCGGCGCCATATTTGACGATGACCGGCCTGTGATCGTATGTTGGTGCGACCGACCCTAACGCTGGGTTGCACCAAACCGTCTGTAATCGTAAGCGGTGTTCGTTAAAATCTGATTGTATGGAAAGTTTGACAAGTTTCTATGGGATGACAGCTGCCGGCGCCATATTTGACGATAACCGGTCTGTGATCGTATGTTGGTGCAACCGACCCTAAGGCTGGGTTGCACCAAGCCGTCTGTAATCGTAAGCGGTTTTCGTTAAAATCAGATTGTATGGAAAGTTTGACAAGTTTCTACGGGTTGACAGTTGCCAATCGCTATTCAATCGCTGCGACGGCGAATTTTTTAGTCATCGTCTTTACGGTCGAATATCGCTCGACATGTTACGTTAAAGACGTGATTGATCCGTTTATTATAGTTCAATAATTCATCGCTCGTGGCATGTGGCTCGTTAAGAAACGTGGGCCGAGGTCAGGTCATGAATGGGTGACCGCTTTGAGTGGTTATTAACTAAGGTTTCCCCTCGGGTTGAAAGGTTAGATTGCAATAGCTTCCGTAGAAACTAATGCCTACGTCAAATCTCGGGATTAGGTAGCAGATCTCGGCTTGCATGCCCGAGTCACTAGCAACTAGCCCTAAACTGGTCGTTTATGGAGTGGGAATATTCTCAAAGCCCCGAAAGGTCCGAGAGTGAGAGTTGGGTTGAACAAGGATTATTTCTATTATTTTTTATTTGTTATACAAACGCCTTAATAGCGACATACTTAATAGGCATATAGGCGTAAATAATAGTTTACGTTAGCAGCGGTACTGCTTAATACGAAGGAACGGTTAATGAATTTGGAACTGGGTAGCGATTGCACCTGCAGTTGGCTAGAGCGACTGGCCGCGAGTGCCGGGAGGTTGCAGGTTCGAATCCTGCTCGGTGCCTAAATTTTTCAATTTTTCCTTCATTCTAAATTTTAAATTAAGGATTATTTCTATTCTGATTCTTGTTTTTCTTCACAGAGGAGCTGAGTGGTATTTTCGTGAAGAGTATCAGCGAGGGCAGTGCAGCGGACGTGTGCGGCAAGATACAGGTCAATGACCGGATCGTCGAGGTGAGTACCAGCCTCATTTTTGGCAAAAGTAGAAAAATTGCAAATTAGATTCCTCAAACTGCTAGTACACAATAAAACTAAAAATAGATATAAAAAAAACGGTTAAGTCGGACGCGCGCATCGATGTGTATACAAATACAAATACAAACATTTATTCTGCAAATAGGCCACTAGGGCACTTTTACATGTCAAAATATTAATTTACAGTTCAAGAAGCGAATAATAATTTCGAGTTTAACAATTATAACAAAATTAATGTCATACAGTGAAGATAAACTTGCAAAGTTATCTATTACAAATATTAAGTTAGAGATGTATAAGGTCTCAAGATTAAACAAGGAGTGAAATTAATATATTATCCCAGAGATGTACGTGGTCTCTGAGCGTCAAAATTAAAATTAATTTAATATTGTTAGAGATGTATATGGTCTCTAAGTCACTGATAATAAAAACGAATCCACAACAGGATGATGTCTCTCGTCAATCCTCTATAAAAAGACACTAGTATTAACATAGTCACTATGTCCTAGCAAGCAAGAACAGACCGGACTCCACAAACAGCACCCGATCACGAGTATGACGCGTATGTACCGGTTCCAACCCTATTAAATCAGGAAAATCTCAACAATATGGTGTGGAAATTGGACGCCATGGGTACAGCGACTATCGGCGACTTTTGTTACAAATTTGAGGGACTCAATAACTTTGAGTGTATAGTAGTTTTACAAGGATAATTGCTTATCACGTTAACCGATTTCAATTTAGTACAAGGTACTTTCAACATAATCTCGTAGGACGTTATAATAACAAATACATGCAAAGGTGATTAAATCACAAACTTAGTATAGAATTTTTTTTTTGATGATAATAAAAGAAATACTAGATAGGTAGAGCTACAGTTATATTTTTCCTGTAAAATATATATTCATATGAGAGGTCGTTTAAGAGAGGTAGCGCACAGCAAAATGTCATCTTGCTAGAATTTGGAGCAGCCCAACTGGGGAAGTACCTCCGTCTTGCAGAGGACCACAGCCATAATAACATTATCTACTATACAAGTATGCAGTGTTGTGTTCCTGGAGGAGAGCAAGATTGCCAGAGCTCCCGAGGATGCACTGTGGTGAGAGCGAGGGACCTAAATTTGTCCCTTCTGTTGCCAACACAGTGCATCCTAAAATGTTATAAAGGGTCGGCAATGCGCACGTGACTCCTTTGGAGTTGTGGGCCTATATAGGCTGCGGTGGCCGCTTACCATCAGGTGGACCGTAAGCTTGTTTGCCACCGGCGTTGTATAAAAAAAATATATATAAAATTGAAGACATGTAGAGGCCAGTCTAAACAGTCCAGCAACAACAATTTTATATTGTGCTGTTGTGTTAAAAAACTAGTACCTACGCCAAATCTCGGGATTAGGTAGTGAATGGACCCCGGGCATCCAACTATATTTAGGATGCAACTATACCGAAAAAAAATCCTCGCTCTAGTGAAGTGAAAAGATTAGTGTTATACACAGCTGCAAAATAATTTCACGTCTCGTGTGTTGCAACACTCGCTACGCTCAGGATACTATTATTGAAACACCTCGCTTCGCTCAGGATTCATTGGCTAGCTCGTAGTTCAACCCTAGAATCCATTCGCTAGCTCGTGTTTCAATTCCACACTCGCGGTTAAAATACAACTTTGCACCCTTGTAGAACAAATAACTATTTCACACATGCTATTCAGAAAAGGGTCGTTGTTGCCCTCGAATGTGGGATCAAAATCCTACTTTTCTTCCCTCATTTGAGAGTAATAATAGTCATTGTTGACTGTTGCATTAAAACGCAATTTTTGACAGAAACTTATTTCCTATTATCAACATTTCGTTTATGGGTATGGACATAAGTATAATTATCAAAGTTCCCAAAATAAACTGTTTTTATTCATATTCTGTTGATAATGGAACTATGTGAAGGCATCATCACAGCTAAATAAATGAGCAAAAGCCGTAGAGATATATGTAGTCGTGTTTACACAAATACCACTGCGTAAGCAATTATCTGCTCTCGATAAATATTTACCTATTGTATGTGTGCTGACTTCTTTGTACAAATACATCGGTAATTTATTACATGTACAGTAAACATCGTGAATATATCTAAAGTGCAGAGAAATCTAGACTGCGGGAAATTATAACTAATAAAAAAAATATATAAATAATTATTTGTGGACAATGTCACACAGATCGACCTAGTTCCAAACTAAGCAAAGCTTGTACTATGGGTAGTTAGGCCTACAAACGTCGTCTTCACATTAGTCTGTCCACCTACCTATAAGCGTTGCAGCTGTCGATCGCCGAATGCGGCCGACTAACGTGTCCTTTACACTTTTGCGGTCGCCGCATGCAGCTTGCGGCGAACGACGAAGTATGGCAATTACTACGAGATCGAGGTTTTAATTCCAGGAAAACAATCCCGTTTGTGCCCTTTCTAACAATATGTCAGGCACGTATCCAGAGAGGGGGATAGTTGGGATTTATACCCCCCCCCCCCCCGAAAACGTTTTTAGCCGTCTGTTTATTTATTCGCTTGCGTGGTCTTTCAATAAGTAGGTAAATAAAAATATAGATGTTTCAATGTTTGCCCCCCCCCGAACCAAAAGTCTGGATACGTGCCTGCGATATGTTACATGCATATATTATTATTCAATAACTAGATTTATTTGCTATTTGGCAAACCGAACACATGCAAAACACCTACACTTAAAGTAAACGTTCTTTTAACGTTAACTTAAAATAGGTAAAAAAATTGTTTCACTCTAGAGCTAATTAAGTAGTTAGTATATTGCCCCACCTCTTTGCTGTCCTTTGTCCAACCATGTGCCAAACATCCTGTATATGTCTCAAAGTTTTCAGCTGTGAGACCGACTGTACAGTCAAGAGCATAAATATGTATAAATAAAATCAAAATCAATATTAAAATCAAACATTTATTCTGCAAATAGGCCACAAGGGCACTTTAATATGTCAAAATATTAATTTACAATTTAAGAAAGTCTTATAATAAGTAATACATTTTTCATGTCAAAATATTAATTTACAGTTCAAGGAGGAATAATAATTTCGAGTTCACAATTATAACAAAATTAATGTCATACAGTGAAGATAAACTTGCAAAGTTATCTATTACAAATATTACAATATCAGTAAAGTTAGAGATGTATAAGGTCTCAAGATTGAACAAGGAGTATAATGAAATTAATAATATCCCAGAGATGTACATGGTCTCTGAATGCGTTAAAATTAAAATTAATTTAATATTGTTAGAGATGTATATGGTCTCTAAGTCACTGATAATAAAAACGAATCCACAACAGGATGATGTCTCTCGTCAATCCCGTATAAAAAAACACTAGTATTAACGTAGTCACTATGTCTTAGCAAGCATGAACAGACCGGACTCGACAAACAGCACCCGATCACGAGTATGACGCGTATCTCAGCCATCGCCTCCCTCGACCATCTATAAATTTAGGACCTTATTTCATTGGTATAAGGTGAAAAAAATTATTGATGCCTTTTACTGCCCCTTTCGTATCCTCTGCGTAACTCATACATTTTGCCATCTTAATATTATTCGGTCCCCGGCTGAAGCAGGAAACGGAAACGACTTTTGACATTGGCAGTCGGATTGATAGGTGTATTAGAAATAAATAAATAAATACTAGAGGACAATCTTACACAAATCGAACTAGCCCCACAGTAAGCTCAAGAAGGCTTGTGTTATGGGTACTAGACGACGATATATTTAATAGATATAAATACTTAAATACATAGAAAACATCCAAGACTCAGAAACAAATATTCATGATCATCACACAAATATTTGCCCTGACCGGGATTCGAACCCAGGACCGTCAGCTTCACAGGCAGGTGCACTACCCACTAGGCTAAACCGGTGGTCAAACTTATTGTTTTAAGATTCGGTAATCTCTATTTGTTCGCATGACATCACTGTTCCATGGAACAAATGAGAATTAGCCAACACGAGTGCAGGGACCGGAAAACCCGTTCATTCGCTTAACCCGTTCGAAAGGGTAACCCTTTCATATGATAACCCAATCGTTCGGGTTACCCGCTCATCGGCTTACCTGATAATAATGATAACCCGTATTATTCGGGTTAACCTAATCGTAACAAGAGGTTACCGCTTACATCAACTTATTTGGTTTAGGTTTTTCGTGTACTAACCGCTTACCTTTCGGCTTAGGGATACCCTTATTCCCTCTCCCTTGTCCTTGGCCCAAGGCCATCGTCGCTTCATGTGACACGTGGTGCGTGGCCGGCCGTACTTAATGTTTGTACTTTTCATTTGGCTTTGCTTTCGTTCGGGCGGGCACGGGTTCAAACAAGACACGTTTTTAATTTCTTCGACGTAGCAACTAATACTCATCCATTTTTTTTAATTGGAATTAATAATGACGTACCGATTGTGTCGGATTGGGGCATGTTCTTTTTGATGTCTTATGTACTTACCACTACACCTGGTTTCGAGGGTCTGATGATGCAGCCGGAAGAGAGGCACTGGAACTGCCTATCGAAAAGTGCTAAGGCAGTCGAGTTTGGGCTTGTTCGTTTTGATGTCTTGAGCACTTACCACTACACCTGGTTTCGAGGGTCTGATGATGCAGCAGGAAGAGAAGCACTCGAAATGCCTAGCGGAAATTGCTAAGGCAGTCGAGTTAGGGCTTATTCGTTTTGTTTTCTTGAGTACTTACTACTACACCTGGTTTCGAGGGTCTGATGACGCAGCCAGAAGAGAGGCACTGGAACTGCCTAACGGAAAATGCTAAGGTAGTCGAGATTGGGCTTCTTTGTTTTGTTGTCTTGAGTACTTACAACTACACCTGATGTCGAGGGTCTGATGATGCAGCCGGAAGAGAGGCACTGGAACTGCCTAACGAAAGGTGCTAAGATAGTCGAGTTTGGGCTTGTTCTTTTTGATGTCTTGTGTACTTACCACTACACCTGGTTTCGAGGGTCTGATGATGCAGCCGGAAGAGAGGCACTGGAACTGCCTAACGGAAAATGCTAAGGTAGTCGAGATTGGGCTTGTTTGTTTTGTTGTCTTGAGTACTTACAACTACACCTTATTTCGAGGGTCTGATGATGCAGCCGGAAGAGAGGCACTGGAACTGCCTAACGGAAAGTGCTAAGGCAGTCGAGTTTGGACTTATTCGTTTTGATTTCTTGAGTACTTACCACTACACCTGTTTTCGAGGGTCTGATGACGCAACCAGAAGAGAGGCACTGGAACTGCCTAACGGAAAATGCTAAGGTAGTCGAGATTGGGCTTCTTTATTTTGTTGTCTTGAGTACTTACAACTACACCTGATGTCGAGGGTCTGATGATGCAGCCGGAAGAGGCACTGGAACTGCCTAACGAAAGGTGCTAAGGTAGTCGAGTTTGGGCTTGTTCGTTTTGATGTCTTGTGTACTTACCACTACACCTGATTTCGAGGGTCTGATGATGCAGCTGGAAGAGAGGCACTGGAACTGCCTAACGGCAAATGCTAAGGTAGTCGAGATTGGGCTTGTTTGTTTTGTTGTCTTGAGTACTTACAACTACACCTGATGTCGAGGGTCTGATGATGCAGCCGGAAGAGAGGCACTGGAACTGTCTAACGAAAGGTGCTAAGGTAATCGAGATTGGGCTTGTTTGCTTTGTTATACTGAGTACTTGCAATGCAATATAGACCGACAGGGTCTATAAATTATGATTTTGAAATTTCTTTTAATTATTATTAGTTTTGACATTGTTTAAATTATTATTATGATTTTGAAATTTCTTATAATTATTATTAGTTTTGACATTCCTTAAATTATTATTATTGTATTATATTTCTTTGAATGTTTATTATTATTATTGAAATTTAATTAAGTGCATGTACCTGTTTTAATTCTATGATGAAATTTATCCTAGCGTGTAAGTGATTTGGTGCAACAGTGCTGTAAACTTACATTGTGTGTTAAATAAATAAATAAATATATAAATACCTACAATATTTAAAAAAATATCCTTCAGTTCCTAACAGTTACGAAGTTCTACCTTCCATCACCAGCTCATGAACAGGATATCATGACTAAGCTACTCGCGGAACTTAATCACTTTTCGTGTGCCGCCGGCTCGGCTCGGCTCGGCTGTGTGGCGTGGGAAGCGGCGACGCCGCGTGAGCCTTACACTCCTTGTCGCCCGCACTCTTTGTCGGTGCCATGCCACCGTTGCGGCGCGCACTCGCACGAAAGCACAACCTCGCATACACGTGTAGGAGCCTTTATAAAGAACCGGTATTTTATCTATACTGGTTCTCTGGAACCGAAACGAAGGGTACCTTTAAATACCGGTATTATACCGGTATTCCACCATCAGACCCTCGCAGTCATGTACAGTGTACCGGGCTTATCGAGACATCTAAAATGAGCCCAAACTTGAGGGAGTTACTGGTAATCACTGAAGAGTTCCACTCGCACATTCCAATTCCACCATCACACCCTCGCAGTCATGTGCAATGTAGCGGGCTTACCGAGACATTTAAAATGAACCCAAACACGAGGTGGTTACTGGTAATCACTGAAGAGTTCCACTCACACTTTCCGATTCCACCATCAGACCCTCGCAGTCATGTGCAGTGCAGCGGGCTTACTGAGACATTTAAAATGAGCCCAAACTCGAGGGGGTTACCGGTAATCACTGAAGAGTTCCACTCGCACCTTCCGATTCCACCATCAGACCCTCGCAGTCATGTGCAGTGTAGCGGGCTTACCGAGACATTTAAAATGAGCCCAAACTCGAGGGGATTACCGGTAATCACTGAAGAGTTCCACTCGCACCTTCCGATTCCACCATCAGACTCTCGCAGTCATGTGCAGTGTAGCGGGCTTCTGTAGTGCTTACTTTTAGCTTGTTTTTGCAGAGCAGGCATGTACTTTTTTATTGGAGGCATGTTCATACTTGAAGTGTCGATGAGCAGCGTCCCATTTTGACTGAGGCATACCTATTACTTCTTGTAAGCATCAACTTCACGTGAATTATTTATTATAGAACACTACACGGCTAAGTATAACAATTAATGAATATGAACACTTATTAAAACAATGTACTTTTTCGGGTTCCGCAGCCAAAATGGCAAAAACGGAACCCTTATATATTCGTCATGTCTGCCCGCCCGTCCGTCCGTATGTCACAGCCGATTTACTCGGAAGACTATAAGTACTACAATTATGAAATTTGGTAGAAAGGTGTATAATATGAACCGCTACACAAAAGTGATGTGAAGTTACAAAATAATATTAAATTAGGGGGGGGGCACTCCATACATGTAGCCGGTGGATGAAAAAAAAATTTAAACGCACGGCGTGTGGGGTATCGATGGATAGGCCTTTATAATGATATAGAAGTTTCTAAAAAACTTGTCTATTTCAGTCAACTGTTGGTGCGATATTAGCTGTCAGTCAGAAAGTGTCCCTCTAATTTCCAAACTATAAAAATTTTGGTTTTTGGTTTAAAATTCTGAAAAATATTGGGGTGGTGTGCATTAAGTAAATACTTTCAACGAGTTTGGGTTAAACAATATAGATTTAATGGTTTTTGAGTCTTCGCTTAAAAACTGTCTTGCCAAAACAAAAGGTCATAAGTGCCGTGAGTTCCCTATGAAGATACGACTTTTTTAGATTCAATGTATTGGATAGTGATTCTAAATGTGGACTAGTAGGTGTTGGTACGGAAACTACGGAACCCTTCATTGTGCGTGCTCCGACACGCACTTGGCCGGTTTTTATACGAGTGATGCGCACAGTCAGCGATAAAGAAAAAGAAAGTGACGAATAAATAGGTAAACAGCAATTTGAAATGAAATGAAATGAAATCATTTATTTCGGACGACGGGCATCCATATTATAAGGATAATATACACATTACAAGAAATTGTTAGTAATGATTATAGATTAATTAATTAATTTGCCGAAATCTACCCCAACGCCCGCCCCGACGCTGCTCATAAATCTGTTATGAAGTCTATGTTATTAACTTAACGTCTAATTTCCATTAAATTAGCAATTATACGTCGGCGAATCACAAAGCCTTTGACAAATACCGCCGTGCGAAGGGAGCGCGCGCGCGCGCATGCCGCTAAGTTTCGCATTGGGCACTGTGATAATAGATCATACGTAGGTTACGTAAAAGCGAAAATAGCTTGCTCGTATCCAATCAGCGCTTCAAACGCTTACCGCTTCTTGGGTTTTTGATACGGGTAAGCGGAAACCCGAATTAATTCTAACGTAAGGATTAGTTTGTTAACCGGTAAGCCAATGAAAAGCTTATCGTAATGAAAGGGTTTTTAATAATCAGCATTATAAAAACCCGGGTTTTTGAACGGGTTAGGGTAAGCGGGTCCGGTCCCTGCACGAGTGTACGCAATTGAGCCATTTGGCCTTGTAATACGATCGGGAATTTTCCAATAATTTCACTTTGACCTACATAACGCTGCAAGTTTTATCCATAAATCCGCCGTAAACCCATTTATTCGTGAGTGAATCAAGTTCGAGATAATTTGTAGCCATTTTTCGATGGAATTCGAATGAGCTGGAAGCTGTGTTCGTTGAATTTTGAATCCTATTCTTGGGTGACTGAAACTGAGTTTCACGTGGGCAAATTCAGTTTGAGCGCAAAAAGGTCTTACAATATTCCGTCTTAAGTCTAACTACCTAAGGTTCGTTTTATAATAGCGCCCAACAGCAATAAACTAGCATTCCTTGGATAGAATTGTGGAAATTGAACATTGAATTATATGATTATGCAGTTAGGATTTCAATCTCCATATGCAAATACTACCATATTTCCGTAGGTATATTCTGAGTATCTTTTCTAAAAAGAAACCTTTCTATTAGAGTGCCGGAAGGCTGTAAACAATACAGAGGAGTCGCCCTAGTTAGCAGCTGAGAATAAAAGGCAAAAATACAGAGTAGTTGCTCTAGTTAGCAGCTGAGAATACCAGGTAAAAATACAGAGGAGTCACTCTAATTAGCAGCTGAGAATAAAAGGCAAAAATACAGAGGAGTCACTCTAGTTAGCAGCTGAGAATAAAAGGCAAAAATACAGAGTAGTCGCTCTAGTTAGCAGCTGAGAATACCAGGTAAAAATACAGAGGTGTCACTCTAGTTAGCAGCTGAGAATAAAAGGCAAAAATACAGAGTAGTCGCGCTAGTTAGCAGCTGAGAATAAAAGGCAAAAATACAAAGTAGTCGCTCTAGTTAGCAGATGAGAATAAAAGGCAAAAATACAGAGTAGTCGCTCTAGTTAGCAGCTGAGAATACCAGGTAAAAATACAGAGGAGTCACTCTAGTTAGCAGCTGAGAATAAAAGGCAAAAATACAGAGGAGCCGCTCTAGTTAGCAGCTGAGAATACCAGGTAAAAATACAGAGGAGTCACTCTAGTTAGCAGCTGAGAATAAAAGGCAAAAATACAGAGGAGTCACTCTAGTTAGCAGCTGAGAATAAAAGGCAAAAATACAGAGTAGTCGCTCTAGTTAGCAGCTGAGAATAAAAGGTAAAAATACAGAGGAGTCGCTCTAGTTAGCAGCTGAGAATAAAAGGCAAAAATACAGAGTAGTCGCTCTAGTTAGCAGCTGAGAATAAAAGGCAAAAATACAGAGTAGTCGCTCTAGTTAGCAGATGAGAATAAAAAGCAAAAATACAGAGTAGTCGCTCTATTTAGCAGCTGAGAATAAAAGGCAAAAATACAGAGTAGTCGCTCTAGTTAGCAGATGAGAATAAAAGGCAAAAATACAGAGTAGTCGCTCTAGTTAGCAGATGAGAATAAAAGGCAAAAATACAGAGTAGTCGCTCTAGTTAGCAGATGAGAATACCAGGTAAAAATACAGAGGAGTCGCTCTAGTTAGCATCCTGAGAATACAAGGTAAAAATACAGAGGAGTCGCTCTATTTAGCAGCTGAGAATAAAAGGCAAAAATACAGAGAAGTCGCTCTAGTTAGCAGATGAGAATAAAAGGCAAAAATACAGAGTAGTTGCTCTAGTTAGCAGCTGAGAATGCCAGGTAAAAATGTAACTTTACGCAGTGACTTTACGAATACTTACGCAAAACAAGAAGACCCTTCCGCAATAGACTGCGGAGTTGAAGGGATAGAGCCATTGACCTAAATACAGTCATAAGCTTCGTTATCTCAACCATCGCCCCCGGGATCGCTTACAGTGCACACATCACGTTCGTACGCCATTCTGAGACGTGTGATAGCTATATGGGTTAAATTGTTTTACTAAATTGCAAAATGTAAGCGAGTTATTTTACAGCAAGTTGTTTGCCTGTTATATGGTTATGGTTATGGTTATGGACTCCTTTTTCCGCACTTAGTCCGTGTAGGTCGGACCATTGTGCGTGGGTGAATACCAGCTAGGGATTTAGTCAGCCTAACTCCGACCAGAAGCGCAGGATCTTCCTGGTGTCACCACAGGCTTCGCGGTGTGACCTCGGTGGAATTGAGGATTTGAGTCCGTTGTGCAACCTTCGCATTCCAGGATGACGTGGGGGCTGTTTCATCGGCCGACAGGCATCCCCTGCATAGGGGGCTGTCGGTCGTACCTAGAACATATAAATGTTTGTTGAGTGCGCAATGTCCAGTGATAATGCCTACGATTATACGTAGTGACTCTCTGTTGAGAGAGAGCAGACGCCTTGTTTGCCTGTAATGAGGGCTATCGTTTTTGTGCTCACCAGTTGGCGCCACTGTCGAGTAAGGTTTAAAATTATTATTGGTTATTATGAGCATGAGAACGAAATTTGCATTCAAATCATGTTTAAAACCTTGAAACCGTACTGTAAAAATATCAAACATCCCGCATTGTAGCGCAGTCCCGTTTTGTAAAAAAAAGGAGGATATAAATTCTCAAAGCAGTCTCAAAGCACTGACAGTCACTGATATTTGCCATAATCAAGCTCGGGTATTGCAAAATAGTCACCATATTGTTTCAATTAGATATTAACCCGCGTAGCGCAACCACAAAAAGTGACATTTGACATTTCCGAGACCTCACGCTGCACTAGCGCCTCTTACGGCGAATTCATACGCGATAGCCCTAATTGCGTCAAGACTCTATCTATACATACATATATTTTTTCTTTTTAAGTTTATGTTCAATAGTATTGTATCTGTCGGCGAACCTTAAGAGGACTTTTAAAATGTTTTGATTTCACATTATGACAAAAGTATTATACCAATTAAGTGATTAGAGGATACGATGACCTTATAATAGTTTTAGATAGTAACATAGCTATTTCTTGATTTTATTGTGCTTAGTAGAATATAAGCGAAAAAGGCGTTTTTATTTAGAAAACGGTCGTTTTGGAGTAATGTTTGAAACGATATTTCTTAATGAAAAATCAAAAAAATACGTTTATTTATGACACTAGGTTGCAATAGTCCCGTTCTAAATAGTAACACTGAGAATGTATCGAGATGCGTCTAAATTCGTATAAAAAGTGGCCTAAATAGATCAGCGTTTTTTAACTCATAAGGGCTCTTAATAAATAATTAAAACTGGCTCCACACTGCCGGGTTAAATAAATCACTTTACTAAATGGAAAAATGTAAGCGAGTTATTTTAAAGCAAGTTGTGTTTGCCTGTAATGGAGTCAAGACTCTATCTATACATACATACATGTTTTCTTTTGAAGTTTATGTTCAATAGTATTGCATCTGTCGGCGAACCTTAATAAATAAAGCCAGCTCCACACTGCCGGGTTAAACACTTTACTAAATGGCAAAATGTAAACGAGTTATTTTAAAGCAAGTTCTGTCGAGACTATCTATACATATATACATACATACATACATACATGTTTTTTTTAAGTTTATGTTCAATAGCATTTTACCTGTTGGCGAACCTTAATCAATAAATAAAGCTGGCTCCACACTGCCGGTTTTGTAAATTACTTCCCATTTTCTGGTCAGAATATTATAGCTAGAGCCACTGTGGCCGAGCGCTAAGGCACGAGACTTACAATATGGAGGTTACGGGTTCGAATCCTGGCTTGGACCAGGTGTAAAAAGACCGGCCAAGTACGTGACGTGCGAAACCAAGTGCGAAATGAAATAGGTTTTAATTTTTAATAGGAAAAAAGTAATTAAAAAAAAACTGATGTATCAATATGTTAGTTTTGTTTTGTTTCATCAACAAAAATAATACTGTACAAAATAATAAATATTATCACCAAATTACAAGTTCACAGGTTAATGGGAAGTTTAAAAAATCTTCGGAACAAAATTTTGTAAAAAAATGCTGACCTTGGCGCTTCTCATTCCATTGTATTTCTCAACGTTAATCGTTTTAAGATTACCACCACCCATGGTGAAGAAACTTTTACACAATTTTACGACAATTAAACTTCGGATGACGTCACGCAGCGAGGTGCACATATATTGTGACAGGGTCGCGGTCTATAATGTACGACCATGATAATGCCCAGCCACAAGAATGTCCGGCCCAGTAATCCGCGTCCGATGTACACGGATTACTGGGTTGGACATTACTGGGTCGGGCATTATAGGTCTAAGCAATCTTGGTCCCGGGCATTTATCCGAAGCCACTTTTGTTCGGGTCGATAATGCTCGGCCCGAGAATCCGCGCCCTAAATAGTGGTCGCCGATTACTGGGCTGAACATTACTGGGTCGGGCATTATAGGTCTGAGCAATCTTGGTCCGGGGCATTAATCCGAAGCCACTTTTGTTCGGGCCAATAATATTCGGCCCGAGAATCCGCATCCAAGAAAGTGGACGCGGATTCTCGGGCCGGGCATTATTTGGTCGTGCATTCGTGTCTCCCGCGGTCGCAGCTAGTTTTTCAAAACCGTGCGCAATGAAAGTATACTCGTTCAAGTGCAAACAACTTATGACGACAAGTTTTGAGTTGAGAACGACGTAGTTTATATTGATGGTCCAAGTTTCGTTCCGGTTAACGTGGGGTTAATTTCTATATGAGGTGACTTCAGTTGGATGGAAAAGTTTGTAGTTCAGGATCCTGGCAAGGTCGCCATGAAGGGCGTTGCTGGTAGATAATGATAACTCAAGAGTCGAGTATATACGTCGTCGTCGTCGTCGTGTCTGTTGTGCGGTAGCAGCCGGCTGTCAGTCTCGGTCGAGTAAGCAAGCTATTATTAGTTAAGTTTTAGTGTTCTTAAAAACAATTGTTTTCAAATAAGTACATAAATATTAGCTAGATACCATAGTATTGTAATTGAGGGTATATACATGTTTTCTGCCAACAAACTGTAATACAGTTTTGCAGATGAGAAAAAAAATATGTATATGTAAACTTCACGAGTAATAAAAAAAAACTCTTTTTATTGGATAAAAATATACTAAATTTTGGTATTCAAAGAATGCGTAATGAGCAATAGAAAATGCTCGTGATTTATTTAATTATTTTCTTGGAATCACAGCATTCTTTAGTTCTAGGAAATGTTACAAAGGAAAATATTATTAAGTTTCCATCAGTGCCTTTACCATGAGTTTACATGACCGTACTCGCTAGCGACTGCGTAAAAAAATGTATGGGCAAGAGTACAGCGCCTCTGGCGGTTACGCAATAGAACTAAGAATCGGCATACTAAATCGTTTACGCAGTCGCTAGCGAGTACGGTCATGCAAACTCATGGTAAAGGCACTGATGTTTATCAGATGTGGACAGCTGCGTTGTAAGGGTGTGACCTCACTACACTAGGACTCTCACAGGCCAAAGTCATATAAAGTGATATTCAGGAGGTCGATGTTTCACGCTCGTTCGGAAACGTTGACATCTCGCGTTAGGCCCACGAACTGCTAATGCGATGTGAAGTGTTGAGTTAGATAGATCTTCATGCAGACGGCGGTTTGATTGCAATATAGCTTGGAATTTACCATTAGCGTACGCCATCGCCAACGCCAACTTAATGCCATAAGCCATTCTCTACAGTTAACCTTTAGACAAAGTAGAAAGACTGCTAGTAAACCGAACGACTAATGTCCCTACTCGTATTGATATATGTTCATTAAACCTATAGCTAATGTGCCGTTCAAATTCACTTGTCCTCACCATTTAGATGGTTGGCAGTCTAAAACTGCGTTTCTCAAGAAATTTCCTGCCTCGCACAACCAAACTATGGAATGGACTGTCGCCTGCGGTATTTCCGGACCGATATGACCTTCAAACCTTCAAGAAAAGAGCGTATTCCCTTCTGAAAGGCCGGCAACGCACCTGCGACTCCTCTGGTGTTGCAGGTGTCTATGGGTGACGGTAATTGCTTACCATCAGGCGATCCGTCTGCTCGTTTGCCCCCCATAACATAAAAAAACTTGTATTGTCTTTATTTGACATTTGTGTTTGTGTGGAAGGGAAAATACACATTTTGGTTAAAATAGGATTGTAGTTTTTTTATGAAAACGGGACTAAGGCGATATAAATTCTAAGGCTTTATCTATCGCTAAAGAGCGATATCGTATTTTGTGTTTATATTGTCATACCGCCTGATGTTTACCTCAAATTTTAAGTCTGTAATACTCTGAATTAGTGTTATTTATATGAGGTGTGCAATAAAGGGTATTTGTATTGTATACGTAATTTAAAAAAAACCGTCGCTTGTTTCATGGTCGCAATTTTAAGAATGTATTTATTTTATTGAATAACACGTTTAACTAATGCGCCATGAAATTTAATTACATTATGATACATTTATAGAGTACATTTTTACAGTTGAACAATTATCATCCATCTTCTCACAAAACCACAGACATTCACTGCTCACAGGCGCCAATCAGACATGTAGGTATATTTATAATCAAATAAATTATGTATATTCCATTAGCCGTTATATTCCATTAGCGAGTACATGGAAATAAAATATAGTTGACATTGTTTAATTTAATTTAATATTATTGATTTAAATAAATAAATATTTGTGGACAATCTTACACAAATCAACCTGGTCCCAAACTAAGCAAAGCTTGTACTAATGGATACTAGGCGACGATATAGATACTTATATAGATAAATATATACTTAAATACATAGAAAACATTCAAGACTCAGGAACAAATATTCGTGTTCATCACACAAATAAATTAATATAATTCTTGTTTTAATGTTTACTGTGACGATCATTACGAGATATTGATATTCAATTCCTTGTTATCCGTGTTTAGAGTACCTATCAATATATTCATGACGATCCTCTCAGGTGAATTTTATCATACTCAATGTATTATTGAACTGCTATTTTATTAATTGATTTTTAATTTATTTTGTTTTATTTAATGTTATTGACGATCACAATAGAGATTCTTGTAAATTGACATGTAATTTATATTGTAATCTTATATTGTGAATAAATGAATCTGAATCTGAATATATCTCTTTCTTATATGCTTATTTTAGCCATGTAGGGAGAATAAATCAATCAATCAAATCATTTATGTATACACAAACATATGAATGTAAATATATGAATATAAATTCGAGATCCTTTACCCGTCCCGTGGGTGGAAATCTGGAGTTTATGAATAACGAATCCAATAGTACGCCCACTATACTTATTGGTGAAATAATTTTTGTAATGTATTAAAAAGTGTCTAGATTCGGTAGAAGAATAGACAAAACACCAAGTATAGGTACAACATAACTAGTGGCCCTGTGAGCTGTAGACCTCGTGAGTGAGTTTTTTTATCATTTCCAAAATCTGACATTATAAAAAATATTAATTATGAATATCGAACCTGCTAACAAAATTTCACGAGAAGCGGTTGAGAAATGCAACCTGTAGATAACAACAAACCGAAATTCGGAAGCAGAATTTCGGTTTGTTATTAGATTTTGTATCATGGAAATTTCCAAAAACCGTCTCGACAAAAAAATTCTATATCACTATCGAACCTGCTCACGTAATTTCACGAGAATCGGTTGACCTGTAGACGAGAACAAACGGAAATCCGGACATACGAAAGCATTTTTGTCGAAGCTGAAGCAGAGACCTTCGTTTCACTCGGTCAAAAACGAAGTTAGTAAACACAGTTTCCAAACTCGGGTCAGGGACTGTATAGCGATATACGGTGAAATGAAATGAAATGAGATCATTTATTCTTCAATTTACGCATATTACATGCACTTATGAATGTCAAAAGACTACCGCCGGTTCATAAAATAAACCTCTGCCTCGAGAAGAACCGGCGTAAGAAACTCGGCGAGATGTCATTTTGTTAAAACAATATACAAAACGGTTAAACGTGGTACCATTGTTTAAAACTCCAATTCAAGATAGCGGTTTTACTGATTTTGTCTTTGATGAAATCGTATCCTTTGTGAATAAAACCACTGTAAAATCAGCGCGGGAAATTCAGTTCAAAGTGAGATACGAATAAAATTTTGTGGGAAAAAGATTGAGATAACTTTGTTTCGTTCAATGAGGAAAATTGCGATGTTTTTGTGAGGTAGAATAAGTTTTTGAGTTTCATTTGGTTGGTAGGTACATATATTTTGTTTCACATTTTAGGCTATTATAAGCGATGTACAAGGTATTTATCTTATTTTCTGGTGACCGTAATAATACCGGTATTTTCTCAATAGAAAAATACCGGTATTATTACGGTCACTATAGTTCATTATTTCGTTTTTAATGGGACAATCTAATAATACGACGTTGTTACCTAAATACATGAATCAGCCCTACGTAAAGAGCAAAAAATAATCCAAAATCTTGGGCTAATTTAGGGTTTTTTAAAAATACCGGTATCGGTCCCTGGTTTATATTCGTGGTTTTATATTGTAACGGTTCCTTCGCCTGTATTTCATATTTTTTGTTTTTGTTTTTATTTCGTCATGTTTTACGTAAGTATAGTCGAGGAATTTGAATGTCACTTTTGGATTCTCGTTCCATAGAAATGTTTGGGTACATTTGTTTAGAAACAAGGACATTTAATAAGTTGATATTGAGCTTTCTAGCAAAGTTGCCTGCACCAGATGTGTCTGTTTAGCCCAATGGTTGATTGGTAGAGGATGCCTTATAACATTAAGTCCGCTATTTGTACATACTTCCCGAATTGTGCAATAAAGTTGAAATAAATACACATTTATTCATAAAATTGGTAAAGTAGGTGTATAAAAGTCATAAAAAATATTTTTAATCGATTTGTGGGAGGGCAGCGCCTTCGTCGAACCCGAGTAGCGGGTTTAAACTACTCCGAATTTCGTATCGTGCCGTCCCTTTCACTCTCGTGTTATACAATATATGAGTGAAAGGGACGGCACGATACGAAGTTCGGAGTAGGCCCTCTGGCAGGGCTCGGAAACCGGTTTCGCCTTCATACAATTAACCGGTTAAAAATTTCTTTTAATTGCGTTTCACGATAAATTTTCGTACTTTAAGTCATTTCGTAGATGAAGGCTAACAAAAGCAAATCTTAAAATAAAAATGGAGATATGAGAAGTACTTTAGGAAATATTTCCAAAATCTTAAGAGTTTATAAATCTTAAGAGTTTATTTACTCCTTGATACTTTCTCTTCTTTATTCCTTGTTAAACATATTAATGGAAACTGCGCTAATATTACTCTAATTGTAATTAAGTCATTTCTTTTTATTTTATTTTATTGTTATTATTCATTTTTATCTTCCATGTTCTACTCTTTCTAAATTCGAATGATTACTTACTGATTGGTTCAATAGATTTGCTTTTGCTGCATGTTGTTTATACTCAGAGCAAAAATGTATTTAACTCTTGGTGGAAACTGTTTTGGCATATGTACAAACTACATTTTTACCTTATATGTATGTGCAATATAACGCTGTTTGTTTCCCATTACAATAAATAAATAAAATAGTAAATACCGGTTCCGAGCCAGGGCAGGCCCTTTGGTGCCGTGTGCTGCGGATGCACAGTATACTGGTGGCACACACCAGGGCTGGTGGATCATAGCGACGCTGATTCTTGCTCTGTGGCGCTACCGCGAACAGCAAACGAAGTTTTCCCTCTCTGTCGCACTTGCAAGTTTGCATATAAGTGAGACAGAGAGGGAAAACTTCGTTTGTGGTTCGCGGTAGCCCCTCTGAGCCAGCCCGGTATGGCGCTTAGGCAGATTCCAACGTTCAAATATGATTTCACTCATGTGTTTTATGAAAGAGGACATTTGCTAAAACGCCTTCAACTGATTTTACAATTGGGGTGAAAGTAGTATGGCGCATTTCGCAAGCATTAGAGTATTCTCTGGTTTTCATCTTCGGCTGATTTTAGGACAAATGTGACATAACTCCCAGTAGCTCGATTCCACTAACAGCTCAGACTCGGTTGAAACTGCTCAACTAATCTCACTGGAGCGCAAACTCTAGAGTGTTTCAGTGTTCAGGCGTGGTCGCGTCGGAGGTTTTCCCCTGGATTTCTTGAAAACTGGACGTGTGAGGATTTAAACAAATCCCATGTTTTGTTTAAATCCATATAGCTCAGTTGATGAGTAGAATTTCATCAAAAGATCGATGAATATTTATACCTTAATAGTTATATTATTCATTTATTGCGAAAATTACATATTTACGGTTTATTTTGTGCGCAAAAATCAATGACAAAAAAGGTGTACCAAGCTGCCCCGCTTTCCCCTACGTAGCCAAAGGGTAAAACGGGACCCTATTACTAAGACTTCGCTGTCCGTCTGTCTGTCCTGTCACCAGGCTGTATCTCATGAACCGTGACAGTTAAGACGGTTGAAATTTTCACAGATGACGTATTTCGTAGCCAAAGGGTAAAACGGGACCCTATTACTAAGACTTCGCTGTCCGTCTGTCTATCCTGTCACCAGGCTGTATCTCATGAACCGTGATAGTTAGACGGTTAGAATTTTCACAGATGATGTATTTCTGTTGCCGCTAAACAACAAAAACACGTTTGTTGTATGGGAATGGGGATTCATTCGTGTTTGATTCAACAAATGTGTTTTTTTTTTGTGTCGTTTTTATAGATAATGGTACGGAACTCTTCGTGTGCGAGTCCGGCTCGTACTTGGCCGGATCTTATTGGTATGGGAAACCGGTCTAATCCACAAAGCCAAGTTTTCCTTCTGGATGAGAAGGTTGTATGGCAGCCGCTTCACTAAAACACTGCCTACGCCAAATCTGGGGCTAAAAATGTTAAAGCAAGACATTGGATTTGTTTAGAATATAGGGTTGGTAGGTGGGTTTACGGCCTGTTAATTTGATGCGCCAGTTTGCGGTCACTTGGACGAGTTGATGAACTGAAAGGATATTTTCTTGCCGTTTTAATATATTCCCATGCAATAGCTACTAATTAAAAAATTTGAAATCCTTGGCCCCGAATTAGTTGAAATTGAGTATAATGACGATATCAGCAAAACATTTTTTTTTTTTTACTTAAAGTTCCAAATAAATCATCCTGATCATCATCAGCAGTTCCACATCATCAAATGTCACGTATTTCAATGTAAGTGCTTGATTTGTTTATGAAAATACTACAATCACTATATGTATGCCTTTAACATTTGAGGAGTTCCCTGGATACCTCATGGATGCCATCATCAGAACTGGAGCTTGACAAATGATTATTTTGAAAATCTAACTTGCTTAACAAACACAGCAAAGAGGACAATTCGCCAAACGTGAACTATGCGTCGTTGAAGAGTTCCGTTCTGATCATCATCAGCAGTTCCACTTCATCAAATGTCAGTTATTTAAATGTAAATGCTTGATTAGTTGATGAAAATACTAAAATCACTATATGTGTGCCTTTCACATTTGAGGAGTTCCCTCGATTTCTCATGGATCCCATCATCGGAACTCGACCATGACAAAAATTCGTTGTGAAAATAGAACTTGCTTAACTAATACAGTTAGAAGGAAAAATCGCCAAACGTGAACTTTTCATCGTTGAAGAGTTCTGTTCTGATCATCATCAGCAGTTCCACTTCATCAAATATCACATTTTTGTATGAAAATGCTTGATTTGTTGATAAAAACATAAAAATCACTATATGTTTGCCTTTAAGATTTGAGGAGTTCCCTCGATTCCTCATGGATTCCATCATCAGAACTGCGTTTTGACCAAAACGGGACCAACTTGGATATATATACTTACAATCAAAAAAAGAATTTCCAAAATCGGTTCAGACATGACGGAGTTATGGAGTAACAAACATAAAAAAAAACAAAAAAAAAAAAAAACAAAAAAAACATACAACCGAATTGAGAACCTCCTCTTTTGAAATCTTGAAGTCGGTTAAAAAGAACACGACTCCCTTTTTCATTAGGGCATGTAAAAATGTAATACTAGTTTATGCAACTGATACATAATGAGAGGTCTTAAAACACGAGTGTGGTTTTGGACGTGGATCACACGAGTGTTTTAAGGCCTAATTATGTACAGTTGCATACACTACTTTATCTACATCCGTATATTAAATCCTCTTTCATGTGTTCAGGAACCATTGCGTTGCAAGTGTAGTGAGGTCGAGCGTGAGCCCGTTGAAGTCTTTTGGGCACGAGCCTGTATCGTTATGGGCGGAGATGGCCATAACGATACCGTTGTCGATGTTATTATGGCCATCTCCGCCCTGGGCCGGCGCGATATTGTAAAGCTGGTCCTTACGTACACTTTTTGAGCACATTAAAGAGGATTTACTGTATGGGTGTAGATAAATATCTTTAATTGAAAAAACTTCGTTCTTCAGAAGGCCGCAAACTGACGCAGGCCGCGTAACTGGCCTAGCGACCCTAACTGAGCAACTCTAGGAGGAAAATAGATTCTTACAGAATGCCTTTTGAATGTCATGATGAACTAGCAGCAGAGAAACATGTTTTATTTATGCCGTCCATGTCAGCAATCTAGCATCGTTTGTTATATTATGGTAATGCCTATCGCGCGTATCATAATATATATTTTGAAACCTTATCTCGATGGAATAGGGTACAAAACTATACGCGTCTTTGACCTCGCCTACCACTTAAAGCTAAAAGTCGTATCTGCTTACAACGTTAATAGTGACTTACTGCTTTTTAATTTGGCTTCATGTCTTCCAATATTATTCGCTAGCCATAGGGCTTTTCAGCTCAGGCTTGGCGAGAATATTAACATGAATTTGCATTTCTAGACAACTTGGGTAGACCTTAGGTTTTGCAGTTTTATGGTCTATTTTTCTGTTTTTTGAATGCATTTGCATACTTGCATTTCCTCATTGTTTTTTTAGGTGTTAGCTGTCCAAAAAGTTTTATCGGTTTATGATTTTCTTTATACAACGCCGGTAGCAAACAAGCGTACGGTCCACCTGATGGTAAGCGGCCACCGCAGCATATAGACGCCCGCAACTCCAAAGGAGTCACGTGCCCGTTGCCGACCCTTTATAAGATTTGAGGATGTACTGTGTTGACAGCAGAAAGAACACATTTAGGTCCCTCGCTCTCAACACAGTGCATCCTCGGGAGCTCTGGCAACCTTGCTCACCTCCAGGAACACAACGCTACATACTTGTATAGTAAATAATGTTATTATGGTTAATACTTGAGTTATGTTTTTAGTTATAGTCAAAGTATTTTTTTAATATATTTACTAATAAAAAGAATACAGTTTAAAAATTACAATGGAGCAGCGACTAAAGCCGTACGTACAGGTTTAACTGCCGCTGCAATTCGCTCGTGAAGTTGTTATACCTATTTACATTATTCTATTAAGACATAGTTGAGATTCTTTGTGTTGGCCGGGGGACTATACATAGGGGTATTTATTCTATCTCAGATTCAAGTCATAATGGACAAGGACGGAAGAAGGACTTAAGCACCATTCCCACTGACCGCTACCGGCCGGAGCGAATTCTACTAGATGTAAAGGCAATTTTACACAGGGTCAGTAACTGACGTCAGTCGACTGCCGAGTCAGTGCTGACCTGGCACTGCCATCGTATAAATTGATTTCAATCATCATCCCCGACTACTGACGAAATACTGACTGCGTCTAAATGGCACGAGTCAATTTTCGGCGCCAGCACTGACGTCAGTTACTGACTCAAAGTAAAATAGCCTTAAAAAGAAGTTGAAAACTGTCTATACAGCAGTTACATCTCAGTAAACCACGCATAAGTTGCGAGGCTGCGGAAGAGCAGTTTCATTAAAATATGAACCTTATACATTGTACTATACAGAAGGTTCAAATTCCTTAGCATTTAGGAGAGGACTTTCTGCCCCGACTTAGTCGATGAGAATCTAGTACTTTAGCCGCCGCCAGAATGACATAAATCTCATTATGATAATGGTAACTCCACGATATGATATATTATCTTCACTGTCCTAGTAATACAGATTGGATACGATACGAACATTTATCAAATTAATCTCAGTGAGATCGAGTATGTACTTCTCTCATATTCAAACGCGTTTAGGTATAGGTTTAGTTAGTTTAATTACAATAGATCAATACTGGTACATAATAGATCAATACTGGTCGATGCGGCAAAGAAAGCCCACAACAAAAAATAATAGTTTAATTAGGTTAGGGGTATATTATTTAACTTTATATTTTAATTGTGTTTTTTTATGTTTTTTTCATGTTACTTAATCACTACATAGTATAAAATAAAGTCGCTTTCTCTGTCCCTATGTCCCTATATCCCTATATCCCTATGTATGCTTAAATCTTTAAAACTACGCAACGGATTTTGATGCGGTTTTTTTTAATAGATAGAGTGACTCAAGGGGAAGGTTTATATGTATAATACATGCATCAGAATTGCACCCGTGCGAAGCCGGGGCGGGTCGCTAGTGAAGAATAAAGAATAAACGCGTTCTTATGTCGAAATCAACGATTTGAACAGAACCCTGTAGATTTTTCGTAAGCTCACGGACTGTCTGTATTTTATATACATATTGAGGTTAACATAACTTTTATGCAATCTAGTTAATAAGGAACAGGCACCGCTCTTTTGTTTGTCTAGTTTTTATTGAATGAAATGAAAAATGAAAATGAAAATATATTTATTGGGTATCAACACATCAGCTTATGGTGTATATACTAGAGTAGGTACATAGAGTGCACTTATTACTAGATAAGCCTAGGAACGGTGTCCTGTGCCCTAAACTAGGTAAACCTGTCTTATAGGGAACAGGCGAATTATTAAACTGTGTTTTCTTGTAGGTTGATGGAGTCTCTCTTCATGGGGTCTCAAATCACAGGGCAGTTGCATTGTTACGGGACGCGAAAGGCCCAGTGGTTCGATTAAAGGCCTTAAGGTAAGTTGGACGCAGTTGTCCAAAAAGGAAACAACCATTGCGGTTTATGTAATTCCGTCCTTCTGTCTTAAAATTTAATGGGTTGGGTTCCTTCCCCTCAAAGAAATATTTTTATTTTTTTTTACATACAAAACTACTTGGGAAACATCAAACTACGTATTTGAGTCAATCAACTTTTTCTTGTTGTTATTCTGTCCCGTCAGCGAGGAGACAACAGTAACCGAGTTTCTTAGAAAAATGTTTATAATATGGACTTCAAGTATGCTCAAGAGATCTGATGACCCATGTCGAAATGGATTGTTGCTCATTGCTAAAACTCATGTTTGGTAGATTTTAACCCTATAAAATCACAGTTTTAAAGAGTGACTCAGGAGACGTAACCATGGTAACGGGCAACAAAGAATAGTTGATCCACCCATTTAAGCTATTTTAATGATATTTAAATATGTACATAAAGACGAACATGGAGCAACCAGTTTAACCATATACATTTGTGACTTACAAACTTTATACTACAGAGCGTAGCGAAATTGTGGTGTATGTATTCCAGCCCTAATCGGTACGCACCCCTTCACTAGCGATGCTCTGTCTCGCTCTCTCTAAAGATTCCGTCTGTGTAAAAATACGGTGTAATTTGCGCTCTCATAAATATGCACAGTTAATAAAAAGTAACTGATTGACCTATATAAGGTTATCTTATCTTATCTAACCTATTATTTGACTCTCAGTAAAATACCGTGTTATCAATATCACTACATAGTATAAAACAAAGTCGCTTTCTCTGTCCCTATGTCCCTATATCCCTATGTATGCTTAAATCTTTAAAACTACGCAACGGATTTTGATGCGGTTTTTTTTAATAGATAGAGTGACTCAAGGGGAAGGTTCATATGTATAATACATGCATCAGCATTGCACCCGTGCGAAGCCGGGGCGGGTCGCTAGTTATTTATGTTTTGTTTTCAGGTATCTCCGCGGGGCGGGGTTTGAGAAGCTGCAGAAAGCCCTCGCGGCCCAAGAAGAAAGAAGGTCGCCGCTAGCTCCGGCCAGCCCGTCCGTCACTTCCCTTGCCAAGTATAGCTTTAGTGTGGTAAGTATTTGATTTCAAACTATGGAAATTGGAAAAAAAGTCTGATGATATAAGACTGAGGGAATGTGCCAAAGCGTAGGTAATACAGCCAATGCCTAGGAGGGCTGGATTCAAGAGAACCCTATACCTTAAAGTCACCTTAAAGTATAAAAATGATGTTTGTAATGACTATGAGATACTCAGACCATTCTGCAAATGTAAATAAATAAATAAATATTTTTGGACAATCTTACACAAATCAACCTAGTCCCAAACTAACCAAAGCTTGTACTATGGGTACCAAGTGACGATATACATACTTATATAGATAGATAGATACTTAAAATACATAGAAAACATCCAAGACTCAAGAACAAATATTCGTGTTCATCACACAAATACATGCCCTGTGTTTCCATCACGAATCTTATTTTTGTAGATATAAGAATCTTTTGATTTCTCTACAATTATTATCCGTGCACGCAGTAAGCCTATAAAGGGGTCTACCACTTTTTGACTATGATTTGTACAATAACACATTCGACGCCTCGGAGGTTTCCCCTGGATTTTTCCCAGGTCACTCTTCAACCGCGCACTCCTACCGCTTTATTGGGCCTGGTCTATAAAGCCACAGTTCAGGTTAACAAAAAACATAACATAACAAAAATGCAAATATCCATGCAAAAATGATACGAATTCCTGTAAACCGCACTGAAAGTGCATAACTTTCTTTTCTGACTATACCTAGACTACACAAGATTCTACCAAATTGATGATCCAAACGCTTTCCCATTCCACAGTACGACGAATCAACAGTGATAGAAACGGAGCCCAATTCCGAGGTACCCTTTCATCCTCCATCGCCGACCTCGCCGTCGGACGACGCCGAGATCGTGATCGGGCGAGACGATGAAGTGGCCGAGCGTGAAGCGCGGCGGATACAGGACAAGTGGCGGGACATACTGCAGGCCGAGCAAGACTGGCCGGGACACCAGCACGAGTATGATATCATTGTAAGTTCCTTCCCTTGTTCGACTTGCTTGCTTGGTTGGTCGAAACATATCAGGCGAGACGACGAAGTGGCCGAGCGTGAAACGCTGCTGATACAGGACAAGTGGCGGGACATACTGCAGGCCGAGCAAGACTGGCCGGGACACCAGCACGAGTACGATATCATTGTAAGTTCCTTACCTTGCTCGGTTTGCTTGCTTGGTTGTTCCAAACATATCGGGCGAGATGATGAAGTGGTCGAGCGTGAAGCGCTGTGGATACAAGACAAGTAGAGGGACATACTGCAGGTCGAGTAAGACTGGCCGGGACACCAGCACGAGTATGATATATTTGTAAGTGCCTTCCCTTGCTCGGTTTGCTTGCTTGGTTGTTCCAAACATATCGGGCGAGATGATGAAGTGGTCGAGCGTGAAGCGCTGTGGATACAAGACAAGTAGAGGGACATACTGCAGGCCGAACAAGACTGGCCGGGACACCAGCACGAGTATGATATCATTGTAAGTTCCTTCCCTTGTTCGACTTGCTTGCTTGGTTATTCGAAACATAATTGGCGAGAAGATGAAGTAGCTAAGCGTGAAGCGCGGCGAATATAGGACAAGTGGCGGGACCTGTCTCAGCACATGCTGGGACGGCTGGTTCCTAAATATGATATCATCGTATTTTTCTTCAAACCTGTAGAGCAGATACACGTGTCTCCTCATCACAGTGAGTACAACCCGCAGACTCAAAGGCTGCCTTACTTGTTCTTCCTGTGTTTGCTTCTGTTTGTAGGGAGCTTTACGGTCTTATTTTGTCTGCTTTACGGAGTACCAGATTCAGATTCAGATTCAGATTATTTATTGGTAAAAATATTTTTACAAGTCATAATTTACAGTAGAATTAAATTAACGCCATATAAATAATTTTCACAAAAATGTCAGCGTAATAAATTTCAATTCAATTCACACACATTAATTATTTAAACAATTTTCAATTCTATAAATACAATAGTCAATTTCGATGTCGAGAAACAAACACACTGATTATAAAATACACAAAAAACAAAACAATTCATATTACCAGCATGATAATGAGATCATTGTAAGTTCGCCCTCTTGATGGCAGTTCTTTGTCACGTATACGAGTACATATGTGCTTCTGACACAGAAGAGAGAGAAGTTCTGCGATCCCATATTTTATTTGATTAGAATTAAGAGGTGTACATTAACCCGGTTTATGGCCTCTTCTTAGGTTTTTAGGGAAGATTAGGAATATACGGGCTGTTGTAGCCACACAATCAAAGCCATCTGTCTCCGACCTTGTCTTCAGTCGATTTTATCCTCAATTAGATATCGATTTCTCTTTCAGGTTGGGACGATAATGAAAGAGAAGGACAGCGGGCTAGGCATCTCGCTCGAAGGTACAGTTCGGGTCGTGGGAGGCAAAGAGGTGCAAGCCAGGCACTACATCCGAGCTATCGCACCGAACGGACCTGTTGCACGGTTGGGACTGCATAAAGTTGGCGACGAGTTGTTAGAGGTAAGCAATATAAAGAAAATAATGGGTTGATGGGTGGAACCATAGAGACAGACTAGTGATGATGATGACGTCCTGGATGCAGGAGCGTATTTTGGAATATGACGCCCCGCCGGGCCAATAAGTTTCGCCACCCCAGAAGTCAAGAAAGAACGATATAAATAAAAAATAAAAAAATGTATATTAACGTCAAAATTTTTGGGGTTGTACAGATTTTTTTTAAAGTTTCATGGGGGGACTATGCCGCCCCTAGCGGATTGGCGCTCCGGGCCATGGCCCGGATGGCCCTAGGGTAAATACGCCCCTGCCTGGATGATTTGGCCATCAACGGCTGTTTAAAATTAATTGGGTACCTAGTGCTAACCACGTCCTGAAGAAGTAGGTAGGTCATTCGTGGTTGACGTAGACGATTGCAAGAGACTGGTGGATTAGCCATGGTGATAATTTTTTTATAAGGGTATATTACTTCTTCTAAATGCTGATCTTTTTGAAGAGCATTGCAACAACTTCGTAGAGGCCCAATGATACCAGGCTGCAAATCCTTAGTAAACCAAGTCTATATTGTAAGTTAAAATATGAGATGAGTTCACCTTCGGTAGATATATTTAAGTCTTGATAGGATATTGAGTATATTGACAAACCCGTCGTCTATCGGTCCCGGGGATTCCCTGGCGCATTACAAAGAAAGCTATTGTTAATTTTTTTCGCCGGGAGACCACGGCTTAATGCGGTATTAAGCCATCATCATCCTCCTAGCGTTATCCCGGTACAATTGCATCCTGAAGGATGCCCGGGGTCCGCTACCTAATCCTAAGACTTGGCACTAGTTTTTACGGAAGCGACTGCCATCTGACCTTCCAACCCGAGGGGAAACCAGATCTTATTGGAATTAGGCTTGTCAAGTGAGTGGGCAACTTGACTGTTAGAAGTTCTCAAGCCGCCCGAAGGCCTCTAACATCATAGACAGCAGTCGGGATCAACGGCTTAACGTGCCTTCCAAAGCACGGGAGCGCTCAGTTAATAACCACTCAAAGTGGTCGCCCATCCAATAACTGACCTGGGCCGACGTTGCTTTACCTCGCATACCGCACTTGGTACGCGGGCGCCGCTGGGCCACGAGCGCTCCACAATCAATGTGGTATTAAGTATAACCTTAAATTTCTAGGTGAACGACTGGCGGGTACTAGGCGCGCATCACGTTGAGGTGGTGACGCGGCTGCGCGCGGTGACGTCACCGGTCGTGCTGGTGTGCGTGAGGAAGCGGGACGAGGACAGCAAGTCGAAGAGCGAGAGCAACTTTGCCAGGGTAGGTAAATGAGATGTTGTGTGGTTAGTCAAGGCAACTGTGTCAGTAGTTGACTTAAATCTGGGCTGGGACCCGTTAGACCAAATATCAAATAAAATTTTTGGTAACGGTACATTTTTTGATATAACTTACTGGTCTTGCTTACTTACTTACTACGCTGGCTGTATCACCCAAAGAGGATACAAGAGAACGCCACTCTTTTCTTTTCTGTGCCATTTCACGCCAGGCGGGTATGTATGAGTATACATAAGGTCTAAAGGATTTTTATCAAACCAGCCAATCGCCTCTTACGCTGACACTTTACTATCAGGCCACAGAAATGGATGATTACTGAGCTATACCTATGGTATACTTGGTCTGACAGACTATATTTCGTCGGAATCTTGGACTATGTGGTCTACCTACATGGATTATGACTGCCTCCAATGGATAATTCACGTTGTTAGTCAAGACTTTTAGTAGGTACTCAGAGGATAATCCTCGAAAGTCTCTTTGCTTCTGGGTTTTGCCACAATTCTCAGCTGTCTAAAAAAACGATATTTGACAGCTGACCATGGCATCCCGCTCGAACGCGCTCACCACGTACCATGTGCTTTTTCGTTCCAAACGCGATAGATTGGGTATCTGGATACGTGGGTGTGCCAGAACCGACTTTACCATAAGCGGCAAGAGGAATAGTCCTGACTTCGCAAAGCAACCATATTATTATTTAATTTATATATTTATTTTCCGTGCTCAGTTCCACATTTCAATGCCATTGGTTCAAAATTCTAACGGAGCATGTACAGTCAAGGGCACCAGTATATAATCATATTTTACCTTAATCCATTGAAATAAGGTCCAAAAATGTATACATATTGATGCTCTAGACTGTACGCTGGTCAGTACAGTCTAATTTTAGCACATGACGTAACTACATGCTCGCTGCGAGTGTTGCAAGCCCCGTAACACCTATCAGTACCCACCTTAAGACAGAATAATTGATAGTACTTAAGTACAGAAGGATTTCTGTGTAACAAAACATCCCTCTCGCTCGCTCTAGCCGATTGTTTACTATCGATACCTCGCTGGTGTGCTAGACGGGTCATTGTCAGATTTAGGTTCGCGTCTTTTCGATGGACATATCAAAAGTTAAGAGCTACAAAGCTTAATTTTGGATTAGTCTAGTAACCCTCATAAACAGTGTCTCCATTGCTACAAATCCATGTACTAAATACATAGCTTACATGCACATAAACCGTTAACTATTGACCACCGAAGGGACAACTTGTGTTCTTGCAACTGACAATGACCCAGACCCGAGTTTGATGCGACAAGAGTAACACCTGAATTTAGGCCCAGGCAAAATTCTGATTTACTCATTGGCGACCGCTGTCTCTGTTACAGAGTAAAACCCTCGGCGGCAGTCTTCAGGATCTGCTGACGCCGCCGCAACGCCTGATCAAAGCCAAGTCGGAGAGCTCGGTGGCGTCGCTATGCAGCACTAACACTGTCATGTCCACGGGACACGATCACGACGGTACTTATCACTTACTCTTCCATCTTCTTTTCTCAGATTCGGTTGAAACCGCTCAACCAATCTCACTGGAGCGCAAACTCTTAGAGTATTCCAGTGATCCAAACCACACGCGTGGTCATGCCGGAGGTTTTCCCCTGGATTTTCCCCAGGCTACTCTCCAACCGCGCAGTCCTATCGCTTTATTGGGCCCGGCCTATAAAGCCACAGTCAGGTTCAAAAAAATATATTCTTTTGTAATGTGCAGGAGCAGATACAGCAGGCCCCCTGTTCTTGAAACAGGCCTTCTTGGTATAAAAAGTGACGGCCCCCCCCCCCTCCCTGAAACAAATTCTGTATCCGCGCCTGAAATAGCGCACTGCTAAGATTTGAAATTGCCTGCTGCCATCTGTTTTTTCCGAGTTCTATTAACCCGAATCTTTTTAGTTTGAATGATTGGGCATCTTCTGGGTGAGCTCGCTCCATCTTCGGCCTTTCTTTTTGGGCTAGATGCTGGCCAGGAGCAAAACCATTCAAAATATTAAAAAATAAAAGCAATCAGTTAACTGGCCTTTCATGAATCTTAGTGCAACGAGATAAAAGCTATACTTATGGTCAATTTAAGTTACTCACTTGTTACATTGTCAGTATTGTGTTCGCGCAGAAATATTATAGCGCTTACGACGCTATAAAGTCTTGAGAAAACTAAGAGTTTATATCACCGATTAAGGCCGGGTTTTATAAATATCCGTTATACCAGATCTCAGATCAAATTGCAGTAACTCAGTACATTTTTTGACATCACAAACCGACATAAGGTCTAACGGATCTTTATAAAACCGAGCCTAAAAGTACATAATTATATACAATGTGACCAAAGATAAAGTATAACATTTCGTTATGTACCGCGTTAATTCAAATTCCAATCTTCGGGTCCTGAGTGACATTTGAAACAGACGATATTTGATACTGGTTTAAAAAGTTGTTGTCAATTAGTGAAATTAGGACTGTAGATGCCAGCCAAAATAAAACCGGTTTAGTGCTAGTCCGACTCGCGTACCGAGGTACTAACGGTATTTTTTTTTATATTCTCCTTCACAAAACAAAAATGTTTCAACCCAAAAAAAATTTGAACCACCTGTTATCTGTCATTTTTTACGGAAAATATTTCAAAAAGTCATGTGTATATATATCTCGGTTAGCCTTCTTTATAACTATTCCAAATTTCAAATCGATAGCATAAGTAGTTCTTGAGATATTTAGTGATGTGACAGACAGACAGACAGACAAAGTGAAACCTTAAGGGTTTCTTTCTTACCATTTTGGTACGGAACCCTAAAAAGGCCTCTTAATATGTTGATGAACCTCTTCCCTTAAATAAATAAATAAATAAATATTAGAGGACAATCTTACACAAATCGAACTAGCCCCACAGTAAGCTCAAGAAGGCTTGTGTTATGGGTACTAGACGACGATATATGCAATAGATATAAATACTTAAATACATAGAAAACATCCAAGACTCAGAAACAAATAAACAAATATTTGCCCTGACCGGGATTCGAACCCAGGACCGTCAGCTTCACAGGCAGGTGCACTACCCACTAGCCGCTAGCTAAACCGGTCGTCATAAATCCCTTCTTCTAGAGTTCTGCACGGAAGAGCTGGATCGGAACCGCTCTCGCTCGCTGGAGCCGCTGAGTGGCCTGGCGATGTGGAGCGACCGCGTGGAATACATACAGCTGCAGAAGGAGGAGCGAGGGCTCGGCTTCTCCATTCTGGACTATTTGGTGAGACCTGGCTTTCAATTTTGTCAAGCGGAAACATCTGTTAACGAAATTATAATTTTTTATACAACGCCGATGGCAAACAAGCTTACGGACCACCCGATGGTAATTAAATAAATATAAAAAATGTTAATACCTAAAAGTATTTGTTGTAAATGCTATCTATAGATCATGATTAAGAACCACCATAATAATATTTTATGGTACAAATAATATTTGCGTGCTGTTTGTAACAGCTGAAAAAGATGGAACAACTGTATACTTACTCTACCACATGTAAAATTAACTCTTTGTCTGCAAATAAATTTTATTATTATTATTATTAAGCGGTCACCGCAACCTATAGACGCCCGCAACTCTAATGGAGTCACATACGCGTGGCCGACCCTTAAAATTTTAGGATGAACTGTGTTGACAACAGAAGGGACAAATTTAGGTTCCTCGCTCTCAACACAGTCTCAATTTTTCGTAATATCGAAAAGGTGACGTTACCTACCCACTATCTTAGAGTTTTAAGAGCGAATAAAATGTAACAGGTCCACTAGCGCCACTCGTAAATAATTGTAATTATTTAAATATAACGATATATAACTAAAAAAGGGGGCCGCTACGTACAGTAGTTTGTATTTAAGTACTTTTTGAATCCATCAAACTAGTTATTACGTTGCTAGATTGGTCTCTCTATGAGTTCAATATTAAAACGGCCATTTCAATCAATTTAGCCTCGCGATAATTTGACCTAGTGTAAACGCTTGTAAGGTCGAAATTTATTTCTCAAATTTAGTGTTTTACTAAAACAATCACGCGCATAACTCGTGCATGCTTTAAAGTTGTAAACAAAACTATGATTTCTAAAGAAAAGTTGAATCCTTTAATAATTTCGAAGTAGAGCAAGAGGGCCTGAGGGGCTACCGCGAACCACATACGAAGTTTTCCCTCTCTGTCTCACTTATGTACAAACTTGCAAGTGCGACAGAGAGGGAAAATTTCGAATGCCGTTCGCGGTAGCACTCCTGCTCCGAAATTCGAACTTCGTATCGTGCCGTCCCTTACACTCACATAGTCTATAGCATCAGAGTTAAAAGGACGGCACGATACGAAGTTCGGAATACAGGTCCAGTTTAGGGTATATTTATTTTATTTATTTATTTTCAACCAACTTACATTTACAGCATATTGCCAAACATGAAAGTTATAGGTTATAATAGCATGAGTAACACAATTAAGTTTACAAAATTAACATTAACATTATCACCTTCTATGATCTATAAATATTCAGTACTGTATTGATGTAGGAGTGATAATTGACTCCAGACACCGAGTGGCTGTGGCCAGGAATTTCGGCTCCGACTGCGAGAATATGTCCAAGGTAGGGTCTGTATACATAATGGGACCGTCGATCGATGTCGTCGGATGCAACTTCCACTGCTGCGTTTAAGAATGGGCTACGAAAATGGCTACTGGATTTAACACTGTATAGTGTAGAGGAGTTTTTAAAATTACCTTACACCTAGATGTTATCAATAATTAATAATAATAATATGTGTTATAATTCATATTATTAATGTAAATATTTGACTTGTAACTATGGTGTTATCAATAAATTATTGTATTGTATTGTAAAGGAGAGTATTATATGAATGAGTTCCTTTCACAAATCCAGGACGCTGATGTATTTGCTGACAACTTGTCAATATTAAAAACTAAAGTTGTACTTTTCGCAAACCGCCTAGTCGGTTCGTTATAATTATAATGTAAGTATTCATTGAATCAATGTTAACTGTTTAGCTCTAATTAAACTCACCTTGTAATATTCTTCAAAATTTAAGTTGTTAATATTATGTACGTATGCAATATTAATCTTGTGGGCATTTTTGGGATGACCTGTAAGCTCACAGGAGTTTTTAAATAAATAAATATGATTGAATTAGTATTTGCGCGGACAGGACCCGTCGGAGCCGGGCAGCTCGGTGATCGTGGTGCGGTCGGTGGTGGCGGGCGGCGCGGCGGCGGCGGACGGGCGGCTGGCGCCCGGCGACCGCCTCGTGTCCGTCAACGCGCAGGACGTGGCGCGCGCGCCGCTCGCGCAGGCCGTCGCCGCCATTAAGGGCGCTCCTAAAGGTACGCCCTGTGCCCTGTGCCCTGTGCCCTGTCTACTATACTATAGCTTAAAGACCTTATAGATTGGGATTGAGTGTAGAGTGGGAGAATGAGATAGACAAACTTACACAGGTTCTTTTCTACATCCTTTGAAAATAAGTAGATAGTATTAATAGTATTAACTTTAGTGTTCAGTGGAATTGACATGATGAGAGACTTCGCTTTGTTCTCATTTGATTTGATTCTTAGACTGACGCTCAGAGACCTTATACATCTCTGAGGATATTTATTTATTAGATTTTATAATGTTTATGTTGACGCTTATAGATGTACCTCAAAATATTTTATTATGATTAGTGTACCTACTTTATTACTTTATCTTGACGCTTAGAGACCTTATACATCTCTAACAAATCTCGATTGTTATTAGTTTCTTAGTCTTATTTTTGACATGTAACACTACATTTAATTAATGATACTTTGATTATTGTATTATTTTTATTTGATGTACCTAGATAGATTTTGACTTGTAAAAGTGCCCTTGAGGCCTATTTGCAGAATAAATGTTTTGATTTGATTTTGATTTTTGATAGCTACTGGGACCAACAACACTGGCAACCGTGTACTATCTTCTCAAAGATCTCACGATTCGAAATAATTTCCATACTATAAATAAATAACCTAGTTGGTACCCTGCCTTCAAAGCTGGAGGTCTCGGGTTCGAATCCCGGTCAGCGCACGTATTTGTGTGATGAACACGATTCGTTCTTGAATCTTAAATGTTGTCTATGTATTTAAGTATGTATTTATCTATATAAGTGTGTATATCGTCACTTGGTACCCATAGTACAAACGTTGCTTAGTTTGGGACTAGGTTGATTTGTGTAAGATTGTTCAAAAATAATTTATTTTTATTTATTTATATAACTTTAAAAATAGGAATCAAGTGGGCAGGAATTATTCCGCTTGGCGGCGCGGAAAACGCGGTGCATCGGGAATGTCTCCTATTTTACCGCCTTACTTCGGAGACTACGGTGCATTAGGCAAGGCGCCGATCACACACCTGCGTTTGACATGTCAGATTCAGATTTCTTTCATTTAGATCAGATTTTAGTATTTCGCGGTATTTGTTTTTGTTGTATATCAAAGCGGCAAATTAATTAATTGTGTTTTATTTATGAGAGCGCAAGTTACACCGTATTTTTACACAGACGCCATCTTTAGAGAGAGCGAGACAGAGCATCGCTAGTAAAGGGGTGCATCCCTTCTTAGGCATTCCCGCTGGTGGGGACGTTCACCGCGTGATCGCGACAACACTGACACATGTAGTCCCTATTTGTCCCGGTACCGCCGCACACCGGGTAGAGTCAGTCCGACCCAGGTCGGGCCTAGCTGAGTTTCTTGCTGGACTCTCCTCAACTAGGCTAGATTTAGTGAACCACCGACAAAACTCCCAGTAGCTCGATCCACTCACGCCTCAGATTCGGTTGAAACCGCTCAACCAATCTCACTGGAGCGCAAATTCTAAGAGTATTCCAGTGTTCCAAATAACACGCGTGGTCGTGTCGGAGGTTTTCCCCTGGATTTTCCCCAGGTTACGGCTAAAGGATACGATCTTTAACCTGTCTGTAGCTTTACAGGCCGGGCTCAATAAAGCGATAGGAGTGCGCGGTTGGGGAAAATCCAGAGGAAACCTCCAACGACCACGCGTGTGGTTTAAACACGGGAATACTCTTAAGAGTTTACGCTCCAGTGAGATTGGTAGCTACATATTTGCTTGACTGTACATTCTTTCAAGCAGATGGCTTATCTCTTATCAATTATAAATAAGAGTCCAATTTATCAAAGATACTTCATCAAAACAAGTGTAGGTAATTTGTAAATATTTACTATAGTCTCGCGTCTCTCTACACAAAAGATCTAACGAGATACTGTTATCACTTGAGAAGTACCTATTGAGTATTTATTTTATCTTAATTGTTGTAATGTGTAAATAGTTATTTGTTATACAAGGGTGCAAAGTTGTATTTTAACCGCGAGTGTGGAATTGAAACACGAGCTAGCGAATGGATTCTAGGATTGAACCACAAGCTAGCGAATGGATCCTATGGTTGAACCGCGAGCGAAGCGAGTGGTTCGGAAATAGAATCCTGAGCGAAGCGAGTGGTTCAAAAATATAATCCTGAGCGTAGCGAGTGTTGCAACACACGAGACGTAAAATAACTTTGTAGCCGTGTATAACACAAATCTTTTCACCTCACTAGAGCGAGGAAATTTTTTTCCTCCTCCTCGTCCTAACGTTGACAGTTGCGTCCTAAATATAGTTGTCCACTACCTAATCCCGAGATTTGGCGTAGGTACTAGTTTTTTAACACAACAGCACAATATAAAATTATTGTTGCTGGGCTGTCTGGCCTTTACATGTTATTATGTTTCAAAAGTTACAAATAGCGCGTTCGGATTTCAAATATTCTTTGCACTCTTGTGGATAAAATGCAGTTTTGCTATCTGTTTTTAAAGATTAAAAAAGTGCTTTCCGAGCTAGTGAGGTGAAAATTTATTTATTTCATTAACAATATTCATTGTGTTTGAAATCACAACACATAAAAATATAATTTAACTTCTAAATCTCAAAATGAATTTATTTTTAGAATAGAATCAGTTTATAATATAAATACATAATAAAACAAATAGCTTAATTAAAATTAAAATTACAAATAAAAAATTTGACCCAAATCGCTGGGGGCTATCGTTTTTGTGCTCACCAGTTGGCGCCACTGTCGACTAAGGTCCAGCTGTCAAAAATTGTTATTGGTTATTATGGACATGAGAACGAAGTTTACATTTAAATCATATTTAATACCTCAAAACCGTACCGTAAAAATATCGAACATACCGCATTGTAGCGCGGTCCCGTTTTGTTCGGAACAAAGTAGGAAATAAGTTTCCGAAAGACAAATCTGTCTCAAAGCCCTGACAGTCATTGACCCGTAACTCATGTTTGCCATAATCAAGCTCAGGTATTGCAAAATAGTCATCATATTGTTCCAATTAGATATTAACCCGCGCAACCACAAAGAGTGACATTTGACGTTTCGGAGACCCCACGCTACACTAGCGCCTCTAGCGGCGAAATCATACGCGATAGCCCTCATTGGTAGGGTGCCCAGAAGGCTGGCTGTATTTCCTCGCTGCACGGCAATACTTATTCGCTGAGCGAAATAGAAGCCAGCCCTCTGGTCACCAGAAGCCTCTATTAGGCGCTTCGACATATCTGTATTTCTTTCTTTGTGTAAAATATTTTCATTTGCCTTCTTATTTTCTCTGGCCAAATGTGTATGTAAATATTAATATCTTGCTTTTAGTTTTATTATTCATTAGATACTAATTAATCTCCCTATTTTTTCCGTTTATGCGACTGATAGGGACTTTACTCTAACGCTTAGAAGGTTTAATTTTCAATGGCAATTGTAATATCTAGTATGTTGTCGAACAATATCAACTTCATAAGTTGACGTTGTTTTTTATAGCTCATCAAATAAGGAAATTATATTCCATATTGTTAATTCAATGTTGGAATGACGTATATTAGTTAAAACGTATCCTTGCCCACATGTGGACGCGTTTTGTAAAATAGTTTTCTATTTGTAATATTAACAGTGATTAGGTAAACAAATTGAATCAATACTTAGTGTAATCATTGTGATCAGTGGATTTGATTTGACACAGGTGACATGCATAGTTTAAAACGAAGTTATCACAAACTCCGATTAATATTGCAATATTTTCAAACGATTTGGGGAAAGATTATTTAGCTGGTGATCTTTCCTGGCTAATATTTATTATTTATTTACGATATTTTTTTCCAATAATCAACAAGAAATATTGAAAGTGTTGTCGATACCTCAAGTAATACTGTTGTCTTTCTCTATCAATGCACTCCAGAGTTTATTTATAAGTACTCGAAGCGGTTAAATTTTTTTTTAAATTTATTTATCAAGAAAGTACATAACAGTTACAACCTTTTAATTGCTCGCCAAACTGCCATAACAGTTTGTTGGCGAGATCGCGCTCATTTAACTAATGTTAGGTACTTACTATGCTATTATGAGCTAAACTTAAACACTGAATATGACAATGCCTAAACATTTAACTGTAATATTTTTTAAAAGTTTTTATAGCTATAAACATTACAATGTTACATATAATGACGACCGGTTTAGCCTAGTGGGTAGTGCACCTGCCTGTGAAGCTGACGGTCCTGGGTCCGAATCCCGGTCAAGGCAAATATTTGTGTGATGAGCATGAATATTTGTTTCTGAGTCTTGGATGTTTTCTATGTATTTAAGTATTTATATCTATTAAATATATCGTCGTCTAGTACCCATAACACAAGCCTTCTTGAGCTTACTGTGGGGCTAGTTCGATTTGTGTAAGATTGTCCTCTAACTATAACAATTTAACCATTTTTTTTGGTTTTTTGGTAAGCATTAGTGTACTTTGGCCAAAAATGTCTTTTTACTCGAATATTGTTAGGTTATATGTAAGGATGTAGGCAACTGTTGGTAAACCTTAATTAAATATATAAATAGGCCATATTCTAACTAATATTCCGGCTTCTTTAATATACTAATTGACTACTTGACTTTTTTTATGGTGTCATTCAAATCAGTTTTAGAGAGGACTTTTTAGGGCCGTGGGGACCGGGAGCCCATAAGATCTTCAAAGATCTGTCTGGACGTCTGGTCGACGCAACACGTGACCAAAATGCTGGTCTTTATCTGGCACAAAGATTGAGCATTGCCATCCAACGTGGCAATGCGGCCAGCATTTTGGGAACGTTACCTACTGGCAGCAGTTTGTTAGATTAGGGTTTTTGATAGGTATATTTAAGTTTCAGGTTAGTTTTAGTTTCATTTTTTTTGTTTATTTGCTATTCTATATTAATAAAATTAAAAGTAGAGTTTAGTTAACAATGAGAGGACTTAATTTTCTATAGATTAAGATCTTTGATTAGAGCACAAAAAAGGTCAAAAATAGGGAAAAATCGATGCTAGTGGCTCCAGGAACGGCTCCTATGAATTGACGCTGAGTTTTTCCTGGTTTTAATACCAAAAATTGGCGTAGGCACTAGTCTTACGAAAGCGACTGTCATGTCGAAAGTGTCAATAATAGCTGGGTCAATCAACTTTTTCTTGCTGTTATTCTGTCCCGTCAGCGAGGAGACAACAGCAACCGAGTTTCTTAGAAAGATGTTTATAATATGGACTTCAAGCATGCTCAAGAGATGACCTATGTCCTAACGGATATATGCTCATCGCTAAAACTCATGTTTCGTAGATTAAAATCCTATAAAATCACAGTTTTAAAGAGTGACTCCGGAGACGTAACCATGGTAACGGGCAACAAAGAATAGTTGATCCACCCAGCTGTATGTTACGCCCTTGTCATCTATCGTATAACGAAAAAAAAACCTCGTACATAACAAAAACATGTAACTTCGAAATCCGAACTTCGTATCGTGGCGTCCCTTTCACTCTCATTGTTCTACACTATATGGGTGAAAGGGACGGCACGATCCGAAGTTCGGATTTCGAAATTCGGAGTAGGCCCTCTGAGCTCGGTATATGACGGATTAACCCCCTTATTCATAAACGTCTATTAAACCTATATTAGTTAACTAGCCGCTAAAGTTCGTTTGTCCTTATCTGTCACTTTGACATTGAAGTTTGTGAGAATGGGACAAAGAACTTTTTAGTTAGCAGAGGTTTGTTAAGTTTTATGAATACAGGGGTAAGACTTGATTTTGTCACTAAGCATCTATAGATATTTGCTGTCTCGTCTGTACCTAATTGTATCCTCTCTTTCCAGGGATCGTGACCATCGGAGTGGCGAAGCCTCTTCCCTGCAGCACGGTGGTGGGCGGTCAGAAGGCCAACGGTCACAGCATGCAGGGGAGTCAGGTCAGTATAAAAAAAATGATTAAATATCAGTTGGCCAAGTTGAATCAAAGTAATTCGTTCGAAAATCTATTTTATCTACACCCATACAGTAAATCCTCTTTTGTGCTCAAAAAGTGTAGGTAAGGACCAACTTTACAATATCGCGCCGGTCCGGGGCGGAGATGGCCGTAACAGCATCAAAAACGGTATCGTTATCGCCATCTCCGCCCATTACGATGCAGGCTGGTGCTCAAAAAGACTTCAACGAGCTCACGAACTCGAACTCCTGCACCTGCGCAAAGGTGCCTCAACACATGAAAGAGGATTTAATGTATGGATGTAGATAAAGTAGTGTATACAACTGTACATAATTAGGCCTTAAAACACTCGTGTGGTCCTATTATGAAACTCGCTGACGCTCGTTTCATAAAACCGCACTCGTGTTTTAACACCTCTCATTATGTATCAGTTGCACAACTACTATTACAATGCAAAAAATAAAATAACATTTCACATTATTTCATGATATACAATTGCAATAATTGTATATCATGAAATAATAAAGCTAAATCTACAGTTGTTCAACAGGATGAACAAACTAAGTATACATTTATATTCTGTTGGTTTTTTTTCCTAAAAATAGTCTTTGGGTAGTTAAAACAATTTGATTTTGACTTGAATAGGTTTTAGGTTATAGTTACTAACTGTTAACATTAAAAAATTGTTTACCAAGTCGTTTCCTGCAAAAAATCCCGTTTTTTTTGTTCACGGAATTACCGACTTATCACCTTTTGTTTGGGAATAACATAATCAATACTTGGCATCGAAACTGTAGGCAAATGTTATAATAAATATGGTGTTACCTATTTGCTGCATTTTTGTTTACTTATCCTTATTTGATTGGTTGGTACATATTATGCTATTGGAGCGCTCGTGGCCTAGCGGCGCCCGCGTACCGCTTGCGGTATGCGAGGTTAAGCAACGTCGGCCTATATCACTTATTGGATGCTCCCGTGCTTTGGAAGGCACATTAAGCCGTTGATCCCGGCTGCTGTCTATGATTAGCAGTCGTTAAGCCAAGTTAGAGGCCTTCGGGCGGCTTGAGAACAGGGACCGATACCGGTATTTATAAAAAAACCCTGAATTAGCCCAATATTTTGGAAAATTTTTTGCTCTTTACGTAGGGCTGAATTATGTATTTAGGTAACAACGTCGTATTATCAGATTGTCCCATTAAAAACGAAGTAATGAACCGGTGACCGTAATAATACCGGTATTTTTCTATGGTGAAAATACCGGTATCTGATCCCTGCTTGAGAACTTCTAACAGTCATGTTGCCCACTCACTTGACAAGCCCAATTCCAATATGGTCTGGTTTCCCCTCGGGTTGGAAGGTTAGATGGCAGTCGCTTCCGTTAAAACTAGTGCCTACGCCAAATTTTGGATTAGGAAGCGGACCCCGGGCATCCTTCTGGATGCAACTGTACCGGGATAACGCTAGGATGATGATGATGGTATATATCATGCTAACCTATCTGGTATTAAAGTTTTTAATCGAACTATTTTTTTTAATGATAATATTGTATTAGTGTTAAAGTTATTAAAAAACACGCGGATTTTAAGTACCATTTTCTTTGTGATAACTTAGTGATAAGTAAGTGATATTGTACACTGATGGGAAAGTTAAAAGTAAGTTATTTCACTTTAAGCTTTTTCTTTATAGCTTAGAGCAGTATTTATTTACCTATAAATAAAAAGAGCATGCGATTTTTTAAAATAAATAATTAGTATTACAAAATTTGTACAGTAAAGGGAATATTACCGCTCTAAGATTTAATGATTAGATTTTGTTTACAATGATAATTATAATTTTTTATATAACAAGTTCCCTTTAGTGTACAATATGTAAATTATATTTATTTATAAATGTTTTTAAGACCAGAAGGAAGTCTTTCGTTTCGTGCAGTATCATTTATATAATACCGCACACTTTTACACATAAGCACCTATCATACCAACATTTTACTGATAAGAAATACTGGACATGGGATGCGCGGAATATTCGGTTATTATTCGGCATGTTTTTGAATGTTCAGTATTCGGTTCAGCTGCCGAATATTTACCGAAATTTTTTGAGACGGTTCTGTTATAAGTTACAAGAGTGTATTATAGTCATTGCTCCGTGAAATTAATACTTGGCCCATTACTAACAGTGATTTAACTTATTTTTTGTCAATATTTCGCTTTGATAATTGTCAATTAATAGTACTCTATGGATGGATATTGTTGCTATTCTGATAACTAGTCGTTTTGCTACCATAAATTGTAGTCGTTTTACTAGGAAGTTGTTTTAAGATCTAGTTATTTTGCTATTAGGGCATTTTAAGATGTATACCTTCTGCGAGGTGGTCTTTTTGCGAACAAGTAATTTTGATAGTAAGCCGTTCTGATATTCAGACTTTATGCTATGTGGTCGTTTTACTAGAAAGTCATTACGAGATAAAGGCTTTTTGCAGATGTGGTCGTTTTACGATCAAGTCTTTATGTGGTTCTGGTCGTTTTGAGAATCCAGTCGTTTTGATACCGACCCAAAAATTTTACCATTCAGTCTGTTTTACAACAATAAATGAAGGAATTACGTTGAACCGAATAATTCGGCTAGACATTCGGTTCGGCAGCAGCTGAACCTAATATTCGGCCGAATGTTCGTATTCGGTCAAACCCATATTCGGCACATCTTTAGTTATAAGTAATTATAATACTGCTATTTTTATTAATCGCTCGGAATGCTATAGAAATATGGAACCATGATACAATTTTATTTTTTCAGAAACTGGAATATTTCACGAAGCTTCTGCGCCTGATCATGTCCCTCCACCGAGACATCATGGAGCTGCAACTGCAAGCGCAACGGGTGCCCCCCTCCTCGCCCCCATCGCCCCCCTTACAGCAGCCCTCCTTCCGCGTGCTCCCCAAGTTAAACGCTGAGATATCCATGAAATGACAGGAGGACAAACTGAAGTATACTGTCACTGTGGAGATTCCTGACGGTTGAAATTTTAGGTTTTTCCCAGAATAAATGACAAGAAAAGTAGAGGGTTAAGGTCAAGGAGAATTTGAGTCGCCCCTTCCCGTGTGTTACCAAATATTCATAGATACACCATGGAGATTCCTGACAGTTAAATCACTACATAGTAGAAAACAAAGTCGCTTTCTCTGTCCCTATGTCCCTATATCCCTATGTATGCTTAAATTTTTAAAACTACGCAACGGATTTTGATGCGGTTTTTTTTAATCGATAGTGTGACTCAAGGGGAAGGTTTATATGTATAATACATGTATCAGCATTGCACCCGTGCGAAGCTGGGGCGGGTCGCTAGTTTATTACAAATGTTAACGTTTTACATGATAATAGTTTTTGTTATTCAACCAAAAATCACAGAGCCAAATCCACAACGCAGATTTCGTCCAAAATTATGTACATTTACCCATCCGCAACACACTTCGTCTATAAATCCAGACAACTTAATAATCAGCATCAGGCATCAGCTCAAGGTCACCCAAAGAGCAATGGAACGAGCTATGCTCGGGGTTTCTCTGCGTGATAGAATTAGGAATGATGCTATCCGTAGTAGAACTGGGGTCACCGACATAGCCTTCAAAATTGCGAGACTTAAGTGGCAGTGGGCAGGGCACATTGCTCGCAGGACTGACGGTCGATGGGGCCAGAAACTGCTTGAGTGGCGTCCACGCACCGGAAGACGAGCTGTCGGTAGGCCTCCGACAAGGTGGAGTGATGACCTGGTGAAGGTCGCGGGAATCCGGTGGAAACGAACGGCACAGGACCGGTCTAAATGGCGAGCCTTGGGGGAGGCCTATGTTCAGCAGTGGACGTCTTTTGGCTGAAATGATGATGATGATGATGAACAGGCATCGTCAATAAAGATATAAAAAAACCCCAACATGCTTTGTCAAAATACACCTATTCAAGTCAACGCATGTTCTCCGGGATGGCTAGTATCTGGCGCAAATGTGCCCAATATACGGGCAGCATTACCCCGCTGCACCGCCAACGATATTTGCTGGACCAGATATGAGCCGGACCTGGGATCACACCCTCTCTCTCAAACGCTGCCCCAACTTCTTAATAAAACATTTTGGCTCAGAGCACCAGGGGCCACTCGTTTCCACCGCAATCGGGACGAAATCGTACATTGGTTCCAAGATCGAATATTTAACGTTTTCGGCCGAGTTGATGACAAGAGGCGGAAAGTCCTGAATTTTAGGATATAATACTAGTAAAATCTTAGGTTAGAATTACGATTTGAAACGGGATATTTACCATGTATATTTGTATTTTTGAGTTCCCGATATACATGGTAAATATCCCGTTTCAAATCGTAATTCTAATGTAAATGACCATGTAAGCTTGAAATCTTAGGTAATAAGTCTGTAAGTTTTTGAGCTAGTAAGAATGTATCGTTGATAGATTTGAGAGGCCATTGAAAAAGGGAAACAGATAGATACATAGGTGGTTATATGAATTGCTGTTTAAGATAGATAAGTCATACGAGAGAAGGCTTTTCAAACTGACAGGGTGATATTTTATTCGTCTGCATTTATTTATAAAGACTTGAACACATATTTATTATTATGTTAAGTGTAAACTGTCCCAATCCAATGAAAACAAATGTGCCAAGTAAGTAATCTTCATGAAATTATATTATGAATGAACTTATTTTACTGCTTTAAAATATGTAATTAAAATAACTTTTTGCCTAGGTATCTACATGATGATTTTTTAAATATTAAACCATAAAGGATTTGAGGTTTACGGCGAAACTTATATTACTTAAGCCGTTTTAGACGCTTCGTTACTAAGGGTGGATTGCACCAAGTTACGATCACAGACCGGCCATCGTCAAATATGGCGCCAACAGCTGTCATCCCATAGAAACTGGTCATACTTTCCGTACAATTAGATTTCAACGAATACCGCTTACGATTACAGACGGTTTGGTGCAACCCACCCTCAGGGTTGGTTGCATTAACATACGATCACAGGCCGCTCGTCGTCAAATATGGCGCCGGCAGCTGTCATCCCATAGAAACTTGTCAAACTTTCCCTACAATCAGATTTTAACGAACACAGCTTAGGATTACCGACGGTTTGGTGCAACCCACCCTAAATACTGTAAACTTATAGTACTTATTTTATATTTTTATTGCAAATATGTTCTATCAATACAATGGATAAATAATGCAATAGTAAATAAGTATTTGAACTGTCTTGCAGTTTGACTGAAGGCTATATTCGTAGTTAGGTACTAAATAATATTTTTAGGCGAAGCGTGCTACACACACCGTCATTAACAACCTAGGTTTCGCCGGAAGATCAGCGCCAGCTCCCTGAGTCGGCATTACGCTGAGGCGAAACCTTTTTGTGGCGATTCCTTGTTTTTTTTTTAATTACGTTTATTTATCTATATTTTATGTTTGTGTCGTCACGAATAAATGTTTTTTTTTTTTCTTCTTTCCAAAAAAAAATACATAATTTATTAGTATTTTGGTGACATTTTCAAAACGTAGCATTGGAACTGTAGCTCACAATCTCTCAGCCATGAGATAATACTCGTGCCTAGTAGTGGGATGTGTATAGGTCGATAATTATAATGATCGCCCTATAGCAAGCTTTCCTATTATTAAATAAGACTTGAAAATGAATTGAGTTGCATAACTCTCCCAAAGTAATGCTAATTAATTTGATTTAAACACCATGTATAATTTAGGAGATGCTTATGTGCAGCCGAATTGATTGAAAAAATTGATGTCTATATATACAACATTGTTTGATACAGCTAGTTTAACGAGAAGTCATCGATTATTGTATTATAAGCCATTTTATCGACATCAATGTATAGAGATGCTGTTACAATACAATTTAGACATAGAAATCACAGAAATTTATAAATGAAATTATGTGTAAATGGTTTGATCTCCTTTTTGACATAATGTTTTTTGCCACTTTACTTTTCTTCCAACTGTATGTAGATTTGAAATTGATGTGAAAATCAGGTTAGTTTTAGATGTTTCTGACGATGTTCGTATAATGATAGATAAGTAAATTATATAAATTGCCAATATATGTACGTTGTCGCGTGCTTTTAAAATAATGAGCCTGCTGTAGCCAGTGTCACTATAAAGAGGTCGCTGTATCAATCATTTCGTATGACACATGATAGGCCTCTGCTTAACACATTGGCGCCATCTATTAGGAGATTTCTTGTTGTATTCATAGATGACGCTATTTTGATAAGCAGAGGTCTAAGTGTCAAGCGTTATGGTACAGGGACTTCTCCATTGTGAAACTAGCTACAGCAGGCTCATTATTTGAAAGGCGCTCCATTGCAGAACGTATATATAGTCCACCTTATCGTATCCGACGACGGCGACCCTTACAACTTTCTCTGATGAGCACGGATATGGCTCGCAAAACCGAATTTGGATATAAATGTTCGGTCGCACTATGTGCAGTACAATTGCCCCTGATCATTTCTTGTGTAGGAATATGAGGGCTTGGGCCGAGTCTTCCGTAGATGGCGCTTATGGTCCAGGTGTTCGAGTCGAGTTTCTTCAAAAGAAGCTACTATAAAAGAAGCTATAATACGGACTTCAAGCATGCTCGAGAGATGCCCCATGTCCAAATGGATTTATGTTCATTGCTAAAAGTCATGTTTGGTTGATTTAAAATTTAAACTCTATAAAATCACAGTTTTAAAGAGTGACTCAGGAGACGTAACCATGGCAACGAGCAACAAAGAATAGTTGATCTACCCATATATCTGCAGTCTGTATAATTTACTTGTCTCTGAGATAATAATAAAAAAATATAAATAAATAATTAAATAAGGTTATGTAGACGTGTGTAGATTCAGTCAATTGAGAAATGTGATATATTTGGTTGCGGCTTTTGAAGAATTTTGATGTGAGATAATATGATGATTGTTAAGTTAGATGAATTTGTGGTAGGTATGATGATGATAAAATTACGAAAAAACCGGCCAAGCGCGAGTCGGACTCGCGTTCGTAGGGTTGCGTACCATTATATATAAAAAACGGTAAAAAATCACGTTTGTTGTATGGGAGCCCCTTTAAATATTTATTTTATTCAGTTTTTTAGTATTTTTTATTATAGCGGCAATAGATATACATCATCTGTGAAAATTTCAACTGTATGACTATCACAGTTCATGAGATACAGCCTGGTGACAGACGGACAGTGAAGTCTTAGTAATAGGGTCCCGTTTTACCCTTTGGATACGGAACCCTAAAAACACTAATTGCTAAAATGTCGTGAAATGTAGCTTCATTTGTGCCATAAGACCAAATATTGTTCTAAAATTAAACAAGGTCATTAAAACAATGTTATAGTTTTTAAGTACCTACATAATTGTATGTATGTTAGCTATAAGGTATTCGTATATGGGTGGGTCATTCTACTTTTTCATGTAGGTACATAATTTTCAGACACTTTTTTTTTAAATGCAGATTTTGGAATATTTGGCCCTCACTACATATTTTTGTACTGTTTGTATTTAGAAAGAGGTTTAATTGCAGTACCACTTCCGATAGTTTTGGTAATTAACGAACCACAGCTAATATCCATAAATCAAGTAACTCAGTGGTCCTTAGATGTCTCACCATTTGTAGGAAAAAATGGTTTTTACCACTGTGTTCCCTTTTACAGCAATATGTTAATATTTAAATATTTTTACCTATAAATTCCTTTTATTAGGTTCAGGTACTACTTCGAAATCCTATTACTGTACATTAATTCAATACATATCATAGTTTATTCTTTGTAATAGAAAACTGGTCATGAAAAAGTAGAATGACCCGGGTCTTTGTTGATGAAATAAAGAAATTAATGAAAGGTACAGTCGCGAACCGGGATTGTTGAGCCACTTGCCATTGTCTTTAATTTAGCCGGGTAATCAATGACAGATGTTACCCGATGTCGTGTCAGTCCCGATTTGCATACCACGACCAGTGGCTAGGCAATCCCTGTTCGCGATACTACATTATGATATTCGCTGCCAAGTAAAGGCTTGACTTGGTTGGAATTTTGATTCTTAACTGAAAGCGAAATAGATCTGAAGCCATATATTACAAGAACTAAGGGCCTACCGCGAACCGACAACTATTTTCTTCATCTCTGTCGTGCGTATTCGAGCGACAGAGAGGGAGATACTTCTTGTTAGGTTCGCGGCCTCTGGTTCGACCAGTAGGTATATATTTATTTAAACTTTATTGCACAAAGTACACAAATTGTACAAATGGCGGGCTTAATGCCAAATGTCTCTACCAGCCAACCATTGGGCTATGCAGATATTTTATAAAAGGTACAAAGAAAAAATATATATACCACTTTGTTATAATGATAGAAAAAAACGAGTGAATTTTATTCAACTTTGCCATCATTTCCTATACACGTACAGTCATGAACGGAGATTGTTGAGACACTTGTCATTGTCCGTAATTTAGCAGTGTAATGCATGACCGATGTTACCCGATCACAAGTCAGTCCCGATTTTCGCTACTCGTCCGAATTGCGGAGATTGGCAACAGTCTCAACAATCCTCGTTCGCTATGGTACGTGTCGGTTAAAGATATAATCGAGCATAGTTAAAAATGCATGACACTGATTAATAATCGATTGTATGATAAGGGTCTAAAATAAGCCATATTACCACGAGATAGTTATTTTGACAAACGAAGTGAGAGGGTAAGTTAAGTGGTAATATGGTTTTAGACCAGATTTGTACACACTACTTTTCACTTCAATTCCTAGAAAAAAAAACTTGACAAGTCTAATTCCAATAAGGCCTTGTTTTCCCTCGGGTTGGAAGGTCAGATGGCAGTCGCTTCCGTAAAAACTAGTGCCTACGCCTAATCTTGGGATTAAGTAGCGGACCCCGGGCATCCTTCAGGATGCAACTGCACTGGGCTAACGTTAGTTAGGAAAATGAATGAATGTGATATCTTCATAAACGTATTTCCTTTCTTCCTCTTTAACAACTTGTGAAATATGATCAAAGGCATGTTGCATTTACAACTTGTGACTTCTAAGTGCCTATTACAAGTGAAAGTCTAGTTCTAGAAAAACAAGCAGAAGTCTAGCGCCGTAGTGAGTTCAAAAAAGCTTAATGGGACTAGAGAACGATATATTTAATATAAAGGGAAACAAAATATTCATGCCCATCAAAAAAATATTTACCCTGACCGAGATTTGAACCCATAAGCAGGATTACTTACTACCCAACTAACACAGTCGTGTTGAATAAAGTTTGAGTAAATGTCTATTCAGCTGTTATTCAAGCAATTTGGGCACATTGCTTTAGCCTGTATAACAGCTATGTAAAGTCTGGGTAATAGCTTAGTAATACTGTGATATGATACCCACCTTAATTCAACTTTTACTAAACTTAAAGAGGTATTAAAGATCTAAAGAGAACATTATTCAGAATTTTGCTATATTAATAGGGTCATTCTACTGTTTCATGGCCAGTTTTCTATTACAAAAAAAAATCTAAGATATGTATTGAATTAGTGTGCAAAAATAGGATTTCGAAATGGTACCTGTTCCTAATAAAAGGAATTTATAGGTGAAAATACTTAAAACTTAACATATTGCCGTAGAAGGTGGGTACCACAGTGGTAAAAACATTTTATCATACAAACGGTGTGATATCGAAGGACCACTGAGTTACTTGATTTATGGATTTATGGATATTAGCTGTGGTTCGTTAATTACCAAAACTATCGGAAGTGATACTGCAATTAAACCTCTTTCTAAATAACAGTACAAAAATATGAAGTGAGGGCCAAGTATTCCAATATCTGCATTTCAAAAAGTGTCTAAAAAGTAGAATAGCTCAATAGCCTTTACTCACACATTCTGAAGATTATTGCTGATTAGAGGTGTAAACATTTACCAATTGATATTACTCAAACCTTATTCAGCATGCTGTGTTACTTGGGTAAATAGTAACTAATAAGCCAAACCGGTTCTCAAATAGCTTCTGTAGTTACAGTTCGTATGACACTATAAGACTAGATTCTGTCAAACGAACTCAAGCCAAAAACAACTAAGTAAGAGCTATGTTATAAGGTAGATTATTGCTTGCGTTTTTTTGACAGAATTTGTCATTACCTAATCTTTCGGATGTACTTATTAAAGGTACAGTCGCGAACCGGGATTGTTGAGTCATTGTTGAGCCATTTGTCATTGTCCGTAATTTAGCCATGTAATGCATGACAGATGTTACTCGATCACGTGTCCGTCCCGATTTGCGTTACTCGTCCGAATTGCGAAGAATGACAAGTGGCTCAACAATAGCTGTTCGCGATGGTACTTCACTCATTTGTGGTAGTCCATATCAAAAGGGACCTTATAGCGGCCGGCACTTACGCTTTTATTGCCGTTGTTCGAGTACAATAGCACCGATTCGCAGCGTAAGCGCCTGCCGCCGTAAGGTCCCTTTCAATGTGGACTATCACATTTCATGGTGTGATCATGAATGTTAAGTATCGCTCAATGTCCGTTATAACTTATAAACTTTCGTACTTATAGGTATCAATTGTAAACGAATGTATTTGGTCAATATGTAATTCCATACAGGAAACAATTGGACATATCATAGTATAAGTTCTTTATTGGCCGTCAGTTAGTATTCTTTTTAGCTTTTATTCAAAATGATGTTTATATTTTTTTAATACCAGTGTAATTGATTAATTTTGTATTAAGCAGTACCGCTGCTAACTACAAATTTAGAAATAAAGGAACAATCGAAAAATTTAACAAACGATCGCATTTGCGTTTAGTCTCAATTTGTATGGCAACGCGAACAACGCCTCTGGTGGTCTTAATGGTAACTATTTTTTCCGATACGAATTTTGACTAAATGCAAACGCATCTGTTTGTGTTTCGTTTCAAAAAAACTTATACTAGAGGCAGTGGAATCAAATCAATTGCATTTTAATTGGAATTTAAATGATTGGCAGAATCGAGATCGATAGTCCAAAAGTGACAAACATTCTAATTCCCCGACAGTACCTACTCGACATATTTTTGCGATTTAATATGAATCCTACGTAAAACAAGAGGTTGTCAAGAGGCCGCTATTAATCTGATTTATATGGCAACAGACTAAATGACATTTTGACTTTGTTTACCTGTCAGCTCTGATGTTAAATTGGAAATGTTTTGCACGGAAATAGTTTAATTTCACAAGCGCTTTTCTTTAGAAGTTTATTAAATACATTATTAATAAGGTTCCGCTTTTGTTTATAAATAGTTTTGGGCATTTTTTTGTCAATTATAATTTAATTTTCAACACTACTATTATTGAAATAAACTGCAACTGTGACAATGACAAGTGACAACCTATCGTTATAATTATTGCCAGTGTAAGAAATTAGTTCCTATGAAATTCCACAAGATGGCGCATGGTCATATATTTCTGGTCGGCCTTTAAATTCTAATAGAGTTCGAAACTCGATTTCAATTTGTACTTGACATAGGTTTGAAATATTCGCAAAATGGGTTAGATATGACCAATTTGACGATCGCTTTAGCCTAGTTGGTAGTGACCCTGCCTTCGAAGCTGGAGGTCCCGGGTTCGAATCCCGGTCAGGGCATGTATTTGTGTGGTGAACACGAATATTTGTTCCTGAGTCTTGGATGCTTTCTATGTATTTAAGTATCTATTTATCTATTTAAGTATGTATATCGTCACTTGGTAGCTATAGTACAAGCTTTGCTTAGTTTGGGACTAGGTTGATTTGTGTAAGATTGTCCAAAAAATATTATTTATTATTATATTCCGCTGCTATTGTTCCCGGTCAGGGCAAATATTTGTGTGATGAGCATGAATATTTGTTTCTGAGTCTTGGATGTTTTCTATGTATTTAAGTATTTATATCTATTAAATATATCGTCGTCTAGTACCCATAACACAAGCCTTCTTGAGCTTACTGTGGGACTAGTTCGATTTGTGTAAGATTGTCCTCTAATATTTTTTTTATTTATATTATATATTATTATTTCAAAAGGAGTGATTCCCTTTATTATAATTACCTATTGGGTATTTTTTACTCACACCTATTAATACGATTCAGAAAAACACAAGGCACAAAATGCGTTATTTTGTTTGAGGTTAAATACGAAAACAAACGTGCAATGAACCAAACATTTTGTTTCACAGTAATGTTTACAGAAGCTTCAAAAAGTCCGTAAATCTCTTTGATCTTGATTTAGATTGCTATTTTTACAGAACAATGCTATTGTTCCCCGTCTATTTGTAATTGTGGAGCAAACTCGAATTAAAATGACTTGTGACGAAAATAGGATATTGTGTATGAGTGACTGGCCTGTTTGAGTCACGTAAATGTACTGTTATGCATAGAAATGAGTAATGGGTAGAGGGAAGTATTTTACAGCGTATAATTCCGCTGTAAAATACGTCTTGTACTGTTTGTAATGGCTCTCGCGTCGCGTTTGGAATACTTTTGGGCATTTTATATTGAAATTTGACAGAAGAAATTGAGTCTAAAGCCGCTGCTGCGCCATGTTTTCGTTGTTTTCAAACATCTAACATATTTTTCGAACAGAAATTTGGGCATGACAGCTGTCAAAATAAAAGAAAAATTGCACTCGAAAGTCGCAACGGACGGGCAAACATGTTATGCAAACATGTTTTGTTAGATTATTGGCGCAGCAGATCCGGCTTAAAAGTGACATTCAGTGTCTTCGACTTATAAATACGTACGTTATTTGTGGTCAAATAGTAGTATCAGGAGCAATAGACTATGCTACGTTGCTATGCAAGCGTTTATATCGACCAATCATATTCATTGTATCATATGGAGTAGTTAAGAGCAATGGAAAGAGCTATGCTCGGGGTTTCTCAAGCTATCCGTAGCAGAACTGGGGTCACCGACATAGCCTTCAAAATTGCGAGACTTAAGTGGCAGTGGGCAGGGCAAATTGCTCGCAGGTCTGACGGTCGATGGGGCCAGAAACTGCTTGAGTGGCGTCCACGCACTGGAAGACGAGCTGTCGGTAGGCCTCCGACGAGGTGGAGTGATGACCTGGTAAAGGTCGCGGGAATCCGGTAGAAACGAACGGCACAGGTGTGTCTAAATTGCGAGCCTTGGGGAAGGCCTATGTTCAGCAGTGGACGTCTTTCGGCTGAAATGATGATGATGATGATGATGATATAGAGTAGCACTGGTCAAAACGGAAGACTATCACATCCTCGCAGCTTAGCTGCATAGCATATATCTCTAATGGAAAGGCACCCTAAAGGGATTTCAAGCTCACAATATACCATTTACTGTACGACCTCAACGGCTTATGTCTAACAACAGAATGCAACTAAACAGCAATTCCTTCTGTGTTGGTCACTAAATATTGTTAAACTTAGTATATCTTTGAGTTTTTATCAAAAGCCCATTGAGATAAAAGTAGCATGCTAACTGACTGCCATAATAAATGTTGTAGCTGTAAATAGTTTTAGCTTAGGCGTTGCTATGTCAAAGAAATATAGGCTTTAAAGGAAACGAATTGTTGTGAAATGTAATAATATATATATATCGATGTTGCTTTATGGGCTCTGTGTTGATCGTTTATAAGCTTTATCATGTGTGTTGTCATAAACGTTGGAAAATGTATAATAACGTTGGTTTTATTTTCACCCTCTGCATGAAGATACCTACACAAAGATCGTGATTGGCACCAGAAGGATTGTATTGATAAGTGGTCCGTTTGAATCACTGATAAACTTCATACGATAAAAAAATATGATACCTGTATATGTATAGATGTCACATTACAAATTTAATTTGATTTACTTACCCAGGATCTAAGCCATGACGTTCCTTAATGTTTGACAAAGGGACGCAAAATTATAACCCATTTTACATACGATCCCTTGGTCATTTGGACACTATGGCTAGAGATTATTCTAGTATCTGGACGTTATGACGCCGTGGTAATTCTGTCACTTGGATATTATAACTATAGGATATTCTATCATCTGGAGATTATGACCCCTTGGTAATTATGACATTTCGGCAAGAGGTCATTCTATCATCTGGACATTATGACCCCTTGGTGATTCTAACACTTGGAACTTATAGCTATAGGGTATTTTATCATCTGGATATTATGCCCCGTTGCTAATTGTGACACTTCGACATAATGGCAAGAGCTCATTCTATCATCTGGACATTATGACCCCTTGGTAATTCTGTCACTTGGATATTATAACCGCTTGGACATTTTGACCTACCTTAAGATCTAGACGTGCATAAATAGTTTTTGTTATTAAATTTAATATTTACCCATTATGTTTGAAAAATATATATATACCTCATGATATCATTGAAATATGCAACTTTTAACATATTTTTCACAGGAATGCATAAACTCGCTGGCATCAGACGACCACACTGGCATGGATTCCTTCCACGAGTGCCTCCAGGAGTACGGTGAAGGATTAGAAGTAGTCCAAATATGCCTTGAACCAGAGGACACTTCTATCAAAGACGAGGAACTGTCAGCTCTCTGTGATCTCAGCTTCGATGACTGCATCAAGCGAGATGACACTTTAAACGAAAATATTAAAAACACATCAGAAAAAGTTAATGGAGTAAGAGAAATGAAAGCATCAAAATCCGATGACTCTTTAGATGATCCCGATGACGATATGACAATAAGAGAAGATGATGTTTTAATAACGCCCCGAGAACTCCCCAATATAAGAACTAAATTTGTTGACACGAAGCAAACTGAACGAACTTTGTCTAAGCAGCAAAGTAAAGACATATCGACATCAGATGAGATGGTGTTCGCTGTGACGCCAACAGGCTTAGAAAGGATTAGTTTCGAAAAGTATTGGAAGGAGAACGATACAAAGACTACATTAGAAAAAGTGAAAAGTGATGAAAGTTGGAAAGAATGCTTAAATTCTCCTACTGACGAAACTGTAAGTTTTTTTGATGCTACCACAAGAATATCCATCCAGGAAGATGGGCAGTCCCTTCTGTACATAGACCATGAAATTGATGGCTACGAAACTTGCGTTGACGACGATTCTTCGTCCGCCAAGTTTATTGAAAAAAACAGCCATAAAATCAACGGCGATCGAGAGATCAAAGTGGAAGATAAACACTATAAAACAGACGTTAGAAACAAAGACAACGTCGCCGGTGCCAAGAATATCGAGCAGAACACTCTCAATGTCGTAGACGAAGTGTCGTACAATCCTTGTATCCAGGAGCACATAATAAAACAAATGAAATCCTTAAGAATCGAACCTATAAACATGAACGTAAGTCATAAAAAGAAAAAGAAAAGCCCGACTAAACCGAAACCGTCCAAAACCGTTCAGTGCGTCGAATACTACAACGATCAAGCTGAATGCTTAGAAGAAATAAGACAAAAGAGGATCAAAGAAGAGGAGAGCATCCATAAGGCTGAACAGAAGAAGATTTTAGAATCGAACAAAGCTGTGATGAAGAAGAAGCTCCAATTAAAACTCCAAGAGCCTAGTGAAGAATCAACGGATTTAGAAAATTACGTTCCAGGTTGTCACAAATGTTTTTTAGAAAACTATGCGTATGCCCTAACAACTTACATAGCCGAAGCCCACGCGTGCAAGTTTTGTGAAGTGATTCGCGAGATCCTGGAGTGTCCGAAGGTGGTCCCGGATCGGAGAATGTCCGCGCCTGCGTTTGTGAGCCTGGATAGCGCAGGGTCCACGACGGATGAAGAGGATCTGCTGATGGTGCCCATCGTGAAGGACAGGAGGAAGTCCGCAGGCCCTTTGAAGTTTCTTGTGCCTTCGAGGAGACCCAGGTATGTTCACTTTTGCTTTTATTACCATATTAGAATTGTTTTCTCTTTTACAGCGAATGCCTTGAGGCATTAAGTCCGCCATTTGTACCCATTTGTTTTGTGCAATAAAGTTAAAATAAAGAAATAATTAGGGAGCGTTTTCGGTGTTGATAAAACAGTCAATATAGTTAGGGAAACCACAGTTTCATAGGTCTTACTACTATGGGAGCGATTTTAGAGTGTCGAACGCTCAACTTTTCACTCGAGATCTGTAAAAAACTATGAAGATTTTACCGATTTCGAGAGAAAAGTCAAGCTTTCGACACTCAAAAATCGGCCCATAGTTATAAAGATTACTTTTTCACATTCTTGCAAAACAGCTAAATAGTAGGTACATTTTGATGCAAGTGCGGAAGATATGTCAATTTGCACGAGTACCAAGTTGTTTAGGTCCGATCTGTCAGACGTATACTCGTATCAAACGACGTTTTTTAATACAATTGCAAAAAAATATCAAAGAACGGTTAAAACTTTTCCCTGGTAATAAATAAATAAATAATAAACTCAAACTCAAAATATTTTTTATTCAAATAGGCATAGCAACAAGCACTTTTGAATCGTCAGTTATATATTACATAAATTGAATCTAATTATTCAGAGCAATCTATTGATGCATATGAAATTTAAAAAAAGGCATGAATTACTGTAATGGATGTCAAAAGAGAGTATAATAAATTCACAAAAAGATCGTCAATATGTAAAATAAAAAACATAACAAATAGTATAATCTAGACAGTTTCTAGAATAAAATCTGAATGTCAAGAGGAAATTTTTTATAAATGGATGCTTGCAACTCCAGTGACACATGCGCCTTGCCGATGCCGACCTTTTAACATTTTTAACACTCCTTTCTTGAAGAACCCCATAATGTAGTCCCTCGGGAAAACCTCGGCAGGGAGCTCATTCCGCAACCGGAGCGTTCGATGAAGGAAAATTCGATATGGTTTTTTTTTTCAAGTATTTTTGCCTCACTGCCCCACATTATAGTCTGACCAGCGAGCTGTGACACAAGAAAACAGTGGCAAGTTTAAAAAAGCGGCTGACAACACTGAGTATTACATTACTTGACATTATTTTTTTTAATTAATATTTTTGAATGTGTTAGTAGTGTAAGGGTGGGTTGCACCAAACCGTCTGTATTCGTAAGCGGTGTTCGTTAAAATCTGATTGTATGGAAAGTTTGACAAGTTTCTATGGGATGACAGCTGCCGGAGTCATATTTGACGATGACCGGCCTGTGATCGTATGTTGGTGCAACCGACCCTAAGTAAGAGGCTAGTAAGGTTATTTACACACGTACGAGACTTGTATGCGAGTCTCATTACATCTCGGTTCGGCAGTAGCTGGTCACTGATTGACATAGGGCGATATAGACTAATACTAACAAAGATTTGTCTGCTGAGTGACGGCGCTTTTTGAATGGCCTATAGATATTCTGATTCTCGTAAATAGTTTATTTGAATAGGTTGTTTAAAGTTAAGGTTAGCATCTAGGAAAATATTCTATTACAGTGTCTTCGGGTAATTCTGAAAATAGTAAATTCTAGTCTAAGTAGGTAAACGCTTTTGTTGCACATATGAAATAATATCAACAAAATTTTTAACATATCTTTTTGATTATAATCATCACTACATAGTATAAAACAAAGTCGCTTTCTCTGTCCCTATGTCCCTATATCCCTATGTATGCTCAAATCTTTAAAACTACGCAACGGATTTTGATGCGGTTTTTTTTAATAGATAGAGTGACTTAAGGGGAAGGTTTATATGTATAATACATGCATCAACATTGCACATGCGGTTATACATGCGGTCGCTAGTGAGAAAATAAAATCGCTTAGTTAGACTGGATTTTTTATTTTCGAAATTATCCGATATTCGGAAGTATCCATTTTAAGGATAGAAAAAAAATTACATAAGAATAAACTTTAGTGATGAGTCGATAGCTTCTTTATAAATACAATAGTTGTGATAAACAGACACATAACACACTCGCATTCAGACATGGGGATAGAGTGTGCCTTATTACAAGGCGATAGAATATAATCAAATATTCAAAGCAAGCTAGTAGATAACAAGAAACTTAACCAGTCGTTAACAAAACCTTGTATCATAAATAAACAACAGACGAGCGCTTACACTAAAGATTTCCCGTAACACGTGCCCACAAGCCTAATGCGATGAAGCCTTATTCTGAGGCCGGCTTACGTAGATCTCTTTACACGATCACAAACAAAACCCAACCATAAGACCAGTTGAACAAAGACTCAATGTCCTTCGACATAGAAACACGTGTACATGGTCACGGTACTGTCGTTGTAAAGTGTAACTTATCCGCAAAGGAATAGGGTTGGAGTTTGAATGGCGGGAAAGGAGAAGAGTTTTTTGCGAACGTCAGAGGTTTTTAATATCAATTGTTCAAGTTCAAGTTGAAGGGGTTTCGACTTTGAGTGGAACGTGACTAGTCATATGACTTAGTCGTGTACAGTCAAGTGGAAGCAGCAGCAAGCAGTTATTAGCTTTTTTAGTCATCCAAATTTATTATTTTTTTAAAACTAGACGGGATCCCGAAAATTCCGGGATCCCGCGGGATTGATATTTCTAATCCCGCGGGATCTCGAATTTGCAATCTCGAGTCGGGATTGCATTCCCTAATATAAACCTGTTGTGTAGAATTACAGACAGAATGCATGGCCCGAACCAAATACCTAAATAGCGTAAAGAGTCATGTATAATAGTTTCATTGTATCTAGTTGACACATTTCTTGCAGGAAAGCATATCAAACGATACGACATGTTTTGTTTTCTTGTGTAACTACACATTGTCCTTTCCTATTGTTATTTCTTCCTCGTTTTTCTTTCAATTTTCTTTTGTTTTTTACCACTTACATTTACTTAAGTAGGTTAAGTAGTATCATTGTAATAAGCATATTTTGGTGAAAATGACTGTCGAGTTTCTTTCGGCGTTTCTTCTCGGCAGTTGTCTCATGAGAAACGCTAGTAGTTTTTGACTTGTAAAAGTGCCTTTGCGGCCTACTTGCAGAATAAAGTTCATTTATTTCATTTATAACAAGTTTTTATAGAATTCCTGCCTATTTAGGTAAATCGTATTCGTCCCTCTCGCACTCACTTATTTTTTTTTTTATATAGAAAGTATTTATTAATGAAATATATGTAAACTAATTATAACAAACAAAAAGTATCCACCACAGGTTTCGTCAATTTATGGTACAATGAATCATCCACAACACGTTTCGTCACTCGTGCTACATACTCCATTAACAATGACTTGTCCGATAAGTACCCGGCTCAAACGTCCCAAATATACTCGCCGCGTTCCCGCGCTGGATTGAATTTATTTTCATTTATTGAATTGATCCTCTGAAATGGTTTTCAGTGTTGAACAAACTGATATCCACCTAATAAAAACCGGCCAGGTGCGTGTCGGACACCGCACATTAGTCATTTTGCGTTTTAATCCGTATAAGATAGTCCCAATTACACGGTAGTCGGATCGGATATGTAGGCAAAAATAAATGAAACTAGTCGTTCTGCGTTCTAGACTATTTGAGATCAATCCATATAGGATTCCGAACCAACCGTAAGATTAAGTTAGGATTAAGCCGTCCTCTCCCGGTGAAAAAAACAAACAATAGCATTCTTTTGTTATGATCCCTGGGATCCCAGGGACCGGTAGACGACGGGTTTAGGATCGACCCTTAACCTTTTGAACGCCAAGAACCTATAAGTGGTCGTGTGTCGTCGTGCCCACCACGCCAAAAACCACTAAAAAGGTCGGAGTGAAGGTGTACTTGGATCATGAATAAAGTATGTTAAGGATTGTTTTTATTTGTTTTTATTGATTTAAACGTTTTTTTAAAGTAACAGGGCTTGGCGTTTGAGTGATTGCTTCATTCAAATATAAAAGCGTTCAAAGGTTTAAAAACATTTAAAACTTCAAGAAAAGAGCGTATTCCCTTCTGAAAGGCCGGCAACGCACTTGCGACTCCTCTGGTGTTGCAGGTGTTTATGGGCGACGGTAATTGCTTACCATCAGGCGATCCGTCTGCTCGTTTGACCCCTATAACATAAAAAAAACTAAGTTTTGATAATTTGTATGTGCTTGGGATCAATAAGGTGCTTATACTGTGAAATGGCAGTACAAAATCAAAAAGACTTTGTCTCACGGAGTGAGCAAAAACTCATTTTGCCCACTGATTTCTCGCAGTAAAATAGGCTTGTTCTAGCGGTTGAGGTGAAAAAATCATTTTCACAAGAGTGCAAAGAATACTTGAAATCTGAACGCGCTATTTGTAACTTTTTTAAACATAATAACATGTAAAGGCCAGTCCAGACAGTCCAGCAACAATAATTTTATATTGTGCTGTTGTGTTAAAAAACTAGTACCTACGCCAAATCTCGGGATTAGGTAGTGGACAACTATATTTAGGACGCAACTGTCAACGTTAGGACGAGGAGGAGGAAAAAAATTCCTCGCTCTAGTGAGGTGAAAAGATTTGTGTTATACACGGCTGCAAAGTTATTTTACGTCTCGTGTGTTGCAACACTCGCTACGCTCAGGATTCTATTTCTGAACCACTCGCTTCGCTCAGGATTCTATTTTCGAACCACTCGCTTCGCTCGCGGTTCAACCATAGAATCCATTCGTTAGCTCGTGTTTCAATTCCACACTCGCGGTTAAAATACAACTTTGCACCCTTGTATAACAAATAACTAGTATTATACACGGCTGCAATGTTATTTTACGTCTCGTGTGTTGCAACATTCGCTACGCTCAGGATTCTATTTTTGACGAACTCGCTTCGCTCGCGGTTCAACTATAGAATCCATTAGCTAGCTCGTAGTTCAACCCTAGAATCCATTCGCTAACTCGTGTTTCAATTCCACACTCGCGGTTTAAATACAATTTTGCACCCTTGTATAACAAATAACTATTATTTCACTATAAAAACTTCAATACAAATTTGCATATTTCTCATAATTACTATAATGTCCATCGTGATCGTCAGTAGCTAATAAGTAATGTACTAATAAGTTTTCCTATGCCATTTTTCAATTACTACCATCGCGATATATCTACTAACCATATTAGAAAACGCTAACTCCCAAATCCCACCGCATTTAGTTTTTATAAAAGTGTTGCCTACAACCAAAATGCAATATGATGTATTAAGTCCCGTATGTGGATACTACGTTGTATGTCTGTTGTATGGTCGCTAATTTGGAAGAGTGGCGTCTACGTAATTGGGTAATTGAATGGGTACCGAAGGGACATTCTATTGAGTCTAATAGCACGAAAAATATGTGAGTTTACTGATAACATGTTAACCTAAAACAGGAATCGGCAGCCGAAGAGACAAATTCGGTAAAAATAAATTTTTTTGGGAACCTCAGACAGTCGCAAATATCTGTTTGAAGCTTTTAAAAATACAAATACAAATAGGTTTATTTCTCAAAATTTTACAATGTTCAATTTATAGTAAGTATGGGTATTAAAAAAGTATAAAACAAAGTCGCTTTCTCTGTCCCTATGTCCCTATATCCCTATGTATGCTTTAATTAAAAAACTACGCAACGGATTTTGATGCGGTTTTTTTTACTAGATAGAGTGACTCAAGGGGAAGGTTTATATGTATAATACATGCATCAGCATTGCACCCGTGCGAAGCCGGGGCGGGTCGCTAGTGTACCTATATATTAATATCCCCTAACACGAGTCGCGCAGTATATGCGGTACGTATGCTGTCCCGCACACCTCGTTGGATCCACAGAATACCAGCACCGTTGGCACTGCTGTGTCAACTGCATTGCTGAGTGGAGACCTTTTCGGGCCGCATCAAAATCCGTTGCGTAGTTTAAAAGATTTAAGCATACATAGGGATATAGGGACAGAGAAAGCGACTTTGTTTTATACTATGTAGTGAAGTACAAAGAAATATAATAATATTAGCATATATGTTTTGGGGATGAATAATTTATAAGATATCTAAATATAAATAAATAAATATTAGAGGACAATCTTACACAAATCGAACTAGCCCCACAGTAAGCTCAAGAAGGCTTGTGTTATGGGTACTAGACGACGATATATTTAATAGATATAAATACTTAAATACATAGAAAACAACCAAGACTCAGAAACAAATATTCATGCTCATCACACAAATTTTTGCCCTGACCGGGATTCGAACCCAGGACCGTCAGCTTCACAGGCAGGTGCACTACCCACCAGGCTAAACCGGCCGTGAAAATATAGTGTTTGACAAACAAAAAAATCAAAACATTTATTCTGCAAATAGGCCTCAACGGAACTTTTACACGTCAAAATCTATCTCGGTGTAATGTATCATTAATTAAATGTAGTGTTACATGTCAAAAATTTGACTAAGAAATTAATAAAAATCGAGTTTAGTTAGAGATGTATAAGGTCTCTAAGCGTCAAGATAAAAGGTAATAAAGTAGGTACACTAATCATAATAAAATATTTTGAGCTATATCTATAAGCGTCAACATGAAAATAATAAAATCTAATAAATAAATATCCTCAGAGATGTATAAGGTCTCTGAGCGTCAGTCTAAAAATAAAATTAAATGAGAACAAAGCGAAGTCTCTCATCATGTCAATTCCACTGAACACTAAAGTTAATACTATTAATACTATCTACTTATTTTCGACGGATGTAGAAAAGAAAATGATTATTATTATTATATTTTTATATTTATTCAGAAACAAACAGTCATACATAGTTAACAGACCTATAGTTTCATACAAAATAAAACATAAGGAGGTTCGTCGCTATTACATAAAGGAAAAAATACAATTAACTTATAATTTAAAATAACAAGTTACATACTTATTAAAGCAAATCAATGAAATTGATACCTCTGTTAAAAATACATCGTAAGTAGGTACCTACGTTTAAGCAAGTTGTAAATTCCAGTTATATTCAATTATTTAAATGCATTCTTAAGTTGTGCTAGTGTACATTTTAAAATGTCTATATCATTAAGTTTAAGGTTCTCATTAAATAGTTTACATGCGTGTTCTCATTAAATAGTTTATTATGTACGTTATCAGAGCTGTTTGGGTCCATGAGATATTTTTTTTAATTTCAATCTTCGGTCCGTGGGGTCCCAGGGCCCAAGAGTTCTTCAAAGAACTTACTAAAAGGTTAGTGGACACCACTGGTGACCAAAGGGCTGGCAGCTTCCTCGCTCAACGCATAAGCATTGCTATACAGCGAGGAAATGCTGCCAGCATCTTTGGCACTATGCCGCGGGGGGACCCCTTATTTTAGATTATTTATTTTTAAGTTTTTATTTTAAGTTTAGTTTGTAGGCCTTTTATTATATTGTATATTATATTATGATTTGTAAATGATAGTAGCTGTTGGTTCTTCGAATAAATTAAATTTTGATACTGAATTAAAAAAAAAAAATCAATCTTCTATACCCACTTCATCTGTACACAATGAGGAAACTAGAGCGGGTCACATCCATCCGTTTCCCATTAACTAATATGAAAGAGTACGAGTATGGGGCAAATTAAAAAGAAACAATCTACTGCCGCGGTCGGCTTAGGGGATTAGAGAAAACAGTCAACCACGACTAGTGATGGGCCGATGTCGATAGTTTTCCACCATCCTAGCTATTATTTAGGTGCGTGTAACGTTTGTCTGAAATGGCGCCACGTAATATTTATTTTTTATTTTGTTAAGAATAGGGTTGCTCCTGGCCAGCAATCTATCTGATGGACGACCCGAGTACTACTATACATCTAGCTTTACTAGCTTACTAAATAAATAACTAAATAGCTAACTTAAAACAGTAATATAAAGAAAGGGAGCTCATTTCTGCCAACAAACTGTTATACAGTTTGGCGGAAGTTATAACAAGTTGTAAAAGAGTACTGTTTTTGTGAATAAATGCTTTTTTTTTATAAAATCAGTGTCAGAGGGAGAAATGCGTTATTACTGACGTAGGCTACAGTCCAAGTGTACGACGTGTTGTAATGAATGTCTAATTTCAGAGTTAAATTCGATAAATTAAATGAATACTTAATATGATTTCATAACAAAGTTAAAAGTAAAACCTGGTGAACAAGTTAAAAGAGGCAAAGTATTTAAAATATTTACATCATTTATTATACAATGAGAATAACCGCAAACGAATCGAAATGAATTGACGCGACACTCGATATCGCGGAAACCGCATCGCTCACATCACTAAAAGAAAATTGCTAATACTCATAATTGAATTATGGTTAGCTGACCTCAATGTATCATTGTGGCCGCGGCCCCGCCAGACCTCGCTTGTCGGCGTTTGTCGGTGTTTGTCGACAATTGTCGGTTTTTCGCCATTGGATTTGTCGTCGCGTGTGGAATGTGCGATTTCCAATTTTAATTTCGGTGAGTCTTTTGTTTTATTTGTATCGTTTTTAGTTGATTTGGGGTTTTGACTAAATATCCACTCCGCAACGGCGCACCACTCATTTACTGCCGGCAACGCATATGTGCGTTCACGTCCATACAATTTTGGCGGCCTGCCAGCGAATATGTTGATGAAAGAAAGGAAGAAAGAAAGAAACATTTATTCACAGACACAGAAGACACACATATTACGTTCACCTCAGATTCGGTTGAAACCGCTCAACCAATCTCACTGGAGCGCAAACTCTTAGAGTATTCCAGTGTTCCAAACCACACGCGTGGTCGTGCCGGAGGTTTTCCCCTGGATTTTCCCCAGGCTACTCTCCAACCGCGCACTCTTATCGCTTTATTGGGCCCGGCCTATAAAGCCACAGTCAGGTTCAAAAAAAAAAAAAAACACATATTACAAAAAAACAACAGAAGAAAACAAACCACAACATGTGTGTCCCCGCGGCAGTGAAACGGACACTGGCTCAGCATGATGAAAGCGCATTTTTTCAAACTTAACACTGTATGTAGCTCAATCGGAACAGGCATTTCCTGCCTGGTATTACTAGATACATTCTTCAGGTAATCCGGCCTTAGCCAGCCTTTCTAGTAAAGTAGTTATAGGTAGCCCGGTAGGAGTTACTAGCGCGCTGAAATCTCCCATACGGTAGGTACCGCAGGGTAGAGTCAGTCCGACCCAGGTCGGGCCTAGCGGAGTTTCTTGTTGGATTCTTCTCAGCTAGGCTAGGATTAGTAAACCAGCGACATAACTCCTAGTAGCTCGATTCCACTCACACCTCAGATTCGGTTGAAACCGCTCAACGTCTTCTACAAATTGCATTTCGGAGAGTGTGCTCAGGAGCTCCATGAGCTCATACCGCCTTCCCCCTTCTTCCATCGGACATCCAGACGTATGGCTGGATACCATCCTTACTTGGTCAAAATTCCTCTTATTCGAACCAAGCGCTTTGCATCATCTTTTATAATGCGCACTTCTAAGGTTTGGAATTCTCTGCCGGCGTTTGTGTTTCCGAGCTCATATAACCTAGACCTTATTAAGGCACGAGTGAATAAGCACCTTCTGGGTGAGCTCGCTTCATCGTCGGCCTCATCTTTGTCCCCTGGCTAGATGCTGGCCAAGAGCGATCCCATTTTTATTAATAAAAAAACCTCTCTCACTGGAGCGCAAACTCTTAGAGTACTCCAGTGTTCCAAATCACACGCATACGGGATTAAACTGGGAAAACTCGGTAAGAGACATCATATTTTAATTTGATAGCAATGTTTTTCGTTCTCCCTCTTCCACGCGCGTTTAACACTCAGACGGTGCCTGTTGGTGGTTTTAGGGTTCCGTAATACCTCAAAAGGAAAAAAACGGAACCCTTAGGGTGGGTTGCACCAAACCGTCTGCAATCGTAAGCGGTGTTCGTTAAAATCTGATTGTATGGAAAGTTTGACAAGTTTCTATGGGATGACAGCTGCCGGCGCCATATTTGACGATGACCGGCCTGTGATCGTATGTTGGTGCAACCGACCCTTATACTATAGGATCACTTTGTTGTCCGTTCGTCTGTCTGTCTGTCTGTTTATCAAGACTCTTTATCTTGGAAACGTGTGGAGGTATGGAGTTGAAATTAAAACCATATACTCAGCTCTATAGCCCCTTAAAACTGTGAAAAAATCAAACTTATAAGTTATCGCAAACAAAGATACGGTCGCTTATGCTGAAAAAAAAAAACATGTCTCGACATGCACTTAAGGGAATCAAAATTTGTAGAGTACTTTTCGTTGACCTAGAACTAAGAGATTTGGCAAATAATATCGTTTAAACCATAAGAAAATATAAACTTTTAAAATATTTAATCAATACCTATAAATTTGTACGGAACCCTCAGTGTGCGAGTCCGACTCGCACTTCTCCGGTTTTTTTAAGACTGTTGATAATTTTGTAAAAGACGGAATGGAGGATATTTCCGGCTAATTTCCCCGGACGTAGGTTTAAATTCAAGGTTCAAATCCCGGCTCTTACCAATGAGTTTTTTGGAATTTATTTATTTATTTATTTATTTATTTAAACTTTGTTGCACAAAATACACAAATTGTACAAATGGCGGGCTTAATGCCAAATGGCATTCTCTACCAGCCAACCATTGGGCTAAACAGATAATTTATGTAGGTATTACGGTTATCATTTGATATTTATCATTAGCTGAAATAAAACTGTGGTGTATGTATTCTAGTCGTAATCGGTACGCACCCCTTCACTAGCGATGCTCTGTCTCGCTCTCTCTAAAGATGGCATTTGTGTAAAAATACGGTGTAATTTGCGCTCTCATAAACGACTTTATAACCTTAAATGTTCATTTATTTAACACGATAAAAGTTGTACAAACCTTATCCACAACGCAGGCCTCGTCAATTTCACCAACAACAAGCATCAGCAACAGGCTTCGTCAAACAATGCATGCATTGCACAGACTATAAATCCACAACAGGTTTCGTCAGCCTTATACTAAATTAAAATAAGCTAAATCACAGCCCACTCTGATACTCACCCGGACCAAATGTGTCAAAGATACTGGCGGTATTACCCCTATCCCTCAAGCGCCGCCCTATGTCCGTAATAAAATTCTTAGCCTTGGCACACCAAGACCCAGCGGTCTCGACAGAAACCGGGATGAAGTCAGACGACCTGTTTAGCCTAGTGGGTAGTGCACCTGCCTGTGAAGCTGACGGTCCTGGGTTCGAATTCCGGTCAGGGCAAATATTTGTGCGATGAGCATGAATATTTGTTTCTGAGTCTTGGATGTTTTCTATGTATTTAAGTATTTATATCTATTAAATATATCGTCGTCTAGTACCCATAACACAAGCCTTCTTGAGCTTACTGTGGGGCTAGTTCGATTTGTGTAAGATTGTCCTCTAATATTTATTTATTTATTTTATTTATTTATACACCGGCTCCAGGTTCCCGTAAAAGACACAATCAATTAATTAGCCGCTTTGAGATACGACAAAAACAAATTCCGCGAAATACTTAAATCCGATCTAAATGAAAGGAATCTGAATCTGACATGCGAAACGCAGGTGTGTGATCGGCCCCTTGCCTAATGCACTGTAGTCTCCGAAGTAAGGCGGTAAAATTGGAGGCGTTCCCGATGCACCGCGTTTTCCGCGCCGCCAAGCGGAATAATGCCCACTTGATTCCTATCTTTAAAGTGACGGTGAAACATAGTAGATACTGGCATAGGTGGAGGAAACTAGATTCTCTTCGTCACTGCGCCGTGTCTTTACCAAATGGTAACCAAGAAAGACCAGCGCTGGCCCTGCCAGCACTATGCTGATTTGAAATGAAATGAAATCATTTATTCTTCAATTTAATTTAAGTTTTACTGAAATATTGTTTGTTTCTCGCATAAGTGGTTTGTAATCTTAGAGAAATAAATAAATCTGAACTGAATTTAGGCATGTTACATGCACTTATGAATGTCAAAAAACTACCACCGGTTCATAAAATAAACCTCTGCCTCGAGAAGAACCGGCGTAAGAAACTCGGCGAGGTGTCATTTTTTCAAAACAATATACAATGTATATCAAATAACAGTAAAACTGGTACAAAATTCAAATGCTACAGTATAAACATATATACATATTTTTTAATATTATGGACAAAATATTTCTGTGTTAGATTACTTGTGCGGGACGCTATCACTGCCAAACATCCCTATCCATGATGTAATCGTTTATCTTATAATACGCTTTTGAAATAAGTGTCTGTTTCACGACAGATTTAAATTTAGAGTCCGTAAGTTCAGTAATATATCTTGGAATTTTATTGTAGAATTTTATACAATTTTGTGACCATTTCGTGGCAAATTTCGTTACGTGGGGTCTTTGATTGTAATTGTCAGGTGTTTGTCACGAACAAATGTTTGTTTCTTTCTTTCTTCTGAAAATAGTTCTATGAAACCTATTGTCGTCAATTAAATTGCATAAAATGATTGCCGTGGCCCAGTTTTTGCTCCATTGTTCAGAGTGAACTATAATTGGTTTGAAGCGCTGTTTACATTAGGTACATACGCTAAGACATTAAGAAACAATTTCTTAGAATAACCGTTTGTTAATCACGCAATAGTGCCTAGTAAGTCATTCTCCTAGCCAGTGTTGCCAGATGGTTACATTTCTTACATTTTTCGTAACTTTTGACCGGCTCGCGTAACATGTAAGTAACTTCTGTTGTAAAGGAAATTTTTGTAACTTTTAATAATGAAACTCTATTTAAAAATAAAGTTCAATAGTATCTAACAGGGACCAAGCGAGACAATAAAAAGGTAACAAAAGAACCCACGTGGTACGCCTGTCTGTCCGTCTGTTGCAACTATGTATGACATTCGATATACCGCCCATCAGATTGGCGTAACTCTGTCGCCGAACTCGCCGAAATATAGTTGTATGTGGCTACTCATTTCTTAAAATCGAACGTTACGAATATAATTATGAAAAATATAAAAAATTTAACTTTTGCATCAAAAATGTAACTTTTCAGGAAAAGAAACGTAATTTTCGCCCTAATGGCCCTGGCAACACTGCTCCTAGCGTTATCCTAGTACAGTTGCATCCTGAAGGATGCCCGGGGTCCGCTACCAAACCCGAAGATTAGGCGTAGCCACTAGTTTTTACGGAAGCGACTGCCATCTGACCTTCCAACCGAGGGGAAACCAGACCTTATTAGAATTAGGCTTCTCAAGTGAGTGGACACTTGACTGTTAGAAGTTTGAGAACCCGAACGCCTCTAACTTGGCTTAACGACTGCTATCATAGACAGCAGCCGGGATCAACGAAAGCACGGGAGCGTTCAGTTAATAACCACTCAAAGCTACCTATCTAAGAACTGTACTCGGACGACGTTGCTTAACCTTGCATACTACACGCGGTGCGCGGGCGCCGCTGGGCTACGAGCTATCTTTAAACCTACATGTCTTAATTGTGGCACTGGAATTAAATTTCACGTGCTCTGTCTACCCCTTTTGGGTATACAGGCGTGAGTTTAGATCATTGTCAGTTGTAAAATAGTGCATTACTTACCAAGGGCGGTAAAACAAAGAATGTCTCAGATCGCAGGTATTTGACACCCGAGCCGAAGGCAAGGGCGATAATTATGCGATCTGAGGCTTTCTTAATTACCGCCCGAGGTAAGTACAAAATTTTATGTCTGGCCAGGAAGTGGGATTTTCCGCGCGCGGAGCGTGCGGTAATTGCCACTTTATGGCCAGGTGTGACATAAACAAAAGTTGTCCACCCGGTGGTCAATAGTTAACGGCTTATGTATATGTAAGTTAGATTTTTATTACATGGATTTACAGTTACTGAAACACCGTTTGTGCGGGTTACTAGACCAATCCAAAATAAAGGTTTTTTCCCTTAACTTTTGATATGTCCACCGAAAAGACGCGAACCTAAATCTGACAATGACCCGTTTTTGTTTATGTATCGTGAAAACTATTTGTAAATCTATCTCATTCTTCAATCACTCTACCAAGTCTAGTATTTTTTATACAAACGCCTTAAGGGAGGGCGGCGGCGGCGGCTCGGTGCCTAAATTTTTAAATTTTTCCTTCATTCTAAATCCATAATAGTAGGGTATATAGCAGCCGCCTTTTGTGCAGGTGTTCTTATCTGTTTGTTATTTGACGTACGTATAACATACGAGTATAGTAACAACTAGAGATGTACCGACTAGGCGGGAAACCGACTCTTCGGCTACATTCATAGTCGGCTATTAGTCGGCAAAAGAGACCGACTATTCGGCCCTTTATGATTTACTACTACTTCTCAAGAAATTTCCTGCCTCGCACAACCAAACTATGGTATGAACTGTCGCCTGCCGTATTTCCGGACCGATATGACCGTCAAACCTTCAAGAGAAGAGCGTATTCCCTTCTGAAAGGCCGGCAACGCACTTGCGACTCCTCTGGTGTTGCAGGTGTTTATGGGCGACGATAATTGCTTAAAAATTACCTAAAAAAACATTGATGTCAAAGGCTTATTATAGGGTTGAGGACTATCTAACAGACAGAAATGCATGGCCCAAACCAAATACCTAAATAGCGTAAAGAGTCTAATATTTTCATTGTACCTAGTTGACACATTTCTTGCAGGAAAGCATATCAAACGATTCGACATGTTTTGTTTTCTTGTGTAACTACACATCGTAAATACCTATTGTTATTTATTCCTGGTTTTTCTTTCAATTCTCTTTTATTGTTTACCATTTAGGTACATTTACTTAAGTAGGTTAAGTAGTATCATTGTAATAAGCATATTTTGGAGATGACTGACTGTCGAGTTTCTTTCGGCGTTTCTTCTCGGCAGTGGTCTCATGAGAAACGCTAGTAGTTTTTGACTTGTAAAAGTGCCTTTGCGGCCTACTTGCAGAATAAAGTTCATTTATTTCATTTACCATCAGGCGTCTGCTCGTTTGCCATGTTATATAAAATCCCTCACTCTAGTGGGTACAGTCGCGAACAGCGCGCTCGCTCGTCTGTGTCGCCTCGCTAAGTGATTGAACTATATGCATCCTGTCCTGTACTATCGAAAACATAGTGCATTGAAATATTTAAACATTATTTTATTAGGTGCTACAAGTGATGAAGCTAAGTTATCCACACCTTAGAACCGAAATAGACCGAAAAGAATAGAATAATCCCACCACCTTGTAAACTTAAACTACTGTCATTAGGCCCCCTAGTAATGTCCATTAAAATATATAATAAACTCCCGGACTCTATAAAAAAAGAAGAAAATGATAAGATATACATAAATAAAATTAAGCAGTTGTGATTAGTTAAGTCATATTACACTTTAAGCGAATTCTTTAATGATAAATTATAATCCAATAATATGTATATATTCTTTGTTCTTGTTAAAATAAACATTTAATGTTTTGAATCATGTAATAATTTAATGAATAATAACTGACATAATATATTTTATCCTATATTTTAAGTATATCATTCACAATCTGTATTTCTAACATTGTTTGCTAATAAATCTAATAATTATTGTTTATTGAGAATTATCTCAATACACACACATACAATTCCAGGGAGAGGAGAATTTGTATTGTATTGATTACAATCACAAATACAAATTCTCCTCTCCCTGGAATTGTAAATAATATTGCAGTGCCCATCAGGGTTCACAAAGCTCTATCTTATAAGTTTACCACCTGCGCAACTACTTTGTGAAATTGCAATAAAGTTTTGAGTATTGAGTATTGAAATGGTCGAGTATGCTACAGTTACAGAGGAATTTCCTCCATCGAACGCTCCGGTGGTGAAATGAGCTCCCTGCCAAAATTTTCCAGAGGGACTACAGTATGGGGTTTTTCAAGAAAGTAGTGTTAACATTTTTAAAGGGTCGGCAACACGCATGTGGAACAAGGTCTACTTTTCCCTATAGGTTGGTTGAAAGTTCAGATGGCAGTCGCTTGTGCAAAACTAGTTCTTACGCAAAATCCTTAGGGCACAACCGGGACAAGTCTACGAGGATCATCATCATCCTCCTAAAAAAAAATAAAAAAAAGAGATTTATTGTCGCTAGAAAGAAGTTACACAAAATAAAAGCAACAAATAACAGAAACAGTAATTAATAATAGAGGTAGGTACATTAAAATAAATTAAAAGTAATTGCGACAATAGGCTCGGGCTCAGCATATGCTGCGAGCCTGGACGGCTGGACAGCGCTGTTTTTCAGCCCGCACCTACTTCACAGCTCAAGAATATATGTGATATGTGTGTCCTAGCGTTATCCCAGTACAGTTGCATCCTGAAGGATGCCCTGGGTCGGCTGCCTAATCCCAAGATTTTGACGTAGGCGCTAGTTTTTACGAAAGCGACTGCCATCTGACCTTCCAACCCGAGGGTAAACCAGACCTTATTGGAATCAGACTTGTCAAGGAAGTTGCCAACTTGACTGTTAGAAGTTCTCAAGTCGCCCGAAGGCCTCTAACTTGGCTTAACGACTGCTATTATAGACAGCAGCCGGGATCAACGGCTTAACGTGCCTTCCAAAGCACAGGAGCGTTCAGTTAATAACCACTCAACGCGGTCACCCATCCAAGAACTGACCTTGGCCGACGTTACGAGGATGATGAACAAAATATAAATACTTTTGTCGCTCGCTGTACCCGCGCTCAGCCCTCGTTCATACCTAGAGACGTAAACATTTATGTTTCCAATTGCATTTCGTTTGCAAAAATACTGCGAATAGCGAGATGTCGTGCTAATATTTAGTAAGTGTGTCTTTGTAATATCAGATGTGGTTGATGTTTTTTTTTTGAACCTGACTGTGGCTTTATAGGCCGGGCCGAATAAAGCGATAGGAGTGCGCGGTTGGAGAGTAACCTGGGGAAAATCCAGGGGAAACCTCCGACACGACCACGCGGTTTGGAACACTGGAATACTCTTAAGAGTTTGCGCTCCAGTGAAATTGATTGAACGGTTTCCACCAAAGCTGAGGTGTGAGTGAAATCGAGCTACTGGGAGTTTTGTCGCTGTTTCACGACGAACAACACAAAAGACAAAAATTGATTTCAAAGTCCAGCATAAAGTCCGAGCTCTGAAAACGCCCACAATACTCCCATACTAATTGAACATAGTGTGTGACGTCATATACTATGCGCCTGTACTACCATTGTATGGAAAAACTAGTAATTTACTAATTTTGTACTAAGCAGTACCGCTGCTAACGTAAACTAGAAATTTAGAAATAAAGGAAAAATTGAAAAATTGATTATTCCTATATTTGTAGTAATTTACTGTTTTGGTCGTGAAATATTGTGTTTAGGTACATTGTTATCTTACAATTTTTTTAAAATTAAAATATACGAATTTAAAAAATAAAATAAATACAGTAACAGTATTAACTAGGTGAGTTTGAGACATTAAATAAATTGCTAAACCCAGCCCGCTGCTATTTAAGAAAATAACGCAACGTTACAAGGTCCTACATAAAGTTATCTCGGTTTTTCATTAACTACTTTCTTTCGTTGCCTCAGATAGCAGCAAATCAATAGCTAGAAACCCATTTCTTAGTAGTAATTAGGTGTTAATAAGAGACATGTTTTGTACACGTTTCAACTAATCCAATGAAGTACCAAGTTAATTATCAATGGTATGGTTCTTTGGTTAAATTTCTTAATGAATATTAATATCAATATCTTCATTTGCAAAGACGTAATTAGCATGTGTTATACCATTTTAGAATCAGTATTAGAAGAACTATGTTTTAGAAAGTTTATCGCCCTAGTTTCTGTACAATTTTTGTTTACCACGAGCGATCAAACCTGTTGATAATTGTAGAGCCAAATGTAATGTTATACATGAAAGCCTAATTTTTAATAATCAGTCCTGGCTACCCTATAGTTCTAATACCTGTCTATTAGCACCACGAATAGAAAATATTTAGCAATAAACAGAACGAGAATATTTTTTCATTTATTTCCTCAACGGTCATTGAAGTGAAACAAAGGACCAATTATTAAAAAAATGGAAAAGTTCGTTTATCTCGAAAATCAAGGGACTTTTACTAAACCTGAATGTCCATTTTTTGGACCAGCCTCATGTGCTCTAGCGGTGGTTAGAAGCTTGTCTATTATTTACTGGACACCCTGTATACTTACTTAAAAAAAAAAAACGTTTGTATTATAATATTATATTTTAAGGGACTCTGTTTTGGTTTTAAGGAATAATATTTTTTTTTATTTTATTTTATTTATTTATCGACAAATACTTACTACAACATCTTACATCCATGCAATTTTGTTGTTTAATAGCAATAGCTGTTTTAGTTTTTTTTTTATAATTGGCGGTCATACCCTGCTGTGAAACTTGTCCCAAAGTGTCGCAATCATATTCATTGACTGATTGAAAAATTGCCGCACTTTGGCAGTATAAATTACAATGTTCAGGGTTCCGTATAGGAATAAATAAATCGCAATATAATGACCCTGGCCTCTCTGACTTAGGCCATTACTTTGTTAACTTGCATCGCGTTCACAAGTGTAGTTACGTTATCAACTTGTGAGTATGAATATTGGTAAATTACAAATGGGACCTGTATTTGTCTCTAGCTGTTAATATAACATATTCTCATATCAAAAAAGGGCTGGCAGCGCTCTTATGATTGTTCTGCAGTCTCAAGCGTCCATAGGTTGCGGTGTCTGGCTTCATCCTTCCTACCTTGAGTTCAGTCAACGTAAAAAACGAATAACTAACATATTCAATATCTTCCTCGTTCGAATCGCTAAACTAAGTAGCAGTGGGCAGGGTGGAAAGGTTCCCGAATGGCGACCACATACCCCAAGGCGTAGCGAGGGTAGACACCCCACAAGGTGGACTGATCCTCATAAAGGTCGTGGGCGCCCGCTGGTTGCAAGTGTCCCATTACCGGTCATTGTGGCTTTTTGGGGGAGGGTCCAGCAGTGGACGTCTTTCGGCTGACATGATCAACATATTCAATGTTCTTCGCAGTTACGTGCCACAAGCAGCCATGACGGTGACGGCTTCGCCGCGGCGAGACGGGCCGGCCGGCCAGCAGTGGGGCCCGGCGCGGAAGGTCACTCTCACGAGATGTCCTGGTGCGCCCTTAGGTGTCAGCATTGTTGGAGGGAAGGTGAGTGACAAGCAGACGGGTCAAGGAAGGAGGCAGGCCGGCCGGCAGTGGGGCCCAGAGCGGAAAGTCACCCTTACTAGGTGCCTTGGTGATCCACTAGATGTCAGTATTGTTGGAGGGAAGGTGAGTGACGAGCAGACACAGGGACAAGCTAGACGGCGCGGCTGGTTAGCAGTCGGGCTCAGAGCGGAAGGCCACCCTTACTAGTGATGCGTCACTAGGTGTTTCAGCATCTTTGGAGGGAAGGTCAGTGATGAACAGAGAAGGGTCAAGCAAGAAGATGGCTGGCCGGCCAGCAGTAGGGCCCGGTGCGGAAGGTCCTCACGAGGTGTCCTGGCACCACTAGGTGACATAATCGTTGGGGGGAAGGTGAGTGATGAGCAGACATGATGATAAGCTAGACGGGATAGCAACAATACCCTTACTAGGTCAGCAAAGGAAAGCACTACACAAAGTTTGGCCTATTTTGAAAAAGAGTCTCTTTAATCGAGGAGATGTTGCCGTTCATTCAAGGGACATACGCATTTTTTTTTAATTCTTATCCAATAAAAAGGGGTTTGGTCACTCAGTGACAATGTCACCCCCATTGAGATAATCGGACATAGGATTTTATTACAGTACAATACAATTTATTCTACAAAAGATAGGTTTATGGTTTGCACAACATCCTGGCCTCGTATTTTGTGTTCATCCGTCGTCTACCAGTCCCTGGGATCCCAAGGATTATAACAAAAGAATGCTATTGTTGATTTTTTTTACCGGGAGACGACAGTTTAAGCCGTCTTTATTTTATCTCTGTTTCTTACTTGTACAAAATCGTTATTTTATAACACCACTTCCCGATCACCATGTATAGCAATATCCAGAACTGGCTTCAATTCTGAAGAATTCACAGTTTTCTTTGAATTGCATTTTTCTCGTTTATATTGAACGCCTTGTTTCATGTAAACCTACATTGCAGAAAATATAGACCAAATAGTAGATTGTATGACAAGGGTCTAAAATGAGCCATATTACCACGAGATAGTTATTTTCCCGAACAAAGTGAGGGAAAATAGTTCGAGGGGTAATATGGCTTTTAGACCAGAGTTATACACTCTACTTTTCACTTCGATTGCGAGGAAATAAATAAACAAAGGTTAGCCATCCAAAATTAACAATTAATTCCACGGCGAACTTATATGTAATTTGGCAGCATGTTTATTTTTTCTAAACTGCTTTCATGCTTTGACACACAAAATAGACACCGCGGTTCGCGCGCAACATTCACGCGCAAAAAAGCTAACTCACCTTCCATTGAGCGCTTCAAAGCGTTGCTCGAACGAACTAATCACTTTTTTAATTATTGTGAAATAGGGACTACTACAAACTTAATCTTTAGACTCTTTAGAGAAATGAATTCTGTTTTCTGATTGGTCGATTTTAGTAAAGCTGTATTCTGGTTTGTTAATACCCAATACCAAAAATTTTTTAAAGAGTTAAATTAGTGTTTTGTGTTTGGTGGATTTAATAGGTGAAGTATTATGATTGGTCTAAATTGAATGTTTTGTAAATCATAATATGTATTCATATTTTCCCTAGGGGTTAAATGTACTACTTTAGCCCCGCTTGACAAGTCTAATATGACACACTTTTCGAGCATAAGAAGTGAAAAATTGGTTTCTCGAAAATCGAGATTTCTATTTAAAACGTTATTGTTCGTTAAGACCTAATTAAGGCCTGCTGGCAAAATAAATATTTGATTTTGATATGTGAATTATGAAGCTAACTAAGAAACGGTTAAGGAGTTATCTATTAAGGCTCGGTTTTATAAAGATCCGTTACACCTTATGTCGGTTTGTTATGTCAAAAAATGTACTGATTTACTGAAATTTGATCTGACATTTGGTCTAACGGATCTTTATAAAACCCGGCCTAAGAATGCTTAAATAATTTAATTATTTAAAACTACTTGGAAAGGTATTGAACACGTTTTGATCTTTGCAGGTGGACATAATCGCCAGTGGGGAAGATGAGGGGGGCGAGGAGAAAGCCACATACGGGATATTCATCAAAAATGTAGTGGCTGAAAGTCCAGCCGGGAAGTGCGGAGAGCTGCATGTAAGTAGTAGTAGTAGTAAAACTCTTTATAATTAAAAATAATTGTCCCGATAGTCGTTTCTGCGAACGGTCTTATAGCGAAGAGTCTCGACCAACACCTCAAGAGACTCTCGCTAGATGGCTGGGTCAAGGGTCAGATACTGAAGGCGGTACTCCTGGACACGGCGCGGATAGTCAGGAGGTTCCTCTCTCTCTGTCGCCCTAACCACCGGTAGCTTAGGATTTTATAATATTTTTGTGTTTTGTAAGTGTATTATTATATTTTACTTTTTATAAAAATAATGTAAAACCTAACCTAAGACCAGAAATAAATAAAGAGGATAATAATTAATGATAATTTTATTTTTATTTTTTTAAGTTTACAACTTAACGCTTTTCTTTTTTTATGATACACTTTATTCTTCTGAAGATCTTTTTTTAATGGTTCCCTCCATTGCACAGTAACTAAAGTTGTATCCGACATACAGGTGTAACAAAAATAGTGAGGATCCGTTTAAAGGCATATTCGGTATCGTATTCTGATTAGGAAAAAGTAGAAGAAAATTTTTTTTATGCAATAAATTTTTGTGCCTTGTGACAGTTGGCTGACTTGGACGAAATTTTTTCGCGTCAAAAAAAATGTTCTTCTACTTTTTCCTAATCAGAACACGATACCGAATATGCCCTTAAACGGATCCTCAAAATTTTTTTACACCATGTATTTTATTTAGTTTTAACTAAACGTGAAGGATTCACGTTTCTCAAATATTTTTTCAATTTCATTCCAAAGTTAATCCAACAAACCTTTCTGTTTGTTTGTTTTTCCTTTGACGTAGGTAAGACGAACGAGACGGAGTTTTAGGGTCTATTTACACATTTTGCACGCATCCCAAGGCATCGGCAAAAAATGGCAAGCAGTGGTAACAGCCGATTTTCGATCGACCACACGGTCAAATTTGATGACATTTTGTGGTTCGTGTGAATAGAACTATTTATTTTCTTATAAATTATCGCCCTACAACGTTTAGTCGGGTTAGGTGTATAAAACTCACTTTCCCGAAATGTACATTTTTTCTAAAAGTACAATTGTTTAGAAGCATTACTTTCTGGGAAGGTACACTGTCTCAAAAAACTTTTTGTACACTTCTCAATTCGTACTTTCTTAGAGAGAACACGTTCTCAGATGGTATATTATCTCAGAAGGTACACTTTCCCAAAAAGCGTAATTTCTCAAATGGAGATTTTTTTCAGATGGTCCACTTTTTCAAAAGAGCCGTTTTAAACGCATGCATATGATATTAAATAAAAGCCTTATTCCCTAAAGTTTATTATGTGTCTGAAAATGTACTTTTTGGGAATGTATGCGTTTTGAGGAAATGTACTTTTTTTTAATACGACGTCGGTGGCAAACAAGGGCAACCTATGGACGCTTGCAACTTCAGAAAACTTTTGAAAAAGGTGCGCTTTGAGATAATGTACATCATGGGAAAGTGTGCCTTTTGGAAAAGTGTACTTTCTGGGAACATGCACTTTTTTATGTTATAGGGGGCAAACGAGCAGACGGATCGCCTGACTTACGGGGAAAGTGCTTTAAATGGGCAAGTGTACATTTTGGGAGTGTACATTTCGCGGAAATTACACTTTTAGAGAAAAAACCCATTTCACGAAAGTGGGTTTTTTGAGCCTAAGCCGTTAGTCGTTCTCGTTGTCTCGTGTGTCGATCGTGATTCGTCTGAATAGACTCTTCAAAAGCCTTCTAGTTGTTTATTCTAATAGACTTTTATTGTTCTAATAGACCGGCGACCGTATCCTGGAGGTGGACGGCGTGTGCGTCAGAAACGCGCAGCACGAGCGAGCCGTGCAGCTGATTAAAGCGGCTGGAGACACCGTTACGTTGACCGTGCAGAGTCTACCGGCATGGGTGAGTTTTGGCTTGTTTGTACCATCATCATCATCATCATATGCCTCTCTTCGAGTACACCACTCGTCCCGGTCCTGAAGACACCGGGTAGAGCCAGTCCGACCCAGGTCGGGCCTAGCTGAATTTATTACTGGACTCTTCTCAGCAGGCTAGGTTAAGTTATCCAGCGATTCCACTTGCACGTCAGATTCGGTTGAAACCGCTCAACCAAACTCACTGGTGCGCAAACTTCGAGTATTCCAGTGTTCCAAACCACACGCGTGGTCGTGCCGGAGGCTTTCCCCTGGATTTTCCCCAGGCTGCTCTTCAACCCAGTCCTGAGCCAGTCTTATCTAAGAGTGACCCGCAGTGACCGTTTGTATCATGTCGCTGGCAAATCATACAAAAAAAGACTCATATATATTTTTCTCTTTTTTTGTATGATTTTAATGGACTAGACTGCAAATTAGACTCATAGGCTGTGGCAGAATAACAGCGTTGTAGTTTGCACGGCAAATAGCAACACATGCTGAGTCTCAGCCTTTTCTTTATGGCACACATTGCTGGACTCATTGTGCACCTTGACTAACTGTGTATTATCTTACACCTATTTACTATGACCGGTTGTGTGTGCTTTATTGAATAAATGGTTTTTCTTTCTTTCTTCTTTCTTTCAAATTAAGTTAAATATTCTTCCATTGCTTTGTATCTATATATTTGTGGTATCTAAATTTGTAAAGCATAATATGAATTTATTCAAAACATCCCATGAAGTATTTATTTCCAAGAAACTCTAGGAATACTAACAAGCTTGTTGTAGGAAAAAACAGCAGAGAACGGCTACTGTAAGAAAAATAGTTACTTATGTCTGTCAATTGATGCACGTAAGAGACTTGTCAAATAGAGAATTTAAAATTGCACCTTTTCTATGGCTATTATCATGTAGATTATATTCCGTAAAAAAATCTTCGGCCCATTATTATTATATGTACATAATGCATGGTCAGCGAAAAAAACTAAATTTACCAACTTTCGTAATTATATGCATACGGCCTGACGTACTTAAGCTGTGAATTCAGCCTTATTTAATGCTATGATGACATAACAAGTGGAAGAGTTTCCAACAGATGTAACCGTAGCAAAAGGCCTATAATAGTAGATTGTTAACCAAGGGTTGAAACTACTTTTCATTTCGACTATGAGGAAAATAAATGAGAAATAAAAGTAACAGCAAATGATATTCTAAGAATTCAGTAATAAAAACACGCGCTGCAGCAACCAGCAGCCGGCGCCGCTTCGCCCCGAAAAATTACTTTTCGCCCTAGGGTCCGAAAAGTGACTTTCAAGGATATCTCCTCATGAAAATCGAACTTTACGAACAGGAGAGATGAAAAATAATATCGGAATGTCACGGTCTCCAGTCCTAATCAACGATTTGATCATATATTTAACTAGCGACCCGCCCCGGCTTCGCACCTGGTGCAACAGAAATATTATACATATAAACCTTCCTCTTCAATCACTTTATCTATCAAAAAAAACCGCATCAAAATCCGTTGCGTAGTTTTAAAGATTTAAGCATACATAGGGATATAGGGACAGAGAAAGCGACTTTATTTTATCATCATCATCGTCATCATCATTTCAGCCGAAAGACGTCCACTGCTGAACATAGGCCTCCCCCAAGGCTCGCCATTTAGACCGGTCCTGTGCCGTTCGTTTCCACCGGATTCCCGCGACCCTCACCAGGTCATCACTCCACCTTGTTGGAGGCCTACCGACAGCTCGTCTTTCGGTGCGTGGACGCCACTCAAGCAGTTTCTGGCCCCATCGACCGTCAGTCCTGCGAGCAATGTGCCCTGCCCACTGCCACTTAAGTCTCGCAATTTTGAAGGCTATGTCGGTGACCCCAGTTCTGCTACGGATAGCTTCATTCCTAATTCTATCACGCAGAGAAACCCCGAGCATAGCTCTTTCCATTGCTCTTTGGGTGACCTTGAGCTTTCTTATGAGGCCCATCGTTAGCGCTCATGTCTCTTTGTTTTATACTAAAAATGATTCTTGTGTCTAGAATACTGACTCGTCAGACGTGGAACCGTCGTCGCCACCGCCGTCGCCCGCGCACTCCACGCGGCGGTCCCCGCTGCCGGCGCTCGTCGACGGGACGCCAGAGCACGAAATCAAGGTATTTATCAAGGCAAAGCCCATTCACAGATCTGACGAAAATACTGATCTTTGAGCTTCCAGTGTGAAGTAATAATGTAGAATTACACTACACAAAAATTAGAGTAGACTGAAAAAGAAACAAAGAAAAGAAATAACCGAACAAAATATTGAAAACTGCCTGCAAAAATATTGAATACTATTTTAGTAGCATTAAAATACACAAAGTGCAAAAATGATCATTCTTACAAAAAGCCCTATTTTACAGATCACAGTAACATCTGAGCCGGACGCGGAGAAAGAGTCAGATGACACCGAGAGGGAGACAGAGAAGTCGACTTCAGAAACCGAAACAACGCCGCCAAAGAAACCTGTGTATTCGGACTCGGAGAGCAGCGATGATGAGGAGGACGACCGAGAGCTTCAAGGGAGGACTTACTCGGATAAAGGCGTTGAGGTAGGTCTTACTGTATGGGCTTAGAGTTGGGAATTCAATGACAGTTACCAAACTCAGTGCTTCGAGAAATCTAATGCGGCTCAAAAAAGACAAGGTGCAACGGCGCAATTTAGACTGCGCGAAATTGGGTCATTCAACTTTTTCATTCATTTTTTGTACAAAAAAAATCTTTTGTATGTATTGAATTAGTGTATAAAAATAGAATTTCGAAATAGTACCTGCAGGCGAATCACGTAACTTTATGTACTAAGGGTAGACAGATTTTACTGTCAGTTTTGAAGTATAAATGTATGAGTTGACAATTAAAATTTGACATTAAAATCTACCTAACGGTAGTACAAAAGTTACGTGATTACCCCGCTGAACGTAATAAAAGGAATTTATTGGTAAAAATACTTAAATATTAACATATTGCTGTAAAAGGTGGGTGACACAGTTGTAAAAACCAGTTTTTCATACAAATGGTGACACATCCAAGGACTACTGAGTTACTCGATTTATGGATATTAGCTGTGGTTCGTTAATTACCAAAACTATCGCAAGTGATACTGTAATAGTATAAATTTTATATGAATATTCTTTCTCTTAGGTACCCCCGGTCGCTCGGTGATGCATCTATAACTACTTGTGTATACTATATCTATGACTTCAAGTAAATATTTTAGTAGTTAAATCAAGTATTTATGGATATTAGCTGTGGTTCATTAATTACCGAAAGTATCGGAAGTGATACTGCATTTAAACCTCTTTCTAAATAACAATACTAAAATATTAAGTAAGGGCCAAGTATTCCAAATCAGCATTTAAAAAAAAATGTCTGAAAATTATGTACATGAAAAACTATCTGAATGGCCCAATTAAAACGAATCAAAAATGTCTTTTATTTTTATCTCATTTACTAGAGTGTTGTCTATACTCGGATAGCGAATAAGCACATACGTATATACACTCCACAATATTGTTCTATTTTTTATTACAGAATAAAATAAATACTTAAAACTAACTTAATCAATAACTATATAAAACAAAAACTAAAAGTCGAATTCTAAAGTAGGCCCCTGTGGCATGGTACCAACGATGCTGACAGCATTTCCTCGCTGAATCGCAATGCTTATGCGTTGAGCGAGGAAGCTGCCAGCTCTCCTGTCCCCGGTTACATCGACCAACCGTTTTTCAAAAAAGCGGTATATGGTATACACTCCACAAACACATACACACAATACTTATAGCGTCACTTAATAACTACAAACGTGACTAATTTATCTATTAATAAATTCAAGACTTATGTAAAGCATAAACTCATATCGAAAGCATATTATAGCACAAAAGACTACATGAATGATAAAACACCGTGGGTATAATTGTGGTTGAAATACTAATTATATTTTAATAATTATGACATTACATCTTAATGACTATTTTCATAACTATGACATTAGATGTTGACGTTAAATTTTCCTCTTGACATTCAGATTTTATTCTAGAAACTGTCTAGATTATACAATTTTTTATGTTTTTATTTTACATATTGACGATCTGTTTGTGAATTTATTATACTCTCTTTTGACATACATTATAGTAATTCATGTCTTTTTTTAAATTTCATATGCATCAATAAATTGCTCTGAATAATTAGATTCAATTTATGTAATATATAACTGACGATTCAAAAGTGCTTGTTGCTAGGCCTATTTAAATAAAGAATATTTTGAGTTTGAGTTTGAGTTTGAACTCCGTTCTTCTAGATCGATCGAGCGTCAGCCGCTGCCATCAAACGCAGCAAAGAAGAGAAGGAGGCAGACGCAGAGGAAGAAGATGACTTCGGCTACACGACAAGTGAGTGGAAAGATACATTATTCACACTGCTCAGTTTCTCCTCCTATCTCATACACGTCTACTTCTACGCGTGTCTATTGGTACACGGCCGGTGAGAAGAGAAGGAAATATCTACTCTTCTTTTTTTTCTGCTTTAGTACCAAAGATTGAGTGTTTTAACACTTAACAAATACTTTTAATATATGACCGTTACTTTGCTAACGAACAGTATTGCGCGGAAGCGAGTCTGTCTCACTCTAACACTAAAGGCTATACGTCGCAATTTCCAGATGCGAAAGTGTGTGGATTGTCTAAGAGCTACTTGTATGTATTCAACGTACATAATTGTGAGAGCGTAGTGTGCCCAAGATCTTGAGTGAGGTGTGGATAGTTTTAACTCAGATCAAGAAAAAAAGATATGCAGCCTCTGTTATTTGCGTGTACTATTGTTCATAGTAGTCAATTTATATTTGAAAACCTTAGTACTTGGCCAAGTTAAAAATCTATAGTAAATATGATAATGATATTGATAGATAGGACTGATCCCGTCGTCTACCGGTCCCTGGGATCCCAGGGATCATTACAAAAGAGTGCTATTTTTTTTTTCGCCGGGAGACGACGGATATTAAGCCGTAAAGGTACCTATTAAGGTACCTTTACGTTTTTACAAAAAGTTTTAACCTTATATTTTAGAGATGTTTTGACCTATATTTGTGATAATCCACATCGAAAGAGACCTTATGGCGGCAGGCGCTTACGTTACACCTATTCACTATTGTATTGGAACAGCGGCAATAAAGGCGTAAGTGCCGGCCACCATAAGGTCCCTTTCAATATGGATTATCACATTTTATGAACAAATATTTTATAAGCCTTGTCAATTCCCAACTACTAGTAATAAATGCACACATTAACTTCCCTTCGGGTTAATTCCAATTAATATAAAAGTGTATAATTTAAAAAAAATATGTAAACACACTCATCCCCGGTTTGGCCGAGCCGTGAGACTGTTTTATACCTCTAGGTATTTGATTAGATTTAATATTACGTATTACGTGTCATAAGTATTAAATGGCAACTTGTTACAAATGATCTTAAATTTCCAACTACTAATACTAAATGCACACATTAACTTCCCTTCGGGTGAATTCCAATTAATATAAAAGTGTATAATTTAAAAAAAAATGTATACACACTCATCCCCAGTTTGGCTGAGCCGTGAGACTGTTTTATACCTCTAGGTATTTGATTAGATTTAATATTACGTATTACGTGTCATAAATATTAAATGGCAACCAGCGGGGTAATCACGTAATTCTTGTACTACTGTTAGGTACATTTTAATGTCAATTTTAAATTGTCAGCTCATACAAATACAAATACTCTTTATTGCACACCTCACATAATAAAATAGCACATAGAAAACAAAAAACATAGATACAGGCAGACAGAGGCAGAACAACAGGCGGTCTTATCGCTAAAGAACGATCTCTTACAGACAACCTACTATTTATACTTCAAGATTGACAGTTAAATCTATCTACCGTTAGTACATAAAGTTACGGGATTTCCCTGCTGTTGCAAATGATCTTAACTTTAAGTCGCGATTGGTTCTCGTGATTAAGGGCCACGTATTGGTCCGAAGTATGTTGAGCGATATTCGACCTTAAAGACGTGAGTGACCCGTTTATTATTATCCTCTTTATTTTCCTTCTTAGGCTAGGTTTTTACAATATCTTCATAAAAAGCAAAATATAAAATATGTCTTTCCCGTTCACGGGAAAATGGTATCCCGGACCTTTGGGAGGCGTGCGTGGAGCCGAAGTACCGAGGCACCGAAGTACCAAACGAGTACCACATAGCCAACACGTAGAGGCCCTTTTGACACTTTAATGAAATGCAAGGGATACTCTGAGCGGATGCTATGCCTGCCCGTGTCATGGGACGCACATAGAGACAGCACCCGCCAGGGTGTACAGGAACTATTTCTGGTTGATGGAGTCTAAATGAACTATGTTATTGGGTGAAAATGATGGATTAATGGCTGGGCTATTGCGTGAGACAACGGACGCCTGCCTAATAAAACTGTCTCAGAATATTATTATTATTTTATTTAAATATGAAACAAATGGTCATACAAAACATATTGTTACAGTTTTTTTCTTTTAATACAATATAGCACGAAAAAGTACCTATCTAGGTTCAAGTTAATCTAAATACGGATTTAAGTAACTACACAGAATTTACGAAATCAAAACGAAAAATACCTACTGTGAAAGGAAATGTGTGATCTAAATTGTGATAATCGACATCGAAAGGGACCTTATGGCGGCAGGCGCTTACGTTACACCTATTCACTATTGTATTGGAACAGCGGTAATAAAGGCGTAAGTGCCGCCCGCCATAAGGTCCCTTTCGATGTGGATTATCACATTTAAACAATACTGAAGTATGTAGTGTTTTGTTCCTGGACGTGAGCAAGGTTGCCAGAGCTCCCAAGGATGCACTGTGTTGAGAGTGAAGGACCTAAATGTGTTCCTTCTGCTGTCAACACAGTGCATCCTCAAATCTTATAAAGGGTCGGCAACGCGCACGTGACTCCTGCGGAGTTGCGGGCGTCTATAGGCTGCGGTGGCCGCTTACCATCAGGCAGGCCGTACGCTTGTTTGCCACCGGCGTTGTATAAAAAAAATGTACAAGCGTGACACATATTAATAAATTTTTAACATTGACAAATCGCCCTAACATTTTACTCATTCCAAGTTTATCGAAAGATGGAACGTTGCGCTTACGGCGTCCAACTCTGACACGACGCGTACACTTAGGCATTCCCGCCGGCGGGGACGTCCACCGCGCGATCGCGACAACAGTGACACATATAGTCCCTCTTCGTCCCGGTACCGCCGCACACCGGGTAGAGTCAGTCCGACCCAGGTCGGGCCTAGCTGAGTTTCTTGCTGGACTCTTCTCAGCTAGGCTAGGTTTAGTGATCCAGCGACAAAACTTCCAGTAGCTCGATTCCACTCACACTTCAGATTCGGTTGAAACCGCTCAACCGATCTCACTGGAGCGCAAACTCTTAGAGTATTCCAGTGTTCCAAACCACACGCGTGGTCGTGCCGGAGGTTTTCCCCTGGATTTTCCCCAGGCTACTCTCCAACCGCGCACTCCTATCGCTTTGTTGGGCCCGGCCTATAAAGCCACAGTCAGGTTCAAAAAAAAAAGGTACCAGTGTGTCTACACAGGTAGCATCCCACACCAATATCCGTCCCAAACTCCAAGGAACTAAAGACACCCCATCCGATCTCTTACCATCATCCCTGACCATGCCAGTAATATGTAATTAAATATGTTTATTTCAATATCACTTAAGTAAACTCCCAAATCACTTAGTGCCATCTATTGCGACCTCCAAAACTAAAAAAAGTCTTTACCACTTGTTGTATTTATATTAAGTTGAGTCGAACAACTCGGACGACCCAAATCGACAAACTAGCCGAGTTTCTTCCTTGTTGTTTCCAACAGCTGCCGCGTTTGTGCCTGAACTATTGTTTTGGATATTTGCCTGTTTATTGCGATGTTTTCATGTAGGGTGATCTGCCGAGAGATGCGTTCGTTTATTGAAGTAAATAATCTTTTTCACCTCACTAGCTCGGAAAGCTCTTTTTTATTCTTTAAAAACAGATAGCAAAACTGCGTTTTATCCACAAGAGTGCAAAGAATATTTGAAATCCGAACGCGCTATTTGTAATTTTCTTAAACATAATAACATCTAAAGGCCAGTGCAGACAGTCCAGCAACAATAATTTTATATTGTGCTGTTGTGTTAAAAAACTAGTACCTACGCCAAACCTCGGGATTAGGTAGTGGACAACTATATTTAGGACGCAACTGTCAACGATAGGACGAGGAGGAGGAAAAAAAATTCCTCGCTCTAGTGAGGTGAAAAGATTGGTGTTATACACGGCTGCAAAGTTATTTTACGTCTCGTGTGTTGCAACACTCGCTACGCTCAGGATTCTATTTATGAACCACTCGCTTCGCTCAGGATTCTATTTTCGAACCATAGAATCCTTTCGCTAGCTCGTGGTTCAATCCTAGAATACATTCGCTAACTCGTGTTTCAATCCACACTCGCGGTTTAAATTCAACTTTGCACCCTTGTATAACAAATAACTATTTTCCAGTGCTTTGGATGGCACGTTAAGCTGTTGATCACGGCTGCTATCTACGATACACACTAGTAGCACTTAAATTATTGGAATAAACCGCAACTGTGACACTGACAAGTGACAACCTATCATTATAACTATTGCCAGTGTAAGAAATTAGTTCCAGTGAAATTCCGCAAGATGGCGCTGCTCATATATTTCTGGTCGGGCTTTAAATGACACAAGTGTATCATTTTTAGAGTTTATACCCGAGGTTAACATTTTTAGAATAAAGGAAAAATTGAAAAATGTAGGCACCGAGCAGGATTCGAACCTGCGACCTCCCGGCACTCGCGGCCAGTCGCTCTAGCCAACTGAGCTATGGGGGCAATCGCCACAGTCCCAAATTCATCAATCGTTCCTACGTATTAAGCAGTACCGCTACTAACGTAAACTATCTAAATATATAAAAGAAGAAACTAACTGACTGACTGACTGACTGATTGACTGACTGACTGACATATCAACGCACAGCCCAAAACGCTGGTTGTAGAGACTCCAAGTTTGGCACGTAGGTTCTTTATAAGGTCTAAGGGTGCACTAAGAAATAATTTTTCAAAATTCATCCCCTGAGGGGGTGAAACGGGGGTCCAAAGTTTGTATGAAAACAATTATTTATTGAAGTGAGAGATTTCTCTGTTTAAATATATTAATGGCGTATTTCAGCTCTTTTCTAAATTGCTGCCCTAAAGGGGTTAAAAGGGGGTTCAAGGTTTTATCCATACATATCTATATACGTACATACAAATATACGGGTCAAACTGAGAACCTCTTTTTTTGTAAACGGTTAAAAATTACTCTTAGAACGCGGACGAAGCCGCGGGAAAAAGCTAGTATTTTATACAAACGCCTTAAGGGAGGCGTACAGCGACATCTACCAGAAGACTCATGCTTCATTAACGGCACTAACGTCTCACATCACCCTCCCATCCCCCCTGTACGCCTCCCTTAAGGCGTTTATATAAAATATAGTTTACGAGGTTAACATGTTCTAAAAATTAAAAAAAATGTATATGGAAACAAACATGAAACAACAAGACATGGTTGCTTTGCAATATTCACTAGCATAATGAAAATGGTTTAATTGAAGCACAACTTTAAGATAAGAACCAGGAAAAAGCAGGTATCGAAACCCCTTCGGCCGCCTACGAAACCAGGGCTATGTAACCAGTTTCGTACAAGGAATAAATATTCTTACTATAGTTACGTACAAAGAATACTTTTTCTTCTTACGAAACTAGCATAAATGCTACGTAACCAGTTTCATACAAGGAATAATTCTTCTTACTACGAAACCAGTTGCGTACAAAGAATACTTTTTCTTCTTACGAAACTAGCATAAATGCTACGCAACCAGTTTCATACAAGGAATAATTCTTCTTACTACGAAACCAGTTGCGTACAAAGAATACTTTTTCTTCTTACGAAACTAGCATAAAAAATAACTTTCAAAATATTAACCTCTGTTAGGACATTTCATCAATTTCAATCATGACTGCCTTCTTTCATTTTGAAATATAATGTATCTTTTCACGAATTGTTAAGTTTTTAAATAGAAATTGTAATACCTATATTCTTTGATGGTGTACGCCTATAGGCACTATATTTTTGTATTAAAAATATTTAAATACGTTCATGTTTAATTTGGTCTTTCATGACATTTTGACGACCGCTTTAGCCTAGTTGGTAGTGACCCTGCCTTCGAAGCTGGAGGTCCTGGGTTCGAATCCCGGTCAGGGCATTTATTTGTGTGATGAACACGAATATTTGTTCCTGAGTCTTGGATGTTTTCTACGTATTTAAGTATATATTTATCTATATAAGTATGTATATCGTCACTTGGTGCCCATAGTTCAAGCTTTGCTTAGTTTGGGACTAGGTTGATTTGTCTAAGATTGTCTAAAAAAAAATATTTATTTTATTATTACATAATTGAAAAAAGAGACTAACTGGATGTTATTATGCAATAATGTGTCAAACTAATAGGAAAACCTATAGTAGGTTGACTGGTTGACACATTAAATTTACACTAACGTGAGACATATTTACACTTAATAATAGAACAACGGTTGGAACTCACTTGGAAAGTATATGTATGTATGTATGTATGTAAATACTTTATTGTACACAAGACAAGTAAAATAAATTATACGAAAAAAAAAACAGATCAATCATGTACAAAGGCGAACTTATCCCTGTAAGGGATCTCTTCCAGTTAACCTTTGAGCAATTGAGTGAAGAATAGGAACTAAACTGTAGACAAACCAACACGTGTACAAAGATGTATTTATATAAATATTCTAGGTATACAACTACACATTAATAAACATATATAACTACTAATATATAAATATATATATATACATATATGTACATATATCTAAATAAAATATAAAATAATACATATAAATATAGTATTCAAGCAATTCACAAGTCATTGGATAGCCATAATTCCTTCAACTTGTTCCTGAATGATGCTACAGACTGGGACTGTCTTAAGGACAACGGTAACTTGTTCCACAATTTTACAGCGCGCACTGAAAGTCACTATTTGCGACATGTTTCGGACTACAATTGGAGTCCTTCATCAGGTTGAGTGTTATCAAGGCAACCGACCGCGCAACACTGCCCTCCGACGCGCACACATACACACACACACACACACACACACACACACACACACACACACACACACACACACACACACACACACACATTATTGTATAATACCGTCCACTAATGTTTGTTCCTAACTACCAGGATGCGATCCTGAGATGGCAAGATTATGCGCAGCATCCGAGAACTGTCATGAATATAAGTATATAGTTTTCCGTAACCATAATGACGAAAACGAAACCCTTATAATTTCATCATGTCTGTCCGTCCGCCCGTATGTCACAGCTGGTTTACTCGGAGACTGTAAGCACTACAATTACGAAATATGGTAGAAATTTGGTGGGAAGGCGTATTCTATGAACGACTACATAAAAATGATGCAACATAACGAAAAAGTATTAAATTAGGGGTAGGGGGGCACTCAATATATGTAACCGAGGGTTAAAAAAATCAGCTCACATAGGCGTGTGGGATATCTCAAGACAGGCCGTGAAAAATGATAGAAAGGTTTGTAAAATACTTTTCCATTTAAGTTTAACCGTTGGTCAGATATTAGCTACCTAATTCGCAAAAAGTGGTCCCCGCGCCCTCTAATTTTCTGGTATGAAGTTTTAAACCTGAAAAAATTGAAGCGATGTACATTAATAAATACTTTCAACGATTTTTGGTTTGAGCACGATATATCTACCGGTTTTTGAGTAATCTCTGGTAAACTGTCATGCACTTGGCAGGTTTCTTTTTGTCAAAAGTACGATATAAGGTCTTTGAGTTTCAACTAATAGGCAACTGTAGCTTTTATTTCATCGTCATCATCATAAGCATTAGCGAATTTTGAGTAGAAGCCACCTTACAAGATAAATTGGCAATGAAACTTTAATCTACTGTAACAGGAAGTAGAGTAGAGTTTGTTTTGTTTTGAATTCGAACGAAACAAAACAAAAGCGAATCTGTTTCAGTTTTGAAAGATATAAATTTCATTGAAGAGGATACCTTTTAATAGGCTTTATTTAATAGTTTTTACATTTTTTTTCTGAAATATCTCCTAAAGTACTTCTTACATCTCCATTTTATAGGATTTGGTTTTGTTAGCCTTTATCTATGAAATAAATTTAAAGTACGAAAATTATTGAAATCAGAAATCAGAAATATTTATTCGTGCAAAACACAAAAAGAACAAGAAAATTAATAAAAACAGAAGAACGGTATTGCACGAAATGGTTCTGTATCAGCGTAGTGCTGGCGCGATTGCCAGCGCTGATCTTCGGACAGAACCATTAAGTGATTTCCCAGAAGGTAACACATTTAAATAAAAATAAACTAAAAATGAAATAATGAATGACATAATTAAACAAAGATAAAGTATACACAAGAAGCTATAACTACAATTAAAAGAACAGAGAAAAACAAGCGTAAAAAATATCAGAAAACAAGAACATAATTAAATTAAAACTAATTCCACAGACATAAATTTACACTAACGTGAGACATATTTACACTTAATATGAGAACAACGGTTGGAACTCACTTGGAAAGTCACTATTTGCGACATGTTTCGGACTACAATTGGAGTCCTTCATCAGGTTGAGTGTTATCAAGGCAACCGACCGCGCAACACTGCCCTCCGACGCGCGCGAAGCTCGCGGGCGGGGGCGGGCGCGGATTGTAGTCCGAAACATGCCGCAAATAGTGACTTTCCAAGTGAGTTCCAACCGTTGTTCTCATATTAAGTGTAATTCCACAGACTCGATAATTTTTTTAAAATTGTGAAACGCAATTAACTGAAAATTTTACCGGTTAATTGTATGAAGACGAAACCAGTTTCCGAGCTCTAGATGTTAACACACTTTCAGATACTTATGCAAGAAATCATTAGATAGGTAAACTACGTAAATACTGAAAGCGCAAGTCTTGGCATACGCGCCATACCCGGCGCATCTAGCCGCTACATTATTCACCTGCAGATGTTTGCGGAGAGGGGCCTTGACTGAAATAGAATCGAACCGGCTACCTTGCCATCGGATCGATCGTAAAGCTTTCATGGAATTCGTAACTAGTTTGGATCTGCGCCTTACAAATGGCAGCTGTATGGAGTAAGTAACTGACTGGAACATACAGAAGACTTCATAAATGTGTACGTTCTCAAGAATGAAAATTTCTGAGCAACCCAGTGTTGCCAGGGTCTTTGGGAGGTAAAGTACGTTTCGTTTCTTGAAAAGTTACATTTTTGATGCAAAAGTTACATTTTTATATTTTTCATAAATGCTTATCAAAACGTTCGCATTTAACAAATGTGTAGTCACCAGGGACCGATACCGGTATTTTTTAAAAACCCTGAATTAGCCCAATATTTTGGATTATTTTTTGCTCTTTACGTAGGGCTGAATCATGTATTTATGTAACAATGTCGTATTATTAGATTGTCCCATTAATAACGAAATAATGAACCGGTGACCGTAATAATACCGGTATTTTTCTATGGAGAAAATACCGGTATCCGATCCCCGGTAGTCATATACAGTTAGAATTCAGCGACAGAATTACGCCGGAATTCTGTATCTCATATGTCATACACAGTTGCAACCAACAGTCTTGCCATGTGGGTAATGTGGCTTATAAATTGTCTCGCTTGGTCCCCGTTAGATATAATCGACCTTTCTTTTTTAAATAGTTTCGTTACGAAAATTTTACAAGTGACAGCAGTTAAAGCCCGTCCAGAAATATGCTTCGCCATGTTATTTCAGTCGAACTTACACTGGAAATCATTTTAGTCGTAGGTTGTCACTGACCTCAGTGGTCGGACTTTACCTACATGTTACGCGAGCCGGTCGAAAGTAAGAAATGTAACCATCTGGCAACATTAGAGCAACAATGTAACCACCTGGAAACATTAGAACAACAATGTTGCCATATGGTTAAGTTATGACACTAACAATACAGTTCATTTGACGAAGCCTATTGCGGGTTTTCATCTCTTCTCTTTGATTTGTTTCTGATTGAAATGAAATGAAATGAAATCATTTATTCTTCAATTTATGCATGTTACATGCACTTATGAATGTCAAAAAACTACCACCGGTTCATAAAATAAACCTCTGCCTCGAGAAGAACCGGCGTAAGAAACTCGGCGAGGATTTGTTCCTGTACGCACCTGACGAAGCTTATATCGCTGATTAGAATCTGTGGACCATGTATATACTTAGTTTGTTTTGTTGCAATAAATACTATATTATGTTCTAAAGCCTTGCCAATAAAGTCGTGTTTACAATATGTAATATGTGTGTGTATGTGTGTGTGTGTGTGTGGAATATGATGTAATGGAATGGAACAGCAAAACGTCAAATTCCGTCTCATCGTGCCGTCCGGATGTTCCTCTGAACCTCCGGATGTTCCGATGAATTAACTACTCTAGTTCATGCGCTATTTCAGCCACCCTAATTCGTGTATGAAATTTATTAGTGATATTGTTTACTGCTTCCTGCAGTGTTCGGACTTTCGTAAGGCAGTCGGCGGGGATTGGAGAAGAGCCGAAGACTGTGGGGCTAGCACAACTTGCTGACAAACCGTATCTCGCGCGGCTCAGCGATTCCTGTCTCGCTCGAACTTTGCGGGTTAGAAAGAGGAGGCTACATTTTTCTCTACTCACGTCGCGTCGCAGCGGTAATTGTGCTAGCCCCCTTGAGCTAAGTGGCGTGCCATGGGAGAGGCCTGGGTCATACGCGGTTTTAGGTTCGCGTCTTTCCTGTGGACATACCAAAAGTTAAGGGCTACAAAGCTTAATTTTGGATTGGACCAGTAACCCGCATAAACAGTGTCTCCGTTTCTACAAATCCCTGTAATAAAAACATAGCTAACATGCACGTAAGCCGTTAACTATTGACCACAGGAGGGACGACTTTTGTTTTTTCAACTAAGTATGACCCGCCTATGTCCAGCAATGGACTGACACAGGCTGATGATGATGATGAATACCTAATGGGTAATCCGCAATGTAATAAAATTCACATGCGAGTCCCGTACTTGATTTTCATTATATTGTCGTGTGTAAATAAGGCTTAAATCTCGTCTAGAAAACACTGCTCCGTACTAAATATCGTATCTCATCTTAGCAGTTGGGCATAAATATGTTTTATTATATCGTAAAAATGCTTGCAAACTACTAAATGTAAACACTGTTTCGGACTATTTGGACTATTTCTGTATTTGATACCTACGGACGTGGAGATTGGCGAATAGTTTAAGGCAAGGCTAATTGAAAATACTTAAGTTTGAGCTTCCAGTGTGAAGAAATAATGTAGAATTACACTACACAAAAAATACTGTACACTAAAAAAGAAACAAAGAAACATAATAAACCGAACAAAATATAGAAAAAATGTCTCGGTAACTGTCAAAAAATCGTAAATATCATCGTAAATATTTATTTTAGATTAGTTTCTCTGTCTGTTGCTTTGACATGTATTTATGGGTCATTGTCAGATTTAGGTTCGCGTCTTTTCGGTGGACATATCAAAAGTTAATGGCCAAGAAGCTTAATTTTGGATTGGTCTAGTAACCCGCATAAACGGTGTTTCCATAACTATAAATCCATGTAATAAAAATATTACTTACATGTACATAAGCCGTTAACTATTGGCCACCGGGTGGACAACTTTAGTCTTTACAACTGACAATGACCCTTATACAAGACAATACAAAAACACTTTTTATTGCACACCTCACGCAAATTAATCAGTTACACACAAAAACAGCAACATATATGTAGATGTAGACAACAGGCGGTCTTATCGCTAAACAACGATCTCTTCCAGACAACCTTCCATTCCATGTATGTTTTAGAGAATGGAACAAGGGGGTTAGTACTTATAGGTATTAGGTACACACGAGTATAAAATAGTACTTACTAGTGTTTCCCTAAGGGTACCTACATAAAAGTTAAAACTTAATTAATTAGGTATTTCTATAGGAGAGATCGTAATCACTTAATTAATAGTAACGATTAATTAATTAATCTAATAATCAATACCACGAACATGGAAAGTACGTAGAATCGATATAGAGACGTACAAATGCAACAATTTTATACAAATCAATCTAGTAGAGAAGAAGAGACATCACTACAACATAGTATAAAACAAAGTCGCTTTCTCTGTCCCTATATCCCTATGTATGCTTAAATCTTTAAAACTACGCAACGGATTTTGATGCGGTTTTTTTAATAGATAGAGTGATTGAAGAGGAAGGTTTATATGTATAATAACATCCATTAAATAGTGCACCCGTGCGAAGCCGGGGCGGGTCGCTAGTATGATACATACAACAGAAACTCGAAGAGAAAAAATGATGGGTAATTTGATACGACACGACGATCTAATTCAAATGATAATGGAGGGGAAAATTGAGGGAAGGAGAGGAAGAGAGAGGCCGAGGATTAGTTATTTGGACCAGATAAAGAGAAAGATAGACGTCCAGTCGTATCGAGGAGTCAGAGAACTGGCGTTCAGTAGAACGGACTGGAGGGAACTGCACCAACGAGAGTGAAACTCTTAAATAATAATATATATATAATCTAGTTCCAATAAGAAAAGCTCCAACAAGTAAACAACCAAGACAAAGGATCCGTGTGGTGTAGACACAGTCCGTTTTGTAAAGTCAATTATGGGAATAGTTTAAGTGTGTTATAGGCACCGTATATATTCAGTCTTTTGGTGGCTGATCTTTAATCCCACTGGCTCGGTTGCGGCTCTCCAAGCTTCGAGGGGTTCTTCTAGATCACCGGGGTTGTCTCTGATAAGGACGACGTAATTTTCTGTGGTGAACTATGCTCCATCACTAGATTAAACAGCAATGGTCTCAAAGCCGATCCTAGGTGTATACCTATTCTCATGTGAAAGTGCTCACTTATTCCCGCTTGGCTCCTCACCTGTGTACTGACGCCCTGGTACATATCAGTAATGGCTCTAATGTTTTTTTTTTTGAACCTGACTGTGGCTTTATAGGCCGGGCCCAATAAAGCGATATGAGTGCGCGGTTGGAGAGTAGCCTGGGGAAAATTCAGGGGAAAACCTCCGGCACGACCACGCGTGTGGTTTGGAACACTGGAATACTCTAAGAGTTTGCGCTCCAGTGAGATTGGTTGAGCGGTTTCAACCGAATCTGAGGTGTGACACAGGATTCGTGTTCATCACACACATAAATGTCCTGACCGGGATGCGAACTCCCGACCTCCAGCTTCGTAGGCGAGGTCACTACTAACTACCCATACAAGCGACGATATACATATTTATATAGATAAATTGATACTTAAATACGAAGCAAACGTCCAAGACTCAGGAACAAATTCGTGTTCAGCACACAGATAAATGCCCTGACCGGGATTCGAACCCGGGACCAGGGACTGCATAACCGGAAAACAAAGGTAGCGTTTTAAAACGGTATGACGTCATACCGTTTCGTTTCGGTTACGTTTCGATACCGCATAAAAATAATTCGGTAGCGGAATATAACGGTACCGCTATTTTTTTCGATACCTGAACCGTTTTAATTAAGGTATCGTTTGGGCTTTACGAGGGTGCAGTCAACGGCGCCAACCAATCGGCGCTAGTTATTGGGTCTAAAATACCCATTTTTGTTCAATTTCGTTCAGCGCGATAGATTACTGACGCAGTCGCTGTTCGCTGTTAGTACGTGCTTATACGTACCCATCGTAAAAGATACGTTCAAATGTTTTTGGTACCGAAATAATTCCGGTTGGCTACCGTTATAATAAAGGTTTTTGAGTACACGTATTAAAAATAACGTTATCGTTATTTTATACCAATAACGTACCTTTATATTTCTCTTTCTGCTTTGTGCTTGTGCTAGTTATAAGTGCTTGTAATAAACATTTAGTGCACAAAGGACTGGGTTGTTTGTATTCTGCATTCGCCGTGTATTCCCACAAGTAAGTGCCCGGATACCAACCTATACAACCTAGCCACACGGGCGACCTGGCTACAGTTCTACCTTTATAACGAAGCAGTATTGATATCCAATACCGTTTACATACCGCGTATACCGTACCGAAAACGGTCCCTGCCCGGGACATCCAGCTTCGTAGGTAGGGTCACTACTAACTAGGCTAAAGTGGTGTTCAAATCGTAGTGTAAAAAAAAACAAAAATATTTTATTTCCTTCGCAAACTGTTTGAACTGTGTGTCATTCCATCAGGAATGTGAGAATAAAATGCAGCTGAATACATGTTTAACAGTTGCCAGTATTTCTATGTTGACGCAAAAACGTTATTATTTTGATACAATAAAATAAATAAATATTTGTGGACAATCTACACAAATCAACCTAGTCCCAAACTAAGCAAAGCTTGTACTATGGGTACCAAGTGACGATATAAATACTTATATAGATAAATAGATAATTAAATACATAGAAAACATCTAAGACTCAGGAACAAATTTCATGTTCATCACACAAATAAATGCCCTGACCGGGATTCGAACCCGGGACCTCCAGCTTCGAAGGCAGAGTCACTACCAACTAGGCTAAAGCGGTCATCAAATAGTTTTGAAAGTAATGGTTCGTTGGCACTGGTTTTCAAGCAGGTTTCTATCTGGAGGTGGTAGATTCAAACCTTGGCTCGGACCACTAGGTTTATCCAAAAAAATACAAAATGTTGTCTTATATAAGAGTAGCTTTTCGGTGAAGGAAAATATCGCTAGGAAACCGATCTATCTTCCCTAGTCTACTTTCCCTGTGAGTTGGAAAATCTTAGTATTAGGTACAGTCAACATCAAACAAATTTTTCAAAAATGTTTAACTGATCTCACTGGAGCGCAAATTCTTAGAGTATTTCAGTGTTTAAATGGTCGTGTCGGAGGTTTTCCCAGGATTTTCCCCAGGCCACTCTCCAACCGCGCACTCCTGTCGCTTTATTGGGCCCGGCCTATAAAGCCACAGTCGGGTTCAAAAAACACATAGCTATTCCATTACCAAAGTAATCGTCGGCTTATAATAATTTTGCTCAGACAACACCTTTAAATAATCATCATCATAATTTAAATTTTATCCAGTTCAACTACATTAAATAAATATTTTTTTTACAATTTATTGTATACATCTAGCTAAATTTACATGATAACTCAAGCAGTAGCAATCAGGACGGTGGATTCCAAAGTTAAAAACAACACGAATAAATTTGGTGTTACACCAATTCCGCTCGAACACACAAGAAGCAGTACGAAAAACGTAACAAACTTTCCAGTTTTCGGCAACTCAATTCCACTCGTTATTCTGTAATGAATGTTTGGAGACGTCCAAAACTCTCTATCACGCTTACAAACAACGCGACACACCTTTAACATGCATGAATTTCTCACATCATTACACGAATAATCTGTCTCCCGTTACAAGAAAACAAATGCAAATCGGTGCCAAGCGGCGGAAAATAACCGTTTTCCTCAATCGAAAGAGCACCCTATTTACAAACGCTCAAGGATCTATTCGCAATGTTGGTAAATGATTGCCCGTAAGAAAATGTCATGTTTGCGCCATTAAAATCTATGTAGTGTGAATGCTCGCGACGTCTGTTTGCAGTCAAAGCTTGTGTCATTCGCAATACATTTTTCTTCACTGTGATATGCTATCGCTAGAATAATCTGACCTCTAAGGTCCTAACAACTATGTGCTAATGGAGGCCCAACATAGACTGGTCCGCGTTGGTCGGTGAGCGTTGCTGTTATTCAACGACCCTTGGCCAGTAACGAACGCGAAATCGTCCGAGCGCGGGCGGATTTTCACGAACCGACGAGTTTTCCATATTTGAAAACAGTTCGGCACTTCTATCAATAGAAACATCAGCTTACTTCCTGGGCAATAAGGTTGTATTTTCCTTTTTCATCGACTGCCGGTTGTGATGCCATTTTGTTTGGAATATTTCATGTGCTTGTTATGTGCTGCGGTTCTATTTACGACCGTATGTTATAGTTATAAAGTGCTATTTGGCGGGTCGCGAACGCCCAATTAAGTCGTTTTATTGACGACGTGCAGTGTATTTTGTACCACGTGTTTGCTTTTTCAGTGCCGCGCCAATAATGCTCGTGGATGGTCGTTGAAATGTTTTTCGCGCGCTTTCCCACGATTCGATCGCGAAGAAAAAATTTGGGATTTTTTTGAACGCATTTTAATGTGTAAAAAGTTGAACATATTTATAATCTCTATTTGGAATGTGTTTTTATAAATTGTAAAACTAGTGTAGGTAAATACACTTATATAGGGTTACTTTTACAAAAGTTTTTTTAAGTGGCTGTACATACACTTTTTCCTCTGAAGTTTCAAATACCGAGGGACTACAGTATGGGGTTCTTCAAGAAAGGAGTGTAGAAATTTTTAAAGAGTCGGCGACGCGCATGTGGCACCCCAGGAGGTGCAAGCGTCCATAGGCTACGGTAACCGCTTACCATCAGGCGGGCCGTACGCTTGTTTGCCACCGACGTGGTATAAAAAAATGTAGATCTGTGGTCTAAATAGGATAGATGAATGTCAAATATTCTTGACTCTAACCTTCACCTCGAAATAGCGGACTAATTTTTGAATATCAAAGCTATTTCTATGTCAACACTAATTTGGCAGTTAATTATAAATTGCTCCGGATACATTGCGTCTTGTGGAATTCTTTTGATATATGTTTTAATGGGATCGGTTCAATGAAGATATAGAATAGAAATAGTTCGACTTGTTGACATCAGCTGGGTCATTCTACTTTTTCATGTACATAATTTTCAGTCACTTTTTTTTTAAATGCAGATTTTGCAATACTTGGCCCTAACTTCATATTTTTGTATTGTTATTTAGAAAGAGGTTTAATTGCAGTATCACTTCGGACAGTTTTGGCAATTAACGAACCACAGCTAATATCCATAAATCGAGTAACTCAGTGGTCCTAGGATGTCTCACCATTTGTATGAAAAAATGGTTTTTACCACTGTGTTACCCACCTTTTACAGCAATATGTTAAATATTTAAGTATTTTTACCTATAAATTCCTTTTATTAGATTCAGGTACTATTTCGAAGTCCTATTTTTGTATACTAATTTAATACATATTATAGATTTTTTTTGTAATAGAAAACTGGTCATGAAAAAGTACAATGACCCAGCTGCATTATTTTAGATATGATTGGGATGTCGGCTAATAGTTAAATCACTACATAGTATAAAACAAAGTCGCTTTCTCTCTCCCTATATCCCTATGTATGCTTAAATCTTTGATTTTGATGCGGTTTATTTTAATAGAGTGTTTGAGGAGGAAGGTTTATGTGTATAATAACATCCATTAAATAGTGCACCCGTGCGAAGCCGGGGCGGGTCGCTAGTTAAACTTTATATGAAACTTTAAAAACTCTCTGTTTGTATGAATTATTTGGGGAAATATAACTAAAGTCGTTACAATTTTCTATAATCCTTTTTTCATCTTTATCTATTTAAAAAAACGGCCAAGTGCGAGTCGGACTCGCGCACGAAGGGTTCCGTACCAATCTATGAACACAGCAAAAAATTACGTTTGTTGTATGGAAGCCCCCTTAAATATTTATTTTATTCTGTTTTTTTTAGTATTTGTTGTTATAGCAGCATAAGTCATCATCTGTGAAAAATTCAACTATCACGGTTGATGAGATACAGCCTGGTGACAGGCGGACAGATAGACGGACGGAAGAATTTGACCCTTTGGGTACGCCTAAAAATCTTTAGAATAGTCTAATAGAACAACAAACAAACAAAAAAACAAATCTTTCTGCTTCGCCTTAAGGTTGACTGGTAGAGAATGCCATACGGCATGAAGTCCGCCTTTTGTACGATAAGGTTTCTTTTGTGCAATAAAGATTAACAGAACTTGACATTGCGATTAGAATTTAAATATTTTTCGTATGCATTGTTCTCTTAACACTAGTAAACATTATGTGCCCTATCTGGGTGTCATGTACCTACCAACTACCTGTAATGCACTTGACATAAATGTTGAAGAAATGAATAAATAAATAGATAATAGAATATCATACATCAAATTGGCTACGAATCGTCTTCAATTCAGCTTGGACTAAAATGGCCAGATGTCAAACCGGCACCTATGCCACAAAACTTTACAAGCGTACAATTTAACTTTGTCAATTTTTTCTATGGAAAATTGTACATTTTGTCGATTTGTAGACTTGTAAAGCCTGGTTCACATATGCATGTCGAATTTCTCAACATTTCTTCTGAAATTTTGTTCAGCAGCCGCTGGGTTCGGTAATCGGATTTTTGTCGATACAAATCGGTATTTTTTCAAAATTGTAAAGTCATGGAGGTTGTCATGGAGGTGTTTGACGACCGCTTTAGCCTAGTTGGTAGTGACCCTGCCTTCGAAGCTGGAGGTCCCTGGTTCGAATCCCGGTCAGGGCATTTATTTGTGTGATGAACACAAATATTTATTCCTGAGTCATGAATGTTTTCTATGTATTTAAGTATATATCGTCATTTAATACCCATAGTACAAGCTTTGCTTAGTTTGGGACTAGGTTGATTTGTGTAAGATTGTCCATAAATATTTATTTATTTATTATTCGTAAACGTAAAGAAATATCACTTGCGAGAATTAAAGCTGGCACAGCCGCCAGTTATTAATGACCGAGTGAAACGAAGGTCTCCGCGTCAGCTTTGATAATAATAAAAATGCTTGTCCAGATGTCCAGATTTCCGGTTGTTCTCCTCTACATGCCGCATAATTCTCAACCGATTCTAGTGAAATTTTGTGAGCAGGTTCGATAATATAGAATACTGGCTTTTCCCCGCGACTTCGTCCCCGTAGAATTCTTTCATCGCAGTAGAATTTTATTGCTATTCTTTTATATCAGGCGCTTACTTAGTTATCGCTATTCCATACAAACTTTAATCCCCTGAGGGATGATTTCTTGGATAAAAAGTATCCTATGTCCTTCTTCAGGACTCGAACTATCATCAAACTAAATTTCATGTTAATCGGTCCAGGGGTTTAAGCGTGAAGAGGTAACAAACAGAAAGACAGACAGATACATTTTCATATTTATAATACAGTGAAACTTGGCTACGGGGGACCAGGATAAGTGAGAAACCTCCATAACTGGAACTCATGCTGAGGGCCCAATACTTTGGCACTGAATTACCTCTGTTAGTGGGACGAAGCAAACCTCTATATCTGGGATTCGTTCTATCGATTTTATCGTCATAGTTGCCTCTATAACTGAGACAACGAGTGAATTTTATATACATTAACCTCTGTAACTGAGATAACATTGTTTTATTTTTGTTTACTTACTTATTCTTATTCTACCCGCCAATTCCGCATTTAACTAATTTTAAGCCTCAATGACATTCAGTTTTAGTTTTGCTTTATTATCATAAGGACGTTTATTTGACAAATGCCGAAAAGAAGGCTCAAACCGTTATCAGTACGTGAAAAACTGAAGTTAATATCCGTTTATGAAAGTGGGAAGGCGCGCGATGAAGTCAGTGTCGAATTTAATAATCTTTCTTTGATTCACAATAAAGATTAACACTCACGTACTATGTATAACGTTTACATAATACATATGTTATTTTATTTAAAAAGCGCACCTCTATAACTGAAATTATCTGTATTCTAACCTCTATTAATGGAACCCTCTGTAAATGAGACAGATATTTATTTATACCTGGATATCTGAGACACTAGGTAAGTGGAATACCTCTGTAAGTGAGACAAATTTACAGGTTCCTTGATGTCCCACTTAACCAGGTTATATATAACCACTGTATTATGGATTGTAAAACTGGTAAGGTCTGCAGCTCACAGAGCCACTATTATTTATTATACGTAAATGTATTATTGTGCCGATGCAAGTGAACCAACTTTGCTTTGAAGTTCCATCTTTATTTACTCGTCAATATTTTATAGTTATTCGCTCATAAATTATAACAGCTTTATGACAACACCTGTCTGTTTATTCATGAGTTAATTTTGGATATCGTTCCAGTTATGTGCGGCACATGGACAGCCAAAATTCTTAGGGGTGGTTGTGCCTTTCCACTCTTGGACCCAGGGTCCTAAAAGTCATGGCTATGTAGGTACGATTTTGTGTGTTCCAGATAGAAGTTCAAGAGCACCTTCGACAAATCCTTAGATAAGTGCGATTTTCTGACTAAAACCTAATTTTGAGTGTGATTTTTTTAACTTATTGAAGTGTGTAGTATATACCGTTAGAAACTTAATGAACCGAAGAAACTCTATCGTAACTCGGCGATCACTGATTAGGGACCGCACAGCCCGGCGTCCTAGGCACACACTTACGGACCCGGACGACGTAATTACAGCGTCCACCGAAAGATGGAACGCTGCGCTTACGGCATCCAATTCAGACACGATGCGTACACTTGGGCATTCCCAATGGCGGGGACGTCCACCGCGCGATCGCGACAACACTGACACATATAGTCCCTATTCGTCCCGGTACCGCCGCATACCGGGTAGAGTCAGTCCGACCCAGTTCGGGCCTAGCTGAGTTTCTTGCTGTACTTATCTCAGCTAGGCTAGGTTTAGTGAACCAGCGACAAAACTCCCAGTAGCTCGATTCCACTCACACCTCAGACTTGGTTGAAATCGTTCAACCAATCTTACTGGAGCACGAACTCTTAGAGTATTCCAGTGTTCCAATCCACACGCGTGGTCGTGTCGGAGGTTTTCCCCTGGATTTTCCCCAGGCTACTCTCTAACCACGCACTCCTATCGCTTTATTGGGCCCGGCCTATAAAACCACACTGTTCAAAAAAAATACCGAAGAAGTTTTTAAAATGAAATTAGACGAGATGTTTTTGTGAATTTATTTTGTTTGCTAATAAAAAGGTCCATGTGTTCATTTTGTGGTTTTATTTGTATAACTATAAAGAAATAGTATTTTTAAGCACACATGCGTACACGAAGCAATTAAATACAATATGCATTTAAAAGCATACACAAAAAAAGTTATAGCGCTTCGAATGTTAGATTCTGGGTAATTTAGATAAAAAAAACCGATAATAAAACCGTACCTCCGTGACCGTGACTCGTAGGATCCAGCGTTCAAGGGTGGAAAGGAAGCAAATTACCCTATTTATTATTTATATTCTCTTTATTTATTTTTCGCCTTAGGTTAGGTTTTTACAATATCTTTATAAAAAGTAAAATATAAAAAATACACTAACAAAACATAAAATCATTATAAAAACCTAACCTAGTGTGCCGCCGGCAGCGAGGCGGGGCCTAAGCTACCGGTGGTGTCGGGCGACAGAGAGAGGAACCTCCTATCCGCGCCGTGTCCAGGAGTACCGCCGCGCTGTATCTGACCCGCCACCCAGCCATCTAGCGAGAGTCTCTCGAGGTGTTGGTCGAGACTCTTCGCTATTAGACCGTTCGCAGAGACGACTATCGGGTCAATGATCGTTGAATCAACATCCCACATGGCACATTATTATTATTATTATTAAGAGTCCCACTGCTGTGCAAAGGCCTCCCTCTTTTTTTCCACGCATCCCTGTCTTGTGCATTCTCCCACCACTTCTGATCCGAGACGTCAAGTTCATGTCTCCATCTCCGACGAGGTCTACCGTGACGCCGCAATGACCCTAACACCCCGAAAAATTTGGACGGTCCATGTACCGAACATTCTGTGACGCTACCGCGAACAGCAAACGAAGTTTTCCCTCTCTGTCGCATTTGCAAGTTTGCATATAAGTGAGACAGAGAGCGAAAACTTCGTTTGTGGTTCGCGGTAGCCCCTCTGTATATTAAACGACATCAGGCAACTTTATTAGTTCTGACCTTGGGAATATTGGGACCGAATATTGGCGGCGATATTTCTCGAAACGGAGAGTGTCCGTTTGACAAATGCATGGCGACTGATCACTTAAGGGACAATTTGAGACGCAAAATTCGCATTCTAATGTGTTTCGTGCATTAATTGTTAGATATATAATTGACGACCGGATTGGTCCAGTTGGTAGTGACTAGTGACCCTGCCTTCTGTTCCGATGGTCGCGGGTTCGAATCCCGCTAGGGGCAAACTTTGTGTGATAAGCACGATTGTTGTGTCAAAGTCATGGACGTTTAGTATTTATATATGTATGTATATCTCTATATAAGTATTAATATCGTTATCTAGCACCCATAATACAAGCGTTGCTTAGTTTGGGGCTAGGTCAATATGTGTGACATGTCCCAAGATATTATTATTATTAATCTTTAAGCCAAGAAGTAAATGGAATGCTAAAGAAGGGTCTTTATCCATTGCAGTTGATACGTAAGGCTCTAAAATGACTAAATAATAATGATACCTTTTACAAATTAATATCAAATTGGAATATAAAATGTAGAAAATGGATGAATCCTAATCCTAATAATATTATAAACGTGAAAGTTTGTGCGGATGGATGTAAGTTCCGCTTAATCTCAAAAACTACTGAACGGATCTCCATGAAACTTTCCAGTATTGTAGCTTAGACATCAAAATAGGACATAGGCTACTTTTTATCTGCGGGTAACACCGCAGGGCGCTGCTAGTAATATTATAAACGTGAAAGTTTGTGCGGATGGATGTACGTTCCGCTTAATCTCAAAAACTACTGAACGGATCTCTATGAAACTTTCCAGTATTGTAGCTTAGACATCAGAATAGGACATAGGCTACCTTTTATCCGCGGGTAACACCGAAGGGCGTTGCTAGTAATATTATAAACGTGAAAGTTTGTGCGGATGGATGTACGTTCCGCTTAATCTCAAAAACTACTGAACAGATCTCCATGAAACTTTCCAGTATTGTAGCTTAGACATCAGAATAGGCCATAGGCTACCTTTTATCCGTGGGTAACATCGCAAGGCGCTGCTAGTCATTTCATAAAATTTAATATTTTATATAAAATTTTATGAATTTAATTTAATATTATTTGTTTCTGAGTCTTGGGTGTTTTCTATGTATTTAAGTATTTATATATATTAAATATATCGTCGTCTAGTACCCATAACACAAGCCTCTTGAGCTTACTGTGGGGCTAGTTCGATTTTGTGTAAGATTGTCCTCTAAATATTTTTTTTTTATTTATTTATTATTTATTTTAATATTTTATGAAATGATTCAATACAACGAATCCAAAATCAAAAACGGGTTGGCAGCGCGTTGGGGTTGGCTCGGGAGTAGAAAGCATTCAGCACTCGTACTCCCAACTTCGAAATCCGAACTTCGTATCGTGCCGTCCCTTTCACTCATATAGTGTATAACACAAGTGTGAAAGGGACGGAACGATACGAAATTCAGGTTTCGAAGTTCGAAGTAGACCCTCTGTGACAAAGTTTAGCACAAACACGTTCCGACTTACGTCAGGATGCTTGGAATTTCATAAATCGGGACGTGTGGAAATGAATTTTCTGACGTAAATTTAAGCTGGCATAGGTGGAATGAACCTCTAAACTATATTTGTCTTGTTGAGATCACATTGGAATGAGAATGGAATTGAATTTTTAATAATAAAATGGAGTATCTTGTCAGCGCTCACGGCACAGAATAATTTATTCAGTACATATATGGCGCTAGTGTAGCGTGAGGTCTCCGAAATGTCAAATGTCACTCTATGTGGTTGCGCTACGCGGGTTAATATCTGATTTTGTCCCCTACCAGTTCTGGTAATGTAACTTGGTTATGCACGGGGAACAAGGGGATTGAAACATTATGGTGCCTATTTTTCAATACCTGAGTGTACAATGACTGTCAGTGCTTTGAGACAGTTTTGTCTTTCGGAAACTTATTTCCTCCTTTTTTTCCGAACAAAAGGGGATTGCGCTTCAATGCGGGATGTTCGATATTTTTAAGTACGGTTTTAAAGGTTTTTATGAGTTTACATGACCGTACTCGCTAGCGACTGCGTAAAAATTTGTATGTTCAAAAGTACAGCGCATCTGGCGGTTACGCGATAGAACTAAGAATCGGCACACTAAATCGTTTACGCAGTCGCTAGCGAGTACGGTCATGCAAACTCATGGTAAAGGCAAAAATATCGTTAAATTTTGCAGCATCCACAAAATCTTTTTACGTAATTACAGTTTCTGTGCAAAATTTCAGCACAAAACATTTTTTTTTGTAATTTCTCAGTCGGCTGCCTTGGATGATATATGACGGATAACGAAAGTCACTTTTCGTAAATTGGATACTGTATAAATTCTCTTAATTTAGCCATATTTCGCTTTATTTTTAATGTGTCACATTTTAGTATTTATTTTTAGAATTTTTTTTTCAACATTTCACCCAGTACATGCTTTGTTTAGTTAGGGACTAGGTCGATTTGTGTAAGATTGTCCATAAATATTAAAATTATACTTTTTTAAAGCAGAGCCAATATAAGGCATGTTACTTTCTATCTGGAGGTCGCGGGTTCGAACCCGACTTGGTTTTTCAAAAAACTTGTGCACAAAATGTCATTTGATAATTAACAGTGGTTTTTAGATGTAGAAAAACATCGTGAGAAAACTGTCTAGTTTCCCGTCTGGGTTGGAAGGTGAGATGGCAGTCGCTTCCGTAAAATTAGTTCCTACTAGTGTTAAAACAGATCCCGGGTTCCTAGGACACTACCGGGAAAACGCTAGGAGGTTCATGGCTTTCCTCACACCTCAGATTTGGTTGAAACCAATCTCACTGGAGCGCAAACTCTTAACTCCAGTGTTCAAGTCGATGCCTCCAATCGGGCAGTCACGAAAACCCCGTGAAAGAGACACGCTTATGTCTTTTGCGCACGATAAAACGGGATGCAACACTCTTCGGGAAGAGCTTTTTAGACAAATATCGATAAATATCTGACTGAGTGCAGTTTTATTAAATTTCCTCTTGACAGAGTTTAGATGTGGTAAAGTGCCATCATTTTAACTTAGTTTTGTAGTTTAATAATGCATTGTTTTAGTAGGCTGAGTAAAAAAAGGAAAATAAAAATTCGACTTTGTTTTTTTTTATCGAGAGAATTTTATGATGTTTCGGCTATGGTCAAAACCACTTTAAGGCCGGCAACGCACTTGCGACTCCTCTGGTGTTGCAGGTGTTTATGGGCGACGGTAATTGCTTACCATCAGGCGATCCGTCTGCTCGTTTGCCCCCTATAACATAAAAAAACTGACCAGAATGCATGCGATGCAGTTTTTTTTGTATTGAAATATTGGTGTCATAGTAAAATGGTTAAATTCACACGTCTCTGATTTCTCAAGATGCATCTCTTCTCATAATTGGGTGATTCTCATTCCAAAATTTAACATTTTCTTAATTAATTGTCCTTACCGGGCCCAGATTGTTAACGACTGATGAGTGATTATTTCTGACTTTAACTATTCTAACAGTTAGGGATCCAGGTATAGAGTAAACTGGAGTCAACAATAAGTTTAAATTGCACTCCGATTTCCTTAACTTTCACTTAACGCTCGGTCTGGTAAGAACATCAATTAACTTTAACGATGAGAATCACCCAATTGCTTCAAAATAACAAAACCAAGTCTACTTTGAGTACCAAAGATATTAATATATTCATGACGATCCTCTCAGGTGAATTTTATCATACTCATTGTATTATTTAACTGCTATTTTATTCATTGATTTTTAATTTATTTTGTTTTATTTAATGTTATTGACGATCACAATAGAGATTCCTGTAAATTAACATGTAATTTATATTGTAATCTTATATTGTGAATAAATGAATCTGAATCTGAATCTTTAACCATGACTGAGACTTTTATTAGCGAATAAAAAAGTCACTCGAAGTGACATCCGTCTTTAAATGAGCAAAATCTTTTTAGAATTACGATATTATTGGTGCAACTATTTGGTAAAAAATAATAAAAATTGAATCTTAAACCAATGAGGATATGGTTGGAAGTTAAGGGTCAGTTTCGTGTGTGACAATTTACGCTCACGCAGTAATTATCTCATTGTGCCCAGAGAAGTCAAGGTGACTGAAGTGATCTCTGCTAAGTGAAACTTGCACGCGAATGTAGTTGATACCTACACTCAAGAGCAAATAAAACTGGTACATTTATCAAGTATGCAAATTCAAAACAAAGTGTGCCTATCCAGTCTATTTGCTTATAACATACATATTTGCAATAATGTTGTGTGATGAAAACCAAATGCCCATTTAACATTTATTCTATGATTGTGTAATATATAAGACTTATTATTAAAATTTTAAAATAAACGACGACCGGTTTAGCCTAGTGGGTAGTGCACCTGCCTGTGAAGCTGACGGTCCTGGGTTCGAGTCCCGGTCAGGGCAAATATTTGTGTGATGAGCATGAATATTTGTTTCTGAGTCTTGGATGTTTTCTATGTATTTAAGTATTTATATCTATTAAATATATCGTCGTCTAGAACCCATAACACAAGCCTTCTTGAGCTTACTGTGGGGCTAGTTCGATTTGTGTAAGATTGTCCTCTAATATTTATTTATTTATTATTTATTTATTTATTTATAAACGCACATTTACATAATGTGTCTTTATTTATCCAGGTGATTCGCCATTGCGTTTAATTTGGTATTTTCGCTCCTCCGTGACTTTAGAAACGTGTCAGTCTATGCTCATTTAATATACAGACGAGGGCATAAATATGTATACGTTTTTGGACCTTATTTCAATGGAATAAGGTGAAAAAATGTAAACATCTTGATGTCCTTGACTGGGCACAATTTCATTGCGTCTGTTTTCAAATATTCATTTGTTTTCCTGAAGTAAAGTAATGCTTACATGCATTTAAACAGAATAACTACGATTTAACAGTTTTATTCAAGAATTTTAAACCGCCCACGTGGTCACGTCGGAGGTTTTCCCCTGGATTTTCCCCAGGTCACTCTCCAGCCGCGCACTCCAATCGCTTTATTGGGCCCGGCCTATAAAGCCACAGTCAGGTAAAAAACAAAACACAGTTCACTCTTTTATAACTTTAAATTAAACTCATGGTCACGCTTTAGTGTTTAACTGTTCCAACAATTAAGTAGTCGTTATTAAATTGGTGTTGTAATGAAGCAAAATAATCCTCTTTGTCGGTGTCAATAAGGAAGACTTCAAATTGCGCCAGTAAGTGGCTGCGCCGAAATTAAATACCGTAAATAAATATTTGTAGATCTAACACAAATCGTCCATGCCCATAACTAAGCAATGCTTGTGTTAGGCGATGATATACATACTTATATATAGATACTTAAATACATAAACTAGTGGCTCTGTGAGCTGTAGACATCGTGAGTGATTTTTTTTATCATTTCCAAAATCTGATATTATAAGAAGCGGTTCAATAATGCGACCTGTAGAGGAGGTCAAACCGAAATTCGGACGCAGAAACTTACAAAATCCTTGAAATAAAAATTGCTTTTGGTTTACTAAAACCATCTTGACAAAAAAAATTATATCAATTAATCAAACATTTATTCTGCAAATAGGCCACAAGGGCACTTTTACATGTCAAAATATTAATTTACAGTTCAAGAAAGAATAATAATTTCTAGTTTACAATTATAACAAAATTAATGGCATACAGTGAAGATAAACTTGCAAAGTTATCTATTACAAATATTACAACATCAATAAAGTTAGAGATGTATAAGGTCTCAAGATTAAACAAGGAGTATAATGAAATTAATATAATATCCCAGAGATGTACATGGTCTCTGAGCGTCAAAATTAAGATTAATTTAATATTGTTAGAGATGTATATGGTCTCTAAGTTACTGATAATAAAAACGATATAACTATCGAACCTGCTCACGAAATTTTACGAGAATCGGTTGATAATCACGTCCTGAAGACGAGAACAAACGGAAATCCAGAATTTGGACATACGAAAGCATTTTTGTCGAAGCTGAAGCAGAGACCTTCGTTTCACTCGGTCAAAAAGATCAGACACTGGAACAAATATTCGTGCTCTTCATACAAATATTACCTTGACCGGGATTCGCATCCGATACCACCAGCTTTGGAGGCAGGGTGACTACCAACAATTCTTATAGGCCAATACCATGCAATCGGAATTATCGGTTATTGGTTCTTCAATCCTTTATCTACATTAAAAAAAAACTGACTACTTATTTTTTTATGATTTACTCATACATGGTCCAAAAAAGCTCTATTTTCAGAAATCAGAAATATCCATTCGTGCAAAACACAAAAAGAACAAGAAAAGAAATAAAAACAGAAGAACAAGGTATTGCACGAAATGGTTCTGTCTCAGCGTAGTGCTGGCGCGATTACCAGCGCTGATCTTCCGACAGAACCATTAAGTGATTTCCCAGAAGGTAACACATTTAAATGAAAATAAACTAAAAATGAAATAATGAATCACATAATTAAACAAAGATAAAGTATACACAAGACGCTATAACTACAATTAAAAGAACAGAGAAAAAAAAACAAGAAATACAAGAGTAAAAAATAACAGAAAACAAGAACATAAATAAATTAAAAGAACTAGACTAATTCCACAGACTCGATAATGCCCGATCCAGCAACCCGCCCAGCCGATGGGTGCGGAGTGTCGGGCCGGGCACTACCGTAGCCGTGCATTAACAGCACAGATATTTTCGATACTAGTATGTTGTTCATGCACTTATATATATGAAATATACATGTAGCTGTTCCTTATTGACGTCTCTAACAACGCGAAAAAGAACTTCGAAATCCGAACTTGGTATCGTGCTGTCCCATTCGCTGTCGTATTAAACACTATATTAGTGAAAGGGACGGCACGATACGAAGTTCGGGTTTCGAAGTTCGGATTAGGCCCTCTGGGGCGCTACCGCGGACAGCAAACGAAGTTTTCCCTCTCAGTCGCACTTACGTCCGACCGTGCAAGTGCGACAGAGACGTACGCGGTAGCGCCCCGGTTTTTGGTCTAAAATTGCCAGTTTTATCAAAATCAAAATCAAAACATTTATTCTGCAAATAGGCCTCAAGGGCACTTTTACAAGTCAAAATCTATCTAGGTACATCAAATAAAAATAATACAATAATCAAAGTATCATTAATTAAATGTAGTGTTACATGTCAAAAATAAGACTAAGAAACTAATAACAATCGAGATTTGTTAGAGGTGTATAAGGTCTCTAAGCGTCAAGATAAAAGGTATTAAAGTAGGTACACTAATCATAATAAAATATGTTGTGCTATATCTATAACACGTCAACATGAAAATAATACAATATATTACATGCCAGCTGTGGCGGAACATGCATTCATGAAAATGTAACACCCTGATGGCTTATTGTACCATCTGTGTATGTTTTTGCAAAATAAATGATTATGATATCTCGAAGACAGTGAGTTTTGAGATAAAACTATACGATAAGCCATAAAAAACACGAGAAAACGGAAAGTTGCAGATCGAAGGTCATTGGGAGATAGGAGCCCCTTACCCCCTTATTCATAAAACTTAACAAATCTCTGCTAACTAAAATGTCTGTTGTCACTGTCTCACAAGCACATGTGTCAAAGTGACAGATAAGGACAAACGAACTTTAGCAGCCAGTTAACTAATATAGGTTTGATAGACGTTTATGAATAATGGGGTGAAAGTTTATTTTTACGATGATATTTAGGATTTTTTGAACGAGTTACCGAGGCATTTTTCATTATTTTGGTCGATAATTTTTTTTCTCAGTTCACAGTATTTTTTTGTAAAGTGTTTGAACTACGGCAATAAGTATTGGGCTAAGAAAATCGGGTTCCACTCACATCCATAGGTTTTAGGTCCATAAACATTCTCCAGATAACTTGCATCACTATTCACGAGGTTTACACATGTATTAATAGTTTTGAAGGTTTTATATGAATTCCGTGCCGGCCGACGATTGCGAATGTGTCAAATATATGTTCCTCGATGACAGGAACATAAGAGTTTATGAACTATGAGGTTCGGTAGCGAGGTGGTGAAGGTTGTTGCGCGCCTATTATGAGACGCACATTTGGAGAGGAATGGGCCATTCTACTTTTTCATGTACATAATTTTAAGACATTTTTTTTTTAATGCAGATTTTGGAATACTTGGCCCTCGCTTCAGATTTTTGTATAGTTATTTAGAAAGAGATTTAGTTGCAGTATCACTTCCGATAGTTTTGGTAATTAACGAACCAGAGCTAATATCCATAAATCGAGTAACTCAGTGGTCCATGGATGTCTCACCATTTGTATGAAAAAATGGTTTTTACCACTGTGTTACCCACCTTCTAAAGCAATATGCTAATATTTAAGTATTTTTACCTATAAATTCCTGTTATTCGGTTCAGGTACTATTATGAAATCCTATTTTTGTACACTAATTCAATACATATCATAGATTTTTTTTGTAATAAAAAACTGGTCATGAAAAAGTAGAATGACCCGAATATGTTCCAAGCCCAATATCGTACATAATGTAATTCTACATGACTTCTTCACACTGAAAGCTCAAACTCTATTTTCGTCGGATCTCTGAATGGGCCTTAAAATAAGGTTTTGCTTGACAAAGACGCTTTTGAAGATGAAGACCATTGTCGAGTTCTGAGACTTTAAAAAGTCGAACTAAACTAGTAAATGGAATAAAAGTTACGCCCGTTCTTTGCGGTTTTTCATTAAAGTTTGCCAAGTTTGTATAGACGATGTCAATGATATATATACATTTTTAGCCTTATTACCAGGGAATAAGGTGCAAAGATGTATACATTTAATTGAGGTCGACCGTAAAGGTTGTGACAAGGCTTCTTAACAGTTGAATGATGAAAAATGGATGCCGTTTCCAGACTCATTTTGTAGCATAGAATAGTGTTGAGAAAATGTGCGTTTATATTATTATAATTGTATGACAATGAATGTTGGATTCAATATAGATATTGATTTATAACATGGGTTTGCTTCACTAAATTCCTTTTTCATATACAGACAGCAATAATAATTTTAAACAAAACATACTCCAAAAATAAATACTTTTAGCACTGTGATATTTTAGTCTTTAATGTAATGGTGTCATCAGGTAATTTAGTTTTTGGATACAAATACTAGTGGCTCTGTGAGCTGTAAAAAAATGAGTGGTCGTTTTTTTTTGAATTTTCCAAAAACTGACTCGACAAAAAGTTCTATATAATTATCGAACCTGCTCACAAAATTTCAAGAGAATCGCTATAGAAATACGACTCGTAGAGGTGAACAACCGGAAATCTGCAAATCCGGAATTTGGACATACGAAAGCGTTTTCGTTCAAGTAGAAACCTTCGTTTCACTCGGTCAATTAATGTGGAAACGAAATGTTTGGTTAAGGAATAAATAGCCATAATATTTAGGTAGACGATCTATTTTGTTTTGAAGATTTTTGCCTCAGTTTGTGGAGCGAGCCATGTGTCATTGCATCTGACGTCAATATATATTATAAAATTTACATATCAACATGCAAAATACATATTTATTGTTTTTTTTTTTATATAAGTAACGTTTTTAACACAGATATACGTTTTCTCTTGCAAGTAAATAATAATGAAGTGATTTGATTACAATAAATAAATATAAAACAAATATTCATAGTGTAAATGTGGACTTATAATACGTGAAACTAAACCTGTATACCCATGGTGCAACTGTGTTCTCTGTGAGTGTATGACGTCCGTGTAACTTCACTGGTGATCCGTGCAACCGCGCACTATTAATCCGTGCAATTGTGAAAACCCAGCACACGTGTTTTGGAAATACATAGTTCAGACTAGTGATCCGAGCAATTGTGCACTAATAATCCGTGCAACCGTGGAAACCCAGCACACGTGTCTCCGAAATACATACTCGAGACTAGTGATCCGTGCAACTGTGAAAGCGCAGCATTTAAAACTAGTGCTGCGTGCAACCGCGCACTAACAATCCGTGCGATTGCGGAATCGTGGCACGCGCGCAGCGTGCCCCTGCCGCGCACCGTGCACCGGCGGTACGTTGCACGCGGCGTGCTCGGAATGCGCGCGGCGTGCGAGTCGCGCGCGCGCGTGCAGTCTCGAGCCATGCGCTGAGGCCATGGAAACCATCGCCGAGGATGCCGAGGCGGAACTTGAACTTGGTAAATCTATTGTGACATTTATTTTGGACTAGCCTTTTCCCGCTACTTCGTCCGCGTGGAACCAGGGATCGGATACCGGTATTTTCTCCATAGAAAATTACCGGTATTATTACGGTCACCGGTTCATTATTTCGTTTTTAATGGGACAATCTAATAATACGATGTTGTTACCTAAATACATGATTCAGCCCTACGTAAAGAGCAAAAAATAATCCACAATATTGGACTAATTCAGGGTTTTTTAAAAATACCGGTATCGGTCCCTGCGTGGAACTCGTTTATCTCGTAGGTACTTTCGCAAAAACTTACACGGCTCAGGCCTGAAATATCTGTTTTCCTAAAATGTACAATTCTCAAAAAATACCCAATATCCATAATGTTTGCATTCCTATTTTGTTAGCTCTAACGAAATGTCTTCATTTTAACATATGTGCAGTCTTAGATCTTCTATTCATAATGTTTACATTTCTATAATTTCAGTATGTGCCTAATATCAGCATTACCATAATGTTCGCTTTTTTAAATAGGCTATCGTCTTATTATGTTTGTGTTCCCATATTGTCTGCTTTATTTTAAAATCAATGTTCTAAATGTAAAAGGCTTAATGTATAAGAACAAAATATTTTTCGTTCTCAACCGGTTTCGTACCCGAACGAAGGGATTTTCGTAGTTTAGTTTTGTACTATTTGTGTATCAATGCTAATAAATGCGAAAGTAACTCAGTCTGTCTGTCTGTTACTCTTTCACGGCTAAACCGCTGAACCGATTTGGATGAAATTTGAAGACCATGATTGGAGACATTTTGGGATAAAGACTTTTCTGAAATGCCAACGTTATAAGGCGGCTATTTTGAGGTTGCATACATATTGAGGATAAGCATTTTCTGAAAAGCGAACATCATACAAAAACTGTCATTCTTGGAGACAGGTAATTTTAAATAGCTGACATTTTGAGAAGCTGACATGCAAAACACGTGCTGACATTGTGAAAAGCAGACATTTTGCCAAAAATACATTTTAGCAAAATGGATATTTAAGGCCTCAGGGACTTAAACCCCTCATTTCATAAAAACTGTCCATGTCCTTTCTAGGGTCACAAACTTTTTCAATGTCTAATTTTATGTCAGTCAATTCAGCGATTTTAGCGTGAAGAGGTAACAAACAGACAGAGTTTCTTTAGCATCAGCAGAGTGTAAAACTGCATTAGTGCGCAAAAGTCTATTAGGAATGGCACCGCAAATCTATAACAAAATACCAGCAGACATTAAACAACTGGAAATAGAACCTTTTAAGAAAAAGTTGACGACGCTATTAATTGAAAAATGTTACTATTCTACTCAAGATTTTATTAATGACACGGATTTATAATTCTATTTTATTTATTTTTTAATATAATTGACATTTTAAAGTACATTATATAGTTATGTTTCATGATTATTTTCTATTTTGTTTTCAAATTCAAATTCAAAATGATTTATTGCCAAAAAAGATACAAAATGTGTACAGTACAGCGGATCTCTTATGACATAACTTAAAATAGACACTTAAAATACATATTTATTGTATTAAGTTGGGCAATGGGTGCTCGTCTCAGCATATGCAGGGCTTTAGGCCTTGCGCTGATTTTCAGACGAGTCCCTTACAGGGTTGGTCGTAACACTACGTCTAGGAGACAATAATTGGGTTGCTAACATTTGCCCGGCAACTTTTACATTTGAGGTTTAGAGCATTCAGATGTATTCTAACACTATAACTGCCTATCTATCTTTATTGTTTAGCAGCGTACCTACCTATATATAAGAATTGTATGTGTGTGATGTGTGTTTAATGTTGTGTGGTGTGATGTGTTTTATTTGGGTTTTAAACTTGCCTTTGTAGTTTAAGATAATGTGCTCGTAATATTTTTTTGAACTTTAGGTAGTGCATAGGTTGCCTTAGCGGCGGTGGTAGATCGTTCCAGACTTTAGCTGCGGCAAATTTAAAACCTCCTCTGAAGAGTGCTGTGTTGTATTGCGGAACTACTAGCCTAAATTCCCTGTGGCTTCTCAGTGGCCTTCTGTGTGTGGATCTGATAAACTTCAGCTCATCGAATAAGTACCGCGGCGTTTCGAACTCGATCACTCTGCGTACGGTGTTTGCTAGGTGCATCTGCCTTCGGCTGGACATATTTAATATTCCTCTGCTGTTAAGGTGTGGCGTAATGTAGTCCCGTTTTGGTATATCATAACAGAATCGAGTACATGCATTTTGCACGCGCTGGATAGATTTTTTGGTTTTTTCTAGAAGCCTTGGTCCGTACACGACATCGCCGTAGTTAAGCTGCGACAAGACTAAAGATTCAATAAGTACTTCCCTTACTTTTTCACTTAAATACTTGTTTATAATTCGTTTTGACATTGCACTCGTGTTTTAATAATTATTTTGTTACTTTTCAAAGACAGACGCTATTGTTTGACCTTGAATATTTGTATGCCAACCGGCAAAACATAGAGATCCATGTATTTATGTAAGACCAAACTCTGTACCACCTATGTTTCACAAATAAAGATTCTGATTCTGATTCTGATTCATCCAAACTATCCATACCATAAATGCGAAAGTGTGTCTGTCTGTTACCTCTTCACGCTTAAACCGCTGAACCGATATGAATGATATTTGGTGTGGAGATGGTTTGGGTCCCGAGGAAGGACATAGAAATCATCCGTTAAGGGGTTGGAAGTTTGTATGGAATAGCGATGACTAGGTAAGCGCTTGATATAAAAAAATGGTTAAAATCCTATCGCGATGAACGAGTTCCATGCAGACGAAGTCGCGGGCATAAAGTAGTTTACAATATTAGTCTGGATTCTTCAAATAAAGTATGGTGTAGGTACATATAGGCACCATGTACAAATATACTGGACCAACACAACGCTTAATAATGTAACACCCACATCGCTACTAATAGCTCCCAGTATCTCGATTCCACTCACCGCAGATTTAGTTGAAGTCGTTCAAGCAATCTCTTTTTTTTAACCCGACTGTGGCTTTATATGCCGGGCCCAATAAAGCGATAGGAGTGAGTGGTTGGAGAGTGGCCTGGGGAAAATTCAGGGAAAACCTGCGACACGACCACGCGGGCGGCTTAAACACTGGAATACTCTAAGAGTTTGCGCTCCAGTGAGATTGGTTGAGCGGCTTCAATCAAATCTGAGGTGAGGGTATTTGTCTATATAAGTATGTATATCGACTTGGTACCCATAGTACAAGCTTTGCTTAATTTGGGACTAGGTTGATTTGTGTAAGATTGTCCAAAAATATTTATCTATTTATTTAAGATGATAATATGTTAAGCAAAGCTGTAATAAATAAATAAATAAATAAATACGTAACCTACTTTAGTCAAGTAAATCTGAGTAAGTAAGTAACAAAAAACCAAGGAAAAAATATGAAGCTGACTGTATGTTGTAGCTCTGCTTCGCCCAGCGACAGTAGATATACAGGATGACGCGGTGTTCTGTCCACTTAGGCTCTACGGTCTCACGAGATTACATTTATTTCGAGGCGGCCGCAGTAAACCGTAATGTCGCAGTAGGTGGGCCATTCTAATTTTTCATGTACATAATTTTCAGACACTTTTTTTTAAATGCAGATTTTGAAATACTTGGCTCTCACTTCATATTTTTGTATTGTTATTCGCAAAGAGGTTTAATTGCAGTATCAGTTCCGATAGTTTTGGTAATTACCGAACCACAGCTAATATCCATAAATCGAGTAACTCAGTGGTCCTTGGATGTCTCACCATTTGTATGAAAAAATGGTTTTTACCACAGTGTTACCCACCTTTTACAGCAATATGTTAGTATTTAGGTATTTTTACCTATAAATTCCTTTTATTAGGTTCAGGTACTATTTCGATATCCTTTTTTTGTACACTAATTCAATACATATCATAGATTTTTTTTGTAATAGAAAACTGGTCATGAAAAAGTAGAATGACCCAGGTCACTTTTTCGCGCCGCAAATTATTTATTTTTTTGAACCTTGTTGCAAAATTCATGAAATATATCCGTACTTAATGCCATTAGAAATTCTCAACCAGTCAACCATTGGGCTAAATAGAGATATTTAACGAAGCTCTACTTATATCAAATCCATTACAAAAATACAACACAGACACGATTACAGTTTATACCTATTCAGGGTAAGCCCTTCTGATAATTTTCCTCCATTCGTTACGATTTTTTGTTAATTCGGTTGTTATGTCACAAAAGATCCCACTGGGTCGAAGTGCATCCGCAAAGGCCCTCATCTATGTCTAACTTCGTCATATCGTTTTGAATGGTCTTTAGCCAGGTTATTGTTGGGCATTGTGTTTTGGTCATGTGGTCATCACAGTGGTGCATTACGTGACCGTACCAGTGCAGGAAGTTATATATATTATCACACTTCACTATTATTGTAACGTAAGACGAACTAAAGCAGAGATTTATATTGTACATTCAGCCAAGAAAGGTCGACCAGTTTTGAACCTTAAACACAAAAGCGGATGTGTCCGCTAACTAAATTACAAATTTTAATCAAGGTGAAAATTCCAAGGCGTAATTAGAAGAGTGTAATAATCGAAAGATTCGTCAGCACAAGCGGTATCCAAGGTAGCTAAGTTGGTTTAGAGCAATAGACGGATTCCAGAGGTCGTGGTTTCATATCCCACCTGTGGCGATTTTTCAGTTGGATTGAAAATTACAAATCATAGATAATAAATATTTGTGTGATGAGCATGAATATTTGTTTCTGAGTCATGGATGTTTTCTATGTATTTAAGTATTTATATCTATTAAATATATCGTCGTCTAGTACCCATAACACAAGCCTTATTGAGCTTACTGTGGGGCTAGTTCGATTTGTGTAAGATTGTCCTCTAATATTTATTTATTTATTTATAGATTCGAAAAGAGTATATACAGGCGGAGTTACGGATATTTTGTTTTCGAATTATGTGCCGTGTACTGGCGTACTGTGCACAACTGGTTACTATGACCTAAGACAAGCCACTTGACCCGCGCATTGTCGGTGCACAAAAGCCGGCATTAGAGTTGTGGACATTACATTACTGCTCCCTCGACTCACTGTTTGTCACACTTTATATGACACTGTATGATTGTGTGACATATACTAGGTGGGATTCATGTATGATATGATTAGGTATAACATACATGTAAATATGTCAATGGTTAGGTATAACATATCGGCGGTCATGTGACACTCAACCTAAGGATCCACAAAATATCAGCGTCGGGTCATCTACTGTGGCCCGACATTGTGCTGAGTGGACTCCTTTTTCGCACTTTAAAAAACACTACATGTAAATAGCGTAATTATGTACATATCAGTGGCGGCGCGTCCATAGAACACGATTCTCGTCGGCTTGCCTAAGTTTCAGGCGCCTGAGCAGTTTTCCGACAGCTCATGAAGAAATTTTAAGTCACATCCAGTACCGGCTTGCCTAAGAAAAATTTTGACCCACCGCCACTGGTACATATATGTACCTAGATTAAGGTTTGCGAAATAAATTTAATTTTCTTTCTTTTCTTTCTTCTTTCTCTATATGTAAAGCCCGACCAGAAAATTTCGTTGGAACTAATTTCTTAAACTGGCAATAATTTTGTCACAGTTGCGGTTTATTTCAATAGTAGTAGTGTTGAAAATCAAACAATAAATGACAAAAGAATCCCAAATCGGTTAATGGACGAGAGCAGAACATTATTAATAATGTATATAACAAACTGCTGAAAAAAACGCCCTGGAAATAAAACTATTTCGCTGCAAATCATTTCAAGATTCAACATTTGTTCGTTATTCACAATTCACAATAAAGAATTTGACAGATGACAAGATAAGGTTAAGCATAGTCGATTATGCGACATCTAGCGTGATAAAAAGGTAGTTTTTCTCTTCTGCGAAAACCTGCTTTATCTTACCCACGATAAGACTCAATATTAAATTGTGTAAAATTATGTTAATTAGCTTCAACTTCACCTAATATCATCAAGACAACCGTCTATAGAGTCGCCGCATCATAAGTCCTTATTATATCTTGACCCTGAGATTCGTGACAAATATGTGCATGTTCGGAGGTCAGCCTTATACTGGTTCTTCTGTGATGAATAGAGCTGACAGGTAAACAAGACAAAATGTCATTTAGTCTGTTGCCATATAAATGAGAATAATAGCGCCTTCTTGACAAGGCTCATATATTATGTCTGGTCGGGCTTTAACATATCTCTAGGCGTTTCTAACTCAAGTAATTCTTTATATGGTTATGCTCTTGACTGCTACGGATTAACGACTAAAACTAACGTAAAAAAATTAGAATATATGCAAGTTAGATTCCTAAAACTGTTAGTTAAGAATAAAATCAAAGATAAGATTAAAAAAGATTATAGAAATTTGTTCAAAATTTGTAATATTTTACCGGTGAGCCTTGAGCATAAATATTTATTATGCTCAAGGCTCACCTTGAGCATAAGTATTAAATAATCATGGCAATCGAGAGTACACACAATTACAATTACACCGAAACGATGTTTGTGAAACCAGGTCGATGTCAGCGGGTAAGTTTGTTGTGCCGAGGGTCACTAATTACTACGGCGATAGGTGTCTCCAGAAACGCCTTCCCTACATACTCAACAGCCTGCCCACTGACATCAGGCAGGAAGCCAATAAAGCTAAACTTAGTAAAAAGCTACATTTACCTTGTTAAACTCGTAAACTAAACTATTGTACCTAGATGTAGAATCATAATATATAAAGTTGCCTTGTTAAACTCATAAAATAATTTACTGTTAGAAGAGAGAAGAGACTGATCGATCCCACAGTCAAACTATGCAAACAGTTTTGTGGGACTATGTACTTCTTGTTTTGTATTATTATTTCTTGATAAATAATTAAATAAAATAAATAATTATGACTATAGGGCTTGCTCGGCTAACCAACTTTTTTATTTTCTTTGAATAATTAACCATACGCTTGAAACACAACCACTGCTGTAATCATTGTTTTTCTCCCGGTGAATTTACTCCCTAGCGACTCCTACAACAGTCATTAATCAACGGCAGTGGGAACTTGTAGCAATTTAGGGTAAAAAATACACACAATACAACATTTCCCGGCTATGAAAAAGTAAGAAAGAAATTAGAAGTCCAGTTCTACAACAACGGACCTTACGCCAGATGCATTAAAGTTCATTTTAGTAGCGTTTTGTCTTGCGTTAAAGCCTTTTTTACAATAGCACATACAGGCATCTGTCTATTCTTCGTTGCTGAAGAGCTATCAAAAGGGATCATGACTTGGCATGTAGCTCGACACGCTATCTGTCTCTTTCTTGTTGTAATTAAACAGAAACAGTCGGATAATATTTTGTTGCATCCGTTTGGGAGTTACAACGGAGCTAGAAATACGTCCGCGTCCTATATAAAGGACAAAATATGGTCAACGCAAAATAAGTTAAATTTTGAAGTGATAGAGTTGCATTTGTTTTGGTTTGATTGATTTGACATAAAATAAAATTCAAATTTGTAATCGGAACTGTTAGGTTCAAATTCGATTGTATTTTTATTTGTATGGTGGGTCTCAGGAGGCTAGTGGATATGTCGTAACAAGTGGTTAGCTGGAAAGTGTTCGGGACTGGAACTTTACGGAGTTATTTTTAGGGTTCCGTAGCCAAAACGGCAAAAACGGAACCATTATAGTTTCGTCTTGTCTGTCTGTCCATCCGTCCGTATGTCACAGCCGATTTACTCGGCAATAAGCACTATAATTATGAAATTTGATAAGAAGGTGTATTCTATGAACTGCTACATAAAAGTAATGCGTAATTACAAAAATATAGTATGAAAAAAAAATCAACGCACATAGACGTGTGGGGTATCGATAGGCCTTTAAAAATGATATGGAGGTTTCTGAAAAAAAAGGAACACACGGCATAAAACCTGGTTTTTTAAATTCGCCCCTCATTTTGAAAGTAACTCGGTTTACGGTATATATATGGCAATGTGTCAAGTGCACAAGGAGCCCCTCTAACGAGCAATCTAGCGGCCCTAAAATATATTGACTTGAAGGGATTTTTATCTACTTATCGGCGGGAAGTGTGAACCGAAGCCAAGATTGCTCCCCACGACACGGTCAATATCAGATATTTATTACTATCTCAACAAGTAAATGGGTTAACACAGATTTAGGTTCGCGTCTTTTCTGGTATATCAAAAGTTTAGGTCTACTAAATTTAATTTTGGATTGGACTAGTAACGCGTATAAACAGTGTATCCGTTACTATAAATTAGGGAATGCAAACCGGTTTTACCGGTAAACGAAAAACCGGTTATGAACGGTTATTTAGGCAAAACTTCATAATAGGTTATTGTAAATTTGGTAGACCGGTTTCGGTTACGTTCTAGATACTAAAAATGAGTTAATTTCCTGAATTATTTACTGTGATATTTACTAATATGTGAAGTTTTGTTTTAGTTTGACGACCGCTTTAGCCTAGTTGGTAGTGACCCTGCCTTCGAAGCAGGAGGTCCCGGGTTCGAATCCCGGTCAGGGCATGAATTTGTGTGATGAACACGAATATTTGTTCTCGAGTCTTGGATGTTTTCTATGTATTTAAGTATCTATATTTATCTATATAAGTATGTATATCGTCACTTGGTACCCATAGTACAAGCTTTGCTTAGTTTGGGACTAGGTTGTGTAAAATTGTCCAAAAATATTTATTTTTTTAGTGATCAAAAATTCCCTTCTATAACTCCATGTAATAAAACATAACTTAAATGCACATAAGCCGTTAACTATTGAGGAGGGACTTTTGGCCAACGAAAATTGTCGAAAGTTTCAGAAGTAGCTTTCAACCGTTAAACCGCCCAACATCAAACAAATTACTAGTAATTTTCATCTGTCATAAATCAGGAAGATGCAATTTATACTGATGCTATATCAGACGACGGTGCTTGATTTTTTTTTTAAAACCTGACTGTGGCTTTATAGGCCAGGCCCAATAAAGCGATAGGAGTGCGCGGTTGGAGAGTAGCCTGGGGAAAATCCAGGGGAAAACCTCCGGCACGACCACGCGTGTGGTTTGGAACACTGGAATACTCTAAGAGTTTGCGCTCCAGTGAGATTGGTTGAGCGGTTTCACTCTCTCACTGGAGCGGTGCTTGAATTAAGCCATATCATATAATGCCAGTGAAGTAAGTATAATCTCACCCCAGTCACATTCGGCTGAAGAGTATTCCAGTGCTTAAACCGCCCGCGTGGTAGTGTCGGAGGTTTCCCCTGGATTTTCCCCTGGCCGCTCCAACCGCGCACTCCTATCGCTTTATTGGGCCGGGCCTATAAAGCCATAGTAAGAATTTAAAAAATCGCTGATAACTAAAAAGAGATTATTTCCATCAATTATCGAAGGACGGAGACAGATCGATGGATGTGATATCAACGGAGCGGAGATCGATTCTATACTGGCGTTATCTGGATTCCATTACGATGTTAAACGGAACTACTTTTTTTTTATACGACGCCGGTGGCAAACAAGCGTACGGTCCACCTGATGGTAAGCGGCCACCGCAGCCTATAGACGCCCGCAACTCCAAAAGAGTCACGTGCGCGTTGCCGACCCTTTATAAAATTTGAGGATGCACTGTGTTGACAGCAGAAGGAACACATTTAGGTCCCTCGCTCTCAACACAGTGCATCCTCGGGAGCTCTGGCAACCTTGTTCACCTTCAAGAACACAACACTACATACTTGTAGCCGAGCGGTAAAACACGTGACTCTCAACCTGGATAGCGGATTCGAATCCCGACTCGTACCGTTGGGTTTTCCAAAAAAACTTATGTACCAAAAATTATTTGTTTTGAGTGGATTTTAGAGCGGTGGCCCAGTGACGCCTGCGTACCGCCCGCTGTATGCGAGTTAAACAACGTGCCCCCAGGTCAGTTCTTAGACGGGTGACCGCTTTGAGTGTTTATTAACGGTAGGTAGGTACGGCGTAGCGTCGTTGGTGCACACACTACGTATCTTAGGTAGTTATGTTAGATTTGTTAGTCTGTCATTAGCATTGCATGATTTAGTTTATAGGAAAGAAGTAGGTGTAAGTTCTGAACCTGTAAGTGAGAGAGCGCAACACTCGCCAACAAACTGCATATACCTACAGTTTGGCGAGGTAAAATCATATGCCTACTGTAATTTATATTTTTGAGTTAAACAAATAAAATAAAAAACAGAGCGCTCCCGTGCCGGTTGCTGTCTATGATAGCAGTCATTAAGCCAAGTTAGAGAGCGGCTTGGGAAATTCTAACAGTCAAGTTGCCCACCAACTTGACAAGCTAATTCCAATAAGGCCTGGCTTCCTCATAAATTGAAAGGTCAGATGGCAGTCGCTTCCGCAAAAACTAGTGCCTATGCCAAATCTTGGGATTAGGTGGACCCAATCCCTTCAGGATGCAACTGTACTGGTATAACGCTAGGAGGACGATTTTAGTACATATTTATTGTCTACTGTTCTTGTAATTTGTGTTGTATTTTCCCTCAGGTACAATAAAGAATTTTACATACATACATGATTTTATAGTGGCTTTTCGGTTAAGGAAAACATCGTGAGGAAACCGGTCTAATCCTAACAACGTCTAGTTTTTCCTCCGGGTTGAATGAAAGGATTGCCATTTTTTGTTTTGTCATCCTGCCTAATATTATCGAAGGCCCGAGAAGCATAACACGCATTGATATTGGGGTATTGATATTAATACCTACAGGATGTAAAAAAACTAGTGAGGATCCATTTAGGGGCATATTTGGTATCGTGTTCTTATTAGGAAAAAGTAGAAGTTTTTGACAAAAAAAAATTTTTTCTATGGGGCAGGTCGTCGAAGTCAGCCAACTGTCCATACAAAGGCCAAAAATTTATTGCGTCCAAAAAAAATTTCTTCTACTTTTTCCTAATCAGAACACGATACCGAATATGTCCTTAAACGGATCCTCACTAGTTTTATTACACCCTGTATTGTTGATATTGAGCTAGGATTTAGAAATATATTGTTAGACTAGCGACCCGCCCCGGCTTCGCACGGGTGCAATACTGATGCATGTATTATACATATAAACCTTCCCCTTGAGTCACTCTATCTATTAAAAAAAAACCGCATCAAAATCCGTTGCGTAGTTTTAAAGATTTAAGCATACATAGGGACATAGGGACAGAGAAACAGACTTTGTTTTATGGGTCATTGTCAGTTGCAAGAACACAAGTTGTCCCTTCGGTGGTCAATAGTTAACGGTTTATGTGCATGTAAGCTATGTTTTTAGTACATGGACTTGTAGAAACGGAGACACTGTTTATGCGGGTTAGTAGACCAATCAAAAACTAAGCTTTGTAGCTCTTAACTTTTGATATGTCCATCGAAAAGACGCGAACCTAAATCTGACAATGACCCTTATACTATATAGTGATGCCCAAATCAAGGTCCAGGACAGTCCGGCGCGTAAGAGAGCCGTTTTATGGCCGTTTCGTATGTGAGGAAATGTAGGGATCCTTCAGTTTATGTCATTAAATTAACATTCTGAAGGATTCAGGGGCCCCACGAACTGTTTATCGATTTGATGTGTTTTGAGTTGATACTGCTCCGTTAAAACTATAGATAGCTTCATTTAAATTCTGTATTATAATGAACGATTTAGCTTGTATGTGCAGGTACAAAATATTATTCTGTATGGCTACACATTTCCCACATTGTCAATGTTATGTTGTATGTTAAGGACAGCTCTCTCTCATGTTTATTGTTTTGTAATTTCATGTTGTTTCCTCGTTGCCCTGAAAATCAGCGTCATGATTTTCATGACACTATGCTGAGCGGCACCCATTTTGGTACTAAATAGGTACCTATTTACTATATCCTAGAATGTGTAAACAACTTGTACTATATAAATATTTCTTTCTTTCTAGATATATTTATGGCACAAACGGTTATCGGTTGCTTAATCCTTTATATATATGTCTAAGAGCCAGAATTTGAAACAAACTACTTATTTTTTTATGATTTAATCAAATATGGTCCAAAAAAGCATTATTTTCGATACTAGTATGTTGTTTATGCACTTATATGACATGTACATGTAATTGTTCCTTATGACGTCTGACCTGACCCAAGAGAGATTCTTATTTTTATCTCGACTTCACATAACTTGTTTTTCGGCCTAAAATTGCCAAAGTTTGATGCTATATATCTCAAAGACAGTGAGATTTGAAGTAGTCTCTTCTCTCATTACCGGTACCAAGTCTAATACCGCTATTTTAAGCCATGGCAGTGGGCGTTTGCAGGCTGAACAGTAAGTAAACAGTAAGCTCTTCTGACAGAAACAGGGTTCGTGGCGGTCGAAACTTTTAATGAGGGACGATGATACTGACACCGCTGCTGGTGCCTAGAAAATTATAACAGCAAAATAAGAAAAAAATTACGTTAAACATTGAAAGTTAACAAAATATGTTTCAAACTATTAAAAAAACTCGTACAGTCAACCGGGGTTACTTTCAAATTGAGGGGCGACTTTATAAAAAACAGTTTTTATGCCGTGTTTTGCTTTTTATTTGCTTAACATGAGGTCAGTAAACTACCTTGGTAAATTTCCTAACTATTTACTAAACTGAACCAAACTAGAAATACTTGGTGATGATTATATAAGTGTTCTAAATCTATCAAAGTGACCCCGTTTTTTCTTAAAGTCAGCCCAGTTTACGGTAACACTAAGGGTGGGATGCACCAAACCGTCTGTAATCGTAAGCGGTGTTCGTTAAAATCTGATTGCATGGAAAGTTTGACAAGTTTCTATGGGATGACAGCTGCCGGCGCCATATTTGACGATGACTGGCCTGTGATCGTATATTGGTGCAACCGACCCTTAGTTGTCGTTTATTGTTAGTTTAAAGATACTTTAATTTTAAATGTTCTTAAGTTGTTTAAGCAGTAAAAAGATTATGGGTCGTGTGTACGAGTAGTATAGAATCATAACAAATAGTTTAGACGTAATGCGAAATATTTTTGTTTCTATATTAGCACTTGATTTGACTTAGATAAAGCGGTTGAAAACTGAGTAACGGAACTTATTAGCGTAGTGACCCTTTAATTAGCAATTTAGTTTATAAAGTAAGTAGGGTCGGTAGGTGGCTTTACGGCCCGTTAATTTGATACGCCAGTTTGCGGCCACTATTTATTTATCGTATGGCGGTTACACACTGGGTATTATTGCAGTTTAAATTTAGAATTCTGCAGATATAGACTCGCTTCCTTTGCCAGGTGTTTAAAGTCCAAAGCTGATCCACTGTATCTGGTAATGGGGCACTCGAATACTATGTGGTGTATGGTTTGCTTCGGCCACTTGGATGAGTTGATGAACTGAAAGGATATTTTCTTGTTTTTTAAATATATTCCCATTCAGTAGCTACTAATTAAAACGTATACGACTCACTGTGACGTTAGGGCATGTAAAAATGTAAATATCTTTAATTGAAAAAATTCGTTCTTCAGAAGGCCGCAAACTGACGCAGGCCGAGTACTGGCCTAGCGACCCTACACAATTTTCGACGATCTTTTATATTTTTTGTAGTATTGACACCCGTTCTCCCCAGCCTACTCCCGACCAAGGATGTTGTGACACATCCGAAAAGTAAAGTGACCTCAAAGATATAAACTGTAATAATAATGATCTGACGACCGGTTTAGCCTAGTGGGTAGTGCACCTGCCTGTGAAGCTGACGGTCCTGGGTTCGAATCCCGGTCAGGACAAATATTTGTGTGATGAGCATGAATATTTGTTTCTGTCTTGGATGTTTTCTATGTATTTAAGTATTTATATCTATTAAATATATCGTCGTCTAGTACCCATAACACAAGCCTTGTTGAGCTTACTGTGGGGCTAGTTCGATTTGTGTAAGATTGTCCTCTAATATTTATTTATTTATTTATTTATCTGTGGCGTCTAAACACCACTCTATTCTCCCAGACATTGTTTTTATATCGTGGCCACACTGACTTCCGGTCTCATAAAGACTGGGTCACCGGTTGGCAGATCCGCTGGCTGTGCATCTCTCTCTTTTATCTCCGCCAATCCTGCTGTTAACAACTGCTATTGATCGTTCTAGCATTTTTACTTGTACATCTCAAGCCACCATGTATGTATAAGCACTTTATTTTACACAATAACAGGTTAAAACAATATACATGTCACATTAGATAAGAGTACAAAAGCGAACTTATCCCTATGAGGGATCTCTTCCAGCTAACCTTTGAGGGATTGAGTGGAAAGTGGGAGAATGAGATAGACAAACATCGTGCTGCAATAAATATTATAATATTCCTGTCTGCTGGAGTCTTACATCACCACTCACCATCACCACCCAATGATGAATGAAAGCTCTGGACATTTAATTAATCCATAGTTATGTATGGAAATGTTATTTATTAGGTACGTGAATTCGTGAGTGGGATTCATAATACCCTATAAATTCCAATAAACTGTTAATTTGATTATAACAAATTGAACCCAATTTGTTACTTTGATTCCCAGAATGGTCACAATTTTCGTACTGGGAAATAAATGAATGAAATCAAGTATACAACTATACACTAAATGAAATAATTGAACTTTGTTCTGCAAGTAGGCCGCTACACTTTTGCAAGTCAAAAACTACTAGCGTTTCTCAAGAGACCACTGCCGAGAAGAAACGCCGAAAGAAACTCATCAGTCAGTCATTTTCTCCTAAAATATGCTTATTACAATGACACTACTTAACCTACTTAAGTAAATTTTAGTTGTAAACAACAAGAAAAGAGGAAAAAATAACAATAGGTGTTTACAATGTGCAGTTCCACAAGAAGCTCACTGGACCACGAAACAGCCAACGTACTTGAATCATTTATTTGTGTTGTGTTTATAAATAAAATTAAATAAATATTAAATATTAGAGGACAATCTTACACAAATCGAACTAGCCCCACAGTAAGCTCAAGAAGGCTTGTGTTATGGGTACTAGATGACGATATATTTAATAGATATAAATACTTAAATACATAGAAAACATCCAAAACTCAGAAACAAATATTCATGCTCATCACACAAATATTTGCCCTGACCGGGATTCGAACCCAGGACCGTCAGCTTCACAGGCAGGTGCACTACCCACTAGGCTAAACCGGTCGTCAAACCGTGTGTTTATGTGTGCTTTGCTTAGTTTGGGACTATGTTGATTTGTATAGATTGTCCACAAATAATTATTTATTTAAAATTTATTTTATGGCAGATGTTACAGTACGCGGTGAAAAAAAACCCCATTTTTTTGAAGTCGCCAGAATTATTCGCCAAAATATGCACAAAATGGTACCCTGTCATTGGCAACGCCACACTAAAAGCGTCTGCATACTGCATAGAAGGCTCGCTTAGTAACTGATAGGACCCACAAAACCGGTATCCCCGAAATGGATAAAACCGGAAAAATCGGGTTTACCACCTACTGAGAAAACCGGGTTTAAGATTTATAAAACCGGCTTTATAGAGTTTAAGATTTTACATTTTTATACAATAACTATAAATAAGTAAATATTTTGCTTAGTATCTTCGGGTAATTTAGAATGTCGGTTAATTCCGAAAATGATAAATTCCAGTCTAACTAAGCGATTTTATTGCATCTCATCATCACCATCAAAAATTAATGTATTTTTTTTTGATGTTTGGTACTGCAACAAAATCACATAGTTACACAGGAATCTGTTATTTTTGGAATTACCCGGCATTCGGAATTAACCGAGGATACCATATCTACCTTCTAGTTTTAAGAGTAAAATAACATTGATAGACATTTTGTTCTCTCATATTTTAGTATATGTATGAACTATTAGTTAGTTCAAAGACTGATTTGAGGTAATTTCTTTTGTTTTATAATTCTGTGTTTTATTTATTAAACGATTGTTCATATTTATTTAAGGGAGAGCGGGAAGTCTGATAGTAAAGGATACATTCCTAAAATACAATATTAAATAGACTTATTTCACAAAATTGCTCTAGAAAAGAGCGTGTTCGCTTCTGAAAGGCCGGCCGCGGAAAAAAGCTGTTTTTGAAACGATATTTTATAATCAAAAATCTAAAAAACACATTTCAATTTTATGACATTAGGTCGCAATAATCCTGTTCTAGATAGTAACACTGAGAAAATGTAAAGATACGTGTAAATTCAAACAGAAAATGGCCTGAATAGATGAGTATTTTTTAACTCATAAGGGCTCATAAGTGCTTAAGGCGCATTCACATAATTGGACAGAAATATTTATATGACCTAACGTGCCGATTGGTTTGGTATTAAATTCACATTCACACTAGCTCCGTGTGTAGTTGAAGTGTCAGAAATAATGACAATTGGATTTATTTTACCAGATAGATCAATAATGCGCGTCGCCTAATGTTTTGTCTTACGTTATTCCAAATACTAGCTTTTGCCCGCGACTTCGTTCGCGTGAACGTCTACTGACTATTCCTTCCCCTTGGTAGATATATTCTGCAGGTTAGGTTATAAACTTCTTAACTTTGACAGACTCACTCAAAATGTACGTACTCAAAACGTTTTTACGTCTCAAAGTTACAACCTTACAAAGTTTCTTATTCATATAAATATATTAGTAAGTGAAATGGGCCCCCTTGTTCATGAAAGGAGGCATGTGTCTTGAAGTAGGATGTAATAGGCGGATAATGAAACAAAATGGGTAATATGATTTTTCAATAGGTACTGGTCAAGGGTACTGGCCAGGAAATTCAGACGTTAAATACATATTTCATTCCAGCCCCGAGAACGCCGTCGACTCGATCCCATATAGTATATATACGTACAAATAATTTATATGATTTCTTATACTACGTAACGAAACACAATGTGTGTTAAGAAACTACGTCATCAAATCCATGCAGCATAATGGTGTCATGGTTCGATGTTGCGTACGTATACACATTCGTTCGCTTGTTCTATGAAGTTTCCCAATTCCCTACTTTCCGAGCCTTAGTACTGACATGCTCGATGTAGCGACTACAGGGGAAAACATATTATGATTGAATGGAACAAAAACTTCTATGTTTCTCGACTTGCAACGTGTTAGGAGTCCTACATTATAACCCAAGATCTATAATGACCTACAACAATATAACACGCTCTACTTGCAGTGAACACCGGTCACCTTGGGCACATGTCTCTACGCATTATCCCTCTGTATGAAACTTTATTTAATACTTCTAGTTTACTAAGATTTTTTTATCATATGTACTTGTAGGTGACTAAGACAAACACGTTTACTAACTATAGGTACCATTCTCTCCAATATTTCTATGCCGATGTTGGCAGAATATGCTGAACTAACCCATTTACTAACCTATAATATTGTACCATATTCTTAGAAATAAATGATTGATTGATTGATTGAATGATTGAAAGTGTTAAATTTTCTCCCTTAATCATAGGTATTTTTCTAGTGAAGAAACACTTTCCAAAACGTACAATCGAACCGGTGACATCCTGACATACGCAGCCAATCACTTTAACGAAGCTGTCTGCATGAAAAATCAGTCATCACACTCGGTTACCAAATCCTTCAACCAGTTCTTTCTTCTCTTCTTCAAAGCCTTGGGGATCCGTATTCAGAGTGACATCTACCAAAAAGACTCGCGCTTCCTTAACTTCAACTTGTAATTTAAAACAGTAGTAATATTTTTAACTACCTACGCGCATATTATCGTTTTACAATTATGTATAAACTAATCAGTCAAGTAATCCATGTTTTCATATTACCTACTTTGAATAAGTATTTTGGATATGCTGGCCTATAGTAACCAAAAAGATTTGTAACGGTTTCTATGGGTCCTTAAGATAGACACAAAATTACCCTGCCGGCGGGGTTGTCCACCGCACGATCGCGATATCGCAGACACATATAGTCCCTATTCATCCCGATACCTCTGCATACCGGGTAGAGTCAGTCCGACCCAGGTCGGGCCTGGCTGAGTTCCTAGCTGGTCTCTTCTCAGCTAGGATTGGTTTAGTGAAACAGCGAAAAAACTCCCAGTAGTTTGATTCCACCCACACCTCAGATTTGGTTGAGGCCGCTCAACCAATCTCACTGGACCGCATACTGTTAGAGTATTCCAGTTGCAGTGTTTAAACCCCCCGTGTGGTCGCATTGGAGGTTTCTCCTGGATTTTCTCCAGGCCATTTTCCAAACAAACGCGCACTCACTATCGCTTTATTGGGCCCGGCCTGTAAAGCCAGTCAGGTTCAAGAAAAAAAAACTGTTTTACATTTCTCAACTACCCATTTTTTTTTCAATAAAAAGAATAGAGTGGAGTGGAATTTCTATAATTTTTATGCAGGCATATATCAAAGCGCTGGTCAGTCAATGCTGACAACAATCGTCTACGGCCAATCTATTTAATCTCCAATTTTATAAACAGTAAAGTTATTTAGGCTCAATGGGTCAGCAAGTTTTGATTTAAAACGCAAGCGCTTTAAAGGCTGTAAATCAGTAACTAAATAACGCATATCTAAATCATAATAGATTTGCGTTATTTAGGTACTGCTTATAATTATGCATGTAAGTAATTAATAGAACTTCAGGTAAGTACTGAAATGCGGTAAACATTCACATTCACATGAGTCGCTTTGGTTTTGAGATAATTAAGCTCTAAGAGTCACAAAGATCCGAAATCTTTCATAATAATAGCTCATCATAATCAATTGGTAGCGACATTTATCAGTTTATAACTACGATGGTAAAACTAAAAACTTTACATGAAAATACGTACTTTATCATAGCAACTATAAGACTCAAATTATTGATTTTTGCAAGTAGTAGGTAAATAATCTACATTAACTTCGATTCGACTTGAACGAATAACATCTGTGTAATGGCACGTCTTTGACACGCCAAACGTCAAATATCGTGAATTTACAACATTCTACACTCGCCTCACGATACGTCCTTACTGTATCTTGACCCTACGATTCGTGGCAACTATGTGCATATTTGGAGCTCAGACTTACAATGGTTCATCTGAGTCGAATTTTCGTAAGTCAGCGGGTATTGTAAATATTCTACATGATTCTGGATCTATGAAATTCAACTTCCACCCCCGAATTCATCTATTTGAGGGATGATGAAGGGATAAAAAGTATCCTATATGTTAATCCAGGCTATAAACTCGTTGTGTGCCAAGTTTCATCATAATCGGGTCAGCCGTTTTTGCGTGATTGAGTAACAAATATCCAAACATCTAAACATCCGAACTTTCACATTTATAATATTAATGGGAATAGTAGGAATTTGCTGTATTTTGTAGGCCCTCAGATGACACCATTATCACACTCGACCACTCTAACAACGAAGATATATTAATTATAGGTAGACGAAGTTCAAGGCACTGGTTTGACGTTGATAACAACTGACTAACATAATGAAATCTCTAATTTCAAACAGTCACTATGGGTTGAGAGATTTTTGGTTATTTGTCGGTAGTCCCCTTTTTTACTCTCCATTTTTTCACATATTATCTGTTTATTGTACAATTTTTGAATAAGATTCTTTTTATTTTGCTTCCAATTATATGCTTACCAATTTTCAAGCCTTTATGTCACGAATTGAAGGACTTCCCATACAAAGTTCAACCCCTCTTTTCACCCCCTTTCATTCCCAATCTGTATGATTTTTATAGCCTATAACCCGTCCGAAGATCAATTAAAAGTATTAGTGAAGGTTGTATTGAAATCTATTGGCTAATTTTCGCGTGATAGTGAGACAAATAAACAGACAGACAAACAGACACAAATTCTAAAAACTGTTGAAATGTGTTCTGTTATCGATCCTAAGACCCCTCCATCGATTTTTTTGCTAATATCTTCTATGTACAGACTTTCGAACCTCTACAGCTTTATTATATGTATAGATAGATAGATGTATAGATAGATTGTGGCCTTGTTGGGTTAACTACCCGGCACAATATTCGTTTAATGGGCAGTCAAATGGATGTTATGGCATATCTGTGGCCTCGTATGGCGGCGGCAATTCATCTCTTATCTTCATCTTTTATGCTTCGAATAGGGAGGTTTACTCCAATTGAAGAAAGAAAAGAAATATAACCAGTGGCTCTGTAGCTGTAGACCTCGTGAGTGAGTTTTTATATCATTTCCAAAATCGGACATTATAAAAAAGATCAATTATGAATATCGCACCTACTAACAAAATTCACGAGAAGCGGTTGAGAAATGCGACCTGTAGAGGACAACAAACCGAGATTCGGACGCAGAAACTTACAAAATCTTTGAAATAAAAATTGTTTTTGAAAATTTCCAAAAACTGATTCCACAAAAAAATCTATATAATTGCCGGACCTATTCACAAAATTTCACGAGAATCGTTTGCGAAATGCGACCTATAGAGGAGAAAAAACCGTTGAACAAATATATATATTTTTAATTTCCAAAAAGATATTAGACAATATAAATTTGTACCTATGGGAGCAGAAATACACTTTTTTTCGAAATTGAGATTATTATATATGTGTCCAATTTATACTATAAAACTTCATAAATACTAGAAAACTGAGTTGGACAACGTGAAAACAAAAACGAAAAATATGCTACTCTAATACTTTTTTTTTACAGTTTTTTGAATTAGGAGGACATTTTATTTTTTGAAATGTACAATTTTTTGCAATTCACCCATGGATGGAAAGGCGATATTATAGTTTTTATCCCGGAAATTATTAATTATGTGGCTGAAAGAGGGGTGGAAGTTTGTGTAGATAGAGCTGCGCTTAATATTACCTTTTTGTCTAAGGTGACAAGTTTTACTTGTACGAAGTCACAGGCGAAAACTAGTTTTTTTTTTATACCACGTCGGTGTCAAATAAGCGTACGGCCCGCCTGATGGTAAGCGGTACCCGTAGCCTATGGACGCTTGCAACTCCTGGGGTGTCACATGCGACCCTTTAAAAATTTATGCACTCCTTCCTTGAAGAACCGCAGACTGTAGTCCCTCGGGTAAACCTCGGCAGGGAGCTCATTCCACAACCGGAGCGTCCGTGGGAGGAAATTCCTCTGAAACCGTACCGTACGCGACCATTAGTCTTCTTATAAGAGCTATATCTTTAGACAATTGGCCCTTGTCCCGTATTAATTAAACTAGTTAGGCCAGTAAGTCAAAGGCGCGCGAGTAATAAATATCGCAACGTAACTACCCATATCAAGTGGCGCAGTTAACTGCACTTTTATTGACTTGTGTGGTTTAGAATTCTAAGTTCTTTGCCCTAGTAAAGAAGGCTTAGTTGTGAATGAGTTTGTAAGCAATGTAATAGAAAGAAAGTAAGGTTTTTTTTATTTCTCATGCTCGAAAACTGTGTCATATTAGACTTGCCTAGCGGTGCTAAAATAGTACGTTTTTCCATTAGGGAAAATATGTATACATAATACACAATTTATGATTTACAAAACATTTTTATTTGACCAATCAAAACAAAATTTGAACACCAATTTAATACAGCTTTACTAAAATGGACCAAACCAGGAAACAAAATTCATTTCTCTAAAGATTAAGTCTGTGGTAGTCCCTATTTCATAACAATAGGTAATTATTAAAGTGATTAAATCGTTTGAGCAACGCTTTGAAGCGCTCAACAGAACATTAGTAGCTTTTATTTCCGCGTGGATGTTCCAAAAACAGTATAACATTTTTTGAATGATTTCCTGGCTTTAATATTTTACTATTACTGAACGTTCATTTAAAATTATTAATAGACTGGAAATTATAACGTAGGTACAATCGCCATCAAATATATCTGCACTCTTCAGGGTGATCAAAAATATCTGAACGTGCACTCTAACACCTTGGTAATAGAGGCGTGTTCAGATATGTATGAACACCTTGTTCGCTTCGATATGTCTGATGGCGACTGTACGTATTTTATAAAATGCTTCAAGAATCACAGACGAATTGAGTCAATCAACTTTTTCTTGTTGATATTTTGTCCCATTAGCGAGGAGACAACAGTAACAAAGTTTCTTAGAAAAATGTTTTTAATATGGACTTGAAGCATGCTCCAGAGATGATCCATGTCCAAATGGAATTATGCTCATCGCTAACTCACATTTGGTAAATTTAAACCCTATAAAATCACAGTTTTAAAGAGTGACTCAGGAGACGTAACCATGGTAGCGAGGAACAAAGAATAGTTGATTCACCCAATTACAATGCGTGAGCTTGTTATGCCAAAATATAATTAATAAACTGTCCCATGGTCTATTTTTGTTTGGCATAACAAGTTTTTATACATACATACAATTTCCCCATACTGTAGGTATGTGACGCGTGCACGTGTCAGTGATGGAGCTATCCACGCATTATCTAGTGTTGTCCCGTTGCCGAAATACTGGAATATTGCCGGCAATCTGTTAATGTTAATCGCCACAGAGCGGAAAAATCTGCTGCTTTCATATGGACTTACAGTATGGGGTTCTTCAAGAAAGGAGTACAATAGAATCCGCTTATAACGACTTCGCTTATAACATTTCACCACTATTAACGACTTCGAAATCACCACACATTAGATTTTATACCATACATTTTCAAAGTAAATCAGTCCGTTTTGTGCGACGTTCTGTTAGTGCGACGTAATATCACCGGTCCCTTGACTGTCGCTTTATCCGGATTCTACTGTATATAAATTTAGGGTCGGCAATGCGCATGTGACACCCCAGGAGTTACAAGCGTCCATAGGCTACGGTGACCGCTTACCATCAGGCGGGCCGTACGCTTGTTTGCCACCGACGTGGTATAAAAAAGGCATTGTAAAAGTCCATAGAGGGGCAATAAAGGGATGGACTCTTGTGTTTTTTCTGGAGTCAAGTGTTTAGGTACGGTCAGTGTGTAGCTTAGGTACTGCCAGCAGGCCGTAAACTGGTTTGCTACTGTCGTTGTCCAATAGTACTTACATTACTGCAGAGGCCACGAAATAGGCGGGGGATTGCCGGCCGAGTAGTTAGTTATCTATTATCCGACAATCCCTTTTCGGACCTAGACAGGCTTGTACGGTAATTTTCACAAAAATTTCGATAAAATTTGAAAATTATAAGAAAACTCGAAATGAAATTATAAAAACACATAATAAAAAAACACGCTGCGGCTGCGGACGGCCGCCCCGAATCAAAAGACGATCAATTTGCTGGCTTCGGCCGTGTATGAAATTCCATTATGGACCGTTCGTTGCACTGCACCCGAAACGATACTTCGCAGCCTGTTATAACGAAAATCTGAAAATCTAATCTAAATTGAAAATTTGAAAAAAAAAAGAATTGCGTAGAACGGGAATATTGCCAACCGAGCGACACTATTCATACGCCACTCCTATTGATAATGCGATATGTCAACATCAACCCAATCACATTAATAGACAGAGTTTTAAAATAGCTGACAAATTGACAATTCTCTATTTGACTAAGTCGCTTCCGATTCGCTTTTATGGTGCCATCCCAACTAGTTTACAGTGAATTTATTATTATTATTGTTATTATTATTTTAATTTTATATTGGAATTCCAAATTTAAATGTAATTTTACTTTGACAGTTTGACATAATTTGTAAATCAATCATACCTTGACATTTTTATCATTGTCAATCATTGTTTCTGACGAGTAAATGTATATGATCCATTGCAAATAAATGAGTATGAGTAAGAATCCTGACGGTAGTTTTTAATTTACATATAGTCGATAAAAACAATTACATTTATTCGAAATATTCAAGTGACACCTTTTAAGATTTTGAGCATATTTGTTAATTTACAGTTTTTTGTCATAATTTGACGGTTTAATATAGTGACAATTTATTATTGTCCATTGAAGTGGGCAACTTGTACAGAAAAGCTATAAATCCGCAGAAGATTATAGATCCGCCGTCAAACTATAGATTTATGATATTTGCCGGCCGGCAGTGCCAATTTCCCGATTAATGCTGCTCGTTATAGACCAACAATGTAGGTAAACAGACTATTTTGGGATCCTTTGTATTGCGCTGCGATACAATAGTGTGGAAAGAGAGGGGAATAGAAATTTCCAATGCAATGAGAGCTATCGCGTATGAATTCGCCGCTAGAGGCGCTAGTGTAGGGTCTCCGAAACGTCAAATGTCACTCTTTGTGGTTGCGCTACGCGGGTTAATATCTAATTGGAACAATATGGTGACTATTCTGCAATACCTGAGCTTGATTATGGCAAATATGAGTTAAGGGTCAATGACTGTCACGGCTTTGAGACAGATTTGTCTTTCGGAAACTTATTTCCTCCTTTTTTCCGAACAAAACGGGACCGCGCTACAATGCGGTATGTTCGATATTTTTACGGTACGGTGTTAAGGTATTGAATATGATTTAAATGTAAACTTCGTTCTCATGTCCATAATAACCAATAACAATTTTTGACAGCTGGACGTTAGTCGACAGTGGCGCCAACTGGTGAGCACAAAAACGATAGCCCCCATTGGGACGATACGTATACTCGTACTTGCATACACTAACGCCAGTTTTCCGAGATACTATGAGTTTTGCTTTGCTTTGGTGAACCCCACCCTTTTCACCAAACCGTCTGTAATCGTAAGCGGTGTTCGTTAAAATCTGATTGTATGGAAAGTTTGACAAGTTTCTATGGGATAACAGCTACCGGCGCCATATTTGACGATGACCGGCCTGTGATCGTATGTTGGTGCAACCGACCCTAGGTTAGTAGTTTTGGGCCATACGCGGATTTAGGTTCGCGTCTTTTCTGTGAACATACCAAAAGTGCTACAAAGCTTAATTTTGGGTTGGACCAGTAACCCGCATAAACAGTGTCTCCGTTCCTGTAAATCCCTGTAATAAAAACATAGCTAATATGCACATAAGCCGTTAACTATTGACCACAGGAAGGATAACTTTTGTTTTTTCAACTAAGTATGATCCCTTTGCCATACGAGCCAGTAAGAAAGAACTTATTAAAGAAGCTGTACCGATTCGACTGACACTTGACCCTAAAAACTGAGACACTAAAAATTGACACCCACAAATCAGGAAGCTGTCAAAATAACACACTGGCCATAGTAGTGGGCCAGCATGTTGGCCCAAAATACCGTTAAAAATTATTGTGGGAAATATTTACCAGTTCCTTTTTGACAGTTATGAATTGGCGTTTGTAGTGATGAGGGTGAGACGAATAGATTGTCTTAATTAGCGATTATTAATGAATGGTGAATGTTTATTCAAATCGATTTTGTAACAATTCTTTTTTTAATGTTCCTATGTATTTCACTACTGTATACGAATCTAGAGTAAGAACTTTTGTCATGTGATTTTTATTTTACCCACGTCAATTTTGTATTATTCAGAAATCGATACTGTATTTCCAAATTCCGCGATAAAGGTAATTTCAGACTTCATTCGTTTGCAATTTATTGGAATACTTATTTTTTTATAACACGTAATTTATTACGGTTATAAATTCATTCACTTGATCGATTTCCGTCAACTTACGAAAATATCATCGGAATCGAAACGAATGATTTAGTCACTACACTAGATTTTAAAAATAACAGATTTAGTACGTAACTATTTTCGTGGTGAATTATTATCATAAATGACTAAGCATCAGTGATAGGAAAAATATATGTACATTCATTTGATTGCTCCTCTAAAACGCGTATTAAAGCTACCTAACTATTCATGAAGCTCTAATATCATTACTTGATTTTATTCGATGTCTCGATGTGTAATGCGGATTTACGTTTTATGGGTGTTGTGATGTGTCAAAAAGGAACTTGTAAATATTTCTCACAATACTAACATACAGCCAAATAGATTGCAACTTAATTATTTTTTGAGATATTTGGATAGGGTTTTCATCATTTGGCATACTTTTTTTTATACATCGCCGGTGGCAAACAAGCGTACGGTCCACCTGATGGTAAGCAGCCACCGCAGCCTATAGACGCCCGCAACTCCAAAGGAGTCACGTGTTCGTTGCCGACCCTTTATAAGATTTGAGGATGCACTGTGTTGACAGAAGAAGGAACACATTTAGGACCCTCGCTCTCAACACAGTGCAAATTCGGGAGCTCTGGCAACCTTGCTCTCCTGTAGGTGACACAACACTAAATACTTGTATAGTAAATAATGTTATTATGGCTGTGGTCTGCTGCAAGGCGGAGGTACTTCCCCAGTTAGGCTGCTCCAAATTCGAGCAAGATGACATTTTGCTGTGCCCTACCTCTCTTAAATTGTGTCTCTTAATTTTTATTGTGTTTCTTTTGGAGTAATAATTAATTTTGAGTCAGAAACCCCATTGCTATCTAATCTGAAGCATCAAAGGTCCAGCTGACTACCATCTGCCGCATTATCAAGCCGGTGGACGAGAAAGTGCTGGTCCTATGATACTACCTTGGCGAAATGATTACAGCGGTTATATATACGAGTTATTGTAGGTTCCACCATATACCGGCATTCGTAACGCCTCACACCGGGTAGTCAGGCCGACCCGGCCTAGATGAGTTTCTTGCTGGACTGTTCTGAGCTAGGCTAAGTTTAGTGAACCAGCGACGAAACTCCCAGTAGCTCGATTCCACCCACACCTAAGATTCGGTTGAAACCGCTCAACCAATCTCACTGGAGCGCAAACTCTTAGAGTATTCCAGTGTTCCAAACCACACACGTGGTCACGTCGGAGGTTTTCTCCAGTGCCTTTACCAAGAGTTTACATGACCGTACTCGCTAGCGACTGCGTAAAAAATTGTATTGGCAAAAGTACAGCGCCCCTGGCGGTTACGCAATAGAACTAAGAAACGGCATGCTAAATCGTTTACGCAGTCGCTAGCAGTACGAGTACGGTCATGCAAACTCATGACAAAGCACAGGTTACTGTCCAACCGTGCACTCCTATCGCTTTATTGGGCCCGGCCTATAAAGCCAGTCAGGTTCAAAGTTTAAAATAGTAGGTTTTATTGGGCCCGGCCTATAAAACCACAGTCAAATTCAAAATGTAAAATAGTACGTTCCTCTTGGACTACTCTTATTCCAAAAGCACACACGCCATTACGTTGCCTAATTGCTACTGCCCTCAAGATACTATCCACATCGCATATCACCGTCATGTTTGCTTTGCACCTACGGCCAAGTTTAGAAAATAAGACGTATATCGCTGCAAAAGTATATGGACATGTGACCTTTCATTCGGTGAATGGCACACGTCAGGTCCGAGAGCTCTCGACCCCAATACGAGCTGCACTTTCGCCGATATATAAGTGATATGGAGTCGAGTGTCTTACCAGAGCAGGGCTTCTGTGAAGGTTACGTATCATTTTACATTGATACGTAGGTGGATTTTAGGGCCATTTATGTACATAATTTTCAGACACTTTTTTTAATGCAGATTTTGGAATATTTTTCCTTACTTCATATTATTATACTGTTATTTAGAAAGAGGTTTAATTGCGGTATCACTTCCGATAGTTTTGGTAATTAACGAACCACAGCTAATATCCATAAATCAAGTAACTCAGTGGTTCTTGTATGTGTCACCATTTCTATAAAAGAATGGTTTTTACCCCTGTGTTACCCACCTTTTTTATGTTAATATTGAAATGTTTTTACCTATAGATATTAAAATTTCTTGATGACTATCTATGCCACAGTACTAAGCTAAAAGAGTGATCTTCAACCCTTCAGCTCTTTCTTTGTCATTCACTCCACTCTCACTTTTGAGTACCGGTATTTTTAACTGCTAAAAACCTGTATATTTCATAAATTATTTTCTATTTTATTCATTAGTAAACAATTGATTACAAAAATTATCATAACAAAAAAAAAGTATGTAAAAGCACGTAATGGTTTGTCGCGATGTCCGACCGGTGTGGTATATCTAGATACCGGTATACCGGTTTCTGGTTCAAGGTCACGATATCCATTCCGGAAAATACTGGTATTTGAATAAATTCTATGGAGAAAATACCGGTATCCGACCCCTGAACATAATACCGTGTAATACCCATACTGCAACAAATAAATGAATGAATGAATAAATAAATAATTCGTATATTTTAACAAAATAATATTTCTCAATTGAGAACTGAATTCAAGCGTGATACGTATGTAAATTAATTCGTTTGTGGCAAACTTTCAATCATTTCACTCCACTGGTGAGCGACGAAACAATACTCTTTTGTTAAATACGAGGAGGATTATTTCATAAAACAATGTTTTTTTTTAATGAAATGCTGTAGAGTACAGTAGATTTTTGTATTTATTGGTAAATATTTTGTTTGATAGCAATTCTTCTATAATAACGTCGCCTACTTAGTGAGATAACCTCCCCGTCCTTGTGTTTATGAAATTGAGATAAGATTGAGAGAGATAATCTCCAAATTCAATGAAAGTCTTGTCTAAGGAAAAAACACTATAGAATAGCAACAGTTTAGACAGCACCAAAAACAAGCACCAATTAACAGAAAATAAGTCATTAGTTTTTTATACAACAGGCAGTTTAAAACCGAATGATCTTTGAATTAAGAATGAATGGTATTTGCCGTCACGGTAAATGAAATGCCGCAATGGCACTTCAAAAACTACTAGCGATTTTCAATAGACCACTGCAGAGAAGAAACGCCGAAACTGCACCGAAACTTTCTGCGTTTCATCTCGTCAGTGGTCTAATTGCAGAATAATAGTTATTTATTATACAAGGATGCAAAGTTGTATTTTAACCGCGAGTGTGGAATTGAAACACGAGCTGGAGTGGTTCAAAAATAGAATACTGAGCGTAGTGAGTATTGCTACACACGAGACGTAAAATAACTTTGCAGCCGTGTATAACACAAATCTTTTCACCTCACTAGAACGAGGAAAGAATTTTGTGTTTCAGTACAGTTACATCCTAAATATAGTTGGATGCCCGGGGTCCACTACCTAATTCCGAGATTTGGCGTAGGTACCACTTTTTTAACACAACAGCACAATATAAAATTATTGGTGCTGGACTGTCTGGCCTGACCTTTACATGTTATGTTTGAAAAAGTTACAAATAGCACATTCTGATTTCAAATATTCTTTGCACCCTTGTGGATAAAATGCAGTTTTGCTATCTGTTTTTAAAGAATAAAAAAGGGTTTTCCGAGCTAGTAAGGAGAAAAGTACATTTATTTAATTTAACCAGCCAAGTATATTATTTATACTTGTAAGTAAGTACGTAGTTTTGGGTTACAGTTTGGCCTTGGTTGGTGTTCCATCAGAACTTGGACGTAAGGGAACATGTTACAATTTCCATTCCAAATTGGGAATAGGTATGTTCCATTTATCTAATTGGAATCCTCCTCCGCCGAGTGACCAGTGCCTTTACCATGAGTTTGCATGACCGTACTCGCTAGCGACTGCGTAAACGATGTTCCGATTCTTAGTTCTATTGCGTAACCGCCAGAGGCGCTGTACTTTTGCCAATACAATTTTTTACGCAGTCGCTAGCGAGTACGGTCACGTAAACTCATGGTGAAGGCACTGACCGCCGCTTGCCATAATGCAGCCCATATTATTTTATAAAAGCTTTCCACAGGTGTAGGTGCTGACTATATTACTAGAGATATCCGGCCACTATCCGGTATCCGGTCACAATTTTATTATCCGGCTGAATATCGTGGCGTAGTATTCGGCCGGATACCGGATAGTACGTTATCGCATAGAAAAGCGTGAAATAACGGTGAATAAATAAATAACTCAAGAGTAATCAATTATTAAACTTAGTTCAGTCTTCCACATTATTTACTACTTTGGACAGTCATAAAAGTAGTCGAAAACAGTGAATAACTCGCGACGAAATATTACGAACCGCAACTCATGTGTATTGCGTGTAAAACGTGCGCATTTCTCTATCAGAAACTGCCTACAGCGAGTAACAAGTTGCAAACTGCACAATTTGTCGCACACCCGTGCAGCGAATTTCTTAATTTTAGGTAAACCTTTTAGCCGAATATTCGGCGCCCGGATACCGGATATCTGACCGGCAGCACCGCCGGATTTTCGGTATCCGGCCAAACCAGTATCCGTTGCATTGCATCTCTAGCTTACACTCCTTCTAAAAGTCAGAAGGCAAACGGCCTGACCTTATTTACAAGTACTTGGTTATTTGGTGATAGCTGTCAAATTTTCCGAATAATCAATTTATTTTTTATCGTGTGGCAATTTTGTTGCCAGTTTTTGTTGCACAGGGGGCACGTGTAGTAATGGGATACCCGACGGACGTCATGCAACTTCGATCCCCAATCTAATGAAAACCAACCATTGCCCACTTATTAGAAATAGCTTAATTTTTCACGTTTCGGTAACGGAAATCTAACTAAAATTTGTTTTTAGTCTTCTGCGACTATAATCCATGTTTCATACAAAGTAGAAGCATAAGCAAACCTGCATTTCCTTAACGTCAGCACCGTAAAATTAAGTGTATCGCGACCGTTTCGGCTCTCGCAAATCGATTTAAAAGCATATATATGGGAATTGTGATGTCACGGGAATAAATCCGCCTTCCACGGATATCCCGATTTTATGGCCGGCGATCTTGGAACGCAATTTTGTTAAGTTTAAACTACCTTTAACCCATATACAGCACAGATTTAGAAATAGGTTAGTGAAGTTCGGATACTTAATTCTTAGCCCAGTCGCTGTTTTGATAAACTAGGCTTCATTTCTATGGTTTTATAGGAATGAAATTAAAAAGTATTTCATTCCAGCATTGATCAGTTTTTACGAAATATTTGACATTGAAGTCTGTCGTATTACATTTTTTCTACTCCTGTACTTTTTTCGCAACTTACGCAATCATGAACTCTAATATAAATACATCCTTTATTTCTTCTGTAAAAAGTCTATCTAGTCTATTGCCCAAAAACACACTCCTTACCCTACTTTAATGAAAAATTAAAGCATAGTTGGATGCCACAGACTACTACAAATACTATGTTTAGTAGTCATTCTTTGGTGCGTTCAAGTGAAACGTTTATGATTAAAATCAGTGCTGCCAACTTAACGCAACTTTGCTAGATTTTTATGTATCAATTAATGCATAATATACTATTTACTAATATTTATCTTCTTTTTTGTGCTGTTTAACAAGTTTTATCTATTTTCGGATATATTTATGAAAACGAAACAGTTAAGATTCGATCCGGATTTGAATTCAGATTAGGTCGGATGCCAAGTCTAGCAAATTAAAAAAAATAAACCATAAACAAAGTGTCATATTTTTGATTTCCCACCAAATGCCCAATTGAAAACGAAAACATTCAAGCTGATAAATGATTATATTACTTAAATCAAACAATTTTTTTGCGTTTATGAAGAAATGTGTAGGTACGTTGATTCTTTTAAAAATCCACGAAGAAGTTATATAGCATTACTGAAGAAATTGTGTAAGTAAGTTGCACAATTACTAAGGGAAAATATGGCGCATGAAAAGTCTGAAAAATAGGTAGTTACTTTTTATTTGAAATGAGTCGTAGAAAAAGTATTGTATGCAACGGTGTATAACTGGTATAAAAAGGCTCGTGGTGTCTTTACTTGCGATGTTCGCCAAGGCTCACATCGCAACCCACACCACTCGCCTTTTTATACCCTTCTTATACACCAGTTGCATACTCGTAATATACTATTAAACACTAAGGGTCGGTTACATCAACCTACGATCACAGGTCGGTCATCGTCAAATATGGCGCCGGCAGCTGTCATCCCATAGGAAATTGTCAAACTTTCCATACAATCAGATTTTAACGAACACCGCTTACGATTACAGATGGTTTGGTGCAACCCAGCCTAAGGGTGGGTAAGTTTCTATGGGATGACAGCTGTCGGCGCCATATTTGACCATGACCGGCCTGTGATCGTATGTTGGTGCAACCGAACCTTAATAAAAACAATTTATCATGGCATTCGAATCATTTTATATATATATAGAGACGATTAAATGTTTGTATGGGACCTACTACAATTAGAGCTACACAAAGTACAGCATAGCTGTCGAGCACTGAAAACGCTCCATACTGATTAACACACAGGCGTGACGTCACGCCTGCGTGGCCTCGTACTACCGTTGTATGGAAAAAGGGAAATTTGCCGTTTTTGTCGTGAAATATTGCGTTTGTGTACATAGTTGCCATACAATTTCTTTTTTATTGAAACATGAGAATTCTATTGGTAAGTTTCTATTTACATTTGGACGACAAACAAAAAACATCGCTTTTGCAAATCTTTACAGCTCCATGTCTTTTTGTGATTTTAATGAATTTGTCTAAATAATTTGACGGTTTTATATGCATATAGCCATACTGTGTTATAATGTGTTATATGTTGAAACGAGGTAGGCCAAATAATAGGTGGATGGATTGTGTGAGAGATGATATGAATAAGAAGGATGTGAATAAAGAGATGACGAATGACAGAGATGTATGGAAGAAAAAGACATGCTGCGCCGACCCCAAATAAATGGGAAAAGAGCAAGCGAATGATGATGATGATAACTACATTGTATTATAAGTCGTAACATAATAAATGACAATAATAAAACGTTTATTCAATTGTTTTATACATTCCGCCACTACGCTCTTTGTAATACCGGGGTTTTGCAGTTTGGGGAAGAGTTATTCTAAACCGCTTTCCCGATTCCCTTTTTATTACCAACCTAAGCCGGGTTTGAGGTCCAATACCGGATTTCAATCCCGGTATTGAAAATCGTCAGCTATTGCATGCCCTAATCAAGATCGTCCCGGCATCTTTTCGGTTTGGAGTCATTGTCAATTGTAAAAACAGAAGTTGTCCACCCGATGGTCAATAGTTAACGGCTTATATACATGTAAGTTATGTTTTTATTACATGGGTTTATATTTACTGAAACATCGTTTATGCGGGTTACTAGACCAATCCAAAATTTAGCTTTGTGGCCCTTAACTTTCGATATGAACACAGAACAGTGCCGCGTCGCATGGCACTTTCGGAAAAAAATCCACGCGTTATAGGACCAACGTATTACGAACATCTACCCACCAAATTAAAAAATGAAACATCTGACGAAGCATTTAAACACCAACTTAGAATCTTTTCATTGGAAAATTCTTTTTATTCTGTAAATGACTTCATGGAAATGAAATTTGTTTGACATTGAATTTTTAAATTATAGTTTTGTTTGATTTTTATTTTAATGTATTGTGACTGATGATTATTTAAGTTTTCGACATTATATTATTGATGCGGATTTTTATTGTTATAAATGATGTGATTTTAGTAGTATGATCATTATTTAAATAATTTTGATAATTGTTTTATAATTTAATGTTATTATTATTATCATTTTTGACATTTCATAATTTTTTTGACGATCATAATATAAAGTCGTATAAATTGACTTAGGATAATTTATATTGTATTGTTATATTATGAAATAAATAAATCTAAATCTAAATCTAAATCTATGTCCACCGAAAAGACGCGAACCTCAATCTGACAATGACCCTCTGCCTCTGCCTCGGTAGCCATCCTGTGTGGCTACTAGTAATCCAAAAGGCTAACGGACATTTTTCTTTTCCAGACAAGATCCGCAAGAAATACTCCTCCCTCGGCGACTCAGTGGTGGTGGTGAAGCTGGAGCGTACATTGCAGGCGGGGCTTGGGCTCTCTCTGGCCGGACACAGGGACCGGAGTCGCATGGCAGTGTTCGTATGCGGGCTGAATCCCGCCGGCGCCGCTGCCAAGGCCAGCCCGCCCGTCAAGGTCGGCGACGAGATACTGGAGGTGAGGTCTCGCAGTAGTGGATAACGTTAGATAAATGTATCATACTCATACTCATTTATTTGCAATGGATCATATACATTACTCGTCAGAAACAATGATTGACAATGATAAAAATGTCAAGGTATGATTGATTTACAAATTGTCAACACATAACAGCGGCTGACATGAAATCAAACTCAAACTCAAAATATTATTTATTCAAATAGGCCTAGCAACAAGCACTTTTGAATCGTCAGTTATGTATTACATAAATTTAATCTAATTATTCAGAGCAATTTATTGATGCATATGAAATTTAAAAAAAGACATGTATTACTGTTGTTTTGGAATCTTTTTTTCTCATTGTAATAGTTTATGCACCACCTACTTTTCAGCTTTATATTTCATTTCTCCACTACCCAAAGATTGTCTGGAAGAGATCGCTCTTTAGCGATAAGAGCGCCTGTTGTTCTGCCTCTGTCTCCCTGTATCTTTGTTTTTATGTGCTATTTTGTATTGTATTTGTATTGTATTGTATTTTACTGTAATACACGTATCTCAAAAGAGAGTATAATAAATTCACAAAAAGATCGTCAATATGTAAAATAAAAACATAAAATATTGTATAATCTAGACAGTTTCTAGCATAAAATCTAAATGGTGCGCTGCCCCAAGGCGCCCACACAAGCGCGCTCATCGTACCTCTGAGTGTTGACCTGCGGCCGAAACTAGTGACGTCTCAGTGGTGGTCCTGGAAAATCCAGGGGAAAATCTCCGACACGACTCCAGTGAGATTGGTTGAGTTGGTGCGCGGTTGGAGAGTAGCCTGGGAAAAATCAAGGGGAAAACCTCCGACACGACCACGCGTGTGGTTTGGAACACTGGAATACTCTAAGAGTTTGCGCCCCAGTGAGATTGGTTGAGCGGTTTCAACTGAATCTGAGGTGTGAGTGGAATCGAGCTGGGAGTTTAGTCGCTGATTCACTAACCTAGCCTAGCTGAGAAGAGTCCAGCAAGAAACTCAGCTAGGCCCGACCTGGGTCGGACTGACTCTACCCGGTGTGCGGCGGTACCGGGACGAATAGGGACTATATGCGTCAGTGTTGTCGCGATCGCGCGGTGGACGTCCCCGCCGCCGGGAATGCCTAAGTTTACGCGTTGTGTCTGAGTTGGACGCCGTAAGCGCAGCATCTTACGATGGACAAACAACTGCATACTTCTATGGGTGACTCCCCAGCAGGGACCGATACCGGTATTTAAAAAAAAACCCGGAATTAGCCCAATATTTTGGATTATTGTTTGCTCTTTATGTAGGGCTGAATCATGTATTTAGGTAACAACGTTGTATTATTAGATTGTCCCATTAAAAACGAAATAATGAACCGGTGACCGTAATAATACCGGTATTTTTCAAATACAAATACAAATAATTTATTGTATGAAAGTGAGTATTGAAAAAGGTGACAAATAATTCAAAAGTTCTTCACAATCAGCCATTGTATGGCGTACAATATTATGGTTCTATTAGCATGTCATTGAATCTTAATGTTCTATTTCTAGTAAGAGAAAAAAAAAATGTATGTGAAGTCAATATTAAAATGAAAACGAATAAATAAATTTCAATGTCATGCTTTGAGAGATCAGAGAACAGTTCTGTCAACTAATATTATGTTAAATTAAAATTAATGATTGTTAATAAATAAAATAATAAGCACATCACGTATGGTAAGTATCATGTCATGTTATATTATTACATTGAAAATGTTCTTTAGCGTCATAGTATTTAGGCACCATTTGAATAATTTTTTTTTAAATTCTACATAATTTTCTATGGAGAAAATACCGGTATCCGATCCCTGCTCTCCAGTGCTTCGCCGGTTAGTGCCGGTCATAAATATGAGTGTAATATGCGCCGGTTGCGGCGCCCGCGCACGGCACACATTGCGCGCTCCACGTACAGCTATGGAACGCCTCCGACGCTCTTGTTTCGTTCGGCTGGAAGACAGTATTTACTGTGCGCTCCATGGATAAATATGGCGAGAAACAATAGGGACGTTAACTCAAAATTTGACTATTCCATAAGACTACTCTAAAAGAAACAAGGCAAAAAAATATGCCAATATGGTGAAAATCTTATTCAAATATATCAAAAAAATTGCTCCTTCTCAAGACCTTTCAGGAAAACTTTGTTTCAAGCCTCTAGCTTTATCCGTTCTCAAAAAAAGGTGTCGTTTCACTTTTCACTATTTCCACCCTCTACCTGCAGACTGTACGATACAAGAAACATTTCCAATGTTAAAAAACGAAGCTACAACCGTTTTAATGTTACTGGAGAGAGCGCGACAGATCAGTGACGTCATTGACCACGAGCGCCATATAAATGACGATCGTTCCAATATTAAAGGTGCGTTTTCCGGAAAAGGGACAGAGTATGCCCCCTCTTAAAACTTTGAAGATTTTAAATTAAGGATGAAAAAAAGAAAGAAAAAACATTTATTCGTGGCACAGATACAGTAAAAATAAACATAACACCAAGTTACAGAAAATAGCCACGAAATGGCCCCAAACAGCATAGTGCTAGCCATTGGCTAGCGCTGGTCTAATGGGGGCTATCGTTTTTGTGCTCACCAGTTGGCGCCACTATCGGGTAAGGTCCAGCTGTCAGAAATTGTTATTGGTTATTATGGGCATGAGAACGAAGTTTACATTTAAATCCTAGTCAATACCTTAAAACCGTACCGTAATAAAAATATCGAACATACCGCATTGTAGCGCGGTCCCGTTTTGTTCGGAAAAAAGGAGGAAATAAGTTTCCGAAAGACAAAACTGTCTCAAAGCCCTGACAGTCATTGACCCGTAACTCATATTTGCCATAATCATGCTCAGGTATTGTTCCAATTAGATATTAACCCGCGTAGCGCAACCACGATGAGTGACATTTGACGTTTCGGAAACCCCACGCTACACTAGCGCCTCTAGCGGCGAATTCATACGCGATAGCCCTCATTATGTAATTATATATGATTTTGAGTGAATTTTTCACCACTTGATTAAGAATTTGATCCACTTTCGAGAAAATTTGAACTTATTGATGTCAACATTCCTGTTGTAGTTTACGCTTCTCTTTTGTTTTGAAATATTCTCCTGATTTGTTCCCCAAGGAGGCATTAAATACGTAATCATATTTTACGCTCCGCTTTCATGAAAAATATGATAACAACCTACTCAATCTATATTAGACATTTTAATGCGATTAGCATAAAATTCAATAGCAATAAGGTATTTCTCGTCAGACTTTTACAACATGACCTTTTTATCGCACTCGCCGGCAGAAGCCGTCTATTTCCGTCGCCATTCGTTCCGTTTAAAAAGTTCAAGTGCTTTCAATTCACGTACCCATTGACTCACGTGGAAATAACTCTGTTATAATAAGTCTGCCCTCAACGGGAGCCCTCGCCAGGAGTCGTTAGTACGGAACAAGAATATATTCGTTTATTAGTAAACAGGGCTAATTTTCGGTGAAGGAGAATATTGGGAGGAAACCGATCTATTCCTAAGAAAGTCTAGATTTCTCCCTGGGTTGGAAGGCCGGGGCAGTTCGCTTTCGTAAACCTAGTTCGCACGCCAAATCTTGAGATTAAGTGTCAAAGTGGGCTCCATAGAAAAGGCTACTAGGATGATGCTGATATTGGATAACTTTTGCTGGCACGGGTTAATATCTACAGTAGAATCCGCTTATAAAGACTCCACATATAACATTTGACCGCTTTTAACGACTTCGAAATCACCACACATTAGATTTCATAGCAAACATTTTCAAAGTAAATAAGTCCGTTTTGTGCGACGTCCTGTTAGTGCGACGTAATACCACCGGTCCCTTGACTGTCTCTTTATCCGGATTCCACTGTAATTGGAACAATATGGTTAGTATTTTGCAATACCTGAGCTTGATTATGGCAAATATGAGTTCCGGGTCAATGACTGTCAGTGCTTTGAGACAGTTTTGTCTTTCGGAAACTTATTTCCTCCTTTTTTCCAAACAAAACGGGACTGCGCTACAATGCGGGATGTTCGATATTTTTACGGTACGGTTTTAAGGTATTAAATACGATTTAATATGTGAACTTCGTTCTCATGTCCATTATAACCAATAAGGATTTTTGACAACTGGATCTTACTCGACAGTGGCACCAACTGGTGAGCACAAAAACGATAGCTCTCATTATTGTTTCTCTTTCTAGAATAATAAAGATTTCTAAACTGACATGACTTCAGCCAAATTGTCACAAATAGCTTCAAATATCAAAGAAATGTGTCAGTAACTTCACAAATGGATTGGCAGCTAGCGCCTGAAGAAAGCCACAGGAATACCCATTGTAATATTTGTTGCTATGAACCAGCGCCAAGTGGAATGCCGCCAACTATCCGTGTCAGATGGATTGCTAACTTGGAAACTTTTTTAATTTTGCTTAGATGCAGACAAACTGAGTGGACGACATTTCGAGTTAGCTACTTGTAAGATGGCAAAATAATAACGATATGTTTAATAAATAGACATACCCCATCATAGGAATCCGTTAGTTAGGAAGGCTGTCGACTACGTTCCCATCCCTCCCCCCTCTGTCGTTACTCGGCGATCACTGATTAGGGGCCGCACGGTCCGGCGTCCTAGGCACACACTTACGGACCCTGACGACGTAATCACAGCGTCTATCGAAAGATAGAACGCTGCGCTTACGGCGTCCAACTCTGACACGACGCGTACACTTAGGCATTTCCGCCGGCGGGGACGTCCACCGCGCGGTCGCGGCAGCAGTGACACATATAGTCCCTATTCATCCCGGTACCGCCGCACACCGGGTAGAGTCAGTCCGACCCAAGTCGGGCCTAGCTGAGTTTCTTGCTGGACTCTTCTCAGCTAGGCTAGGTTTAGTGGACCACCGACAAAACTCCCAGTAGCTCGATTCCACCCATACCTCAGATTTGGTTGAAGCCGCTCAACCAATCTCACTGGAGCGCACACGCTTAGAGTATTCCCTATTCGTTTTCCCCTGGATTTTCCCCAGGCTACTCTCCAACCGCGCACTCCTATCGCTTTATTGGGCCCGGCCTATAAAGCCACAGTCAGGTTCAAAAAAAAAATAGACATACATATATATCACTAGCTTGTACCAGCGACTTCATAACCTTCCAATCGGTGGATGATTTTCGGGATTAAAAGTAATGTTAATTCTTGTAGTACCTATACTAAGTTTCATCATAAACCGTTCAGCCGTTTTTTTGTGTTTGAGTAACAAACATCTAAATATCCAAATTAAATATTATGTTATACTAATATTGTAAATTTATAATGTAGTAGAATAGAATATTTATTGCAAGTATTTAATATTCTATTATTATTATATGTAATTATTATTTTTAATTTATTCTATTCTATTCTATTAATATCATCAAATTTATAACATGAGCAGAATTGAATATTTATTATAAGTATTTAATATTCTATTCTATTAATATCATAAATTTGTAACATGAGCAGAATTGAATATTTATTATAAGTATTTAATATTCTATTCTATTAATATCATAAATTTATAACATGAGCAGAATTGAATATTTATTATAAGTATTTAATATTCTATACTATTAATATCATAAATTTATAACATGAGCAGAATAGAATATTTATTATAAGTATTTAATATTCTATACTATTAATATCATAAATTTATAACATGAGCAGAATAGAATATTTATTATAAGTATTTAATATTCTATACTGTTAATATCATAAATTTATAACATGAGCAGAATAGAATATTTATTATAAGTATTTAATATTCTATACTATTAATATCATAAATTTATAACATGAGCAGAATAGAATATTTATTATAAGTATCTAATATTATATTCTATTCTCGCTTTAGGTAATTTGAAATTCGGAAAACGTACTATATACTATGTAACGAGATCTACAGCTGACAGAGGTAGTACCTTTAGAATAGCTTGTAAAAAAAACAGTTAAATGGCGTAAGTCATTATCTAAATTGAATTGTTAGCATTCCACCACGGAAGAAATCACATTATTCCATTCGTGCGCGCTTATAAAGACGTCAGAAAATTAATGTGGCACTGAATTTCAGGGGTTCAATATTAGACGCGGGTTTCTTATTCCAATTCGATTCCTTTTTTTTTAACCGACTTCAAAAAAAGGAGGATGTTCTCAATTCGGTTCTATGTTTTTTTATGTGTGTTACCTCACAACTCCGTCGTTTATGAACCAATTTGAATTTTTTTTCTTTGTTTGAAAGCATGTGCTTCAAGGTTGGTTCCGTTGTTACCAGAATCTAGTTTTGATGATGGGATTCTATGAGGACTTGAGGGAACTCCTCAAAAATTCAACGGAAACATATAGCGATTTTAGTATTTTCAATAATAAATGTATAAGGCTTCTTAACACTGGAATCATTGGAGTTGGAGTAATTATATATAATAAGTTATCGAACGATGCGAGATATATATATATATATGTACATATATTCGGGAATACATTAGACTGATCTCTTGATTTCCGGCGGGTGGTTGGCCGACCGCCAAGTGGGCGCAGGGTCGGTGTAGCGTAGCCAAGCGATAGCGGGGTTCATAGGCGGAGCGATTGGCGGGTTTGCGGGAGTTTACAGTGACCGTACTCGCTAATGACGGCGTAAACGTTAGTTTGAAATTTGTTCGTACCTATGGTCGTTAGCACCCACAAAAATGGGTCCCACAAAACCGAGCGCGGCGTCGCGGCAGACCTCGTCGGGGATGGAGAGACGAACTTGACGTCTCGGATCAGAAGTGGTGGGAGAATGCACAAGACAGGGACACGTGGAAAAAAAGAAGGAGGCCTTTGCTCAGCAGTGGGACACTTGAGGCTCTTAATAATAATAATAATATGGTCGTTAGAAATTCCTTACCATGAGTCACAAATTTGACGGTCGCTATCGAAAAATACTTGAGTCTAGTTTAGTAAGTCTGTTTTAATAGACAGATTATTTCAATTGAAAACCAGTCAACAATTCATCTACGTGCATCTTTTCGCCAAATATATATGCACTACCACCTACTATTTATTGAAGTAACGTTTCATCTTATAGCTATGGGTCAAGTTGATGGAAGCCGCCTTACAGAAGACCACAGCCATAATAACATTATTTACTATACAAGTATGTAGTATTGTGTTCCTGGAGGTGAGCAAGGTTGCCAGAGCTCCCGAGGATGCACTGTGTTGAGAACGAGGGACCTAAACGTGTTCCTTCTGCTGTCAACACAGTGCATCCTCAAATCTTATAAAGGGTCGGCAACGCGCACGTGACTCCTTTATAGTTGCGGGCGTCTATAGACTGCGGGGGCCGCTTACCGTTAGGTGGACCGTATGCTTATTTGCCACCGGCGTTGTATAAAAAAAAATCTCAAGCGATGTTCGTTAAAATATGATTGTAGTTAAAGCTTGACAAGTAATGATAGCTGCCGGAGCCATATTTACTCGTAACATTTAACAGCTTACCTTAAGTGTTTCATCACAATTTTTTCATACACGATCTTTTCACATCACTATCTATTCACATCACTATCTATTCACATCACTATCTATTCACATGACGACCTTTCCACATCACAACCTTCTCACATCAGAAAATCGTAAATAGAATTAGTCTTTATTTCTTCGTATATTTTACTCAATCGGCATATAATATTCTTGTCTCTTGTCTCTATACATGACTAATTTTCCGACTAAACCCGCTATTTATGGCACTAAGTCCCCTCCTATTCGGCAGACGTTAACAAACCGCAACAATAACAATTCGCTGTGCAGCATGTTCTTAGATAGAACTTATCTTGTTTCTCGTGACCCGATTCATCATCATCATCATCATCCTATCAGCCGAAAGACGTCCACTGCTGGACATAGTCCTCCCCCAAAGAGTGCCATAATGACCGGTCCTGCGCCACCCGCATCCAGCGGACTCCCGTGACCTTTACCAGGTCATCAGTCCACCTTGTGGGGGGCCTACCCACGCTGCGCCTTCCGGTCCGTGGTCACCACTCGAGAACCTTCCGGCCCCAACGGCCATCGGCCAACACTGATAAGTTAATAACTACCAGAGGCACTGGGAAACTCAAAATCGCACACACACACACACACACACAGTCATTAGATATTATTAGTTAGTTTGGTAATTGCTACCCTCATCCAACACATTTTCCTTCTTCTCGGCAAACACCCTAGCCCGAGTTCAGGGGCACATTGAAAACCAGCGCTGGTGGCCCATTTATGGGCCGCCAGCAGTCGCTGAATGTTTTTTTTTTGCCTTCGCCCTTAAATGTTACTTATTATTGTTACTATTTAATTATGTTCTGGTTTTTAAGTGTCACAAATTGTATTATGTTGTTTGTGTAATGGCAATAAATTATTTCTTATTCTTATTCTTAAAATAACTTTCTATGGACTAGTAAAGGCGAAAAAGTCGTTCTTGGGAAAATGTATAAAATTCAATAATATTCCAAGACACGTTACTGAACTTACGGATTCTTTTAAATCTGTTGTGAAACAAACACTTATTACAAAAGCATATTATAAGATAAACGATTACAACATGGATAGGGATATTGTCAGTGATAGCGTCCCGCACAAGTAATCTGACACAGAAAAATTTGGGCGTAAATATTGAAAAAAAAGTTTTGAATTGAGGTATCCTCGGTTAATTCCGAAAATAATAAATTCCTGTCTAGCTAACCGCGTTTATTGCATCTCATCATCATCATCACCAAAAATAAATGTAAATTTTTGTTGATGTTTGGTAGTGCAACAAAATCGCTTAGTTAGACTGGAATTTGTTATTTTCTGAGTTACCCGATATTCGGAATTACCCGGGGACGCCTTGTAGCATTTTAATTCTGTAGTATTATGAATATTATGATACTGTTATTTTATACATTGTATATTGTTTTGAAAAAATGACACTTCGTCGAGTTTCTTACGCTGGTTCTTCTCGAGGCAGAGGTTTATTTTACGAACCAGTGGTAGTTTTTTGATATTCATAAGAGCATGTAATATCACTTAATTGAAGAATAAATGATTTCATTTCACATCCATTTCCAGGTGAATGGAATCGTGCTGCACGGCCGATGTCATCTCAATGCGTCGGCGATCATCAAAGGGCTAGTCGGGCCGGTCTTCAAGATCATACTTCTAAGGTAAGTACCTTTTTTTAATTTATCGTATGGCAATTATTTCAAACTATGAGGTCTTCTGGAAAATAGTACGGTTGCCAATTTTATTGCACCATTTAGCACCACCCAGGGGTACTGTGTAGGGTAACGGCGGGTACTCTCTAAAGACGTGGTGCAACTTCGATCCCCCTTGTCAAGTGAGTGGACAACTTGACTGTTAGAAGTTCTCAAGCCGCTTGGAGGCCTCTTTAGCTTTACGACTACTATTATAGACAACAGCCGGGATTACCGGTTTAACGTGATATCCAAAGAACGGGAGCGCTCGTTAGTAACTTCTCAGTGGTCACCCATTCAAGAATTGACCACGGCCCATGCTGCTTAGGCACTGGTCCCACCGCCGGCGAGTAGCGAGTAATCTTATAGTAATTTGAGCGAGAAAACGAGTAGAATTACTATGAGAGTACTCGCTGCTCGCCGGCGGTGGGACCAGTGCCTTAACCTAGGATACCGCAGGCGGCACGCGGGCGCCGCTGGGCCATGAGCGCTCCATTGACTTTATAAGGCCGGGGTCGTTTTCACCCGCCGCCCGCGGCGTCTGAATGGTATGTTCGGGAATGCTCGGGAGTGGTCGTTTTCGCACGCGGCGGGCGAAAGCGGGCGGCGGGTGAAAACGACCCCGGCCTAACGCTGGTACAGTTGTGTGGAATTAATGCCAATACTTCGAGTGCGACTTGACATCTTCCATCTTCTCGTATTCAGCTTGTATACAGGCGATTTGAATTTAGAACAACAATGCTGTGTAGCCAGCATCTTGAAGGTTGAAAACCATTCCAACAACGCTTAGTTGTCTGTGGTTTGGAAGGTTAGATGGCTCGCTATTAAAACTAGTGCCTACGCCAAATCATGGGATTACGCCTCTGGTGTTGCAAGCGTCTATAGGCGACGATAACCACTTACCATCAGGTGGGCTGTCAGCTTGTTTGCCACCGACGTGGTATTACCAAAGTGGATCGCGGACTCCTTAAGACACAACCGGGAAAACTCTAGGAGGATGATGATCTAATATCGCGAATGGAGTAGCTCAGAACTAATATATGTATATTTAGGTACTTCAATTTTTTACCTTATTCCATTGAAATAAGGCCCAAAAATGTATACATATTTATGCCCTGGACTGTACCTAACGTTTGCCAAACGTCTATTCTCATCTCAGATTATTATAACGCAACGTAACGTATAAATTGATGACGTCACGCACATAAAGAGAGTATTAAACGGTAGAAAGGGCCGCCGTAATGGGGGTCCGGGGAAAGGACTACTGGAAGAGACAGTTCAATTAAATACATACTAGTAGGCAGCTGTGTGACCTGTAGACCTGGCGAGTGTTTTGTTAATCTTCTCAATTTCTATATTACTATATAGATCTCAATACTCAAAACTTTATTGCAATTTCACAAAGTAGTTGTGCAGGTGGTAAACTTATAAGGTAGAGCTTTGTGAACCCTGATGGGCACTGCAATATTATTTACAATTCCAGCGAGAGGAGAATCTGTATTTGTGATTGATTATCTTAATAAACAATAATTATTAGATTTGTTAGCAAATAATGTTAGAAATACAAATTGTAAATGATATACTTAAAATATGGGATAAAATATATATGTCAAAAGATTTAAATGTAATGTTATCTGTCAGTTATCATACATTAAATTATTACATGATTCAAAACATGAAATTATTATTTTAACAAGATTCAAAACATTAAATTTTTATTTTAACAAGATTCAAAAACATTAAATTATTATATTACCAAGAAAAAAGAATCTATACATATTATTGGATTATAATTTGTCATTAAAAAATTCGCTTGAAGTGTCGTCTATCTGTAAACAAGGGAAAATATATTTAATATAATAATAATAATAATAATATTTTTATTTTCAAAAATGGTACATGAACATGATTGTGAAGTCCCTGACTTCTGAGCTAGGCAAATGCCTGTGTTACAGAAGTCAGTGTCCTCTCCTAGAGTTTATAAAAAGTTACATTTTTGACTTACTTAGGTACTAATAAATTTTTATATTTATTTATTTATGTATTTATATTATGTTTATCCATATTTATAATAGGTGTGTGTATGTGTGTGTCTGTGTGTGTGTGTGTGTGTGTGTGTGTGTGTGTGTGTGTGTGTGTGTATTATACATTTTAATTTAATTTAAAATTAATTCAGTCGGATCATAGTCTAGGGACAGCAACCAGGTTTTGAGTTTTTCCTTACATTCATGAATCGATAGGGGATAGACATATATAGTTTTGTTTATTTTATTGTATAAGTGAATAGACATGAACCTAAGCTGCCTTCTGGTAGAAGCTAGTCTGCATTTAAGTGGTAAGCACACATTAGTCAATACACGCTTGTCTGCAAATTTATCTTTATCATAGGGGGTAAGCTTATGTTGCTTCATCATTAACAACAATATGTATAATTTCCGGACAGAGAGCAATTGACAATGTTTATATAACAAGTATGTTGAAAATCGATATGGTCTAAAGATCATAACTTTTAGCAAGGATCGTTGTGCCCTTTCTAATTTTAACATGTGTGTTTTTCGAGCGCCTCCCCACACAACGCAACAGTAGCTAAGGACTGACTGCGCAAGTGCAGCATATACCGCTTTTAAAAGGTCTCTTAATCTAGAATAAACAATTATGGCCAAAGAAGAAGGCGTTACCTATTGCCTAAAATATACAATAGTTTGGTTATGAGTAGTTCAAGAATGAATGATTCAAATGAAGTACTTCCTCGTGTCACTAATTCATTCACTAATTCAGTTCGGATTCATATACTTCAATACTTCAGTCAGACCAGTTCGAGGATCATATCGTTTACTTACTCATTCGCATAGAGAGTGACATAGAGGCCATGATTGAATGAATGACTGATATCATTCCCAATCTATATCGTAGATGTATCTGTTGAGCTACTGAACTAAACTGAACTAGTGCACTAAATGAGTAAGGTGTCTTCGGGTAACTTCGTAATGTCGACTAATTGCGAAAATAACAAATCCCAGTCTAAATAAGCGATTTTATTGGATCTCATCATCATCACTATCAATAAGAAATGTTAAATATTTTTGTAGATGTTTGGTAGTGCAACAGAATCACTTAGTTAGACAGGAATCTGTTATTTTCGGAATTACCTGACGACACCATAATATACTTCACAGTGAAGGAATGAAGTATATCAATCTTTTCTTTTTAGTGACACATTTTGCGCTTGACTGTTGGCTATAGAAGACTCAAATATGCCAAAATTGTAATTCAAAAACAGGGCAAAGGATAGATAGATAGATAGATAAACACTTTATTCATTCCCACAATTTACATGGCATACATTAAGAAAAGATACATGCACCTTAAGGACTAATATGATTATTAATCAGAAAAAAAATAGAAAGCAAATAAGTAAGCTAAAAGTGATACAATATGAGCCATGTGTTGTGGCAGAGAATGGGCGCTGGCTCAGCATAATGATGCGGCAGGTAGCCACATCGCTGATATTCTGCCAGATCAAGGAAGTGTTGCATTGCAAGATAATGATTGATATTCGGCTAACGGCTAACCTCAGTAGGTACCGGTCTAAATTATAAATAGGCATAGTTGTACGCAGGGATTGTAAAACCGGTTTTGATTAATGCCTGTATAGAAATTGACAAACCATTACCGTTAACAAAAGAATACCTATATTTTTTTTAAAACTATAGACCCATTGATTGAATTAATAAATATACTAGCGACCTGCCCCGGCTTCGCACGGGTGCAATGCTGATGCATGTATTATACATATAAACTTTCCCCTTGAATCACTCTATCTTTAAAAAAAAACCGCATCAAAATCCGTTGCGTAGTTTTAAAGATTTAAGCATACATAGGGATATAGGGACAGAGAAAGCGACTTTGTTTTATACTATGTAGTGATTTACAATACCTAATGTAGGCCTATCGTACATATATTATTTTGATTTGTTTTTGTATTATCGTACTGCAATTTTTATTTCGAACCGTGAGATCTTCGAAAAGACAGTACGGATGTCAGTTTTGTTGTACCGTTTAGCACCACCCAGGGGCAGGGACCGATACCGGTATTTTTAAAAAACCCTGAATTAGCCCAATATTTTGGATTATTCTTTGCTCTTTACGTAGGGCTGAATCATGTATTTAGGTAACAACGTCGTATTATATTGTCCCATTAAAAACGAAATAGTGAACCGGTGACCGTAATAATACACCGGATCAGGGATCGGATACCGGATTTACGATTAATTCTAATGTAAATGACCATGTAAGCTTGAAATCTTATATCGGATACCGGTATTTTCTATGGAGAAAATACCGGTATCCGATTCCTGCCCAAGGGTCACGTGTAGGATAGTGGCGGGGACTCCCTACGGACATGGTGCTACTTCGATCCCCCACGATTTGATATTGATTTTGAATTTTATTGAATACTTGTATCAGTATCAGTGTAGCGCTACGAAATTTTTGGCAGTGAGACTGTTAAGTAAGATTGGAAATAGAGCCCTAGACTTTGATCCCTTTTACGTGTGTCAAGAAAGGATTAAAAAAAATGCCGTCCTTGCTTTACATCTTTGTTGAATAGAACCTTCCCTCAAAGCTTTGTCGCTAGCTCGTTAGTCGGATAAAATACCATTCGGAGATTACCTTGACGGATCTTATCGTTAATATTTTTGGAACCCTTCCATTATGTGGATCTCGTACGCATAAAAATAAACTAAATATAGTAAGGAGCAGTAAAAAGGGGTACAGCACGTATAATTTGTTGTAAAATGTGTACCTACCCGTTTTCAGGAGGCAAATAGAAATATATGATTTATACACACACATAACAAATAATTGGAAAAGCAAAAATGTCACGAGAATCCTATGTCACTTACACGAGTGAATCTAGTCCCAAACTAAATGCGAGGATAGCATAAAAAATACTTGCAATCCCTTTTTTTTTTTTTTTGAACCTGACTGTGGCTTTATAGGCCGGGCCCAATAAAGCGATAGGAGTGCGCGGTTGGAGAGTAGCCTGGGGAAAATCCAGGGGAAAACCTCCGGCACGACCACGCGTGTGGGCTTTGCAATCCCACGAAAACGGTGGTGATAGTACATTATTGCCGTAACCAGGAAGGAGGCTATTGCAGGTTGAGTATTTGTTTAACGGACGAGCTTGCGAGTCTGTTTAATTATAATACCAAGCCTTAAAAATTAATAACAATAAATTTTTTACAGAAAGTTATTTCCCGTATCCAAAATGTCGTTTATCGTGATTACTACTTAAAATTTTAATTTATGAAGACACACTAACACGCTATAAATTATATATGCCTTGAATGAGGCATTAAACTTTTATGGAGACCAATGACTTAAGACGAATTACTTTCCTTGGAGCAACGGATACACGTTATTTTGCTCCGAGTGATTTTGTATCGTATGCCTAGGTATACTTCGTACGAAACTGTAATACCAAATTCTGTCAAAGAACGCAAGAAAAAAAAAACAGAGCTCTTACTATAAGGTTGATCTTGATTGCGTTAATTTGACAGAATTAATTAATTAATATCGTATCGGCGAGTACTTAGTAGTACGAGGGAGAAACGGGTACATGTTATTTTGCTCCGAGTAGGTAAATTAATATTGTGTACGCACCGGAAGACGAGCTGTCGGTAGGCCTCCGACAAGGTGGAGTGATGACCTGGTGAAGGTCGCGGGAATCCGGTGGAAACGAACGGCACAGGACCGGTCTAAATGGCGAGCCTTGGGGGAGGCCTATGTTCAGCAGTGGACGTCTTTCGGCTGAAATGATGATGATGATGATGACGCACACCTCAGTGGGTTGATCAGAGACTCACGCTTCTCGTTCTATTATGAATATTGGGGGAATTTTAAATCGGTGTTTGGCTACAGTGGCTGTTTGAATACGAGTACTACACTAACGACTGTCAATTGTCAACAGACGGAAGTCGGCACTAGAAGACGTTGCTGTGAAACCTCTCACGCAGTTCCCAATCGCCCTCGAAGAAGAGGTAAGTCCAGATTTACAGCGGTTGAGTAAAGCCGGATTCTAAATTTATCTCACTTGATGTGTCGTGACGAGACAGAAGAGATTAAGAATCAGATTAATCTATTTCATTAATGTAAATTACAATATATTAGAATTACGATTTGAAACGGGATATTTACCATGTATATTTGTATTTTTGAGTTCCCGATATTTCAGCACTGTTGCAAGCGCCATTATCAAGGATTAACTGATGTAATCGTAATTCTAATGTAAATGACCATTTAAGCTTGAAATCTTATAATTACAATATAAGAATGAACTACAATATACTTCTTTGAACGATATCGGTTTCATACGTCTAGAATGGTTAAATTCACATTCATGTGTGTGTGTGTGTGTGTGTGCTATTACGTGACAGATTGCATGTGTCCGGCGTCAGAGCGCATCAGAGATCGTCAGATAAACAGAATCCGGCTTTAGAACATGCGAACTGTAATCCAACTGCGTCTTCTATGGGGAACTGCACGCCAATTGCACACTTGCACAGTCAGTATCCCAAATTGCAGCCAGGACGCGGTTGGATGTTTCAACCACATTATCATGGGGGTGATGATAAGAGAAGAAAGATTTCAGAAACGGCACAATTGCAAATGCCGTTCTTGTAACTCAATTAAGGGCCTGAGACAGCGACAATTTAAATTCGAATGGCGATTGAAAATTCGACCATAAGATACATAAAGGAGATAAAACATTGAAATAAAATGTAAGCATTAATAAAATTGTAAACTGCGTACCTTAAAAAATTTAATTATAAATAGAATTTGAGGATCGCCTAGAAAACTGTCGGAATTTCCTCTGTGCCAGATATGATTTAGCCTTCCTGTTACGGGTCACCTCAGTACCTATACAGGAAGAAGCACATAGGAAATCTGAACACTGCAGGAAGCAGTAAATAATATAAAAGCACTAATAAAGTTCATACAGGAACTAGGGTGGTACGGTATTTTACCTAACGGACAAATAAAAATTTGGCAAATGAATGTACGGAATTATAATCATTGTGATTTTAAATCAGCTGGATAATAAAATTGTGACCATACAAAAACCTGTCAATACAAAATATAGAAACTGAAACTTCGGACAAATGAAAAAAATGTAAAACGAAAAAAGGCGTTTCGTTTTCGGACTTTTAATATACGGCATAAACAAATTTCGAATTTGCGATAGGTAACCGGTTAGAGTAGCGCTACCTCTTTTTCACGCAAAATAGGCACGCTGGATGTCGACTTGCGGAAAATGCCCAGTAAAACTAACTAACTACGAGTCACCACCATCAGGCGTTTGGCTCATTCTTTATACAAACTATGAGCGCTTTCCTCTATTACCGGTCCTAGAGTCCCAACCCACGGCACAAAGTGGTAGCCACGAAGCTGCGTATGTGCCGCGTGGGGCGTTCTGCCGAGTTGGCCGAAGAGCCATGCACATAACTGTATTTTTAAACGGCTTCAAAAAAGGAGGTGGTTCTCAATTCGGTTGTATGTTCTTTTTCTATTGTGTGTTAACACAGAACTCCGACGTTTATTAATTTATTTGATTATTTTTCTTTCTTGAAAGCATATGCTTCAAGGTTGGTCCCGTTGTTACCAGAATCTAGTTCTGATGATGGGATCCATGAGGATTGGTAATAAATTAAGCATTTGCATTCAGAAAGTAGCATTTGGTGACCGAGAACTGATGAAGAAGACCGTCACCTGTCGATCTTCTCCCATCCTCTCGAGGGCCAAGCCATCGAAGACGATGCGCTTTGACTTTTATGCATAGTTGTAAAAATGTGATTATATCATGTTGCTGATTTATATATTTTTTGAGCGTAGTTATAAAAAAAATGTTTTGGGTGGATCAACTATTCTTTGTTGCTCGTTACCATGGTTACATCTAATGAGTCACTCTTTAAAATTGTGATTTTATAGGGTAGAAATCTACCAAACACGAGTTTTAGGGATAAGTATAAATCCACTTGGACATGGGTCATCTCCTGCGCATGCTGAAGTCCAACATTTTTCTAAGAAACTCGGTTACTGTTGTCTCCTTGCTGACGGGATAACAACATGAAAAAATTGATTGACCCTTTAAGTGTTTTAAGCATGTAGACTTGATAACTTGTAACATTCGGAAAATAGGGCTTCACAATACAATCTATAAAATTCAAGGATACTTCGTAATAGAATATTTCGGCTATTAAATTATTCACTACCCACAACGCATATATGCGTTCACGTCCATACAATTTTGTTCCTAAGGGTCGTGACCTGGCAGCGAATGTGTTAAGGCGGCATTCTGAAAACTAGTGCTCTTTTTGGTGTAATGTCATATCCAGCTCCAAGACCCTAAAAATCTCAAAGTAAGGTATAGATTACTTCATATCTTTATTTTGACTTGTGATGAAGTTGATATGTGATTATCTAATAACAGGAGCAAAGATTTTGCTTGTCGATCTTAGACTGAGTCAATCAGTAGTTGATTTCTAAAAAAATTAATTAATAAATGACTTGTACTAAAATTGCACCGTTTTATTTTAACGGCAATCATTATTTTAAAGCATGAAATTACCTACTACGAATATTTTTGCAGAATGTACTTAGTAATTATGTAAATTTATAATACGATGCAAATACATTAATATTGTTTACAAATTTAAGCATACTTTTCTAAAATATTATGAAAACACTAAGGAATCTTAAAATCAAACATACCTACAATAAGTGAAAAATAACACAAATTAAAAGGGTACATATTTTTTATTAACAGCGATTTTTAGTATAGTCTACTTATTAGCTACTTTACAGAAAAATATGTACCTGTTTGAAAATTAATAATAATCGAAACCACTCCATGCATTCTGTATTCGCATAGTCTCACAAAGTATAGTAACGCGCGATTTAGCTCCTTCGAAGCACGTGTCTACCTACCTATTAATTGGCGCGAAGGCGCTTGCGTTTGCGCATAAGCCACGCCCCTCTGGGTTAGATTTATTTTCATTATAGCGCCTTAATTATAATTATAAACTCTATTTGTCGGAAATAGGGCTCAAAAACCGGTTTCGTCTTCATGCAATTAATCGGTTAAAAATTTCGATTAATTGAGTTTTACGATAGCTTTTCGTACTTTAAATCATTTATTTCATAGACGAAGGATAGCAAAAACAAATCTTAAAATAAAAATGGTGACTTGATAAGTACTTTAAGAGGCCTTATAAGTTTTTAAATTATTTGATTTGAAATTATGACAAAAGTATTGATCATACCATTAAAGTGATCAAAGGATACGATAATTTTATTAAAGTTTTAGATAGTAACATGACCATTTTTTGATTTTGTTGTGTGTTATTAAAATTTAAGCCCAAAAACACAGTTTTTAGCTTGAAAATGGTCGATTTAGCATGATGTTTGAAACGATATTTCTTAAAGAAAACCCAAAAAAATACATTTAAAATTTATGACATTAGGTCGTAATAGTCCTTTTCTGGATAGCAACACTGAGAAAATGTCAAGATACGTGTCAATTCAATCAGAAAAGTTCTAAATAGATGAGCGTTTTTTAACTGATAAGGACCCTTAAGAGGTCTTTCAAAAATAGTAGAAACAGAAACCGGTTCCGAGCGCTGGTTGGAAATTATGACATTTTACCTTTTCGAAAAAGTCTTTCGATTTAACTTGTTACGTTTTCAATTCCATAAACAAATCGTAGGATAGCATTTCCTTTCGCAAGAAATCGCAGCTCAAGCATAATTTAACTTACTTAATTAATGCCACCGTGTTAGCGAATAGATTTAGGCCGGGTTTTATAAAGATCCGTTAGACCGAATGTCAGATCAAATTTCAGTAACTCAGTACATTTTTTGACATAACAAACCGACATAAGGTCTAACGGATCTTTATAAAACCGAGCCTTACACAATCAGTGTTAACCTGCTCCTACCAACCAATTACAACTGGTATTTTACAAAAAAAGATAAATTACAGTTTATTATTTAAATATGTTCATTAGTGTTCGCTGACCTTGTCGCGTCGGCTGTCTCGCTCGCACCCGCGGTGTATCGAATGCCGACATAATCCGTATGATTTTCCTTTGAAACGTGCGCATTTAAAAATAAACTCTAAGTTGAAGCGGAGATGGCTCTAAATCGATTGTTACAGAAAGTTTCAGTGTTTACGTTTTCTTACTGTTACATAATAACGCAAGCGGCTTTAATCTGGCAATTAGTTTCAGACTTTACTGCCATTGAATAAAGTCGGTATTCAAATGGCGGTGTTGTATGTTATAGTTGTATGGGTGCGAAGTTTTTTTTGTATATGTTATCTTACATAGCAATGTCATATTGCAAACATACTGTTTGTAGTTTGAGGATGGTTAAGAGGCGATATAAACGCGTTGCTTCACACCACTTTTATTAGTTTAAAAATATACTGTGAATTTAATCTGAGTGCAATAAGTGAACATTAATTGAGTGAAGCGTTAATTTGTGCGAGTGAGAGGTTCAATCTAAGCGCGTTAATCAACACTTTTGGTATTATTCTGAGATAAATAGTTTTAAGACACTGTTTACTTACCTAAAATTTCCTGGTGAGGTAAACGGAAGGTGTAACCAAATATACCTAATTTTTTTTTTGTAGTTGTAGGCCTGTACCATTACCAAAATAGCTCATTATTTTTACTTATTAGTAAAAAATTACTTTGTGCCCTTGGTGGTGACAGAGAGATGTTTGACTTAGTATTTTCTTATTAATTATCGGGAAGCAAGCACTAAATATCTCACTATTTAATAACGAAGATGACTAATGTTATCAAGTATCTCTGTAATTTCTGCTTGATTAATACATCGACAAGTTTTATATATACATTTTATCCATTTTATAAATCGGCGAAAAACCTCAAAAGGCACAAATATAGTACCCTCGATAGCGGGTACATATTTGAGACTTTTGGGGTCGAAACACTTGGGCCGTGGGGACCGGGAGCCCATAAGATCTTCAAAGATCTGTCTGGACCTCTGGTCGACGCAACACGTGACCAAAATGCTGGCCTTTATCTGGCACAAAGATTGAGCATTGCCATCCAACGTGGCAATGCGGCCAGCATTTTTTTAATTTTTTTTTGGGAACGTTATCTGGCAGCGGTTTGTTAGATTAGGGGTTTTGATAGGTACATATAGGTTAGTTTTAGTTTTATTTGAATTTCCTTATTTATTTATAATAACTTGTCGTGTTGTCTTTCAGTAAAGTTCAGTCACTTTGACAGAGAAATTTTATCCATGCTAAAATAATACTAAAACTAAGCGTTACTTGATAAAAATTAATCGTTAATAAACAAAAAATTTCGTTATCATAGTTTTATTGAGAAAAGTGTTAGTTGTATTTTCATCATTATATTTGCATATATTCAGAAAATTTAATATTTCTTACAACTGTCAAGGGTACAATTCGTTTACGTATTATATAAACGATTTCATAAAACTTGACCAATTTCAAACTTATGACCATGATAATAAGAAAAAGATGAACCTCTTTTTATTCTGGGTCTGGGTTCCCAAAACATTAGACCTAAGCCATAAGCCAATTCTTAATATGTGATAATCCACATCGAAAGGGACCTTATTGCGACAGGCGCTTACGTTACACCTATTCACTATTGTATTGGAACAGCGGCAATAAAGGCGTAAGTGCCGGCCGCCATAAGGTCCCTTTCAATATGGATTATCACATATTATTTTCTTAAATTCACGGAATTCCCTCTTGGGTCCAGTGTATCTCCCCAGTGTACCTGTATTGCCTTATGATTACACTTCATATTTAATCTATAATATGAGGTCACAGATAAATATATCTATAAATAATCTAAATTCCACGTGAACGGATCAATTACCAATTCACACAGTATATTTATCTCCACATTACTAATTAACATACTCTTAATTCTGTTCAAAACAATATTCTTGACAATTTTCTACTTGTTTTGAGTATTTTATGAAATAAAGGCAAAATTAAAAATTTTGAAAACACCCCCGACGGATGTTCTCAATTGAAAAATAATTAAATAATGCATTTGAAAATCCCCCGACTCTATAGGAAATAATTACATATAGATAAAAACATTTTTTTTTTCTAAACGGTTAACTGGTAGCGAGGTATATTTACAAGCCCAGAAAAATCCGTCGGGGGCTGCCATTGCCATGTAAATTCCCAAACCTATTGCAGAAAACCGTTTCTAAATCGGTCAAGCCGTTTCGGAGATATTGATGTGCACACACAAACAAACAAACAAACAACCTCTCACCCTAAACGCATATACCTTCTCCGTTCCGTCGTGGGTAAATAAATACTAAATACTTAATTAGATCCTTCAAGTACTTCATCTGCTAGGAAGATTATATACTTAGGTTACAATTTAATATGATAAAAATAAGCATAAGATAATCTGCAATACATGAACGGTAATGAACCTCGAAATTCATATAGGGATATCAAAAAATAATCGATTATGAAAAGTCGATTATGATTTTCACAGCCGATTAATAAACATATTTATAAAAAAATATTGTAAGCTACCACCTTGGAAATGAGAATATTAGACGTCTACAAAGTCCTAGTAAAGACCCTGGCATTATGAGGACATTTCTAGTAATGAAGCTAATATTGAAGCCACGCCCCTTATCGCGGATTACAAATATCCGAATTTGCTCAGATATTATCACGATACTGCAATACACGCCAACATTCATGACACAATACGGAGATAAAGGTGTACCCCCTAACCTCAAAAATGTAAACGTAAAATAATGTGTTTGAGTGATCACAAAGTGATTATATGTGGCGAATCTATGAGAGAGAGATATTTTTTTTTAGCCTATATAGTGTTCCACTGCTGGGCAAAGGCCTCCCCTCTTTTTCGCCACTCGTCTCGGTCGTGTGCCAGCTCCAAAATGTATCAAGGTCGTCCCGCTATCTCCTTTTCGGTCTGCCTCTGCCTCGGGAGTCATCTTGTGGGATCCATTCAGTGGCTACTTTAGCGAGAAAAAATATGACGGTTAAATTATCATGCCCGTGTTTGTTGCTAACTAGCGTTAATTAACTGGCGTTAATTTAACTTATCATAGTACTGATAATATAACTTGTACTGTGTACTGCATATATCAGACTACTTATTATATAAAGTAGTCGTGTCACTGATATACGGTGTCAAATGTCAAATACCGTGGGAAATATCGATAAAGTTTGATAATATTAATTAAATTCATTATATTATCAGGCAAACATGACAAGTAAATTGTGATTCGTTCCAAAATCACTTTGGTTGAAAAGAATTTACTGTCATTTTGGTTGAAAATAAAATAGTACCTACAGTCGCTATTAGATATATCGGAGCGAACAAGGTGCTCACAAATATCTGAACACGACTCTATTGTCAAGGCGTTAAGGTGCATGTTCAGATATTTTTGAGCACCCTGAAGAGTACAGATATATTTGATGGCGACATGATAGGTTGCTAAACCGCTGTAGTTGAGATTATGCGCGCGGTCACTCCGCTTTCATATAAAACTAAAACTAAATTTTTATTTTTACTTTTGTTTTATACAATTAATATGCTTAATAGTTTTTACATTTTTACTTTGCTAGTTTACAAGTATATTCTCCAGCATATTTCCCCTTTGTGAAATTTAATATTCCTTTAGTTTTTTAGTAAACTGTGAGGGTTTTTTAGTTTATCAAGTACACGTACCATCGAAAGTGGATTTTGAGTAAAGGCTCCATGCGCTTTCCATCGTATTTTGACGAATTTTGAGTAGATATAGCTCCGTCAAAACTATAAATATATTTATGACACAAACGGTTATCGGTTCTTCAATCTTTTATCTACATTTGCAAGAGCCTTTTGAATAAAACTGACTACTAATTTTTTTATGATTTTTTAAACATGTTCCAAAAAAGTTCTATTTTCGACATAAGTAGGTATGTTGTTTATGATCTTAAATATATATAGGGTGTCCAGTAAATAATGGAGAAGCTTCTAATCACCGATAGAGCATCTGAGGCTGGTCCAAAAAATGGACTTTCAGGTTTAGTAGTCCCTTGGTTTTCGAGATAATCGAACTTTTCCACCCCTGCATCAGTGCCTTGTTTTCACTCCAGCCATTGTAGGGCACGTTTTTGTAGGATTTAAACTCGATTGGAGGCAGTTGAGTTACCCCACATGAGTGTGCCGTACGACATTAGTGAATGAAACATTGAAAAGAAATAAAGAAAAAAGAAAAAACATTTATTCGTGGCACAGGAGTGATACACATACCAAGGATTAAAGTTGAAAAACGAGTAAAAACAGTATAAAAGGTGTAAAAAAAAAAGAAAACAATCAATAATGCCACGAAATGGTCCCGACTCAGCATGGTGCCAACCTAACTGGTCGACGCTGGTCTTCCGTCGGAGCCAACCGGTGAAATTCACGGCGGGTAACACAATACATAAACAAAAACGAACTATAGAGACATATTACAAATAGCTAAAAGAAAAATTCGCACATGAATTTTAACACGGCTAAATTTAATAAAAAATAATATAAAGATAAAACTAAATAATAGATATTTAGTTTTATCTTTATATTATTTTTTATTGCATAATAAACCGATCTTAACGAATCTTTCGATATGAGGGGTTTCAATTTCCGCATCACGAAGACGGCACTACTCAGCTTATCGCACAGTTTGTCGCCATGGCACTTCCAGATATAAATTTTAATCTAATCCAAACCTTACGCGGTGTCTTACTTCAACTAAATTTATGTTAATTTATAACCACGGGAAACTGGTAAATAATTGTTCACACAAATCACAAGTCTAATCTTGCTAACACAACATAGCCTCTCTGCTTATTGTAATAAGGCCCATGTACGTAACAATGAGGTACGGAACTCAGGTATGCTAATTTACCCATTGAAGCAGTTGAATGGTTTAGTATACTTATACGTTATACAGAGTGTGATTTTTAGCATCATATCAGGCCAAGAACATTCAATATTATTTCTAACAATAAAAACTCGAACCTGAGAGTAAAACCACGGAATAGTATAATAGGATTACATGGTTTAAACCAGGGATCGTTACCGGTATTCTTACTACCGGTTTTAAATAAGGTATAACCGGTTATAATTGCATTTCACTATTTATATCGCTAAAGCTCTGATTAGCGGTATAATCAAAACCGGCGTTCAAATATATTAGCGGTTTCGCCAATTGACAACAATACCTCTATTTAACACTTTACCTATAAAAATCATTACCGGTAATAGCTGTCAGTGTCAATATACTCGATTATTTGTTTCTGCAAACTGGCGTATTGTAAAAAGTAGGTATTTACACCTTCAGTAGTAATGTTTAATAGACATCTTACCTTTCAAGTGCAATGAATAGCGGTATTGAATACAGATATTTAATATCGTAAATAGTCTATACATAGAGGTACAGATAAAAGCGAAATGACAACAATACCTCTAATTAGAATATAGGTATTCTTTTATTAGCGGTAACAGTTTATGGTAGCGATAATAGTTACCAGTTTTACAATCCCTGGTTTAAACCGCCCGCGTGGTCGTATCGGAGGTTTACCCTGGATTTTCCCCAGGCCACTCTCCAGCCGCGCACTCCTATCGCTTTATTGGACCCGCGGGGTAATCACGTAACTTATTTACTACCGTTAGGCAGATTTTAATGTCAAATTTTAGTTGTCAACTCATACATTTATACTTCAAAATTGACAGTAATATATATCTACCGTTAGTACATAAAGTTACGTGATTCGCCTGCGGGCCTATAAAGTCACAGGTTCAAAAAAAGTGTTTCAGTATTATCTGTGTCGTGGGTGTACCCACTTTGTTTAAGCAAATACCATGTGTTATCAGCTAGTGAATGCTGGTAATAATGTTTACCGTGATAACACCATTAGGGGATAACGTTTTGAACTTTATTGTAATGATTTCTACCAACATTTTAGTATGTTATTAATAATTAGCGCTTTTTTTCTCTCGACCTCGTTTCATTGGATTATTTATTGATACTTCATTGATTGATTAAGAGCTACCCTTCGTGTATACTTGCAAATAATGACAAGTATAGAGCAGGGATCGGATACCGGTATTTTCTCCATAGAAAAATACCGGTATTATTACGGTCACCGGTTCATTATTACGTTTTTAATGGGACAATCTAATAATACGACGTTGTTACCTAAATTCATGATTCAGCCCTACGTAAAGAGCGAAAAATAATCCAAAATATTGGGCTAATTCAAGGTTTTTTAAAAATACCGGTATCGGTCCCTGGTAAAGAGTCCATATCGGGCCTAGCTGAGTGTCTTGCTGGACTCTTCTCATCTAGGCTAGGTTTAGTGAACCAGCAACAAAACGTTCAACCAATCTCACTAGAGTACAAACTCTTGGAATATTCCAGTGTTTAAACCGCCCGCGTTGTCATGTCGGAGGTTTACCCTGGATTTTCCCCAGGCCACTCTCCAATCGCTTTATTGGGCCCCTATAAAAAATAGGTTCAAATTATCTGCGACACAATTTCTTGAATCATGAGTGTCAGGTACTTTGCTGTGTCAGAGTTTTATTAATGTCAAGGAGCAGGCACGTATCCAGAGGGGGGATAGTTGGGATTTATCCCCCCCGAAAACGTTTTTAGCCGTCTGTTTATTTATTCGCTTGCGTGTTCTTTCAATAAGTAGGTAAATAAAAATATAGATGTTTCAATGTTTATCCCCCCCCCCCCCCCCCCCGAACCAAAAGTCTGGATACGTGCCTGTCAAGGATTCATTTTTTTTATTTCACAGGTGAAAAATTAATAATGAAAAAAATACAGATACCTAATTACAATTAGGTATGTAATTCTAAAAAACTTTAGTTCACAAAAGTATATTAGTAAGCTGTCAGTTATTCACTGAATACTCTCAGAAATATACTGCATGAATGATACGTATACAAACGCTGTAATTCTAAAGTATCCGCGATTACGAAACATCGTCAGTTATCCGTTGAACTTTCAAAAATATGATTTAAAAATAGTGTGACTGTAGAAACGTTCGAGAGCAGACTCTAAAGTGATAGTGGCCAAAGTGACAGTGACAAAATTATGGCGTGACCGTGACAGGCCGTGATAGGTCGTGACAGGCCGTGATAGGTCGTGACAGTGACGTCAATGGCCTAGTGATGACGGTGATGAGCGAATCCTGTCGCGTCGACCCCGAGCTGTACAAACCGACCGCTTTCCTGCGCACGATTTGGCGGCGGACTCTATCGTTCAAAAAGAGAAAGGTGAGACACATGATTAGACCAAGAAAATTAGCGAAACCTGGACATAAAAGATAACTGTAATTTTCTTTTTCTATGATATGAAGTATTGTTAGTTATACTTAAAATAATAGAAATTAAACATTTTAAGGTTGCGCGTCACTGTAAAAAAACCGAAAAACTAAATTTTAAACACATTTTCATTTCATAAGTACAGCATAATATGTAACTTCGTAAAAGTACCTCTATTATGATATGACGCTTGCATTCCAGTTAAATAAATCAAAATTAAACTAGATCTATAAAACGACTTTGAACTACTGTTATTTTTTAAATGGCATCACGCTCCTGGCACATTCAGCCAGACTTCTTCTCGTATCTCAATAAAACCAGCAAATTAAAAAAAAATCAAAATCATTTACTGTTTAAAATGGCAAAATAAGAAGTTACATTGACACCTACACTAGGCAGAGCCTGGGTCGTGGGTTTCCAGCAAAATATAATAGCTTTCACAGTAAGATTATTTATATATTATATTAATTAATTCTGTTTTATTTACGAGAGCGCAAATTACACCATATTTTTTAAACAGACGCCATCTTTAGAGAGATCGAAACAGAGCGTCGCTAGTGATGGGGTGCGTACCGATTAGGGCTGGAATACATACACGAGGCCTTATAAGTTTTAATATATTTTGATTTGAAATTATGACAAAAGTATTGATAATACGAATACAGTGATTAAATTATACGATGATTTTATTAAAGTTTTAGATAGTAACATAGCCATTATTTGATTTTAATGTGTGTGATAGAATTTAAGCGAAAAAAAAAACAGTTTTTAGCTTGAAAATGGTCGATTTGGAGTGATGTTTGGAACGATATTTCTTAATGATAAATCAAAAATATAAATTTGAAATTTATGACATTAGGTCACAATACTACCGTTCTAGACACAGTACCGTTCTAGAGTAACATTCAGAAAATGTCAAGATATATCTTAATTCATACAGAAAATGGTCTAAATATATGACCGTTTTCTAACTGATAAGGACCCTTAACCGGCTCCCTGTAAGATGCCTTATCTCCCCCTATAATTAAACACAACAAACAACAAGGGTAAACCTTAACTTAAATAACAAAGGTACCATAAGATTGGTACATGATATACAAAAGTAAAATAATGACTCAACTCTTGGTATCGTGGGGTATTGTTGTTTAGATCATATTGAATAGATAAATACCATCTTGTTTTTAAAAATATCAAAGGAATCAAAGGAATGAGAAGCCACCAAAATCAGTTTTTTTTTTCCCTTTAATTCATAAACTTGAAGTTAGGTGGTAATGTTTATTATTACGTGTATTTTAACAAAAAATACTAATGTGTTGATAAATCAGATTTTTCATTTATTTCTTCTTCTTTATTAGAATTACGATTTGAAACGGGATATTTACCATGTATATTTGTATTAGTGAGTTAATCCTTGATAATGGCGCTTGCAACAGTGCCGAAATATCGGGAACTCACTAATACAAATATAGGTGCAAACTAACCAAGTCTACCAAAACTACCCGCATAATTGGTCCTAAAATATATAACGCCATTCCCAATAGCATTAAAGAGCTTAACGGACAGTCCTTCTATAATAAACTTAAATCATGGCTCCTTGAAAATGCCTACTATAACATTTCAGAACTATGTGACATTTAAATATTAAATAATATATGTGTTTTAAATATTATTATTGTTTTAAATGGATTTATGATTATTATTGTTATTATTATTTTAATTTTATACTGGAATTCCAAATTTAAATGTAATTTTACTGTGACAGTTTGACAATTTGTAAATCAATCATACCTTGACATTCTTATCATTGTCAATCATTGTTTCTGACGAGTAATGTATATGATCCATTGCAAATAAATGAGTATGAGTATACATGGTAAATATCCCGTTTCAAATCGTAATTCTAATGTAAATGACCATGTAAGCTTGAAATCTTGTATTCTTCTTTTTTGTATTAACACCGACTTAATTTTGCGGTTGGTTTGGAACCAACGAGCTACATCTTAAGCCTTGTCATCGCTTTACATCAGGCGAGACTAAGGCCAAACGCTGTTCAGTCATTCATAAAAAAAAAACTTAAATGGGCTGAGTCCGAAGTTTCGTAATGTAATTTGATATTAAAAGAAAACGCTTTCTATAGGATCAGTTCAGTTCAGATTTATTTATTTCTCTAAGATTACAAATCACTTATGCGAGAAACAAACAATATTTCAGTAAAACTTAAACCATAATATAATTTAGTAGGATGATAAAAAGTATGCGACGGTATTTTTCAATTATATTCTAACAACTCAGTTGAACGCTTGCGTACGAGTATTTACACAAAAACTAACACAGCCAACCGACCATCAGTGACCCTTATTCCAATGCCTATAAAGTACACAAACGGTCAGCCAACTGCGCTGGCGATTGGTACTTGGCTAATGAGCCGAATTCTCGATTCCAACGTCCTTTACTTATTAGATGGTCGGCAGTCCACAACCGTGCGTTTCTCAAGAAATTTCCTGCATCGCACAACCAAACTATGGAATGAACTGTCGCCTGCGGTATTTCCGGACCGATGTGACCTTCAAACCATCAAGAAAAGAGCGTATTCCCTTCTGAAAGGCGGGCAACGCACTTGCTACTTCTCTTGTGCTGCAGGTGTCTATGGGCGACGGTAATCGCGTATTTCCGGACCGATATGACCTTCAAACCTTAAAGAAAAGAGCGTATTCCCTTCTGAAAGGCCGGCGACGCACTTGCGACTCCTCTTGTGCTGCAGGTGTCTTTGGGCGACGGTAATCGCTTACCATCAGGCGATCCGTTTGCTCGTTTGCCCCCTATAACACTTAAAAAATGTAGGTACGCTAAATACATTGATAAAAAATGGGAATACAATACGTAAGTCTGATTTGAAAAATAATCTATTACCATGACAAAACTAAGGCTCTGAAATAACATGGATTTCATATCAGCGTAGCTTGCTCTTGGGACTTTTTGAGGAAAGACCAACAATTAGGCTACTGAATTTATAATTTCTAATTATATGCCTCAAATCGAAATCAAAATCAAAATATTTATTCTGCAAATAGGCGTCAAGGGCACTTTTACAAGTCAAAGTCTATCTAAATCAATTAAAAATAATACAATAATCAAAATATCATTAATTAAATGTAGTATTACATATCAAAAATAGGACTAAGAAACTTAATAACAATCCAGATATGTAAGAGATGTATGTCTCTAAGCGTCTATATAAAAAGTAATAAGGTACAGTGTATTCATAATAAAATATTGTGAGAAGCTCTAAGCGTCAACATGAAAATAAAAATAATAATAAAAAAATATCGTCAGAGATGTATAGGGTCTCTGAGCGTCAGTCTAAAAATAAAATCAAATGAGAACCGAGCGAAGTCTCTCATCGTGTCAATTCCACTGAACACTAGTTTAAAGTTACTAGTCCTTGCGAACATGAACAGGGAGCCGATTTTAGAGTGTTCAACTCTCTACTTTTCACTCGAAAACAGTCAAACTATGATGATTTGACAGATGTCGAATGAAAACTAGAGCGTTCGTCACTCAAAAATCGGCCCCCAGACCTGTTTGTGCTATAAAGTTTAAATAAATAAATATTGTAAAATTATATATCTGTAGCAAGGTGATTAGCAGCATTGTATGTCAACTTTATGCTGGCTGTTACTATGAGTTTTGTATATTACCCACCTTATTTTTATGATATAGCTTGTTTACCTATTATAGGATTTATAGGTTCAGAATTAACTTATAAACCTTACCTTATGCTTTGTGTAAAACTGCTCTTGATGCATGATAATTTTGTTAGGTACTTGTATATTTTTCTCATTAAGTGAAATGTAAATTACTTTTGAGAATAAAAAAGTTCTATAAACTGAATATTCAATAAGTGATACAAATATTCTATAGGTATACCGTACCAAAATTGTATGTAGTATGTTCTTGTATATTCCGAACAACATTTATACAGGGTTACTCTTAAGAGGCCTTATAAGTTTTAAAATGTTTTGATTTCAAATTATGACAAAAGTATTGATAATACCAATAAAGTGATTAAAGGCTACGATGATTTTATTAAAGTTTTAGATAGTAACACAGCCATTTTTTGTTTTATTGCGTGTAGTAGAATTTAAGCGGAAAAAAAACTAGTTTTTAGCTTGAAAATGGTCGATTTGGAGTGATGTTTGAAACGATATTTCTTAATGAAAAATCCAAAAAACACATTAAAAGTTTATGTCATAAGGTCGCAATAGTCCTGTTTTAGATAGTAACATAGAGAAAATGTCAAGATACGTGTCAATTCAAACAGAATAACCTGTTTAGTTTGACTACTTCTCATCCTTTGTGTCCATTGATATCTATAGTTTGGTATTTGTCTTGTTAGTTTGAGCCGCCGCTACCAAGGAAATCTGTTTATGAATTTATAATGCGAACAACCTTGTACGTATTTTCGATTCCCTTGTAATCGTTCGATAAAGGCCGTCCTTAGTTTCTAGTCAACCCAATTAATTGACTTGTGATGTTTTAAATTTAGAATGAAGGAAAAATTTAAAAATTAGGCACCGAGCAGGATTCCGAGGAGGAAAAAAAATTGTGATGTTTTTTTTTAATTTAAGGCGCTGAGTAACCGTCGAGTGGATTTTTAAATGCTAAGATTCAAAAATTTGCCGGCACTATACTTATACTTATGTTGTATCACCTCATCATCATCATCATCATCATATCACCCGAAAGACGTCCTGCTGGACATAGGCCTCCCCCAAAGAGTACCATAGTGACCGGTCTTGCGCCACCCACATCAAGCGTACTCCCGCGACTTTTGACAGAGGCCCTACTCCGAACTTCACTCTCGTGTTATACACCATATGAGTGAAAGGGACGGCACGATACAAAGTTCGGATTTCGAAGTTCGGAGTAGGCCCTCAGGTCATCAGTCCACCTTGCGGGGGGCCTACCCACGCTGCGCATTCCGGTGCGTGGTCGCCACTCGAGAACCTTCCGGCCCCAACAGCCATCGGTTCCTAGTGCAATGTGCCACGTGTGCGTGTTATATATATATATATATATTTTTTTTTAATTTATTAAATCAACGTGAGTAATTTACATGTACATATTATTAGCCACTATCGGAAACCTTGGTAGGCTTATGTAATAGCTGGCGAGATCGCACGGATCGATCCGCATTTACAACAATTTAACATGGCAGACACTAGTATTAATTAAGTATACTTATATTATTTATCTATTTAGGTTTACAACAATGGACCATGTAGCTAATATCACCTAATTAATACGAAATACTCTTGTATTACTAATATGATAACCTAATAACCTAAGTCCGCGGAACTCATCAATTCTCTAGTCATAACACAGGGCCTAAGGACCTAAGCAAACGAAATATCTCCCTCTCTGTCACTCTTACGCAAGAGGGAGATGTTGTGTTTTTGGTTCGCAGTAACAGTAGTAATCGTAGTATCTCGAAACTGATGTTCGAAGTGATTTTTCAATTAGTATATATACGCGAGGCACCCGGAACTAACGCATATGTATGTCTATGTTATAACTGAAATCGTGGGAACTGGTTTTAAAAGTAACGCTAAAATAAGTAGGAAATTATGATCAGAATAATAAATATAAGTACAGGTTTTCTGTCTAACAAAACTGATGTTTGACAACGAATCACACTAACTAGCAAAATTATCTTGGACCGCGTACTGTATAAGTCTATTTGGACTTGTAAAGCTCCGATTATAGCATCAACATTTGCTACTTTGCTTTTAACAGCACAATTAAATGCTGTTTTAATTTGAGAGTAATCACTCCGGTTAATCAGACTTATAAGCACTTATAAGAGAACATCTGCGGGCCGTTATAATCGCATGACTTATAAGAACCAAACCAGGAGTATATACACTGAGGAGTGATCACTCCTGTTACTTAGACTTATAAGCGCTTATAAGAGAACATCTGCGAGTCGTTACAATCGCATGACTTATAAGAGCCAAACCAGGAGTATACACTTCTACACTGAGGAGTAATCACTCCGGTTAATTTAGACTTATAAGCGCTTATAAGAGAACATCTGCGAGTCGTTATAATCCCATGACTCTTATAAGAGCCAAACCAGGAGTATATACAGTGAGGAGTAATCACTCCTGTTACTTAGACTTATAAGCGCTTATAAGAGAACATCTGCGGGCCGTTATAATCGCATGACTCGTATAAGAGCCAAACCAGGAGTATATATACTGAGGAGTAATCACTCCGGTTGATTTAGACTTATAAACGCTTATAAGAGAACATCTACGAGTCGTTATAATCGCATAACTTATAAGAGCCAAACCAGGAGTATATACACTAAAGAGTAATCACTCCTGTTACTTAGACTTATAAGCGCTTATAAGAGAACATCTGCGAGTCGTTATAATCGCATAACTTATAAGAGCCAAACCAGGAGTATAAACACTGAGGAGTAATCACTCCTGTTACTTAGACTTATAAGCGCTTATACGGGAACATCTGCGAGTCGTTATAATCGCATGACTTATAAGAACCAAACCAGGAGTATATACACTGAGGAGTAATCACTCCTGTTACTTAGACTTATAAGCGCTTATACGAGAACATCTGTGAATCGTTGTAATCGTATGACTTATTAGAACCAAACCAGGAGTATATACACTGAGGAGTAATCACCTTGGTTACTTAGACTTATAAGCGCTTATACGAGAACATCTGCGAGTCGTTATAATCGCATGACTTAGAAGAACCAAACCAGGAGTATATACACTGAAGAGTAATCACTCCTGTTACTTAGACTTATAAGCGCTTATACGAGAACATCTGCGAATCGTTACAATCGCATGGCTTATAAGAACCAAACCAGGAGTATATACACTGAGGAGTGATCACTCCTGTTACTTAGACTTATAAGCGCTTATAAGAGAACATCTGCGAGTCGTTCTAATCCCATGACTCTTATAAGTTCCAAATTTGTAGGTATTAATTACGTACTTCAAATAAAGACTATCATGAATTTACAAATGTATTAGTTTTCAAATATTTCCCTGTACTTATAGTATAAGGCGATATTACTTGTGTGGAAATATAGCCATACAACCTCATCTTAGTGTGTCTATGCTGCTCGTGACATCTGTCGTTCAAACTAAAAAAATATGACTTTTGCCCCGTTCGTTGTTGTCATACGTTTCTTTAAAATAAACTAGAATATTTATTGATATAAATAGCTGTTTACTTTAGGTTATGGGCCTATGACCCGATAAATAATTTGTAAAGTCAACCGTAAACGTTATTCCGATATCAGTAAACTCGGTCTAGTTCCGCGAGTAAAGTTTTGATTTTTAGGTTTGCCGTTGAGACACCGTAATTATTTGAATTGGCACCGATATAATGGCCATGTCCAACGTGCATATAGAAAAACTGTTGGGTAGAGAAAATTACAGCACCTGGAAGTTTGCTGTACAGACGTATTTACAACACGAGGACTTATGGGACTGCGTCGAGCCTCCGAAAGATTCTTCCGTAAATCCGAAGCAAGACCTCAAAGCTAAGGCAAAAATCATTTTGCTTGTGGACCCGGTAAATTATATACACGTCCAAGATGCAACGTCTTCTAAAGAGGTATGGCTAAATTTACAAAAGGCGTTTGAAGACTCAGGTTTGTCGCGTAGAGTTGGGTTACTCAAAGATTTAGTGAACACTACTTTAGATAGTTGTCTGAATATCGAGGAGTACGTCAATAAGATAATAACCACCGCACATAAGCTCAGAAATATAGGATTCTGTGTTGATGATGAATGGTTAGGTACTCTAATGTTGGCTGGTTTGCCGGAGCAATACAAACCGATGATAATGGGGCTGGAGAGCTCTGGTGTAAAGATAAGCACTGATTTCATCAAAATGAAATTACTCCAGGAAGTGAAGGAGCCAAATGTGTCCGTTCTTTATGCGAAGCATAATAAACCCTCCCCTAAAAATAAGAAGCCAACGGGACCGCGTTGCTATAACTGTAATAAGTACGGACACTTTAGCAAGAACTGTCATAGCAAGAAGACTAATGATAAAGATTTTGCTGCAGTTTTTTCAGCCGCTGGTCAACACCTGGTCAGCACAGAGTGGTATTTGGACTCGGGTGCGTCTCAACATCTGGTTAATAACTCCGAAGGGATGTACGATGTTCGGGCATCTCCGATTCAACAAATAATAGTTGCCAACAGTACATCAGTTGCCGTAAAGCAGATGGGTAACGTGAACCTGGACCTGCAGAGTGGAGACGGTAAGACAAACCACATACAGGTGAGAGATGTTTTATATGTTCCGCAATTGAGCACTAACCTGCTGTCAGTTAGTCAATTGATTAAAAATGGCTGCCAAGTTGTATTTAATAAGTTCGGCTGTGAAATATTTAATGCACAGAGGCGTTTAGTAGCAACAGCAATACTCATTAATAACATGTATAAGCTGAACACCTATAAAGGGAATGCATTTGCCTCGACTGTAGACAAACAAACTTTGGACATTTGGCACAGGAGAATGGGACATCTCAACTACAATGATGTCAACAGATTGCCTTTATGTACTGAAGGTGTGAAGATGGTAAGCAATGCAGATACAAACAATAGTTGCATTCCGTGTCTGAAAGGTAAGCAAACTAAATTTCCTTTTAATAATATTGGCAAGAGGGCGACTTCTCCCCTCCAGATTATACATTCCGACCTCTGCGGACCAATGGAGGTGCCGTCTATGGGTGGAGGAAGATATTTCATTACATTTGTGGATGATTACTCTCGAAAAGTGAATGTCTATATTTTAAAAAATAAGACAAATGTAAAAGAAGTGTTTGAGATGTATAAAAAGGAAATGGAAAATCAGTTGGACTGCAAAATCAAAATTCTTCGTTCAGATAATGGTTCGGAATATACGAATAACGAAATGAAAAAATTCTTGACAGGTTCAGGCATCAGGCATCAGACGACAGCGCCATACACGGCAGAACAGAATGGGCTTGCTGAACGTATGAATCGTACGCTGGTCGAACGCGCCAGGTGTATGCTGATAGATGCCGGACTGCCGAAGAAGTTTTGGGCTGAGGCACTAGAAACAGCTGCTCATATAATTAACCATTCTCCGACTCGAGTCCTTAACTACGTGACGCCACTTGAGAAACTGACGGGTATAAAACCAAACATTTCTCATTTGCGGATTTTCGGCTGTAAAGCCATGATGCACGTGCCGAAGGAAAAAAGGTTGAAGTGGGATCCAAAATCCTCAGAAATGATATTTATTGGATATTGCGAAAATACCAAAGGATATAAGTTGATGGACCCACACACCAAGAAGGTTACAAAAAGCAGGAATGTGGTATTTCTAGAAGACTGTCATGGACTTGATAACAGAGCTTACCCAGACGCCAAGATTGATGTTTCGTTACCGACACTTGTTCCATTAAATGAAGAGACCCCAGAGAATCCAGCCGACGAACAAAATTGTAGCTCCGCTGAAAGTGACTCTACGTTAGAGGAAAGTTTCGACACTATGATGAGCTTGACGGATCATGATACAACCTATGAACCAAGCACAGATTGCACATTTGAGTCACCCAACCGCTTCATAAACCTGAGGCCCCGAGGAGGGCAAATTAGACAAACGGACGAAGAAGTGAACCTCGACAAAGAAAACGAGGCAGATGAGGTCAAATTTGCTTGTTTGGCTTTGGATCAAGACCCGTTAACTTTAGAAGAAGCTTTGTCTAGCCCAGAGTCTAGTCACTGGAAAAAAGCTATGGAAGAAGAGTTTAACACTTTAAAGAAAAACAATACTTGGATACTTTGTGACTTGCCGCAAGGAAAGAAAGCCATATCTTGTAAATGGGTTTTTAAAACGAAAAGAGACGAGAAAGGTGACATCACAAAATATAAAGCTCGGTTAGTCATCAAAGGTTGCGCTCAGAAGAAAGGCTGCGATTACAATGAATTGTATGCACCTGTAATCAGATACTCATCTCTTCGATATTTGTTTTCTATGGCAGTAAAGTACAACTTAGATACAGATCAAATGGATGCCGTAGCTGCTTTTCTGCAGGGTGATATCGAAGAGGAAATATATATGAGACAACCTCCAAGTTTTGAAGAGAATGAAGCCCAAGTATGCTTATTGAAAAGGTCTCTATACGGTTTGAAGCAAGCCAGCAGACAGTGGAACCGAAAGCTGGATGGTGCGCTAAAAGAAATCGGTTTAACTCAATCTGTACTTGATCCGTGTATTTACTACAGAATTCAAAAGGAAGACATAACATTTTTAGCAGTATACGTGGATGATCTCATTCTATTCACGAGTTCTAAAGAAACTAAAAATGAAATTAAAACGAACTTGTTTTCCAGATTTGAAATGAAAGATTTAGGTGATTTGAAGTACTGTCTGGGATTGCAAGTATGTAGAGACAGAGCACAAGGAACTTTAAGTGTTAATCAGCAGAAATATATTCAAGATATATTGAGTAAATATAGAATGTCAAACTGTAAGGGTGTCAAAACACCTATTGATCCCAAAATGAAATTTAGCGTGAATGAAAAAGCAGATTCAATTTCAGATGAATATCCATATCAGGAGATTATTGGATGTCTGCTTTACCTATCACAAGGAACGCGCCCCGATATTTCCTATGCTGTCAATACTCTTAGCAGATTTAATTCAAGACCTGAAATGCAGCATTGGATGGCATTGAAAAGAGTTTTAAGATATTTAAAATTCACTGAAAGCTACACTTTGACTTATAAACGAGATGACAGACCTGTATATGGTTATTGTGATGCAGACTGGTGTAGCAATGAACACGATCGGAGGTCTTGTACCGGCTACGTATTTATTCACCAGGGTGGAGCAATTACGTGGAACTCACGCCGACAACAGACAGTCGCGCTCTCGACTACAGAGGCCGAATATATGTCTCTTTCTAGTTGCACGCAGGAAGCTATGTGGCTTAAACAGTTACAGGAAGAGTTTTGGCCACACTTGGTAACTTTACCTCTAACAATTTTATGCGATAATCAAAGTGCGATTAAACTTGCAGGTACCGAGAATTACCATTCCAGGACCAAGCACATTGACATACGACACCACTTTGTTCGTGACAAGGTGCGCCTGAAGAAGATTGTCATCGACTACATCCAGACTAGCGAGATGGTCGCTGACGCGCTGACCAAGGGCACTCCGCAGCTGAAGCTCGAGTACTGCTCGTCTAAGATGGGTTTATGCCCAAGGGAGGATGTGGAAATATAGCCATACAACCTCATCTTAGTGTGTCTATGCTGCTCGTGACATCTGTCGTTCAAACTAAAAAAATATGACTTTTGCCCCGTTCGTTGTTGTCATACGTTTCTTTAAAATAAACTAGAATATTTATTGATATAAATAGCTGTTTACTTTAACTTGCCTTTCATAATGTCAACGGAAAGTACCCTATAAATTTTGATTCCCCTGAGAGTGTACGTTTTTTGCGACATAAACGGCCGTATCTATATTTCTTTAACTTACAAGGTTTATTTTTTCACAGTTTCAAAGGAACTGTAGAGCTGAGTATGTGCTTTTAATTTCAACTCGATACCTCAACGCGTTTCTGAGATTAAGGATCTTGACAGAGAGACGGATAACAAAGTGACTTCTCTTTTGTGGTTTACCACTTACAAGTAGGTTAAGTAGTATCATTGTAATAAGCATATTTTGGAGAAAATGACTGACTGTCGAGTTTCTTTCGGCGTTTCTTCTCGGCAGTGGTCTCATGAGAAACGCTAGTAGTTTTTGACTTGTAAAAGTGCCTTTGCGGCCTACTTAGAATAAAGTTCATTTATTTCACTTATTTATTTATTTATGACCCTTTTGTTCCGTTTTTTTTTGAGGGACGGAACCCTAAAGATATTAATAGGTTCTGATATTTATTTTTAACCACAACAAAAAAATGAAAGATTTGTCCTGTTCAAAATTATGGACGATATAGTTTTGATTAGTTCCGTACCGTTTTGCTACTTAGGTACTTATAATATAGACTACAATATATTTATTGTATGTATGAAAAGTAACGTACTTTTCCCTCTTCGACCTTTACCCCAAATCCTTTATCTATTACCTATACCTTGATACCTATTTGCAGGCCTCGTGTGCTATTTGTGTGCTTAGAGCGCGCAGACAGACAAACATTTGCACAAGTGACCAGCCAGGTGTGCAAACGGCACGAGCTGCCGTTGTCTTTTTTTTTATTGGCCAAAAACCATTTTAACAAAAGATGGTAAACATTGTTAATTACTTCTAGATGAAATGTGCGTATGAGTACGAAAATCGATTTTCGAACACCGTTTTTCGACTTTTTTTTATAAAATATTTTTCCTTATATGTAACTCGGTTTTTGACTTTTTTTTATGTTTTTTTTTCCTTATATGTACGTTATTCATCATCATCATCATCATCATTTCAGCCGAAAGACGTCCACTGCTGAACATAGGCCTCCCCTAATTTGTACGTTATTATTCTATTAAAATAATTGAGCTGCTTATATCTGTAAAAAATGAACATAAACTATTTATTGCAATGTCCCTTTTATAAGTTGTTGAAATAAAGTTTTTGATTTCTAAAATAGAAAAAGAAGTCTGCCATCTTGTAAAAAAAAAGCATAAATTATTTGACAAAGATTTTTGCGAGCTATGTTAAAATTATATAGTAGTGATACATTGATATTTTAAAAAGTACATTAGTAGTATATTAGCAGTATTCTTTACTAGGTTGTTTTTTTTAACAAATATTTTATAGCGTTTCTGTAGGCTTTTGTTTCTAGATCAAACGGCGTCCAGCAGAGTAAATACCTAATTGAGAAATTATCGAACAAGCATCATCGTGTCAACTGCCATCTTTTTTTTTGTAATTTACAATTTATGCTTTCAATGCAATTTTTATGAGAATATAATTATCAGGTATTACTTTTCAAATAAACTGGTTATATATGAGTAGAATATGTATAATTCAGTTATACTCTCTAAACAGTAACACCAAAAAGGATGCCGATAAGCGTCGGTAAAATTAATACATTAAACTCCATCCGTTTTAGAATTTAGATACACCGACTTTGGCAATATTTTTTAGACATTGCATATATATTTTTTATCTTAAAAAAGGATAACCTACGTTCTACCCAACACTAATGCAAATAAGGTCGCCATTTTTTATTTATTAAATAGATGAGTTCAGTTTTAAAAATCCTTTACAATTTTTAAAATATCAGCGATGTGGATGTGGTGTGTGTGGTATTACATCATTGTGCTGAACCATCGGCTATTCTCTTTATTTTTTCTGTTTATTTTTTCTGAATTTTATTTTTCTTTATTTTTTTCTGTATTTCTTTTTCTCTTTTTTTTCAGTATTTTTTTTCTTTTTATTTTATTCTCTTTATTTCTTTCTCTTTATTTTTTTTTCTTTTTTTTCGCTTTACTTTTTTGATGTACCTATTGGTTAATTTTAGTTTTAAGATGCATGCTTCATTGTAGTAAAATTTACTTCATCAAATCATCATGTTACCATGTATGTATGTATATATGTAAAATTATTTATTATACATGAGGAAAAATACAACACAAATTACAAGAACAGTTGAAATATATGGTACAAAGGTGAGCTTATCCGTGTAAGGGATTTCTTCCAGCTAACCTTTGAGCAATTGAGTGGAGATATTAACATCGTTCAAAATTTAACCATTTTTATAGAAAGCGATATTATTGTGAATAAATTAAAATACTAGTTGACTACCTATCAACGAACATATCTTTGGAATAGATAACTATGATTCAGATTCATCTATTTCACGATAAAAATAACGATATAAATATATTATGATTATACAAATTATAATGTGATTATATATGGACTCTCTTAAATAAAACTGACACCGTGCCCTATTTTCTTATCCTTGGAATATATTTTACATGTGAAAATTTATACTAATGTACAGTGTAAATAAATGATTTAAGCAGCGATAATAAACTCCTTATAAATATTCTTATCATTTGTATTATAATATTGTCATGTTTCATTTGCCTGGATGGGCATATACTGTGCGAAAGTCTTCGTCATCGTAGCGGGCACAGCGCGGGGAAGGCGCGGGGCGCGCGGGTGATTTCTAGTTTTTTCCTGGCGTTATGTCCCCTCTTAAGATTAATAGGCAAACCGAGAAACATGTAGATTGAACCACGTGTTGTGGAAATTAATCACGTCTTTATCTATGTAAAATGTTTGAATTCGAATTATGACTCGTTTTCTCGTGTATCAATGATTCCAATAAACTGATTATTATAGCATATTAATTAATGTAGCAATGTAGCGTAGTAATTAATGTATTTCGGAAATGTAAGTTTTTTTTTTAAATTACTTAATACTTTTCGTAGTCGTTTTATAACGAACTAAATGAAACTCTTTATGCCTAATGCTGGTCATAGAGAAAGTTACGAATACAATTATATTGGTAAAGTACCGATCGAACAATGAAGCATTTGCGGAATTGGGCACTAATTGTGAGGTAAAATCAATGATTCATTAAACTAAAATAAACTCATGATTTCCAAGAAACGTAAATAAAATAAACGTTTAGTCATAATTAATAAAGTATTGCGTAGGCAGGTTAAATTTAGCCCAAAGCTCGCGAATTATCCTCTTACTTTCGCTATTTTACCTTTTTAAGTTCCTTACAAATTATAGAAGACTATTTCCACTAATTAAAAAAATTGAATTTCATAGATTTTTTTTTATAACTCGCACCGTACCTTTATTATTTGAAAAGGTAGTGTGCTTTTAGTGAAAATGGTACAATTCTAATGCAAATGTACTGTTGAAGTAATCAGCGCTCTTAGGCTCGGTTGCACCAACATACGATCACGGGCCGGTCATCGTCAAATATGGCGCCGGCAGCTGTCATCCCATAGACTTGTCAAACTTTCCGTACAATCAGATTTTAACGAACACCGCTTACGATTACAGACGGTTTGGTGCAAGCCAGCCTTAGTCTGGACGCTGTGAGTGCGCCTGAGGGATTACTCTAAACTTCGAAATCCGATCTTCGTATCGTGCCGTCCCTTTCACTCTCGTGTTATTCACTATATGAGTGAAAGAGACGGCACGATATAAAGTTCGGACTAGCCCCTCTGGTTAGGTTAGGACACCTACAGGTTGGATGAATGAAAATACTACCTTTGTGCTGCAGCCCCCGGTATATTTATAAATACACCTATGCTATATATGCGTCCTATATAGTCGAGGTTACAAATACAAATACTCTTTATTGCACACCTCAATCACTACATAGTATAAAACAAAGTCGCTTTCTCTGTCCCTATGTCCCTATATCCCTATATCCCTATGTATGCTTAAATCTTTAAAACTACGCAACGGACTTTGATGCGGTTTTTTTTAAAAGATAGAGTGACTCAAGGGGAAGGTTTATATGTATAATACATGCATCAGCATTGCACCCGTGCGAAGCCGGGGCGGGTCGCTAGGTAAAGGATATAGTACAGTACAAAAGCACAATGAGTAGAGGCAAACAACAGGCGAGGCGGTCTTATCGCTAAAGAGCAATTTCTTCCAGACAACCTTAGGGTAGCGAAAATCTAATCATAACGATTCATAGCAGGCAGTGCAGAGTTAATACATATGAAACCTACTAATAATTACAACAATAACATTTAATTAAGGATAATAAACATACATAAATATGGTATAAAAAATACGTACATAAACATATACAAATATATAGTCAGCCTAAAAGGAGCTAAGTCTTAAGTGTGTCATGAGAGAGACAAATAGTGATCTAGTTTAAGCTGTTTTTTGAAGACAGCAAGAGATTCAGCACGCCTCAAATCAGGACATATAGAATTCCAAAGCCGAATAGCTCGGAAAGCGAAAGAAGAATTATAAAATTTAGGTTACATCGGTTTTTAAAAGTATTAAATTAAATATTAAGCCTCTCTCGGCGAAAAAAATAATCAATTGCATCATTTTGTTATGATCCCTGGGATCCCAGGGACCGGTAGTGGACGGGTGCAAGTGTAATCTAAGCGTCCGTCCGCCATTGACGCAAGGGTCAAAGAGAGGATGTTACCACAGTGGAAAATACTAAACGCATCATTATTAACATACCATGTGCAAAATTAATTTCAACATCTACAGGACTTGTAATTATTATTAAATTCGCTGTATTCTGTAAAAGCATATAGTGAAAAATCTTAATTTTTTCAAATATAATTGTAACATGAATAAATTGTGTTTTAGGATTAAAATGACCAGCATCGTATATTAATTACTATCTTTTGAGTTCTGACTACTTATATCTACTAGGATAACCTAGTAATTATTGAATTGTTATTTTTTGACATTTTAATTACATCTTATATATTTGCCATTGTACCATATTATTATTATTGAATAATTTTGTGTTGTTTAAAAAATATTCATCTTTTGTGTTAGACTGTATTATTATTTTATTATTATTAATTCATATATAATCTGACAATCTTTTTGTGAATCCATGATATTTTACCAATTGACATTTTTATAAAAATGTAAATTTTCAGAAAGAAATAAATAGATCTAATCTAATCTAATCTATCCTTTTTCAATGGATTTTTCTCGTGAGCGAGCGAAGAGCGCTAATTTCTGCGAGTCTTCTGACAATTTAAGACTATTGTGAAACTCGGAATATTCTTTCTGTTTCACCCGTCGTGGTCTTGCGCCTGCGTCGTGCGATTAGTTAGAGTTATCTCCGTCGGCCGTTTGGTGCCTGGGGCGCTACCGCGAACAGCAAACGAAGTTTTCGCTCTCTATCACACTTGCACGTTCGAACGTAAGTGCGGCAGAGAGGGAAAACTTCGTTTGCTGTTCGCGGTTTCTCGCAGAATTAGTGCTTCGGGCGGCAACGTTTTCCACCCCAATGAGACAGTATTGACCTTGATCGACTAGTTAAATCCTTAACTAGGTTTATACGTTTTGCTTTATTAGTATTTCTTCAAACTCGTATCGGTCAAAAACACCACTTGTTGGGAATTGGTTATTTTCCGAACTTGTATCGTAATTAGCTATTATCTACACCCATACAGTAAATCCTCTTTTATGTGCTCAAAAGGTGTAGGTAAAGACCAACTTTACAATATCGCGCCGGTCCGGGGCGGAGATGGCCATAATAGCATTAAAAACGGTATCGTTATGGCCATCTCCGCCCATAACGATACAGGCTCGTGCTCAAAAGACTTCAACGGGCTCACGCTCGACCTCACTACACTTGCAACGCAATGGTTCCTGAACACATGAAAGAGGATTTAATATACGGATGTAGATAAAGTAGTGTATGCAACTGTATAATTAGGCATTGAGCTCCTCCAAGACCTGTCATTATGTATCAGTTGCATAAACTACTATTATTTTAAAAAAACATCGAGAGTTCAGAACTTAATAGAAGAGTTTTCTTATTTCCAGTCGGAGGACAAGTATGCTGCTTACAAAGGCGTACGCGACATCACCATCAAAAAGGTAAGACAGTTTAGCACGACCCAAGTAATAAGGCGTGTGGATTAAGCAATAATAGTCTCTCAGTCAACTACTTAAGAGCTTTGACGCGCGCCATATTAATTGTGTTCTCCTGTAATAGTTTATTTATAATTATGAAATACTAAGGGTCGGTGCACCAACATACGATCACAAGCCGGTCATCGTCAAATATGGCGCCGGCAGCTGTCATCCCATAGAAACTTGTCAAACTTTGCAGGTTTTAACGAACACCACTTACGATTACAGACGATTTGGTGCAACTCACCCTTAGATGTAATGGACAGACGAGCTAAGCGGCAACTAGTTGGTTCCTAGGACTCACAAAACCGGTATCACCGAAATCGAAAAAACCGGGTTTACCGCCAACTGAAAAACCGGGTTTAAGATTTATATAACTGGCTTTTTCGAGTTTATATTTTACATTTTTATACAATAACTATAAACCTAAATTATTAATTCTAGTTTTAAGAGTAAAACAATTGTTTGAAATTTTGTTCTCTTATATTTTCATTGATATTTATTGGTAAATATTCATATTTACAAGTTATTTACAGTCATTCATTTACAAAAAGAAAATATATTTTTTATATTGCATGTAAATTACATTAACTACATACAATTATAGATTATTTACATAATTAATACCATTTTAATATAATGCCAGTATATTAGTAGGCCAATGACCTGCGGACATCGAAAAACTCGTCGATAGTGTAGCAAGCCATTTCTAGTAGCATGGCCTTTAGTTGTGGACAAATATTTTAGCATATGTATGAACAAATTAGTTAGTTAAAATACTGATTAGAGGTAATTACATTTCTTTTGTTTTATAGTTCTGTGTTTTATAATTCTGTGTTTTATTAATTAAACGATTGTTCATATTTATTTAAGGGAGACAGGAAGGCTGAACGGTAAAGGATAAATTCTTAAAACACAATATTAAATCAACTTATTTCACAAAATATACATAAAATCGAGATCACCGAAAAAACCGGAAACCCTATTTTGCTGTAGTGTAAAAAAAGTAAAACCGGTTATTTGAAATTCAGGCGGTTTTGTGACTCCTACTGGTTCCTAATAAAAAGTGAGACACGAACTGTAACTCACTTACTATCATTTATAAGTATAAAATTATTAGGTGTGAAGGATATGAGCTAATCAGAAATTTGTGAACCTATTGTGCGGGGAGAGAACAGGTATATCGGAATGTTCTTTCTATTTCACCCGTCGTGGTCTTGCGCCCGCGTCGATGACAGTGGGGCTAGCACAACTTGCTGACGAATCGTATCTCGCGCGACTCAGCGATTCCTGTCTCGCTCAAACTGTGCGGGTTAGAAAGAGGAGGGTAGATTTTTCTCTCGCGTCGCGTCGCAGCGGTAGTTGTGCTAGCCCCCCAGAGTCGTCGCCGCCGGCCGTTTGGCGCCTAATGGGCTACCAGGAAATGAAAACGAACGAAGTTCGAATATCTCCCTCTCTGTCGCACTTGCTAATCCGTGCGACAGAGAAGGAGATATTCGAACTTCGTTCGTTTTCGGTTCGCGGTAGCCCCTCTAATGTCTCGCAGAATTAGTGCTTCGGGCAACGTTTCCTCCCATAAACCTCTATTAAACGAGACAATATTCGCATTGATCTGTTCCTTATATGACAATAATACCTCTAATTAAAATATATGTATTCTTTTTGGTTTACAATGTCAATTTCTATATCGATATTAAGGGTCCTTATCAGTTAAAAAACGCTCATCTATTTAGAACATTTTCTGATTGAATTGACACGTATCTTGACATTTTCTCAGTGTTACTATCTAGAAAAGGACTATTACGACCTAATTTCATAAATTTTAAATGTATTTTTTGGGTTTTCTTTAAGAAATATCGTTTCAAACATCATGCTAAATCGACCATTTTCAAGCTAAAAACGGTGTTTTTGCGTTTTTGGGCTTAAATTTTAATACACACAATAAAATCAAAAAATGGTCATGTTACTATCTAAAACTTTAAAAAAATTATCGTATCCTTTAATCACTTTAATGGTATGATCAATACTTTTGTCATAATTTCAAATCAAAACATTTAAAAACTTATAAGGCCTCTTAAATAAAACCGGTTTTACAATCCCCGGTGACAGCAAATACAAATACAAACATTTATTCTACAAATAGGCCACAAGGGCACTTTTACATGTCAAAATATTAATTTACAATTTAAGAAAGTCTGACTATAATAAATAATACAATTTTCATGTGAAAATATTAATTTACAGTTCAAGAAGGAATAATAATTTCGAGTTTAACAATTATAACAAAATTAATGTCATACAGTGAAGATAAACTTGCAAAGTTATCTATTACAAATATTAAGTTAGAGATGTATAAGGTCTCAAGATTAAAAAAGGAGTATAATGAAATTAATATATTATCCCAGAGATGTACATGGTCTCTGAGCGTCAAAATTAAAATTAATTTAATATTGTTAGAGATGTATATGGTCTCTAAGTCACTGATAATAAAAACGAATCCACAACAGGATGATGTCTCTCGTCAATCCCTTATAAAAAGACACTAGTATTAACGTAGGTAGTCACCAACATGAGTGGAGGAATGAGGCGGGCTTAAGGCACTCAAAGCTCTTCATGGAAGGAGTGGATACAGGCTGGACCAAAAAACTTTGGAAATACAGCAGAAAGCAACTCAGGATGATAACTGGGATGTTTACAGATCACTTCGGGGTCAAAGGAACCTTGGCCAAGATGGGACTAGCAGACGACACAGAATGTAGGATGTGTGGCGAGGATGACGAGACAATGGAACACTTACTGTGTGAATGTCACGCCCTTGCCAGACAAAGAATGAATGACTTTGGCAATGGTTATCCTGTACCAAAGGAATTTAGAGTACTCCCGCTGAACTCCATCATTCGGTTTGTGGAAATGCTGGAGAACAGCTTGGAGTAGGCATAAAGGAGGCAATTGCACAAAAGATCCCACTGGGTCGAAGTGCATCCGCTAGGGCCCTCATCTAAATAAGATAAGATAAGATAACATAGTCACTATGTCCTAGCAAGCAGATAAGTTAGTTTGATAGCAGCAGCGTCCTAATGTCCGATATTGTTTCCAGGGTCCTTCTGGGCTGGGCATCATGATCATAGAGGGCCGACACACGGAGGCCGGCCGCGGGATCTTCGTATCCGACTTGCAGGAAGGCAGCGCCGCCGAACAGGTTATTATCACTCCTTTAAAGTCCTATTTACTGACTATACAATACAACAATACAAATACTCTTTATTGCACACCTCAATTAAAGGACATAGTACAGTACCATAAACTGGGGTGACTTTAGGAAAAAACGGGGCCACTTAACACCGACCCGGGTTAACCAAATAAAAACTAGAAATACGCCTTAAAAACTTCATTTTAAAAGTCGCCCCCTAATTTGAAAGTAACCCCGGTTTACGGTACAAAAACACAGTGGGTAGAGGCAAACAACAGGCGGTCTTACCGCTAAGGAGCGATTTCTTTCAGACAACCTTAGGGTAAGTGGAAATGAAATCTAATCATAATGATTCATAGCACTGCTCGCTGCCGGCGGCACACTAGGTTAGGTTTTATAATGTTTTTATTTTTTATAAGTGTATGTTTACATTTTATTTTTTATATAAATATTGTAAAACCTAACTTTAGTATAGAAATAAATAAAGAGAACAATTTTATGTAACTGTAGCGAACAATCAACTGAGGGTCTACTTCGAACTTCGAACCCCGAACTTCGTATCGGACCGTCCGTTTCGCTCTCGTGTTATATACTATGTGAGTGAAAGGGACAGTAGTAGGCCCTCTGAGGCGGTTTCACCAGACGACTCCATTGAAGGGTAATAAGGCTAGTGCAGATGAAATTGAGCTTATTGGTCTAATTGTCTAGATTCAAATTCAGATTCATTTATTCACAATATAAGATTACAATATAAATTACATGTCAATTTACAAGAATCTCTATTGTGATCGTCAATAACATAAAATAAAACAAAATAAATTAAAAATCAATGAATAAAATAGCAATTAAATAATACAATGAGTATGATAAAATTCACCTGAGAGGATCGTCATGGATATATTAATAGGTACTCTAAACACGGATAACAAGGAATTAAATATCAATATCTCGTAATGATCGTCAAAGTAAATATTAAAACAAGAATTATATTAACCTTTTACCGCATGACGAAAAAAAATTTTCGTTTAAATTTGAACCTTGGTATTATGAAAACAAGGTCTACAACGATATCTGCCATATATGGCTTCTTATGCGGTATTGGGTTAAATCAATAATATTATATTAAATTAAACACTGTCAACTATATTTTATTTCCATGTATTCTACTTCTATGGATTGTACATAGAAGACAAAATATGTTTTAGATAACGTTAATATGCTAATTAGGTTTTTTTAATTATTCCAGGGCGGTCTACAAATAGGCGACATGATATTGGCTGTGAACAGAGATTCTATACTGAGTTGCACTTACGACGCTGTAAGTACATTTACAGTAAGAGTTTGCGTAATTAAGTTTTCTAATATTATTTATCTATTTACCAAGGCAATTTGTACCTTAACAGCTAAGACCAGAGCGCCACAAATTACAATATTAAAACTAAAATTATAATTACAACAGGCATATAATTTACTCGAAATCTAAACACATTGATCACTAAGATTATTCATCCTCCTAGCGTTATCCCGGTACAGTTGCATCCTGAAGGATGCCCGGGGTCCGCTACCTAATCCAAAGATTTGGCGTAAGCACTAGTTTTTACGGAAGCGACTGCCATCTGACCTTCCAACTCAAGGGGAAACCAGACCTTATTGGAATTAGGCTTGTCAAGTGAGTGGTCAACTTGACTGTTAGAAGTTCTCAAGCCGCCCGAAGGCCTCTAACTTGGCTTAACGACTGTTATCATAGACAGCAGCCGGAATCAACGGCTTTTGGTTTTTTGGTATTTAGTTTTTTGATAGAATTTGTTACTTAGCTGTTCACTGACTACGTTGTAATACATTTCAGGCGGCAGCAAAGTTGAAGCACACGGAAGGAGTGGTGATACTGACAGTCTGCAGCCCCAACCAGAAGGATGATAAAACTGACGATGCAGGCAGCTCTGCTGCTAGTAAGACATTTTATTTTTCTTCATTATGACTATTTGTGGATAATCTTACACAAATTAACCTAATTCCAAACCAAGCAGAGCTTATAATATGGGATATATATAAGGAATGCCTGCCCTGGGCAACATGGAAGTCCCTCAATAGACTGCGTGCTGGAGTTGGTCGCAGTAAAGACAGCCTGTACAAGTGGGGTTTCATCGGGGCATCCTCTAACAGCTGCGTGTGTGGTGTCAGTCCACAAACTCTGGCGCATCTTATCAACTGCACGGCTTGCCCATCCTCCTGCTCACAGGAAGATCTGGTCAAAGCTAACCAAAGGGCAATAGACGTTGCTGGTTTCTGGGCCAGCACAATTTAGCATAGTGCAGCCATCGACTCGATAAGAGGAAGATTCAAACCCGGGACCACCATCATTAAGTTCTGCAGGGACCCCTAACCAGTATAAAGCGTTCAGTTGTGGAATTCATGGAGAACCATATAATGTATATATCTTATTTACAGCCAACGCGACATCCCGGCCGGCTAGCCGGAACCAAACCCCGGACCCCGGTAAGGCGGGCGTCTCCCGACCGACCACGCCGAGGCCAGTGCCATCTCCCGTAAAAGGTAGACAATTTAAATATATAATCAACAGATTAAAAAAATAAAACATTAAAAAAAAACATCTTTTAACTACAAAATACTACTCATAGTAAAATGTATTAATTTGTTTCTTGCATAGAACTTATATTTTAGCACGGTACTTAAAAAAACACATTAAAATACACAGAGTATCTATAGTACTTTATGCAACTGTTACATATTGAGAGGCATTAAAACACGAGTGTGTCATTACGTATGGTTTTGTAACACACAGATTATTTACTACATGGGTGTAGATAAAATATTTTATATATAAATGAACCCAATAGTTTCAATTCGTAAATCTGTTTATTACGATTTCGCATATTACGTACGACCTACAGCTTTTAACTACATGAAAACCTCACGCTAGGTATTTTTCAAGGAAAATCAGTCTTGAGCGACGTTCAGGGATCAATTTCACAAAAGCTTGTAACTTGTATGTATTACAATCGGAACTCCCGTAAATTTCTTTTATAATGCGCACTGCTCAGGTTTGGAATTCTCTGCCGGCGTCTGTATTTCCGAGTTCATATAACCTAGACCTTTTTAAGGCACGAGTGAATAGGCACCTTCTGGGTGAGCTCGCTTCATCGTCGGCCTCATCTTTGCCCCCTGGCTAGATACTGGCCAAGAGCAATCCCATTTTTGATAAAAAAACGGAGTTTAGTTATTAAGTACTGTTAATGTACCGGAATACCACCGTTTTATTTGATTTTTGTTGTATCTGGACTATAATGTGTACTATAGAAGCCTAGCCACTAGCCACGGATCAAGAAGAAATACCACGTAACCATTAAAATTGATACGTATAATATAGAGCGTAATTCTTCTCACTGTGAAAGCGAGAAATCAAAAACCATCAAAACCGTTTTTTTTACAGCGGAACCCCCTCCCGATCCAGCAACGTGCCAAATCACCCCCAACCGCGACACCGTCATCGAGATCAACTCCGCCAACGAGGTCCTCGGAATTGTGCTGCTTGGAGGCAGCGATAGCTTGATTAATGTAAGTCTCTAACGACTGAAGGATTGGATCAACCTTGCTTGCTTCGATTTGATCAGCCAAGCCCCCTGTGAAAGAGACACGCTTATGTATTTCGCGCACCACAAAACGGGATGCAACAATCTTCGGGAATGGCTTTATCTCCATAAATATCTGATGGTGTGCAGTTTTATTAAATTTCCTCTTGACAGAGATTAGATGGGGTAAATTACCATCATTTTAACTTAATTATGTCTTTAAATCATGCGTTGTTTTAGAAGGCTGAGTAAAAAAAGGAAAAATAAAGACTCAACTTTCTTCAACAAAAATAAAGACTTCAACGGACTTAATTGACGTACAGTAAAACACTAATGTATGTGGATGGATGCAGGAAATGAGCTAGGCCAAAGAGAAGGGGGATGGATTGTGTAAGAGACCATATGAATAAGAAGGATGTGAATAAATAGATGTCAAGTGACAGAGATATATGGAAGAAAAAGACATGCTGCGCCGACACCAATGCAAGTAAATGATGAGACAAACATTATTGTTTGTTTATTTATAAACTTTCATCAAACGTATCCTCATTCACAAGAGCATTTGCCCTTGAAATGGGATTTCAGTATGACCCCCATATTTACCTGTATTCGGTTTATGCCCATAATTTAATGGGCAAAGTATATATACATCGCGGGCAAAGTTGGCGATTACACGAAATAATTTAAATAATTTTACTCCAGGGAGCAGCGGCAGTGATTCTAGACATTTACAAGAACGGTGCGATAGCGAAGGACGGGCGGTTGAAGGTCGGAGACCAGATCGTGGAGTGCAACGGCATCCACATCACCAAGGAGATGACCTATGAACGAATCGCCATGAGTATCAAGCAGCGAGCGCCTAAGGTAAAATTCTGTTTCTCTCTTTAGGTACAAGGGAGGATTAAGGACTTTAATCGTTGTGCCATTAAGAGCTATAACTTACCTATGAAGCGTCCAGTGAGCTCTAAATGGGTCAACAAGAGGAAAGAAAGAAGCTAACAGAGTCATCACTATCACTACATAGTATAAAACAAAGTCGCTTTCTCTGTCCCTATATCCGTATGTATGCTTAAATCTTTAAAACTACGCAACGGATTTTGATGCGGTTTTTTTTAATAGATAGAGTGATTGAAGAGGAAGGTTTATATGTATAATAACATCCATTAAATAGTGCACCAGTGCGAAGCCGGGGCGGGTCGCTAGTAGGTGATATGGTTTAGAAAGAGGCATACGTTCAAAAGATTTCGAAATTGGTGCTCAGTATACAGGAGACCATTTTGTTATGGACTGCCTTCTGAATATGATGAAAATGTTTACTTTATCATTATCATCATCATCATCATTTCAACCGAAAGACGTCCACTGCTAAACATAGGCCTCCCCCAAGGCTCGCCATTTAGACCGGTCCTGTGCCGTTCGTTTCCACCGGATTCCCACGACCTTCACCAGGTCATCACTCCACCTTATCGGAGGCCTTGTTTACTTTATAGGAACACGATTTACTAACGTTGTAATTTCTATACTAATGTTGTTGTTGTTGTTTACAGCTGAAACTGACAGTGTTCCGTCCAGACCCGATCCCCTACACGGAGGTGGAAGTTGAGTTGGCTCGAAAGGCTGGCAAAACTTTAGGCCTCACCTGCATAGCCCCGGTGAAAGGCACGGGCGTCTACCTTGGGGATTTGGTGAGCATTTTCCCTTCCATTTATTATCCAACCTTTTTTTTTTTAACCTGACTGTGGCTTTATAGGCCGGGCCCAATAAAGCGATAGGAGTGCGCGGTTGGAGAGTAGCCTGAGGAAAATCCACGGCATTACCACGCGTGTGGTTTGGATCACTGGAATACTCTAAGAGTTTGCGCTCCAGTGAGATTGGTTATTATCCAACCATTTCTAGCTCTACGCTTCTTTCCGTGGTTTGACACAGAAAAAAATATTGATAATTGGAAAGAACACACTGTAGGGAACACTTTAAGACCTTGAGTATCTTAACGTCCATCTCTGTTTACATAATGGAAGTTATCATGTACGTCCGAAAGAATATGCATGAATTCCAAATACGATCTAAATGCAACCCACGTCATACAAAGAGATCACTCGATTTAATCCCGACTGTACACAGACTAAAGCTGGCTAGACGCTCTCCCACTGCCATAGGGTGTACACTGTACAACAAATTGCCGTATCATATTAAAAATATAAAAAGTGACTGTGCATTCCATCAACGCTTGAAAAAACTCTTGCTGGATCGCACACTGTACAGCATTAAAGAATATCTCACTAATGATTATGCAAATTTTGATATAGACGAATCTAGTAAATTATAATATTGTAAATAACTATGTTTTTGATATATTACTTAGGACGATCCGAATATTACTGAGCACAATCATAAACATTTAACCGACGTTAGCATATGCTTTTAATTATAATTATAATAGTAAGAAATGAATATGTTTTAAAGAAAAACGACATTATGTATTAGATCTTGATTGACGAGGCATGCTCTATCTTATTTAGCATCGTGTACTATACAAAATGTTAAATGTGTGAGTGTGACAATAAATGATTCTGATTCTGAAGTCACGCATTTGCTCTTGCATTTGGCACCGTTTTAACTACTTCAAGTACAGTCTCGGAATAAAATGTTCGTCAGTTTTTGAACCTTAATATCATTGAAATAAATTGAAAAATTAGCGAACATTTTTATTCCTGGATTATGGAGAGAAAATTAAAGAGTTTTAACGAGTTTCTGACGTGAAGAAACAAGGATGAGTTTTGGTTCTCAGCAGTACCTCACAACTGCCTCAATTTAACCATAATCTTTGTTGCAGCTACCTGGCTCCCCTGCCGACCTGGACGGTCGTCTCCAAAAAGGTGACTTCCTCCTCTCCGTCGAAGGTAAAGACGTGTCCAAGGGTGACTACGTGGCGGCAGCGACAGCCCTGAAGCTATGCGGGAACAAAACCACGATCAAAGTGAGGAGGTTCAAGATAGTTCGGTAATAAGTGATCAACAGGGCTGGCACATGCACTCTGTCTACCAATTAGGTGCGTAAGAGACAGTTTTGAGAACGGTAAAGGGTCGTACCTACTACTAGGTAGTGCCTATTCACAAAGTTAATGCATCCGCAAGCTCGCTCCAGTCTAATTAGGACTTCTAGGTTCGTAATAATCAATTGGAACAGGAGATATAGCGGTTGGGGAACTTTGTGAATAACGGCGCTAGTGGCTTTGGGGTTGCCATTTGAAATAATTGGTGCAGATTGTTAACCTAAAATATATTATGTTTCACCCGAACTCAATTCGACAATTTTCTTCGCAGTCATAAAAGTAGCGACACGCTACCATGATACCAATATGTATACATTATTTCAACTTATTCCTTTGTAACAAGGTCCAAAATTGTTTGGCAACCCATAGGCTATGTAGTATAACTATGATATTTTATAATATTAATCGAAGTGAAATAAAAAAAAATAGAGTGGTTGTCTTGACTATTGTGTGACTTCAAAAGTGGATTGACAATACGCAGTTTTCCATTGTAAAAATATTTTCATTTTACTTAGAGCTTTATTTGAGGTTTGCATGAAATATAAAATCAACACACATTACATCGGTTTCTTTATAATAAGACGTTATGAATATTTAGGGATTATGTATGTATTACAATTATTATACTCCACGTAGCTTTTCTAAGGGCGCGTCCACAATAGGGTACTTGAATCAAAATTTGACTGCTCCAGAAGAAATAATATACCAAATAGAGAAAATTATATTCAAACATCTCAATCCTATTCAAAAATATAGAAGTTACAATCGTTTTACTGTTGCTGGTTAGAAAGAAGGCGCGACAAATCAGTGACGTCACTGATCTCGAGCGCCGTAAATAACGATCATTCCTGTACAAAGGTGCGTTTTGCGGAAAAGGGACAGAATATGCCTCTTCTTAAAACTTTGAAGATTTATAATTATGTAATTATTTATTCTTTCTTTAACTGAAAACAGTTACTTTTTTCGCCATTTGATTAAGAATTTGGTCCTTTTTCGTCAAGATTTGAACTGATTGTTTTTATTTGGTTTCAACATTCCTATACTGCGTTGCGCCGTCGCATCGCGTACTAGATTAAATAAATAAATCAATAAATATTTGTGGACAATCTTATACAAATCAACCTAGTCCCAAACTAAGCAAAGATTGTAAGTAGATTTCTACGCATGCGATCGATATTTACGGCGCTCGAGATCAGTGACGTCATCGCAAAAACGAGTTACTAGATTGTACGTATATTTCTACGCATGCACACAGCATACGCATGTACGCAGTGTTGTAGCCGCGCCCTAATAACCAATCATTCTCACTTCAAATCTTCGATTAATTGTTCATAAAGTTCATTTTAGGTACGTATGTTGAATACTGTACCTTATTTAGGCCTTAATAGAGCTGCTATCTACGTAAAGTTTAGGCGACCTATAGTTTTTCTAGGTTATATCACATTTACTAACGGAGCACCAGCTCGTTTAGTTGTACAAAGACATGTACATTTTTTTTCTTCTTTCCTACCCTATACTGGATGCAGTAAACGACGGGTTAATAAGCCAAACCCCGTCAAATTGCTTCTAGGGTCATATTAATTCACTATTAGACGTACGTAACAATGATTTGAATCATCTTTTTCCCGTAATGGGTAAATGCCCGATGGGCAAAGTTACCCGCATTGTCACCAAAAAGTTGTAGTGCATGAAAGATAAATTTTAAATAAAAAAAATTCAAGACTACGAATTCCAAATTTAGTTCCATAATGAATTTATAATGTTTTATTCACACTTACTTAATATCGATTTATGTTTCATAATTACGTTCTGCGTTATAAAAAACTGCGGTAAGTTTAATTTAATAGCTGGGTTTAGAATTATTAAATGCCTTTGTTTAATTGTCTTTGTATAACTAAGCGTGCTTTTTATTACGTAGGTACATTAAGGAACCAGTATTTCGATTACATTTTTAAGATCTGAGTTAAGTCTAAGTTTAATTCTAAGACAGGCCGAAATGACCCTTGGTTGTAGCTAAGTCATTTCAGTATTAATACAGTTTTTTTCCTTCTTTTAACCTCTTTGGTTATTGATTATGATCCTTTTAATCACTGATGTTGGTTTACAAAAAGTATTTTTTTTTGTTTCATTAAGTTGATTTTGAGGATTGTTGCTTATACCACAATAACTCCATTCTTAGGATTACTAGGATCATAAAAAAAACATCTTAGTTTGTAAAAAGATGTATGTACGAATCCTCTAGTCCACACTTAAATAGAAAATATGCCTTTTCATACTATGTTAGGCAATAATTCCTTTGCTAGAATGCTAGACAAAATATAAATATATAATAAATATGATAATGTACGTATATCTTACTGATATAAAAAAGTAGTATAAAAACCAACAAGGAAAATCATATTAATGCAATTTTTAAATTATTATTTATAGTTATCAGTTGTAATGAAATAAACAGGCTAGCAAGTTTCTAATATTAATTAACATCATACATTGCCAATGTAGTAAGGCAATTGATTTGTTCCATAACAGGGCAAATTATTTTAAGTACATATGACCTTGTTTATTATGTTATTTGAATACGTTTTTCTACCGAAAACACCGACTATCGGTACGTGACAATTGGCGAGTGGGCAAATTTACCCTTAAGATTCACAATTGGTTGGATTTATAACGAGTTTTTGTAACTAGTGATGAGACTTTATTTAGCCTAGCAAAATTTTTAGTCATCAACGTTTTGCGCTTACTATGTTTTCGTTAAGCAAAACAAATCTGTGCCAACGATGTTTGTCTCCTTTTAACCCATATGTGATGGTTAATAGGTACCCCCATTCCTTTGACTTGGATAATAAGTATGCGTAACTATTTTAACCAACATATCTTGTAACTTATATCCTATGAGTTTTTTTACTTGTCTTACCTTGCTTTGTGTATATATGTACACGTTCGATGTCACGCTCGTTAGAAGGTTTTACCGTTTTTTTTTGGGTTGAAGTTTTCTAAAATTAGTTGAAAAAAAAAACTATAAAAAGTTGCGTAGCATAATTCTAAATCATTGTAAAGTGTAAAAAGTCTCCCGTAGTATAGTTAGTATATTATATAATTATGTATAGTAGTTTTTGCCCGTTATAGATCCAATAGGCACCTAGACCGCTAAACCAATGTTGCCAATGGTGGGCTGCATTTATGTACGTATTATTCGCCTGAATTGTTTTTCTTTATAATTATCGGGATGATATTATAAAAGTGACGTAAAAGAAAACCCACTGTTCTATTAATATCTTAAGCTTATATATTTATATGGCTTTTTGTTTATTTTTTATCTAAGATGGATATAAAACTATCGCTATAGTTGATATACTACAGCGAAAATAGAAAAATATCCGAATTATTTGCCCTTAGAAGAAAAGCATATGAAACAATTTGGTATTTTACTAATTTAAAAACAATTTGGGTCGTTGCTAAGATTGTCTACTGTTTTCACTGTACTTGGAATTTTAAATAGATACTAGTAAATTCTATTAGAAAAAAATATGAATGGCCTCTATAGAGCTTCTGTAAAAATCTATATTCATGTGATATTGTTTGAGAATAGTTTTATAGTAATTAGCGAATCCCAAACATCATTTGTTATCATGTTTTTGAGATATTTTTGGTTGTATCTACTAAACAAAAAATTAATAATTGTGTATTATAGAGAGTTCTAACATCAGAATAGTCACTAGATGGCGTTATTCTTAATCACAGTTCCACATAGTGTGTATATGGCTCAGAGGCTATCGTTTAAACAACATCATCTAGTGAAACTTTTGTAATTAGCAGTACTTATATCATATACATACTGGAGTTTCTCAACACTAAATTTTAGTGAAGCACTTATTCATTATTACATTTAGTAAAATAGTTATTTATGTATACCTAAATAGCATCAGCATTTGTAATATTAATATTTACAGTATATTGCCACATTTTATTTTTAACTCCTAGAAAATGTATTGTTGTACTAAAGTCTGTAAAATTATTTTAATCACGTTCATCTCTATCCTAAGTGTCCGCAATTATCAATATGATCATTTATATTGATGTTGTCTCCCTGTGTAAAAAAAAAACAATAACATTATTTTGTTATGTGCCCGGAAATAACGGCTTAAGCTCCAAACTGCATTATTAAATTTAATCATTATTAAACCGTTATTAAATGGTTAAAAATTTCTCTAGGTATTTTATAGATGGGCAAAATTACACTATGGGCAAAGTTGCAAACCGTTAATAGCTATTCATAATTAGAGAAACTATAACGACAAATATTTTTGTTAAAATAGTCTAGTAGATGCAATATGACTCCAAGGTTTTTTTTGGTACTGTAGTACCTAATCGAACATTGAAGTTATTAAAAAGTCTACTTAGGTAATCTAGATTATCTTACGGTTTCTGTATTATTATGGCGTCAACCATGGGTACTACGTACGGTTACGAACATTATTAATCCGATTTGAAACGGGATATTTACCATGTATATTTGTATTTTTGAGTTCCCGATATTTCGGCACTGTTGCAAGCACCATTATCAAGGATTAACTGACGTGCTGCGAGTTTTAGTTGTGGTCTACCCACACACCATAGCGATCTACCCTCTTCTTGGTTCGCTTTTTTCGCACAGTGATGTAAATGACCATGTAAGCTTGAAATCTTATATTATTAATCCGTCATCTCCCGTCCCCCTCTGGGATCTCCATTTCCTGGCACATAACAAAACAATGTTATTTTTTTTTTCCGTCGGGAGACAACAGGTAATCGAAGCGTCTTAGTAAATGTTAAGAGTTTAACAATAAACCACTGAAAATATGTTAGCTATTCAATTTTTGTCAGGCGTTTTGAAAACTGAACTTAAGTTGCATTTTTAAACAGAAAATGAAAGCTAACTTTGCGAGTATTAAGTAATGTAATATGCAATATTAGTACAAGGCGATAATGTATGAATTTAGCCGTTTGTGATACAATTTTAAAATATTTACCTCTTAGTCATAATGTTCTAAGCAATCCTAACAAGGGACTAGCAACAGGCGTAGTAAAGTTAGTTCCTGTATTCGCCAATTGGGATTTAGATTTAAGCATTTGTAAGTAAAATCTTTAAATCTTCATCGTAGACGTCTTTTATCCTTCAAGTAAATTATATGAAAAGCCTTGTTCATAGTAATTTAAGCTAAATAATTATAGTATAGAATATTAGATCAAAAAGAACAATATTTATAATTATATTAGATGTTTCACTTTTCCAAGTCATTATAGTGGCTGTAATTTTTAAAACTTATTAAAGTATTTCTTACAATTTTACCGTTGAACTTTTAAATATAATATACTTAAATAACGTACCTACACTGATAAATTGGTAAATGTATGAAATAGATTATGTAATAAATTGTGCGCTTTTTTCATCCGTATTTTTTTCAAAGCCCTTTTTATTTAGACAAGGATTTAAATAAACATTAATACATCTAATAAATACCGTTAAAGTCAAATTTCACTGCTGACAAATTTGAACTTTGAAGGATATTACTTTCATCAATAATTTAAAAATCAAATGATAACTAAAATTACAATGCATGAAAATGAAAAACAAATGTATTTCAAAATATTTAATTCAATGTCACCCTACAATTTAACTAGACTATAATCATAACCCTCGTGTAGTCTTATTAATCATTATCGGGTATTATATCATATTTTTTGTGACAGATCTTATTAAACTAAGTACTTAGGTACCTATATTATTTTAACACATGTTTCTAAATTAACATTTAGGTAAGTGATGAAATGACTAGAAACAATGATAGTTATGATTGGATCGACTCAAATACTTAATCAATATATTGAATCTTATTAGGTTTCATTTTAGAATCAACTAAAAATTAATAAGTGATAATCCATATTGAAAGGGACCTTATGGCGGCCGGCACTTACGCCTTTATTGCCGCTGTTCCAATACAATAGTGAATAGGTACAACGTAAGCACCTGCCGCCATAAGGTCCCTTTCGATGTGGATTATCACATAAGGTTCTTTTTAGCACCAACTAATACCTAACTGGTTTATTTGGTTAATGACAAAAAAAACGTCATAAGTTTAATATTATCAAGTCACAGATTATTTCAATAAAATGTAAAATTAAATTATCTCGTAATACTTATCAATCGCATAACTATAGTATTATCAATCACATTCATCAAGGTACTAAGTTTGGAGTCTTAAATACTGATAGATCTAATCTAAGAATACTAATTATTGCAGAATGTATTTAAACATCAATTATAAAAATAGATTTTGTGACGACACTTCTTATCATCATGTAATATACAATTCAAAATTAGGCATATCTGGTATAGAAGGTAAATTACAGATTTCAACAGGCTTAAAAATGCCACGATTGTAGTATTTAACAAATAATATACATATAATTATCAAATTGTATGGAAAATATGTTAAATCGGAATAAAACAAATAAATGCCACATAAATATATATGTTTTAAAATTAATAAAGATGCTAAACATGATACTATTGTAAATTTTTATTACGTAGATACCGGTCTTATATAGACAGAGACTAATTCAACCACAAAAGTCAGGGAAAATAAAGAAATCCACCACAAAAAAACCGAAGTCAGATTAGCCTACACACACGTATGCGTACACGCATTTCTAGGAAAAAAAATGTATAAATGCTACAATCGCATATGAAACTGTAAACAGTAAAATATTCAACACCTTAATTTTAAATAGTAATTAAGATCACGATAATGGAAATCGCTAACTATTAAAACAAAATGGCAACCTGCGCAAGAAATCTAATAAATTGGATGAATTAGGAGACGTAATTAGGAATCACTTTCTATTCAATCACTTCAATGTGATATCTTTTTTAATCTCATTATCTATAACATGTTATTAATTATTTAATGAAATACTGTGATTTACGAAACCAAGTATTTACTGTTCTTTTAAAATGTATCGATTTTTTAAACATAAACACGAAAAAGTCAATCTAACGAGTATCACTTTTGACAAAAACTGTGTAAGGAATATAAACGTCAGTAGATGACCAAATTGCACTTACTTTCCGTCTTGATTAAAAATTTAAAATATTGTTGTTATTAAATTTATTAAGTCTGTCTTCCAATTCTATCTAAGTATATCACGACTTGTCATTCCTGGTCTCGTCTCCAGAATCACCTGTATATATACATTTATAATTAAACTTAAGTAGATATTAATATAAATCACAAACATTCTCACAATACAACATCCCATTTTTCATTGTATTTTTTTAGCATTCATAACTTACTTCTACTACTTAAATTATGCACCATTTTGATCAATTAATACAACTATTTGTTCGATAATAAAACCCTCGATGACAAATTATTTATCATCAATATCATCCTCTACAATTTTTCGTCTGAATTCTTCCTTATAACTAAAGGCTTTAGCCTGCTCCTTAGTTTCACTAATCTTTTGCTAACTTTACCAGTTGAAGTGGGATTCCTTAAGTCCGGCATGGATTTGCTCTCGTGCACTGGCACCGTTTCTAGCGGTATCGCTGCACCATAATACCTAGGCATGCTATAATCTTCCTGTAATAGCAGTGCAGACTTTTGCTTAATACTTTGCAGGCTAGTATCACCTTTATATTCAGGCAGTGAAGGACTATCGGCAAAGAATCTTGGCAAATTATTACTTTTAATAATTGGAGTATCAGGCAACCTTCCTATTTTGACCTCTTGCTCCAAAGACGTTACGCCTATCGTCGACTTACTTTTTGTTAACGGAGGTTTCTCAGGTATCAAATGTTCTGGAATATTCAAGAATGATGCACTCCTATGCGGTACTCTTGATAATACTTTGTTCATTTTCATGGGATCTATGTTCTTCAAACTGTCGACTCTGTTAAGATTTGGTCTGGCCAATTTACTCCCACTGTCTACCCTTTCTAAAGTCCTAGAGCTGAAACTTCTTGGCATACTTTCACCTTTTAATCTTAAGATACCTTTAACACTCTCAACTCTTGGTAAAGATAATGAAGACGGTAAGGCCACAACTGACACAGGATCATACTTATAAACTGAATTCTGAGTCGTTATCTTTGATTCATCTTTAACTGTGACTGTGGTAGGTTTTATAACATCTTGTTTTTTCACTTCAACGTTCATAACGAGCCCTTCCTCAGTATCTTGACTCTTGCCATCACTTTCTTCCTCTTCCTCTATTTTAAACATGTCGTGTCCTGCGAGAAGTTCATCTTTAAACATAATTTCGAAGTCGGTGACTGGAGAATCCACCTCATCTTCAAAGTGTACTTTGGTTCTGTTTGGTTTGTCTGATAAGTAGTCGGGTTCTGATTTCGTTTCTATATCGTCAAGTGAGTTATTGCTACCTTTCGATTTTAATTCGTGGTCGTCTCTGAATATCATGGATTTGGAGAAAACCTGAAAAAAGTAAAATATTCACGTCTTAGTTTTAGCTTAATTCATAAGTATTTGAAAAATCTTGTGAGTTCTTTCGATTCAGTATATCAAGCATCCTACATAAATAGCTACCTGGAGGTAGCTGTTGTTGATGGACTGTTCGGTGACCAGTGTCAGTCCATATTGTTCACGTTGGACTATAAACGTACCTCATTTACCGTGTCGGCGTGTATGTTCGTTCAGCTGTCCTCCGCCATCCCTCTGCTCAGCTAGCGGTGGGTAATGTTAATGGACTGTTCGGTAACCACACTTTCCACATTGTTCCCATTGGACTATAAACGTACCTCAAATAGCTAGTCGGCGTGTATGGGAGTCCCTCTACTGGAAGTTGTTGTTGCTGATAGGCTGTTCTATGACCACACTGTCCACATTGTTAAAATTGGAGAATACCTCATATAGCGTGTCAGAGTATTTGGGCAGTTAGTCCGGCTGCCGTCCGATGACCCTCTGCTAGTGGTGGTTGCTGTTGGTGGACTGTTCGGTGACCACTCTGTTCACGTTATTTATGTTGGACTTACCTCATACAGTTTGTCGACGTGTATGGGTCTGTCATCCGACGCCTCTCTGCTAGCGGTGGTTGTTGTTGATAGACAACAGTCCGAACACGGCGAACACATTGTTCACAATGGACTATGCGTATCTCATATAGCTTGTCAGCGTATAATGCTCTTTCAGCTGTCGATGTCGTCCGACTTCCATCTGCTAGGTCAGTTGTTATTGATGGGCTATTCGGTGACCACACTGTCCACCGTGCTATTGGACTATGAACGTACCTCATATAGCTTGTCGGCGTGTATGGGTAGCTCATTCAGCTGGCGTCCGATATCCCTCTGCTGGAGGTGATTGTTGTTGATGGGCTGTTCGGTGACCACACTGTCCAGGCTCGCCCCCATGTTCGCATACCCGTTAGAATACGGGTAATCATCATCTAATCTGAAATTTAAAAAATAAATATATCTGTATTAAATATTTTCAGTGACACTTAGCTAGTCTAAACACCGGCCTAAACGGAGATGGCGGGATGACTTGGCTTTCTCGACATCTGACAGGAGAGGGCACTGATACGGGAGTCATGGCATTCATGGGGAGAGGCCTTTACCCAGCAGTGGGACACCCATATATTAGGCTACGAAAAAAAACTTAACTAGTCCGTTATTTCACATATTTAAGGCTCTATTTCTCTCAGAATACTTGTACAGTTAAGAAAATGAATGTTCACAGCATAAATCGCACTTATTGATTTGGATATGTGTCAGTATGGCAGTTGTAAACTTAAAATTAAGCAAAGCTAGTATTGCACTGTTAAAAGGGTAAAAACAGTAATAATGATAGGACACAAGGTACTTTATTATCTATTCCTCGATAGTAATGATTACTCATAATCTATTTATAGTAAAAGGTCGTAGTGTAATCAGCTAATCACGAGCATAGATCACATACCGGGACATAATTATAGCGTATGTTGCGATATCTCTCATTAGACAATAGGTATATGTATTAGATTCAATTATTTCACTGTTGCCATGACTATACAATCTGATCGCTTATGGCATAGCGGTGCCCGCGCCCCGTGCCGCGTGCAGTGTGCGAGGTTAAACAACATGGGCTGGGATCAGTTCCGCCGCACACCGGGTAGAGGCAGTCCGACCCAGGTCGGGCCTAGCTGAGTTTCTTGCTGGACTCTTCTCAGCTAGGCTAGGTTTAGTGAACCAGCGACAAAACTCCCAGTATCCCGATTCCACTCACACCTCAGATTCGGTTGAAACCGCTCAACCAATCTCACTGGAGCGCAAACTCTTAGAGTATTCCTGTGTTCCAAACCACACGCGTGGTCGTGCCGGAGGTTTTCCCCTGGATTTTCCCCAGGCTTCTCTCCAACCGCGCACTCCTATCACTTTATTGGGCCCGGCCTATAAAGCCACAGTCATGTTCAAAAAAAACCGGGATCAGTTCTTGGATGGATGACCGCTTTGAGTGGTTACTAACTGAGCGCTCCCGTGCTTTGGGAGGCACGTTAAAGCATTGATCCCGGCTGCTGTCTATGGCAGCAGTCGTTAAGCCAAGTTGGAGGCCTCCGCGTCTTGAGAACTTCTAAGTCAAGTTGCCCACTCACTTGACAAGTGGGATCGAAGTTAGACAACGTCCGTTGGGAGTACCCACAACTACCCTACACGTGGCCCCTGGGTGGTGCTAAAACTGCATCAAAACTGACAACCGTATAGTCTTCTCGAAGATCTCACGGTTTCAAATAATCGCCATACGATTGATAAATAAATGACGATCTGACCGAAATATTTAGAAAAATATACGTATTTAGTAGACAAAGCGAGGAAGCGTCTTAGTCTAAACTTGGGCAAAAATGCTTTCGTATGTCCAGATGTTGCTCTCTTCTATAGGTCGCATTTCTCAACCGATTCTCGATTAAGTTTTCTGAGCGGGCCCTATATTATGGTCACGTTTATCGACGACGAAGATAAAGCATATGACGACCGCTTTAGCCTAGTTGGTAGTGACCCTGCCTTCCAAGCTGGAGGTCCCGGGTTCAAATCCTGGTCAGGGCATGTATTTGTGTGATGAACACGAATATTTGTTCCTGAGTCTTGGATGTTTTCTATGTATTTAAGTATCTATATAAGTATGTATATCGTCACTTAGGACCGATAGTACAAGCTTTGCTTAGTTTGGGACTAGGTTGATTTATGTAAGATTGTCCAAAAAATACTTATTTATATTTATATTTATGTCACTTTCTATCGAGGGGTATCAGAAAGTGACAGATGCTTTATCTTGTCGGTTATCGTCGATAAACGTAACCATCATAGAGCCACAGGTTTGATCATTTTATTATTGGATTTTTTTGTGCAGGATTAGCTACTTACTTGTATGTGGCGATTTTCTTGTCGAAGCAATACTTTTCTTCACAGCATTTCCAGTACATCGTCTCCAGACAGCTGCAAGCAAACAATAGGCATGGTAACAAAAAAAACTAAAAAAAGGTAATAAAGGGTCGGCAACGCGCACGTGACTCCTTTGGAGTTGGGGGCATCTATAGGCTGCGGTGGCCGCTTACCATCAGGTGGACCGTACGCTTGTTTGCCACCGGCGTTGTATTAAAAAAAATGCTATTCGAACCAGTTTTTAGACACGATGAAATGTTTGTATGGGACCAACTATGTAGTTGGCAACACGAAAGACAAAACCGGCCAAGTGCGTGTCGGGCCACGCACAGTGTAGGGTTCCCTAGTTGCCCGTCCATCACGTCACCGGTCATATGCGGAATTACGGACCCGTAGAAGGGCTTTTACTGATCAGTACTGATAATGTACTTTTTTTGAGATGTTGTGTTGTATACATATTTTTGCCCTTTACGGTAATGTCTACTTAGCTGTGATAGTTTTCCTTTCAAATTCATCGTATATACTACTAGCATGATTTTTATCACATGCCTAGTAGCCACCGTTTAGGGATCATCCATACTTTATATTATTTATTTACATTCCTAGTATTTCCGGTTGTGGCCTAGGAACCCGGAGTCCGCTTTCTTAACCGCAAGATTTGGTGTAGGAACTTGTTTTACGAAAGCGACTACCTGACTTTTCAACCTAGAGCGTAAACTAGTCCATGTATGATAGCACAACTTGCTGCCAAGTCGTATCTCGCGCGACTCAGCGATTCCTGTCTCACTCGAACTGTGCTAATTAGAAAGAGGAGGGTAGATTTTTCTCTACTCGCGTTGCGTCGCAGCGGCAGTTGTGCTAGCCCCGCATGTTGGGATTACACTGGTTTCCTCACGACGTTTTGCTGCACCAAGCAACTGTTATCAAATAATATTCGTATAGTGTTTGGGAAATGCTTGTGTCCAATTCATTGTCCTATAGTGATGTTGTCTCAAAAATTGACTATTCCATAAGACTCCAAAGGAAACAAGACAAAAAATGTGCCAAATTATGGAAATCCTATTCAATGATCTCAAAAAATAACGAAGCTACACAGTGGTTAGAGAAAGAAAGCGCGACAGATAAGTGACGTCGTTGACCACGAGCGTTATAGTAAATGACGATCGTTCCAATACAAAGGTGCGTTTTGCGGAAAAGGGACAGAGTATGCCCCCTCTTAAAACTTTGAAGACTTATAATTGTGTAATTATTATTTATTCTTTTGAGTTACTTTTTTTGCCCTCTGATTTTCGTAATTGATCCTTTTTCGAGAAAATTCGAACTTGTTGATTTTATTTCGTCTGAAAATCAGCGCTGTAGGTGACACCTTAGCATAATGCTGAACCAGTGTCCGTTTCACTGCCGCGGGGACACACATGTTGTGGTTTGTTTTCTTCTGTTGTTTTTGTAATATGTGTGTCTTCTGTGTCTGTGAATAAATGTTTCTTTCTTTCTTTTCTTTCTATTATTGGGTGTCAACATCACTATCGTGCAGTATTATCGATCGTCAGAAAAGATAAACATACTTCATAAATAAAGACTGTATGTGCATTACAATTTTACCAGATTATCAACTCTAAGGCCTTTGCCAAAAGCTTAAATCGCTTTAATAGAAATGTGATGTACCCGCATTCAGTACAAGTTTTAAAATGAATGCCTATATATTGCGCCTATATACTTAATGTCAGAGACACGGACGGTGGATGGTGAGCGGAAACACATTGCCAGGCGTTCAGTTTAAGAATTTTACTCAACCTAAGTAGGTTTTCCATAAGAAATTAACGTTTTCTCAAACTGCATAAACATAACCGTACGTTTTGACATTGTTTAATGTATGGTCTTCCTGACGTTCGCGATTTCAGCGATAATTCTCAAGTGGATGATAATCCAAGTTGATTTTTGTTGATCGATTGTATATGCAGTTCGCCGATGTATGAAAGAAAATTTTGCCACAGGTATTTTATGGGAATTTGAGAACCCATGTAAATTTCTCATTCAGTGGTGTTATCTATCTAAAATTAAAAAAATATAGCCGTCAAAATTTTAAGGACAATTACAAAAAAAATGATACCGCTGTAGATGACGGATTCAAGACACATTTCATTGAAACTTAGGCATTCCCGGCGGGGACGTCCACCGCGCGATCGCGATAACACTGAAACATAGTCCCTGTTCGTCCTGGTACCACCGCACACCGGGTAGAGTCAGTCCGACCCATATCGGGCCTAGTTGAGTTTCTTGCTGGATTCTTCTCAGCTAGGTTTAGTGTACCAGCGACAAAACTCCCAGTAGCTCGATTCCACTCACATCTCAGATTCGGTTGAAACCGCTTAACCAATATCACTGGAGCGCAAACTCTTAAGAGTATTCCAGAGTTCCAAACCACACGCGTGGTCGTGTCAGAGGTTTTCCCCCGAAAGTTCCCCAGGCTACTCTCCAACCGCGTACTCCTATCGCTTTATTGGGCCCGGCCTATAAAGCCACAGTGAGGTTTAAAAAACACACACACACACACATTTCATTAACGTTTTCGTTTTGTAATAATTGCCTATCGTAACAGTATGTGTCAGTTACGTACTTACGATTTAATGAAGTGAAAACAACGTTAATTATTCCCTTTTAATTCTCTTAATGAATAATATGAAATCGTCTAATGATTAGGAATACTAATCCAATAGGACGAATCATACATTCGAACAGTTTGCGAAACTTTCGTAAAAATTAGAATATTATCTATGGCACTTTGCACGGCGTGAGCCAAATAGTTAGAAAAAAAATCTCTGATTCTTATTGACCAAGTTGAGGACAAGAAGATATTACCCACAGTCAATTTACTAAACACTGAAATCTCGTTTAGGCTTAATTTTTTTTACACTTAATCGACATGACAGTGGCTGATCAATCGACATAGCCACAAAAAAAATCACTAAACTAACGCGGAATTGCTGATAACTTACAGGACTCCTAGAATTACACCCAGTATAATAATCAGGAACCACATACTCGTATTTGCGAGTCAATAAGTTTTTGCACAACTTTTTTCTGTTACACTTGTCACTAATTATAATACTGAATAAAACAGAACATTTTTTTTAATATGTATATCTTCCTAAAGCAATAGTTAATACAATTAAGAACACTTGTTTTTTTCACACAGACATTTTTTGATCACTCCTTTATTTTTACAACAATAGTTAACCCATGAACATATCAGATATTAAAAATCCTAATTTTTATTTCGCAACTGCTCACAAATTCGCATTACGTTGCTCCTACCCACATCTGACTGAAACAAGATAAAGAATTTTCCAGGCTCCAATAAAACAAATTTGAGTTTGCAGACGGATAAAATATGAACTAACAGTTACACATACAATACTCGGTACGATCGTAAGACAGTAGTGCCCCTTTCAGCAGCATACACAACTTTGTAATGCCAACTGTTGTTTTTCTTACAAACATGGTGATACTGCCGCTATCCAACAACACCTCAAGTTGACGCAAAACGTTAAGTTCATATTCGGACAAAAAATTTAACTCAAAAACTACTTTATATACTGTTCTAGAGAGATCAAAATCAAACTAAAATGAATATATTTGCAGGACATAAATGTATGCGGCTCGTATGCTACAGTGATAATACAAGCAGCATTTATAAAATTGTTTTACACCGCAAATTCGTAGAGGAAAAAGGAAGTAACTCCTTTTATGCATCATACATTTTTATTACTTTTTTATCTCATGTGACAAAGTGTGACTTATCTTGACAGGTGACAGTTACAGGTTTATCATAGCGTGACTAAAATGGGAAAATGTGAAGATAATACGCGGTGAACGTCTTTCGTGAATAGAATACAAATTACTTTAATTATTTCACAATATGGTAATTAACAAAGTACTAAATCATCTCACATACCAATCTTGTATCAATACTAATATTATAAATGCCAAAGTTTGTCTATCTGTTACCTCTTCACGCTTAAACAGCTGAATAGATTTAGATGAAGTCTGGCAGAAACGTAGTTTGTGATCCCGGGATGGACTTAGGATACTTTCTATCCCGGAAATCATCCTTTAGATTCAGATTCAGATTCAGATTTATTTCATGATATAAATTGCAGTACAAATTTTCATAAGTCAAAATTATAAGAATTTACATCACGATCGTCAAAAATAATATAAAAATATTCAAACAAATGCAATACATTTCAAATAAATCGTATCTCCCGGTAGTCAGGATCGTTAAAATGCAATAAATTGAAAATAACAATAGTGGTACACGTCAATAAATAAAATATAACAAACAAACAAGTACAGAGATAATGTCAATAAAAATATCAGCAAAAATAGATTAATGGTGAACAAATTAAATTCAAGCAATTGTCAATTCCATAAATTAATTAGTCGAGTACATTGGTTTATTCAATAAAAGGTTTCTGAGTTTGCGTCCAAATACATCGTCAGATGTTTCGCTCTTTATATCGGCGGCTCTGTATATTTAAGGGGATGGAATAAGTTTCTATGGAATAGCGATAACTAGGTAAACGCCTACAATAAATTAATAGGAATTAAATTCTAATGCAGTGTAGTGTCACGCGAAATAAGTCCCGGGCAAAGGCTATAAGACCAATTAAACAAAACAAAAGAAAACAGTTATTCGGAAAATATCACGCTTAAACTTATTTTTGTCAAAAAAGTAGTGAAATTACTTTTTGCAATTTCCTATCAAAAAACCGGTCAAGTGCGAGTCTGACTTGCGCACCGAGGTTTCCATAAACAGATGTGTACCGGCCAATCCAATTAATTTAGGAAAATCTCAACAACATGGTGTAGAAATTGAACGCCACGGGTACAGCGCCATCTATCGGCGACTTTTGTTACAAATTTGAAGGACTGAATAACTTAGTATGTGTGGTGGTTTTTCAAGGATAATTCTTTATCACGAGGACCGATTTCAATTTCTTATTCTTTATTTGAAAGAAGGTACTTTCAACATAATTGCGTAAGAATTTATAAAACAAAAATACATGCAACTGTGATTAAATTACACACTTAGTATAGAAATATTTTTTGATGAAAAAAAAAACTAGATAGAGCAGCAGTTATTTTTTTGTGTAAAATATACATTGATATCAATGTTATACAATAATCCCATATTTTTTCTTGCTAAACTTCGGAGATAATGGGGGGGTGGTATTTTTTACATTTTTCCCCATAAATCAAAAATGACTAGGTACGTAAAAAAAATAAAAAATATTCTGTAACATATTCACCACACTTTAAAATTTTGAACCACAAATTTTGAATTTTGTATTTTGAATCTGTCATTTTTCACAGGCAATAAAAAATATTCAAAAAATTAATGACCCCTTCTTTAAAACTGTTCTACATTTCAAATCGATAGCATAAGTAGTTCTTGAGATAATTAGCGATGTGACAGACAGACAGACGGACAGGCAAAGTGAAGTAAGGGTTCCCTTTTTACTATTTTGGTACGGAACGCTATTAATAAATATAAATATAAATAAATATTTGTGGACAATCTTACACAAATCAACCTAGTCCCAAAATAAACAAAGCTTGTACTATGGATACTAAGTGACGATATACATACTTATATAGATAAATAGATACTTAAATACATAGAAAACATCCATGACTCAGGAACAAATATATGTGTTCGTCACACAAATAAATGCCCTAACCGGGATTCGAACCCGGGACCTCCAGCTTGGAAGGCAGGGTCACTACCAACTAGGCTAAAGCGGTCGTCAAAATTAACACTACCAGGGCTCTTTTGGCGTTTCATAGAAAGCTGATTTGGCTGATTTAGACATCAACATACCAAATCTTCGGTTCTCAATCAGTATGACACAATAATATACTGCGCCAGGTATGTCAATCCGTACATCGGTTGGGCCATTCTACTTTTTGATGTCCAGTAGAATCCGCTTATAACGACTCCGCTTATAACATTTTACCGCTTTTAAGGGTCCTTATCAGTTAAAAAACGCTCATCTATTTAGAACTTTTTCTGATTGAATTGACACGTATCTCGACATTTTCTCAGTGTTACTATCTAGAAAAGTACTATTACGACCTAATTTCATAAATTTTAAATGTATTTTTGGGCTTTCTTTAAGAAATATCGTTTCAAACATCATGCTAAATCGACCATTTTCAAGCTAAAAACTGTGTTTTTGAGCTTAAATTTTAATACACACAATAAAATCAAAAAATGGTCATGTTACTATCTAAAACTTTAATAAAATTATCGTATCCTTTAATCACTTTAATGGTATGATCAATACTTTTGTCAGAATTTCAAATCAAAACGTTTTAAAATTTATAAGGCGACTCCGAAATCACCACACATTAGATTTCATACCAAACATTTTCAAAGTAAATAAGTCCGTTTTGTGCGACGTCCTATTAGTGCGACGTAATATCACCGGTCCCTTGACTGTCGCTTTATCCGGATTCCACTGTGCATTATTTTCGACCATTTTTTTAAAAGCAGATTTTGGAATACTTGGCCCTCAATTCATATTTTTGTATTGTTATTTAGAAAGAGGTTTTATTAGTGTGTTCGACTGCTCAAGGTACTTACTACTGGCATGACTTGCAGATGGTTAGCAGCATTGTGACGCCTGTTTACATGTCGTGTATGTATGTTTGCACATACACTCTCAGCTGCTAAACTCATGTGTCAAGATGGCGTATCTGTAACAATGGGAAATTAGATTAGGTAAGATGCAATACCACGTCATAGAGCAGAAAAACCGTTCAAGGTTTCATAAATTACATACATGTCTAATGGTAGAAAATGCCTTATTTATGCCGGTGGCTACTTACCATCAGCTTGGCGTTGTATAAAAAAAATGTGTTTTTTAAACCTAACTGTGGCTTTATAGCCCGGGCTCAATAAAGCGATAAGAGTGCGCGGTTGGAGAGTAGCCTGGGGAAAATCCAGGAGAAAACCTCCGACACGACCACGCGTGTGGTTTGGAACACTGGAATACTAAGTCCGGAGCAGGTTGCTCCGGAACCGCCCTACATCCGACCTGACGACGTAGCGGAGCCACAACGTTACGTAGCCTAAATTAACTCTTTATTTTTTTATATATGTTAGTCTGTAAGGTATATATTAATATGGGCCTTGTTGCCTGATACAAATAGATAGATAAATAAATAAAAACATACAATAATAATAATAATACGACGTTTATTCAATGATTGTATACATTTACAGTAACCAAGGCAGGTACAATAAATCAAAGTATACAAAAACAATTGAAAGAGTAGGTGGCTCAGCTTGTGTCTGTACCAAGAGACAAGTCTTGTCTACAGACGCTGTTATTCTGCCACCCCCGTGGCTTAAAAACTATAGCATGTGAACTAAAATAAGCGTCACACGAAGCTAGGCAATTGACTTACATACTAAGTAGGTGGGCATGAGCTGGCACTTTAACTTGTAACTCCCGACAGAATTTAATCCTAAATACATGTTATGTAACAGTGCTACAGTAGCACTTGTGTAACTAGTAACTATACAATATTATTATTGAAAGATTATTATTATTTCTTATACAGTCGAATTAGGAACATCCTCGTTTTTGTAGTCTGTTAAGAAAACTGACCATGTCACCAAATTTCATGTTCATAGGTCAATGGAAAGTTGAAAAAGCTGACTTTGATGTCTTCTCATTGCTTTGTTTTGCAAATATTTTTTAAAACAAAAAATACTTGTAGTATTCGTCTACTCAACAAGTTTCAAACAATGATACCCTCGATGAAGTATGTTTCATCCCCCGTTTTAGCTGTATGAACATTTAAAGCTTTAGGTCAATAAGTTGCTTATACTGTGAAAATTTGAAAACTGTAGCTCCAACTGTTTGGCTGTAAAACCTGTGTGACAGATGACGGACGGACGGACACGTGAGTGACAGCAATACGGTTCCGTTTGGACTCTTCGGCTACTAAAAAGTATACTAATAATAAATTCTTTATTTCGAAGCACAGGACTTCATAGATGTTAGTAACAACAAACAAAACTTAAAAATTATGTTGAACTAAGTTAGTAAAAAATAAATACAAATTAAATGCAATCAATGAATAGGTATTGAGCGCTACCCCTTTAACAAGCCCAACCCAATGCTTCAGCATTGGGCTGTCATACCTATTGGCAAACACATTTAGAATGCTGTTGGGGCTGTGCCTAACTCGTGCCAGCAGGGATGCAATTTTCTTTCGCATGATTGCTGGGAAGCCGTCTAACCGCGCTTCGCAAAACATGCCGGACGCGCTACATCTGCTGGGCAAGCCCATCAGCATTCTAAATGTGTTGTTGTACTGCACTCTCAGTGCATTGTAGGCTCGCTTCGTATATCTGACCCACAGGCTGCTCGAGTAGAAGGACTGACAATACGCATACTACATACAGTTGAATTGAAAACCTCCTTCTTTTTGAAGTCGGTCATCGTGACCCATAAGCCCAATTTTTTCACCACGCAATACGGTTATAATTTACACGCTTTGCAGTACAAAACAAGATTCTAACAACCATATGCCAGCCATTGTATGTAAATACAATCTTAACCCACTTGTAAAGGACAAGGAGATTAACAACTCCAAACTCAAAATGTCCTAACTCATGAACAATCTCACGGAAGATCAGTCTTTATGAAGCTGAGGTAGTGCAGGGCGATTAAGATCATTAAATACTTATAGCTGTCATTATTAATTGCTGGGACATTTAAAATGTAACCTTTTGACCGAGTGAGTTATGCCGGTGGATAATAAGTCATGACAGCTTTTCGAAATTGTTTGGGTATTCTGCGTAGACATTACATTTTTTACGAAATTTGTGATGGACCATGGGTCTAATAATTCTTGATTGTCTGATAATGTGCGAAATGCAGGGGTATAAAACTAAAAACCGGCCAAGTGTGAGTGCACCGTGAAGGGTTCCGTGCCTATTACTACTAATCCACATTTTAATCTTCTATCTTATGCTGTTAATTAAAAAAGGTCGTGTCTTCGTAGGAAACTCACGGCACTTACGGCCGTTTGTTTGGGCAAGGCAGTTTTTCAGCGATAGTTCAAAAATCCTTTGACCAACCTGGTTCAAAGCAATTGTACACAACCTCAATTTTTTCACAATTTTAAACTTCATGGTTTGGTAATTAGAGGGGGGGATACACATTTTAGGAATTTGACAGCTAATCTCACGAACAGTTTACTTAAATAGAAAAGTGTTTTAAAAACCTATTTGCACTGAATTAGTTTTTTTCATCGCCGGTTAATTGTATGGAGTGCCGTCCTAATTTAATTTGTAATTTTAACATCACTTTTATTTAGCGGTTCATAGAATATAACTCCCTGTCAAATTTCATAATTGTAGTACTTATAGTCTCCTAGTAAATCGGCTGTGACATACGAACGGAGAGATATAACGAATCTATAAGAGTTCCGTGTTAGCCATTTAAGCTACGGAACCCTAATAAGTTCTAGTTTTCCCTTGGGTTGGAGGGTCAGATACAACATGAAGTTTGATATTTTCCGGGTATTTTTGTGAATTTTATTTATTAGTAATGTAAAAATAAGTTATTATTAATTGTACTCAAATTGTGTCACTTAAGTTCAAACTCAATAAATTTACTCTAACCACTTGGTAGATTATTGAAAAAAAGAAGTGATAATAACGTTGATTCCATAATTTAAAATTCAGTATTTTTTTTTATTACGTCTAAAACATTAAAGAAAACTATTCTGTTCGGGAAACTGAGCATTAAAAACATCCATTCTTTACAAAAAAAAAATGTTTAAAAATTTTCTTTAAAATTTTGATTGGATTTACCTTCGTTTGAGATAATCGATTGCAATTTATCTATCTTTGAAAAACTCAGTGGATTTGTATAATTTTGATTTAATCACGTAACTTTTGTACTACCGTTAGGTAGATTTTAATGTCAAATTTTAATTGTCATCTCATACATTTATACGTCAAAATTGACAGTAAAATCTATCTACCGTTAGTACATAAAGTTACGTGATTCGCCTGCTGGATTTATCTAGATTTGAAAAAATACGATTAGAAATTATTACGTCATCTGACAGCCATGTTGAAGAAATGTCTTTCGCTGATTGGCTTGGAAGGACTTACCTATATTTGAAAAATACTGTATATTTAATAAATAAAATATGATTTGATATGATTTTAACTGTATTTTTCTCAAAAACTACATGGATTTATACTCAACCGATAAAACTGTAACAAAACTAGTTTGTTACCCTTTTATTTTATACCAAATTCCAAAATTGGATTTACCCGAGTTTGAAGATAAGGACTCAATACCGTACATGTTTCAATTTATAACGGTTTTTGTGGTAGACAATACAGTACGGGAAAAAATATCTGTATGGCACTTACTCACTGACTCATACCTACATTTTGCAGTAGTAAATGTCAAATGAACAAATCACTTTTACTATTTAAAAAAATAAGCACCACTTAAAACATCACGAAATTGATTTACTTCTTTACATTATTAGCTGCTGTTTATCATTATTATTAACTTGTTATATACACAATTCATATTTAGTACATGTAAGCAAACGTTTATGTTACGTACTACGATGCATTGTGTTCATGTGCCACTATAATTCACTTCCTCATAAGAACAACATACGTATTATGTACGGTAGGCGGTAGGGTATGTTATCACAGATATGTTTACAAATTTGGACCTTATTAACATGTTATTGCAAAATACCACAGCCATAATAACATTATCTACTATACAAGTATGTAGTGTTGTGTTCCTGGAGGTGAGCAAGGTTGCCAGAGCTCCCGAGGATGCACTGTGTTGAGGGCGAGGGACCTAAATTTGTCCCTTCTGCTGTCAACACAATGCATCCTCAAATTTTATAAAGGGGTCATACTTAGTTGAAAAACAAAAGTCGCCTTTCCTGTGGTCAATAGTTAACTGCTTATGTGCATGTTAGCTGTTTTTATTACAGGGATTTATAGAAACGGAGACACTGTTTATGCGGGTTACTGGTCCAATCCAAAATTAAGCTTTGTAGCCCTTAACTTTTGGTAGGTATGTCCACAGAAAAGACGCGAACCTAAATCCGCGTATGACCCAAAGGGTCGGCAACGCGTATGTGACTCCTTTGGAGTTGCGGTCTATAGGCTGCGGTGGCCGCTTACCTTCAGGTGGACCGTACGCTTGTTTGCCACCGGCGTTGTATTAAAAAAAAATGTTCCCCTTAACATGTATACCTACATGTGTCGTCATCGCCAACTGTACTTCATGTCACGCGTCATACCTACTCGCTAATTTATTGTAGTGTCTGACCGATCATGTTTCGGCCGAAGGTTCGGTGTCGGCCAAAAAACTGCCGAACCTTTCGGCCGCGCCGAAACTTGCAATGAAATGAAATGTAATTATTTATTGAAATGAAATTATTTATTATTCAATTTAGGCATATTACATGCACCTGATGATGATGATGAGTCCGACCGGTTTCGCCCATGGCGACCACTTCGACTCCTAATCAGTGCCCCGGCGCTCATGCGCCCGAAGATGGCTAATGTAGCCTATTTTAGCAATAAAACTCCGCGCACATTGAGGGCACGTGAGCACGCCGTCTACATAATTGTAGGAGATGGCAGCAGGTGGGCGGGCCTTAAGCTGGTCGCGTTTGGTATCAAGGTCAACTTTACGTTGATCCTCGAATTCCCGTACCTTGCCGTTCACCAGCCTGCGCCATTCTGGGCGTTGTGCTGCCAAACACTCCCATTGAGAGGGCTCTATGTCGCATCTCTTCATCTCATCTGATCTGATCATGCACCTATGAATGTCAAAAAACTACCACCAATATTTATTAACACCGGGTGCGCTCGGTACAACCGGCAATGACGTAGCTCGCTCGATTCCGCCAACAGTGCATCTTATTGTAGCTATATTTTATTTCCTACAAAAACGTAAATGTGAAAAATGCCAAGTTCGTAAACGATTTCGCTAATAAAATAAATAGGTAAGCTAGCTAGCACGATAGGTTTTATAATCATGTTTTACGTTCGAAATGTACTTAACCACACCGTCGGAGATATATTATATAAGATATATTTGTATTGTATATTTGTTTTGTTATCTATAGGAGACGTACATGTACATATACAGACGAGTGCAAAAGTATAGGTGTATGCAATCTACTCAAAAATATGTCGCATGGATCTTGTGTTTCGGTACATATTTATGAGTATCATTCGATACATATTTTCACACTTGAGTGTACATTTCATTTTAAGCTTAGGTTAGTTTCAATTGTTGCTACACTAGTAGGATCCAAGTTCGCACTGGACAGGTTTAAGAGTTCTTATCAGTTAAAAAGCTATCATCTGCAAAGGCCATTTTCTGTTTGAATTGACAAGTATCATGACATTTTCTCGATGTTACTATCTAGAACAGACTATTGCGACCTATGACATAAACTTTTTATGTATTTTTTGGATTTTTCATTAAGTAACGATATTTCAAATATCACTCTAATCGACCATTTTCAAGTTAAAAACTAGTTTTTTCGCTTAAATTCTACCACACACAATGAAATCAAAAAATAGCTATGTTACTATCTAAAACTTTAATGAAATCACCGTATCTTTTAAGCACTTTATTAGTATTATTTGTCTTTATTATTATTTGTGTGATGAGCATGAATATTTGTTTCTGAGTCTTGGATGTTTTCTATGTATTTAAGTATTTATATCTATTAAATATATCGTCGTCTAGTACCCATAACACAAGCCTTCTTGAGCTTACTGTGGGGCTAGTTCGATTTGTGTAAGATTGTCCTCTAATATATATTTATTTATTTATTTATCAATACTTTTGTCATAATTTGAAATCAAAACACTTTAAAATTCATAAGGCCTCTTCAGAGCGTCTTGTAAATACCATAATTATATGGATGCATAGCCTATGGCGTCTGTTAGTTAGCCTTGAAACCGTAGTCATTATTATATAACCATCTCTAGCAAGTATTGTAACAGCATTTATATTGTGTTTATTGTTTAGAATAGTTAACTACATACATACAATGTAAGTAATTCAACTTCCTGTACCTATAACAATAGCTTGAGGTTTGTCGTGTGCCTCGTCCTTTAGTTGACTGATGTACGTGTGTTCAAAACAAAGAGTGTTGGGTTAACATAAGTAAATTAAGTAAACTTAGGCTGGGTTTTGAAATGAAATGAAATGAAATGAAAATAATTTATTCCAGAACAAGTCCATAGATAGCATTATAAAATTAAAATTAAAAATGACATTCAATTGAATTAAATTAAATTGAATAGATAAATTAAAATTACAATAAATTAAAATGAACCTCTCCAAATCGCGGGTTATGCGGGGTTTTATGAAGATCCGTTAGACCAAATATCAGATCAAATTTCAGTAACTCAGTATATTTTTTGACATAAGAAACCGACATAAGGTCTAACGGATCTTTATAAAACCGAGCCTTAGCCTGGGTTTTATAAAGATCCGTTAGACCAAATATCAGATCAAATTTCAGTAACTCAGTATATTTTTTGACATAAGAAACCAACATAAGGTCTAACGGATCTTTATAAAACCGATTAGGTAGGTAACGGATATTTCTGGATGTGTAAACTGTACCTACCAAACAAATGTTTTAATAGTAGTAAGACTCTTTATTGTACAAAATAAATGAATATTTGTGGACAATCTAACACAAATCAATCTAGTCCCAAACTAAGCAAAACTTGTACAATGGGTGCTAAGTGACGATATACATACTTATATAGATAAACAGATACTTAGATACATAGAAAATCTCCAAGACTCAGAAACAAATATTCGTGTGCATCACTCAATTAAATGCTCTATGGTATTCGAACCCGGGATCTCCAGCTTCGAAGGCAGGGTCACTACCGACTAGGCTAAAGCCACTTTCAAAACTTTTCAAAGCAGTTGTGCAGTTCAAAACAAGCTGTCATGTAGTAGATAGTTAACCAAGGGTTGAAAGGGCCCATTTCGCGCAAGATATTTTTTCGCTCCAACGGAGTGAGAGCGCCAACAGATCAAGGGTGAAATGGGTACTTTCACCCGAGTTAAACTCTACTTTTCATTTCGACTATGAGGAAAATAAATGAGAAATAAAAGTAATCAAAACTGATATTGGTCTGAATGGTCTCGCCGGAAGACCAGCGCAGGCTTGTGAGTCAGCATTATGCTGGGGCGGGACCATTTCGTGGCAATTTCATTAGTTAATACTTCAATATGTATTATCTTGTCTGGTTCTATATCACGAATGAATTATTTCCATTTCATTTCATTTAATGATATTGTAAGGATTTAGTAATAAAAACACGCGCAGCAACTAGCAGACGGCGCCGCCGCGCCCCGCGCCCCCCGGCCTATAGAACTTTAAAAAAAATTCTTTCTACCCTAGGGTCGGAAAAGCGACTTTCAACCCAATCGAACTTTCCGAACAGAAGAGATGAAAAGGATATTCAAAGGTCAAAGTCAAAGTCTGAAATCATATCTTTTTCTCTTTAGTGCTGTTTTTCTGAGTAGACAATAGTGCGAATAAATATCATTGCGCAAAAAGGCGGAAAAAAAAACTCTAAGTAGACGTACTACAGTTGTTACAAACTGAATCGTTTTCCTATTCTTTTGAATGGATGAGTGATTTCTAAGAATTAGAGACCATTGCTTCAATAATAGTAGTTTTGTAAGTTAACCTTTAATTTAGCGGTCGAAACAACACAAAGCGTTTTTTCACGGAGATTTGCACGCAAAAAGTATTAGTCAAGAATAACACGGTTTTTGCCATACTTGAGCAGTCAAATAGATGAAAACAAGAAATAAGTTGATTAAGGTCCTGACCTTCAAATAAAAACCATAGGCATTTTATTGATATAGCCACAGAATAAATACTAATAAGGTAAGTGTGAAATAAATAAATGAAATAAATGAACTTTATTCTGCAAGTAGGCCGCAAAGGCACTTTTACAAGTCAAAAACTACTAGCGTTTCTCATGAGACCACTGCCGAGAAGAAACGCCGAAAGAAACTCGATAGTCAGTCATTTTCTCCAAAATATGCTTATTACAATGATACTACTTAACCTACTTAAGTAAATGTAAGTGGTAAAAAACAAAAGAGAATTGAAAGAAAAACGAAGTAGTCCGAAAATAACAATAGGTATTTACAATGTGTAGTTACACAAGAAAACAAAACATGTCGAATCGTTTGATATGCTTTCCTGCAAGAAATGTGTCAACTAGATACAATGAAAATATTAGACTCTTTGTGTAAGTAAGATCGACATCCGATGCGATACATATTTTGAGGATATTGCTTGAAAAGCATAAGGAGATGAAAAAATACCTCAACCTCGCGTTATAGACCTTGAGAAGGCGTTGTCTATCCAACGCCTTATACATTTACATACACGTACTGCGACAGTTAATCTGGCAGTCTCTAAGGCCGGGTTTTATAAAGATCCGTTAGACCAAATATCAGATCAAATTTCAGTAACTCAGTACATTTTTTGACATATCAAACCGTCTAAAGGATCTTTATAAAACCGAGCCTAAGAGCTCAGCTAATATCAAAACAGTACATTAGAGCCATTTCAGTCCGACCCAGGTCGGGCCTAGCTGAGTTTCTTGCTGGACTCTTCTCAGCTAGGCTAGGTTTAGTGAACCAGCGACAAAACTCCCAGTAGCTCGATTCCACTCACACCTCAGATTCGGTTGAAACCACTCAACCAATCTCACTGGAGCGCAAACTCTTAGAGTATTCCAGTGTTCCAAACCACACGCGTGGTCATGCCGGAGGTTTTCCCCTGGATTTTCCCCAGGCTACTCTCCAACCGCGCACTCCTATCGCCACAGCCACAGTCAGGTTAAAAAAAAATGATATGTACCGGGGCGTCAGTACACAGGTGAGGAGCCAAGCGGGAGTAAGTGACCACTTTCACATAAGAATAGGTTAGGTATACACCTAGGATCGGCTTTGAGACCATTGCTGTTTAATCTAGTGATGGAGCATAGTTCACCATATAAAATTACGTCATCCTTATCAGAGACAACCCCGGTGATGTACGAGTAGAAGAACCCCTCGAAGCTTGAAGAGCCGCAACCGAGCCAGCGGGATTATCAGCCACCAAAAGACGGAATATATGGGGCGACTCTAACACACTTAAACTATTCCCATAATTGACTTTACAAAACGGACTGTGTCTACACCACACGGATCCTTTGTCGTCACTCGAAAATGATCTTTGATCGCAATCAATATGACACTCATAAATTAAAGTCTTAGGTGGATACCAAGTGTCTATTGTTGCAAAACCTAGCATTGTGCATTGACTGATAAGACGGTGATAAGATAATCTCGCTTCGAGATTACAGGAACAGCGCAAACGGTGTTCCTAAAATCAATTCCAATATCGATAAAGCATCTCATAACTACTAATATTAAGCATTGACAAATTAAAATTTATTTTTGAAATACAATAAACGTGTCACTCACTTTTTTTTTGAACCTGACTGTGGCTTTATAGGCCGGGCCCAATAAAGCGATAGGAGTGCGCGGTTGGAGAGTAGCCTGGGGAAAATCCAGGGGAAAACCTCCGACACGACCACGCGTGTGGTTTGGAACACTGGAATACTCCAAGAGTTTGCGCTCCAGTGAGATTGGTTGAGCGGTTTCAACCAAATCTGAGGTGTGAGTGGAATCGAGCTACTGGGAGTTTTGTCGCTGGTTTACTAAACCTAGCCTAGCTGAGAAGAGTCCAGCAAGAAACTCAGCTAGGCCCGACCTGAATCGGACTGACTCCGGTGTGCGGCGGTAACGGGACGAATAGGGACTATATGTGTCAGTGTTGTCGCAATCGCGCGGTGGACGTCCCCGCCGGCGGGAATGCCTAAGTGTACGCGTCGTGTCAGAGTTGGACGCCGTAAGCGCAGCGTTCCATCTTTCGATAGACGCTGTGATTACGTCGTCCGGGTCCGTAAGTGTGTGCCTAGAACGCCGGACCTTGCGGCCCCTAATTAGTGATCGCCGAGTAACGACAGTTTGCTTAATCTGATAGCTTATGAGCTGCTCAATCAACGTTATTCTTGATGTTGGTTTTAGGGACACCTGTATATCTTAAATAGATAACAAAACTAGTATATCTTGGTTAGTGATTCAATGAATCAGGCTACTTCAGAAATGATGGATGTAATGTGAAAACACTTAATCAACCTGTCTCTGAACTATGTAAGAAATATAAAATATTGTGTACCTATACGTTTTAACCAGGGACCGATACCGGTATTTAAAAAAAACCCTGAATTAGCCCAATATTTTGGATAATTTTTTGCTCTTTACGTAGGGCTGAATCATGCATTTAGGTAACAACGTCGTATTATTAGATTGTCCCATTAAAAACGAAATAATGAACCGGTGACCGTAATAATACCGGTATTTTTCTATGGAGAAAATACCGGTATACGATCCCTGGTTTTAACCCGTCGTATACCGGTCCCTGGGATCCCCGGGTTCATTACAAAAGAATGCTATGGTTTATTTTTTTCACCGGGAGACGACGGCACCTTGTATAATCAACATGATCATCATTTTTTAAAGTATTACGTATCCAGAATGGCGTAGAAGCGAAAGCGAAACGCGTCCGTTTCAGCTTCGGCAAAAATTCTTTCGTATGTCCGGGGAATGTCAGGCTGTTCCCTCTACAGGTCCCATTTTTCTGCCAATTCTCGTGAAATTTTGTGAGTAGGATCGATACTTTTTTGTTTATTTGATTCAGACTCAGGTCCTTATAAAAGATAGTGCAGTAGGCTTACTTTAAGGGTTAGTAATTTTTTTTTTATAAATCATATTAAATAAATAAATAATAAATAAATAAATATTAGAGGACAATCTTACACAAATCGAACTAGCCCCACAGTAAGCTCAAGAAGGCTTGTGTTATGGGTACTAGACGACGATATATTTAATAGATATAAATACTGAAATACATAGAAAACATCCAAGACTCAGAAACAAATATTCATGCTCATCACACAAATATTTGCCCTGACCGGGATTCGAACCCAGGACCGTCAGCTTCACAGGCAGGTGCACTACCCACTAGGCTAAACCGGTCGTCATTACATTATACTCGTACATTAAATAAAAATAGTACACATTAAATAAAAAGTAATAATGTCGAATGAAAAGTAAATAAGATGGCTTTTTGTTTATTTAGTTTTTGTTTCTTTTTCTAAACAACGAAGCCCATTGGGGAGTATCACTGGAGTGGGACATGCTACATCATGGGTCCACAAGTGTACAATCATCTCCCGAGTGAAATTGTTGTAGCGCAAAATAAATATATATTTAAAACAAAATTGAAAAGTTGGCTAGTCGAACAAGCCTTCTATAGCCATAAGGAATTCATTGAGTTAGATACGCCTAGAGATGTGTAACATGTATATTATTCTTAACTTTTGACATATGAACAAATTGATGACAATTTTGACATACATATTATTTTATACTTGATATTATTATATACTTCTCTCTCTTAATGTAATGTGAATTTAGTGTTAATTAATGTTATTTAATTTGAATGTGTTATTTCGTGTTATTTAATGTTATGAAATTTAATTGGAAAACCTGACCTGTAAAGAGAATAAGAATAAGAATAAGAATGCTATTGTGCGAAGTTTCATTTGTGCGACACATGATTAAGCGATGTATGGATGGAAAACTTTTTATACTTATGCGTTTGGTAGAAAACCTTATGTAATATGACATGTAAATAAAGGTTTGGGTTTAGCCGGTAACAGTATTCGACTGGAAATAAAGAGATTTGAATTTGAGAGAGGCAGGGCAGAGCAAAATGTCATCTTGCTCGTATTTGGAGCAGCCCAACTGGGGAAATACCTACGCCTTGGAGAAGACCACAGCCAGAATAACATTATTTACTATACAAGTATGTAGTTTTGTGTTCCTGGAGGTGAGCAAGGTTGCCAGAGCTCCCGAGAATTCACTGTGTTGAAAGCGAGGGACCTAAATGTGTTCCTTCTGCTGTCAACACAGTGCATCCTCAAATCTTATAAAGGGTCGGCAACGCGCACGTGACTCCTTTGGAGTTGCGGGCGTCTATAGGCTGCGGTAGCCGCTTATCATCAGGTGGGCCGTACGCTTGTTTGCCACCGGCGTTGTATAAAAAAAAACCTCTTTCCTAGAGGCACCGGTCACCTGAAGAAATATGTCATAAGCGTAACAAACAATGAATAAAACATTCCAGACGCCATGAATAATTCTCAGTTAGCATCAACATCTATTGAGACATCGCATAAGGATCGATCTGAGGCACAGATTTCGCATTCCGAGTTGATACGACTAGATACCTAGAGCTTATTATTCATCTTGTTCCGCAAATTGAAAAGGACCGCTCGTGGCCCAGCGGCGCTCAATTGCCGCATACGGAATGCGAGGTTAAGTTAAGCAACGAGGGCCGGGGTCAGTTCTTGGACGGGTGACCCTTTTAGTGGTTATTAACTGAGCGCTCCCATGCTTTAGAAGGTCGTGCGGTCTATGGAAGCAGTCGTTAAGCCAAGTTGGAGGCCTTCGGGCGGCTTGAGAACTTTTAACAGTCAAGTTGCCCACTCACTTTACAAAGGGGGTCGAAGTTGCACCACGTCCGTAGGGAGAACCCACCGCTACCCTACACGTGACCCCTGGGTGGTGCTAAAAGTGCAACAAAACTCGCAACCGTACTGTCTTCTAGATGATCTCACGGTTCGAAATAATTGCCTATGATAAATGATAATTTTGACGACCGGTTTAGCCTAGTGGGTAGTGCACCTGCCTGTGAAGTTGACGGTCCTGGGTTCGAATCCCGGTCAGGGCAAATATTTTTGTGATGAGCATGAATATTTGTTTCTGAGTCTTGGATGTTTTCTATGTATTTAAGTATTTATATCTATTAAATATATCGTCGTCTAGTACCCATAACACAAGCCTTTTTGAGCTTACTGTGGGGCTAGTTCGATTTGTGTAAGATTGTCCTCTAATATTTATTTATTTATAATAATTGACAATAAAGTTTTAAAATGTTTCGATTTCAAATTATGACAAAAGTATTGATAATACCGGGTGCCGTTCAGTCGCCATAAAAACAAAATGCATATTTTCAAGTACCATATCTCCGATTTTCATAACAAACGATTGTCATAATAACAAAATACATATTAATATAACTTATAACACTTACTTATCACAACCACCTTTTCTATAACGTTTAATTGAACTAATGTATTTTACACATTAATTGTAATCATTAAAACTAATAACAACGTATGCATATTTTCTTTGGTTATAATACTTAAATACCATAACACTCACTTATCACAACCACATTTTCTATAACGTTAACGCGGAGGGTCACTCTAAGGCAGGTCGGTGTAGGTGGTATCCCTTCGTTTTGCCAAAATCCATCAAAATCTTATTTGGCAAAAAAAAAGTCCAGAAAGACCTTTTGGGACAAAATCGACTTTAACACGGATAGGTTATTATTAGAAGATTAAAACGGGAGCTTCAGAAAAAACTTACGGAAATCTGCAAATTGTTAAAGAATATAAATTTAAGCTGCGTTTAAAATAAAGCTTTATTTACAAAAAAGTAAAGTATAAATTCAAACCTTAGAAGATCAATCGTAATTTCTTAGAACTATGAATCGCGCTCAACGTAAAAAACCTGCGGCCCGTCACGTAAACCACAGAGTAGTAATGATCGTAAAAATTACTCCACAAACCGGTATTGGAAATAAAATTGTTCGTCATTATCATAATCTGTGACTAATGCAGATTTAATGTCGTTGTTTTTATCAAAAGGAAGGTAAGTGTCTAACAATGTTATGTACTAGTGTAGACATAGACATAGACATAATTTATTGGTAATAAGGTATTACAAATCAGTGTTTTTACAATTGTACATTCATTATAGATTTTATTAATTAGATAATTGATTAAATTGGAAAATTACAATCATTACTTTACGTTAGAACATTGCATTACATATTCTTGCTATGTTTATCATTACATATTTTATATTCTAAAAATTCTTTAATAGTATAGAAACATTGATTTATTAGCCATTTTTTTAATCTAATTTTAAAAGACGGGAGACTTTTTGCTTCCGAGATGCTGTCTGGTAACTTGTTGTAAAAGGGTCATTGTCAGTTGTACAAATAAAAGTTGTCCACCCGGTGGTTAATAGTTAACGGCTTATGTACATGTAAGTTATGTTTTTATTACATGGATTTATAGTTACGGAAACACCGTTTATGCGGGTTACTAGGCCGATCCAAAATTAAGCTTTGTGGCCCTTAACTTATGATATGTCCACCGAAAAGACGCGAACCTAAATCTGACAATGACCCAAAAGATAGGACCCGCGACATGGATTGTCTTTGCTGTCTTAGTGAGCTTATGGGGAATAGTTCTTAATTTATGAGCGTGTATTTTCAGCTTCATTCATTCAGGTACAACCACTATCTAAGTCCTAGGCATCATTTTGTATTTATTATCTGATAAAAATAAATTTATAGACTTTTCTCTCTTTAACTTGACTCCTCTCATTATAACACTTCCTAACATGTTTTCTTGTCAATGGAAACAAGATTAACTTTCTTCTAGGAAATAATATCAACGGGTAAACCCGATTAGGAACCGTCAGCTGGGCTTTCGTTCAAATAACGATTTTAATCACTCAAGCAGTAGAATTAATTTGCAATAATAGAACTTGTATGTCATTGTTAAACCTTTAAAAATAAATGAGAGGGAACGAGAGTCGAGAGAGAAAGAGAGGTGTTGGATAAGAATAACGCTAAATCCGATTAGTGACGAATTGATGATTTTGTTACTGCAAAAGCTATCAAATAATTTCAGTCAAATAAATATTTGCCAGTTCCTTCTTGACACATCACAACACCCATATAACGTAAATCAGCATAACACATCGAAACAGTGAGTAAAATCAAGTATTGATATTATAGCTTCATGAGTAATTAGGTAGTTGTAATACGCGAATGTATATTTTTTTCTATCACTGGTGCGTAGTAATTTATGATAATAATTCACTATGAAAACAGTTACGTACTAAATCTTTTATTTTTTAAATCTAGTGTAGTGACTAAATCATTCGTTTCGATTCAGATTACGAATCGTAAGTTGATGGAAATCGATCAAATTAATGAATTTATAACTGTAATAAATTACGTGTTATAAAAAAATAAGCATTCCAATAAATAAACGAGTGAAGTGTGAAATTACCTTTCGCGGAATTTGGGAATACAATATTGACGACCGCTTTAGCCTAGTTGGTAGTGACCCTGCCTTCTAAGCTGGAGGTCTCGGGTTCGAATCCCAGTCAGGGCATTTATTTGTGTGATGAATACGAATATTTGTTCCTGAGTCTTGGATGTTTTCTATGTATTTAAGTATATACTTATCTATATCAGTATGTATATCGTCGCCTAATACCCATAGTATTACAGGCTTTGCTTAGTTTGGGACTAGGTTGATTTGTGTGAGATTTTCCACAAATATATAAAAATATATATATATATCGATTTCTGAACGATACAAAATTGACGTGGGTAGAATAAATATCATATGACAAAAGTTCTTACTCTAGATTCGTATCCAGTAGTGAAATACATGGGAACATTAAAAAACAAATTGTTATAAAATCGATTTGAATAATCAAACCCGTTGTCTACCGGTCCCAGGGATCCCCGGGCTAATTACAAATGAATACTATTGTTTTTTTTGCTGGGAGACCACGGCTAATTAAGACGATCGATTCGTCTTACCGTCATCACTACAAACGTCAATTCCTAAGTGTCAAAAAGGAACTGGTTTTATATTTGCCACAATAATACCAACACAATAAAAACCTTATTTTCCCTTAAAGAATGTTAATTATTGCTCATTTATATTGTTAAATCAGAGTCATTTAGTTATGACGCGTTAATTTCGCACGATTACCAAACTAGTTTTGAACCAGTCACGGATTTTATTGATTTACGCAATATTTTACTACGTCATATTCGTGATGTGCGTTTTGGGTGTTGATTTAAATTTAGGTAAGTTGCTTTTCCGGTTCGATTTTAAGTAGCGAAAAACCGGCCAAGTGCGTGTCGGACCTTGCACAATGAAGGGTTCCGTACCAACACCTACTAGTCCACATTTAAAATCACTAACCAATGCATTGAATCTAATAAAGTCGTATCTTCATAGGGAACTCACGGCACTTAAAACCTTTTGTTTGGGCAAGACAGTTTTTAAGCGAAAACTCAAAAACCGTAAATACTATATTGTTCATACCAAAAATCGTTGAAATTATTTACTGATGCACACCACTTCAATTTTTTTCAGAATTTAAAACTTTATAGTTTGGAAATTAGAGGGGGGGGGGACACTAAACATGATATTATTTGTACTGGAGTGACAGCTGTCACCATACCTAGAGTTAATGTTAAAAGCATAATAACACAAGTTAGTACAGTACGATTAGTAATTTTGATTTTATAACTGACATATTATGCTCTTATTCCGGGTTTTTTTTACCTGACTGTAGTTTTTTAGTTTTTTTAGAAAACCTCCAACACGACCACGCGTGTGGTTTGGAACACTGGAATACTCTAAGAGTTTGCGCTCCAGTGTGAGTGGAATCGAGCTACTGGGAGTTTTGTCGCGCAATTATTGCATTTCATAGTCTACTTTAACGCTAATGTAATCCGGGCCTAGCTGAGTTTCTTGCTGGACTCTTCTCAGGGCTAGGTTTAGTGAACCAGCGACAAAACTCCTAGTAGCACGATTCCACTCACACCTCAGATTTGGTTGAAGCCGCTCAACCAATCTCACTGGAGCGCAGAGTATTCCAGTGTTTTAAACCACACGCGTGGTCGTGTCGGAGGTTTTCCCCTGGATTTTCGCCAAGCTACTCTCCAATCGCGCACTCCTATCGCTTTATTGGGCCCGGCCTATAAAGCCACAGTCAGGTTCAAAAAAAGCTAATTTCTATTACAAAAGTACACTTTTTAGACTGTGTTTGTAATAGAAATCCTATTACATTAGTATTAAAGTATAATATTAAATAGGATAAGAGCATTGTCAGTGCCATACTTTTTACCTGTAATTACCTATTGAAATGTGTTCTGAGTGTTACGAAGGTCTAGTTTTATTATTCTTTTGTTTCAGAAAAATATAACATGGCGGATTATGTTTAATGGCATTATGTATGGAAGCTATTTTTAATGGGTGTCCTTTGATTCCTATATCGATTGTTCGATTGAACTATTTCTGGAATATTTTATTTTTTATTTTTTACTTCTAATAAGGAAAAACCGGTAACAAACATCAATGCGTTATATTACACATTTATATATATTTTCCTATATAGCTTAGTACAACCTATTAAATAAGTAGGTACAGTCAACTGTAAAAATATGTATCGAATGAATCCTCTATTAAATATCTACTGAAGCCTTAATGCGCCGACATAAGATCCATTGGACATATTTTGAGTATCCTGCATACATCCATATTTTAGCACTCGACTATACAATGGGTACACGCAATGCTATGTGAAAAGATGATTAGTTGCATTTCAGTCATTCAGGATAAATGAAGACTACAGTGGAATCCGGATAAAGCGAAAATCGAGGGACCGGTGATATTACGTCGCACTAACAGAACGTCGCACAAAACGGACTGATTTACTTTGAAAATGTTAGGTATGAAATCTAATGTGTGGTGATTTCGAAGTCGTTAAAAGCAGTAAAATGTTATACGCGGAGTCGTTATAAGCGGATTCTACTGTAATAATAATACTAGAAAATATATTATTCACATGTTTTTCACCATGTGCAACTTCTGCGAATGCAGGTAGGAGTCACTAAACCGCCCGAATTTCAAATAACCGGTTTTACGGTTTTTACACTACAGCAAAACCGGGTTTCCGGTTTTTTTCGGTTATTACGATTTTGTGAATTAAGTTGATTTAAGCCGTCGTCTCCCGGCGAACAAAATAAACAATACCATTCTTTTGTTATGGTCCCTGGGTCCCTTTTAAGAATTTATCCTTTACTATTCAGACTTCCTGATCTCCCTTAAATAAATATCAACAATCGTTTAATAAATGAAACACAGAATTATGAAACAAAAGAAATATAATTACAGTGGAATCCGGATAAAGCGACAATCAAGGGACCGGTGATATTACGTCGCACTAACAGGACGTCGCACAAAACGGACTGATTTACTTTGAAAATGTTTGATATCAAATCTAATGTGTGGTGATTTCGAAGTCGTTAAAAGCAGTAAAATGGTATACGCGAAGTCGTTATAAGCGGATTCTACTCTAATAATAATCAGTCTGAAGTAACTAAAGTAACAATTAATTTTTTATTGAAACATATGAATTCTATTGTTTACTTTCAATTAATATTTGGCCAGTAAACAAAAAATAACGTTTTTGAGAACTTTTATAGTCCCATATATTTTTATAATGTTGATTAATTCGTCTAATTTACTATTTATTGTTATTATTTGATGGTTTTCTATCTATATAGCCACACTATGTTATAAATTGTAACATGAGCTAACAATCATTATCCCTATTCGCTATCGTAAGAATTTACTGTCGGTACCTAACAGTAGGTACCGTTAGACACGTAAAAGTGCCCTTGTGGCCTATTTCCAGTGTAATTTATTTGTTTCTATATATTTTGGTATAACCAGAAGGGGGGTAGACATAAATACAACAAAAACAGGGACTTAGTTATAATTTCAAGGAAAAAAAATACTTGTAGCAACAAACTTTAACAAAACCTAAATTTAAGAAATGTAGGTAATAATGAGAACCATAATCACCTACCTTATTAATCAAAACGAACGCATTTGATTATGCGCAATAATTTCAGTCATTAATCCGAAATTAACACTCACTGCCACTTTACAGGAGAATTTATTAAACGTTCACTAGTAACAACATCAACTTGACTAAGCACTTGAACCAGTAACTAGCATAAACTTGTTAACTTGACTAAACACGTGAACTTGTGCGTGTAGGCCGGAGTTCGGGATACAACTGGCAAGTTGTGATTCATTGATAGATGGGATCGGCGCAAAGGAGGGGCGGAGAGCGGGCTTCGTTGTGGCCCCTATACCACAAAATGTCACAAGTCTACAATTCGACAAAATTGTACAATTTTCCATAGCAAAAGTTGTGAATTTTGTCACATTGTACGCTTATATAGGCCCCAGGTGTTATTCGTTAATTACGTACTCGTAATTTATTTATTTATTTTATTTGTTTATTTTATTTGACACACCAACAAGATACTAAGCTAATACATTAATAAGAACATAAAGTTAGATGACGCAAGTCCTGCCTGTATCTCAATAACAGGTGTGCAACATCATTAAGTTAAGATACCAGGTCAGTATAACAATAATCAAGAGTACAATTTAAGTTTCTGATATCAGCAAAATTACAATTAATGCGTTATTTAGATTATGAAATTAGAAAGAGAGAGAAAATAATAATAATAATAACGTAATGACGATTTTGGCAATTATCCTCATATGATTAACATATAATATTTTTCTTAGACATCGTATAGTTAAATGAAAACCTCACACTGAATTATAAAATATTAAGTTCCAAAGTACAAGTTAGTACTGGTGACCAAAGAGCTGGCGACTTCCTCTCACAATGTATCAGCATTACGATACAGCGAGGAAATGCCGCCAGCATCCTCGGTACAATGCCCCAAGGGCCTGTTTTAGATTTAAGTTAGTCGTAATATTTTTTTAAGTTAATGTTGTTTGATTATTTTTACCGCTTAAAATATTGAGTCCGTATGGGTATTTCGATAGGGATAGATGATACCCAACACGCATATTACCATCACTTGGAACTGGCTTGCATAATATAAAACAACTTTTTTTGCTATAAATAACATAAACACAAAAAAATATTGTACTTGAAAGGAAATATGAATAGGTACTATATATATATGTATTAAAAACAAAACTTGAAGTAATTTGCAAACTTCTAATTAAAGAGGAAAAATTAATAGCAATAAAATTGTAATTTGCGTTCACCGCATTATTCCTTAATACAAAATTAATTGAAGTAATTTATTACCTAAGCGCGATTACAAAATGATTTGGTGTGTAAGGTTTTTCCATATCCCTTCTAAGTGTGAATTCAGCTACAAATTCTATTCCCTAAGGTCTAGAAGTTTATAAGTAATTTAAAACGAAATAAAATCATTAACGAAATTTGACATTGTCGTTATTTTTTTTTTAAATCGACTTCGAATTATAAACAAATCTCAGTTTTAGAGTTCCGTACCCAAAGGGTAAAACGGGATCCTATTACTAAGAATACGCTGTCCGTCCGCTTGTCCGTCTGTCACCAGGCTGTATCTCATGAACTGTGTGAGAGCTATCTAACAGTTTATGTTTTCACAGATGATGTATTTCTGTTGCCGCTATAACAACCAAAAAAGTAAATATTAAAGGGGGCTCCCATACAATAAACGTGACGTTTTTGGCGTTTTTATAGATCATGGTACTTCTTGCGCGAGACCGACTCCTTTTTATATTCCGCTCATGGTTTATACCACACGCTCTACTACTGCCATCTGCTACTATTACTACCGATCATAATGAGTATTGGGAATACCCTCGTGCCATATACTCGGATTATGTGAGTCGGTTAAATTGTATCATCCGTTCAAAAACAGACTTTATTTTGGAGCTAGAAGATTGAAAATCCAATAACAGTTTTATTAAATATCGGCCAGCAATACTATGATTGACTAAAATATTGATAGGTGTACTGTAAAAAAACTGGCTAAGTGCGTGTTGGACCACGCACCATGAAGGGTTCCGTGCCTACTAGTACCAGCCCACATTTTAATCATCTATCTTATGCTGTTAATTAAAATAGGTCGTATCTTCGTTGGAAACTCGCGGCACTTACGTCTATTTATTTGAGCAAGGCAGTTTTTCAGCGATAATTCAAAAACGGTTAGTCCTAACTGGTTGAAAATCATTTTCGTTGAAAGTATTTATTAATGTACACAACCTCAATTTTTTTACAATTTTATACTGCATGGTTTAGAAATTAGGGGGATGGGGGGATTCTTTTTACGACTTTGATAGCTAATATATCATGAACGGTTGACCTAAATGTAAAAGACTTTTAGAAACCTTTATATTATTATTAAAGGCCTATCCATAGATATCCTATACGCCCATATACATCTTTTTTTTTTTCATCCTTCGGTTAATTTTATGGAGTGCCCCCGCTAATTTAATGTTTTTTTGTAATTTCACATCAGTTTTATAGATCGGTTTAGAAAATAGACCTTCCTGCCAAATTTCATAATTTTAGTACTTATAGTCTCCGAGTAAATCGGCTGTGACATACGGACGGACAGACATGGTGAAACTATAAGGGTTCCGTTTTCGCCATTTTGGCTACGAAACCCTAAAAAAAGATTTCGGTTTTATTTTTCTGCTAAAATGCCACGTAAAACAATATTTATCTGGTTATCTCTTATGACAGATTACTGTTCTAAATACAGAAAGGCAACACAATGGAGGCATTTAGCCTATCTCGTTTTATAATCCTTTTGTTAGTGTATATACTTTAATCGTGTTAATACCTAATTTAGAACATCCTTCGCGCATGTCATTTAAGCCCGTTTAAGCAAAAATATCGCGTTCTCTGAAACACTGTTTTTTTTTTTTTTAATTTGTTTAAGACAATCATTAGGAACGATTATTGTGTACATATGAGCCACTATTTAAAACCTTTAACGGTTTAAATAATAGTTGGCGAGATCGCGCGGTTCATGCCGCGTTATAACTTAATTTCATTTAATATTTTCAGTTAGAATTATAAGTTAATAATTAGGTACGAGTAACATAATATTTTTTTAAGTAGCTATCCCAAAGTTAAGTAATATTTTTTAAGTAATTTTTTACATTTATTCTGATTAAAACCGGTATTCGTGAGGTCATGCAATAAGTCCTTAGGTAGGTTATTAAGAATGGCTGGAAGTAAGGAATGTTCTGGAGGGCTACCGCGAAACAAAAACGAACGAAGTTCGAATATCTCCCTCTCTGTCGCACTTGCTAATTCGTGCGACAAAGAAGGAGATATTCGAACTTCGTTCGTTTTCGGTTCGCAGTAGCCCCTCTGCCCAGACGAGGAAACAATAAGGATTGATTTTCCAATACATGATTCCTGGCTATAATTATCAGTCTAACAATAGCCGAAACATGATTGCTTAAAATTGGTGAAGAAGACCACGGATGGTCATTTAAAACTCCTAGTGTTTCATGGTTAAGATATTTCGATTAAGATACTGAAGCGAGTATGACGAAGCCAATTTAAATGGTACTGATGTAATGTTAGGTAAATATTTATCAACCTGATTTGGTAATTGAAGCCGGAAAATAGACAAAGCCTGTAATAAAATGGTGTAGCTTAGCCGTGTTTGAGCTTATTGGAATTGTCACGAGATGCATTCTATGGTCTCACTAAAAAGTGTGTCCGAAATAGTAAAAATGATTAAAAATAAAAACCAACTTCAAAAATATTTTTTTCGGTATTTTATCCTCTCAAAGTGGCTTAGGGAAGTATTCAATTGAGGTCGGTTTTTTTTTCAAGTGATTGAGATTATTCTACTTGTCATTTCAATTTCAATTTCTTGACCGAAAATGTGTATCATAGTTTAAATGAATTTTATAATCATGTATCTATAGTGTAAACTTTCCCTAAATTTATCTTAGGCTAAGAACTTAAAGATTAAGAACCGAAAAGGGTAAGAACTGTTGATACGCATAATATGTACCTGTACAACCTAACCTTCATACATAGTTTTTTACAATAAATTTTCTGTTTCTGTTTCTGTTTCATGAGTAGAACGCAGAGCCAAATGCATCGGCCACATACTGAGACATGAAGGGTTAATCGTTACCATCCTAGAAGGCAAAATAGAGGGAACAAGAGGGAGAGGAAGGCCCAGAATACCATACATGGCACAGATCAAGGAATGGTGCTGAAGCCACACATACCAGGAAGTGAAGATGAAAGCCCAAGATAGATTGGAATGGAGAATGCTGTAACGACAGAGGACCTGGCCTTCTCGATATTGATGATGATCACGAGTAGCTCCCATTCCGTTCCATTCTATATTTTCCGAAGAGATGACCGATGGAGGCAACGAGTCCTGGAGACCTCAAGTGGAATGCCGTAGTGTGGGGAGTCTGCAAGCCAGATGATCGGACGACACCAAAAAGACGGCAGGGCCAACCTGGATTAGAACCGCTACGTCCAGAACGGAATGGGAATCCATGGAAGAGGCATATATGTACCACTAACATCGCCCTGCGGTGTTACCCACGGATCAAAGGTAGCGTATGTCTTATTCTGATATCTAAGCTATACTGGAAAGTTTCATAGAGATCCGTTCAGAAGTTTTTGAGATTAAGCGGAACGTACATCCATCCGCACACACTTTCACGTTTATAATATTACTAGCAGCGCCATGCGGTGTTACCCGCGGATAAAAAGTAGTTGCCTATGTCCTATTCTGATGTCTAAGCTACAATACTGGAAAGTTTCATAGAGATCCGTTCAGAAGTTTTTGAGATTAAGCGGAACGTACATCCATCCGCACAAACTTTCACGTTTCTAATATTACTAGCAGCGCCCTGCGGTGTTACCCGCGGATAAAAGGTAGCCTATGTCCTATTCTGATGTCTAAGCTACAATACTGGAAAGTTTCATAGAGATCCGTTCAGTAGTTTTTGAAATTAAGCGGAACGTACATCCATCCGCACAAACTTTCACGTTTATAATATTATTAGGATTAGGATTAGGATTGGAAGCAATTATGCTAAAAGAGATAAAAGGGAGCTCCCATTCCACACATTCTAAGTTAAAGTAAAAGTACAGTCCAGTTCAAAATATGTATCAAACTATAATCTGCTCACAAATATATGGACGCTCTTATGCAGTAATGTATCAACCTACTATAGTTTTTCCTATGAGGTTGACACATTATTGCATAATAGCATCCATATATCGAATGCTTGAATGGAACACATCTTTGACTAATTTTCTTGTAGGTACCCATTCTTTGAACTACATCAAGGTCACTACAGATGTTTTAGCGCTGAATGGTAAGAAATGGAAATTATTTGTTTTTGCGTTCCTCATCACTACCTAGTATACAACAAAGTCGCTTTCTCTGTCCCTATGTCCCTATATCCCTATGTATGCTTAAATCTTTAAAACTAAGCAACGGATTTTGATGCGGTTTTTTTTAATAGATAGAGTGATTGAAGAGGAAGGTTTATACTCATACTCATACTCATACTCTTTATTCATAATATTGTTAAATATTACATGTCACATTACAATTTTGCACAATATATATAAAGTAACATTATCTTATATGTATAATATGTACACCCATTAAATAGTGCACCCGTGCGAAGCCGGGGCGGGTCGCTAGTTTATATTAAAACTCATTAAGCTGTATAACTTAATAAGAGAGAGCTACGAAAAGCCAAAACTGTTTTTTTGTATGGACTTTTAGTTTATCTTATTCCACTTACACAATAAATAATGCAAGAGTTTAATCAAATTCACAGTTCATATATCAACAATTCTCAAAACACAACCAATACACTGTCTCCGCCAAACAAAATTCGACCTTATCAAAAAGTAAGCAGATTACAAAAGGTAGTGAACCTCTTGAAACAAATCGTGCTAGATCTGTTTTGGTAAGTAACTGTCGATGATAGTTGCCCAACGGTAAGTATAGGCCGGTCGAATACTAACGACTTGTATTCTGACTAGACTTGTTATTAGTGAATGACATGTTTATTATAACCGCATGAAATGTATTTTTGTACACCTGCATTGCGGGTAAAACATAGTGCTCAACCGTATCTGTCTATGTACCATCTTTTTCTACCTATGTTTAACAAAACAAATATTCTGATTCTGATTCTGATTCTGTGTTGTATTTAAGTCAAGGGCCATTCAGAGATCTGACGAAAATACTGAAGTTTGAGCTTCGAGTGTGAAAAAGTAATTTAGAATCACACTAGAAAAAATTACTGTGGCTATAAAGGAAACCAAGAAACAAAATAAAAACCAGCAATATTTTTAAAATTTCCCTTTTTAACTCTGTCAAAAAATACTTAATATCATCGTAAAAATAAACTTTCACGCTGCAGATTATTTATCAACGGCATTGATATGTTTGTTTTACAAAAAGAATAGCTCTTTTATTGCTCTAACAACGGGACCGGACCGGATATATTTTTCATAAGTGATCAAGACCAAAAATCAATTAAAATGTACTAACTATTTCCGAAAATACGTCAATCACTGGAGTTTTGCCTTACTAACAGTTATCTTTAACTACTCGATGTCTTGTCACTGTTCCAGAGACCATGTACATCTTTGGATATTATATTAATTTCATTATACTCCTTGTTTAATCTTGAGACCTTATACATCTCTAACTTTACTGATGTTGTAATATTTGTAATAGATAACTTTGCAAGTTTCTTCACTGTATGACATTAATTTTGTTATAATTGTAAACTCGAAATTATTATTCCTTCTTGAACTGTAAATTAATATTTTGACATGAAAAATGTATTACTTATTATAGTCTGACTTTCTTAAATTGTAAATTAATATTTTGACATGTAAAAGTGCCTTTGTGGCCTATTTGCAGAATAAATGTTTGATTTTGACTTTTTTGATTTTGTTCGAAAATTAGTCAACAGTGTGCGGCCGACCTAATATTGATACTCGTACATCGCTATCCATCACAAGGGCGAGTATCGAAACGCGTCCGATACGGTTCGACGGCCTTTGGTCCCCATGCCGGTTGCCTCATCCAGCGCTCGGGCGGCTAAACTCAATCCAATTCAATGCAAGTTGCGTAGGTAAAGGTTGAAATTATTTTTTAATAATAATAATGTTTTACACAAATCGATTTAGGCTCGGTTTCGGTTACGGTTTTAATTTTAATTTTTTTTTTCATATGTTTTATATGTCAAGAAATGTACTGAGTTACTGAAATTTGATGTGACATTTGGTCTAAGGAATCGTTATAAAACCCGGCCTTAGTGCAAACTAAGCAAAGCTTATACTATGGGTACCAGGCTATGGTATGCTTAATTATATATACAGAAATCATCGAATACCCAGGAACAAATATTATTTATTATTATTTATTTATCAAGCTGACAACAAAAATTATAAATAAACAAAAGCCACGCAAAACTGTTATTACAGTTTGTCTGCAGGAAGACTTTACAAATTAAAAATCAATAATATCACAACTTAAAAATCACTTAAAAGTAAATCTATGGCAGTGTGTCTAATAAATGTTCCTGTTCATCACATAAATAAATGTCCTGACCAGGATTCAAAGCTGGTCAGTACATTTTTTTCGTCCTTCCCATATCCAGTTTCGTAGGCAGGGTCACTACCAACTAGGCTAAAGGGGTCGTTTTGTTGGCCGAATGCTATAAAAATGAGATTGGATTTTGAACCTTATCGTTTCAACGGCAGCATACTTTAGAACGAATTGCTTTGATGCAATCGGCTAACAAATGTTTTCTAATATACAATCGAGTACGAAAATATGCGGACGGACAAAGTAATCAAGAATATGAACCTAACTTTATTGTTAAGGCCTTTAACGTTGCTCAGATATTTGAACCTTTGGTAACGTACATATATTTATGAACTCAGCTGTGTCAATAATAATTTAACAATTACGTACCACAATAAAGTGCTTTTATGCTAAATGGGATTTTAAATTTAAAAATCTGTAAGTAATATTTTTTACATTAATCCAGATGTAGTACCTGTAATGTAATATATTAGTCAACAATAGAGCAGCCGAAAACAATCATGGTTACCCGAATTAGGTCCTCTAACTAATTTATTTCTCCTTCGCCGGCAAAAGTTGATTTACATTTTATTTCTGTTATTATTTATTTCGATTGTAAAAATCCCGCATACCTATTTAATAATCATACAAAACAGTAATATAATACTAACCAAGACTAACAGAAGAACATTTTCAACAATGTGTGTATTGACTTTGTAGGACCACTACTTTTCCAGTTTCTTTGTTCATTGCAAGTGCAAACAACTCTCCAAGAAAATGAATACGACAGTCACCTACGTCCATTTTAAGCCATTTTAGACCATAAACTTCACACAATAACCGTTACAATTGCCCGTAAAAATACTTAGGTCAGTACTAAAGATACCCTTAACACAAATACATATGCTGCTCACATGATCACGCGCACAAAGCTAATTTATGACAAAACCAGGGCCCTTATTCATTACACTCTTCCGACCAGTGTAAATCTGATTCCTTTTCAAATATAGTTGTAACGAAACTAGGGACTACGTTATAATGGACTATATGGTAGATAGAGGTGTGTAATGTGTATCGCTTAGCTGAACTAAATGCGTTGATCTTGATATTAACGATACAAGCGGAGCGTGATATATGAATGAAAATTATCCGCATTACATCTTAAACATAAAAAGCGTATGTTTCTCACATGTAATAACGTGATACAGACTTTATTAAAATGTGTTAAAGTTGTGATTGCAATGACCGTCATTAGGCTTTTATAGCTTGATGTGCAAATGCCACTGATCTTTATTGAGGACGCAGTTTCACCTTGACTTTGCGCGGATTTCGTTTCCTACGGAAATGACAGTGCACTGGTGATGACTAAACCACTTTTTTGTCGCTATTATTGGCCAGAGGCTTGAGACTACGATCAGAACTTGAATATTTAATTGACGAAGAAGAAGAGGAACACAATTTACTAACGCCAAGAATTATGTATTGCAAAATTCAGCCCAATTTTGGCCAATTTCTGTTCAGTTATTCATAAACAAAAGAAAAAGAAAACAGGCACATACTTAAATTAACATAGATCGATCATCAATCTAAAATTTCAAGCTTACATAGTCATTTACATTAGAATTACATGGAATTATTTGAATATAATCAATCTAAAATCATAAATTAAAGCGAAAAAATAAAAAAAAATTAATCCGAGCAGGATTCGAACTCGCGACAACCACCTAGCATATCTAGTCACAAAACAGTAGTTTACTAAAAGATCCTTAAAGTTAATGTACATACTAATAAGTAGGCTAATCACTAATCATCGTCCCGCTAGTCGTCCCTGCGAAGAGTCTCATCTCAACCAACGCCTCAAGAGATTCGCTAGATGGCTGGGTCAAGGGTCAGATACCGAAGGCGGTACTCCTGGACACCACGCGGCTAATCAGGAGGTTCCTCTTTATGTCGCCCAGAGAAATATAGTCTCGGTACCGCCGCATACCGGGTAGAGTCAGTCCGATCCAGGTCTAGGCCCGACCTGAGTTTCTTGCTAGACTCTTCTCACCTAGGCTAGGTTTAGTGAACCAGCGACAAAACTCTCAGTAGCTCGATTACACTCACAGCTCAGATTTTGTTAAAACCGGTCAACCAGTCTCACTGGAGCGCAAACTCTTATAGTATTCCAGTGTTCAAAACGGGTGGTCGTGTCAGAGGTTCCCCTGGATTTTCCCCAGGCTACTCTCCAACCGCGCACTCCTATCGCTATATTGGGTCCGAAAAAATCGACCGGAAGCTTAGGCCCCGCCTCGCTGCCGGCGGCACCCTACGCTAGGTTTTTATAATATGTTTGTATGTCTACATATTTTTTAATGTACAGTTGCGAACCGAATTGTGCCACTTGTCATTTTCTATAATTTAGCCATGTAATGAATGAGCGATGTTACCCGATGACGTGTCAGTCCCTATTAGAATTACACGTCCAAGTTGCGAAGAATGGCAAGTGGCTCAGTGAACCACCGACAAAACTCCCAGTAGCTCGATTCCACTCACACCTCAGATTCGGTTGAAACCGCTCAACCAATCTCACTGGAGCGCAAACTCTTAGAGTATTCCAGTGTTCCCAACCACACGCGTGGTGGTGCCGGAGGTTTTCCCCTGGATTTTCCCCAGGCTACTCTCCAACCGCGCACTCCTATCGCTTTATTGGGCCCGGCCGATAAGCCACAGTCAGGTTAAAAAAAAAAAAACAATCCCTGTTCGCGATAGTACATATCGTAAGAAACAACTAGCTTAAGAGGAAAGAGAAATATGTACATAACTATAAATAATACAGTTTAATTTCAGTTATTATTGGCTCTTCACATGAAAACTTCGTGTTTCCTTAATTAATCACATTAATTCACCTCGACACGTACACAAATAAAACATATTTCCATTAATCCATTTACATACACACTGTTTAATTGAAAGTGAAATATGTCCAAATATCGATGTATTCCGAATTCAATCGTACTGCAAAGGCAGAGAGTTCAAAATAACTTTATATATTCTTGTAAATGTTGCCTACTTGTTTCAGGTAGGACTTAATCCGCATATATAAGATACAATTACAATTCTGAGATATCATCAACACTACAATATGGATCTTATTTTAAAGTGATAAGAACTCATTTTACATCACCGTTATCGTGGATTAGCCTGCAATTATTTCGACCCTATTAAGTTAGGTTTGACGTTGGAGGTTGCTCGTATAGAGTTGTTACACATACATTTTAATCAGGTTAATTTTGTTCACTAGTATCACTGTATCTGTATACCAAATATATTATATTCTATCAGTTTGTCCTATCAATCTTAAACCAATTTCAAAACGAAGGTCTCTCACGAACCGAAAGCGAAACATTTCCGTCTTTATTGCACTTGCATGTTCGAGTGACAGAGAGAAAGATACGGTAGAGTGGGGCTATTAGAGACCCAAAAGGCTATTTGGTATTATGAGAACTATACACTTAGACCTAACATATGGTACCATGTTAAACGTTGGCAAAAAATGTGGTAGTCCATATCAAAAGGGACCTTATAGCGGCCGGCACTTACGCTTTTATTGCCGTTGTTCGAGTACAATAGCACCGATTCGCAGCGTAAGCGCCTGCTGCCGTAAGGTCCCTTTCAATGTGGACTATCACAAATAGTTATTATAGTATGAAACACGTGTTATTCGGATTCAAAGACTTTGAGTTTAGTACCAAATAGCCCCTTGAGTCTCAAATAGCCCCACTTTACGGTACTCATTTCGAGGGAGGACCAAAAACGAAATTCGTTCGTGTATCACGCAACAAGGAGTCGAATGTAAGCTATGTACTTTTCTGCCTGTTTCATGCCTACCTATGTAAATTGGTAACCTATTCGCTTCTCATAAAATTCAACGGATTAATTAAGAGTCATAAAATGTGTAAATATTTTTTTTTATATCCCTAAGCCCTAAGAAAGTGCTTGTATATTGTACGGAAACTTTCATCATACATAAACTAATATGGTTTGCAAGACAATTATATACAACAAAATTATAGTTGAAAATAAACCCAGCGTATTGTAATAACTAATTTACAGGTGGTAATAATAGTTAAATAACAATAACTTAAATAATGTTGCAACTAACTTAAATCTAAAACAGGCCCTTGAGGTATTGTACCGAGGATGCTGGCGGCATTTCCTCGCTGTATCGCAATGCTGATACGTTGTGCCAGTGTTGCCAGATCTACTGGTTTTCCAGTAGATCTACTGGTTTTGGGGTATGTCTACTGGTCTACTGCTTTTGCAAGAGAATCTACTGGATTTTACGAGTTGCATTCTGGTTTTAAAACTTTTTCTTACGTACATGCATTTGCGCATGGATAATGACGTATATTTATGAAGCAAGTGTTAATTCGCGCTTAAATGACATCGACAAACGTCATTTATCAAAAAATTAGGCTATGATCCCATTATCCGATATTTATCGGTGTCAGAACCGACGACAAATGAGTGGGAATGTGACCAATATCGTATCGGATAGTGTGAACACTAAGCGGTTTTCTTTACAATTTTGTCGGATCCTACGCCGATATTGTATCGGATAGTGAGAGCTTACTAAGTTTTTTAGTTCCAATTCTATTCAAGTATCTGTGGGCTCTTTGTTTATTTATTTATGTACTTACTTAGACGTGCCTGAAGTTAGAAAACTTTGAAAAGAGTGGTGAAAAATTTTGAGGTAACTCGTAAATTCCTGTGATTCCAAACATCGAACCAGGTTCGTTATCAGGTTAAAAGAAAAAAAAAGGAAAACTTGTGATTTGACAATATCAGGAAGTAAAAAGAAAGAAAACTTGGGGCATAAAATTTTTCTACTGGTTTTTAGCCTCATGTCTCCTGCTTTTTTCAGATTCTGTCTGGCAACACTGCGTTATGCAAGGAAGTCGCCACCTTTCGTCACCAGTTACGTCAACCAAACGCTTCGCGATTTCAGTCTTGTGCGCTCTGGGACCCCATGGACACAAGAGTATTTGTGAATATAGAACCTGCAAACTTTGTAGCTAAGATTAAATAAGTCAACTTTGTTGTTCTTTTTATACAAACGCCTTAAGGGAGGCGTACAGCGCCTTCTACCAGAAGACTCATGCTTCATTAACGGCACTAACGTCTCAAATCATATTGAGAATCGTCAGTTTCGAATTTTTTTTTTCAATTTTTCCTTCATTCTAAATTTAAACTTTGTTGTTTTTACTTATCAAATACACTTAAAGTAATGTTGGCTGCAATTATCCAATGTTACTTTACACTAACCTAGCGAAGAATAGAGACGATCTTCGATCCGCGGTAGACCCACAGTGTTAATTCATGTACACTGTGAGACCTAAGAAGCGATGGCTGGTCGTGAAGGCCGACATGAGGGAGAACGGGATTGTATAATCTAGACAGTTTCTAGAATAAAATCTGAATGTCAAGAGGAAAATTTAACGTCAACATCTAATGTCATAGTTATGAAAATAGTCATTAAGATGTAATGTCATAATTATTAAAATATAATTAGTATTTCAACCACAATTATACCCATTCTATCATTGTGTCATGTTTTATCCATTCTATCATGTTTTATCATTCATGTAGTCTTTTATGCTATAATATGCTTTCGATATGAGTTTACGCTTTACATAAGTCTTGAATTTATTAATAGATAAATTACTCACGTTTGTAAGTAGTTCATTATAAATCTTTACACAATTACACATGAATGATTTTCTTATTTTTATGAATGATTTTATTATATAATGACAGGCGAAAATACACTTGGGAGCAGTTTGAAGTAGGGAAATACGATCGATACAAAGCATTTTATTTTGGTCGTGACCGTACAGTAGAATCCGCTTATTACGACTCTGAGCCTGTACTCCGAAAATCGAAATACGAACTTCGTATCTTGCCGTTCCTTTCACTCTCGTGTTATTCACTGTATGAGTGAAAGGAACGTAATGATACGAAGTTCGGAGTAGACCCTCTGCATATAACGTTTTACCGCTTTTAACGACGTCGAAATCCCCTAATATTAGGTTTTCATACAAAACAAAATGGCCTGTGTGCGACCTATCATCGGTCCCTTGAATATCGCTGTATCCGGATCCTACTGTATTTTTGACGGCCGGTTTAGCCTAGTGGGTAGTGCACCTGCCTGTGAAGCTGACGGTCCTGGGTTCGAATCCCGTTCAGGGCAAATATTTGTGTGATGAGCATGAATATTCTTTTCTGAGTCTTGGATGTTTTCTATGTATTTAAGTATTTATATCTATTAAATATATCGTCGTCTAGTACCCATAACACAAGCCTTCTTGAGCTTACTGTGGGGCTAGTTCGATTTGTGTAAGATTGTCCTCTAATATTTATTTATTTTATTTATAGCTGGCGTGAGCAAAACCGCGAGATAAACAAGTGAACCAAATGGTAATTGGTATCACTTATGGTATAAATACTAGACTAGGTTAATGCGATTTACCGGCGCAGTGGCAGGTCTCATAAACATTAACGATTTACTTTATCTTAATTGGATATTTACGGGTCTGGAAAAATCTAATTAATATTCTGTCCTTAGTTTTTATGAGGATTAGCATGTTTCCTTAAAAGACTGCGGTTAGTCGTGTCATAATTGTCATACTGACATTTCTATCAGACATGCTTAGGCACCTACTTCCTGACTTGACGGGGCGAATCCGTACGCGGTATTTTCTACTTCACTGATATCGTTCAGATTTCCTTGCGTGTTAGTTTACTGCCAGTAATATATTGCGTGGAGTTCGGCCCGCTTTGGATGCAGTACAATACAATACAATACAAATACTCTTTATTGCACACCTCACATAATAAAATAGCACATAAAAAACAAAAAAACATAGATACAGGGAGACAGAGGCAGAACAACAGGTGGTCTTATCGCTAAAGAGCGATCTCTTCCAGACAACCTTCAGAGTTCGTACCACCCAACTTCCGTACATGCGCCAATCTGTTTCCAGTATTTTAATATACTAGTGGCTCTGTGAGCTGTAGACCACGGAATTTTTATAAATTTCAAAAAACTGACTCGACAATAAATTCTATATAATTATCGAAGCAGCTCACAAAATTTCACTAGAATCGGTTGAGGAATGCGCCCTGTAGAGGAGAACAAACCGAAATTTGCCCGCAAAAACTTACTAAATCATTGAAAAAAAATATATTTTTGAAAATTTCTAAAAACTAAGTCTTTAGTAATTACGTAACTTTTTTGCTATCGTTAGGTAGATTTTAATGGAAAATTTTAATTATCAGCTCATAATACATCTATACTTCAAAATTGACAGTGAAATCTATGTACCGTTAGTACATAAAGTTACGTGATTCGCCTGCTACTTACAAAATTTCATGAGAAATGGGACCTGTAGAGGAGAACAATCAGAAATCTGGAAACCCGGACATCTAGACATACTCAGAAATCAGAAATCAGAAATATTTATTCGTGCAAAACACAAAAAAACAAGAAAATAAATAAAAACAGAAGAACAAGGTATTGCACGAAATGGTTCTGTCTCAGCGTAGTGCTGGCGCGATTACCAGTGCTGATCTTCCGACAGAACCACAAACAACACACACAACACATACCAAACATACTACAACATTTACTAAAACATTTTTGTCGAAACTGAATCACAGACCTCCGATTCGGTCAATTTGCTATATTTGTCGGGCGGAAAACGATAATATACATATCAGGATCGCATCATGCAGCGATTAATGAGGCCAGAGTACTTAATGTATCCGAGTGAGAGTAAATGTCATTGTTGGAAGTATTTTGAGTCACACTCGGTCGGACTGTCAAGGTTACATTTGAATCACAATGCAAAGCAGCACTCAGTGTGATGGCCAACAAAAGACTTCATACGTTGAGTTCAGTCTTTGAGAGTATAGCGTTGAAAATTTTATATTTATCGCTATTATTTAGACAATAGGGATGTAGATACCAAATAAGAAAATCTATTGAATTTATTAAACAAAAATACATGCAAAGGTGATTAAATTATATAGTATAGTAATAACAGTAGTGTAGTAATAATATAGTGTAGTCATTGTATAGTATATCGTCACTTGGTACCCATAGTACAAGCTTTGCTTAGTTTGGGACTAGGTTGATTTGTGTAAGATTGGCCAAAGATATTTATAAATATTTATTTTTATTACAAACTTAGTATAGAAACAAAAAAAAACATACAAACAAATAATTACAAATTAATTAATAACTAAAACCAGCTTGCCCAGCCCATGTCACAAAAAAGACCCCGTCCAAGAGTTCCGTTTGTGGCATGGTGCCCATAACGCTGGCGGCGTTACCTATCTGTATTGCTAAAGAAATACGTTGAGAGAGGCACACCTCAGATTCGGTTGAAACCGCTCAACCAATCTCACTGGAGCGCAAACTCTTAGAGTATTCCAGTGTTCCAAACCACACGCGTGGTCGTGCCGGAGGTTTTCCCCTGGATTTTCCCCAGGCTACTCTCCAACCGCGCACTCCTTTCGCTTTATTGGGCCCGGCCTATAAAGCCACAGTCAGGTTCAAAAAAAAAAACGTTGAAAGAGATTAGCGCCAGCCCTATGGTCCCCTGAAGCGTCAACGAGACGTTTAGATACTGCCTTCATGAAAGTCTATAACTTCAGATTTTCTCAAATTCTTAGGGTGGGCTGCACCAAACCGTCTGTAATCGTAAACGGTGTTCGTTAAAATCTGATGGAATGGAAAGTTTGTCAAGTTTCTATGAGATGACAGCTGTCGGCGCCATATTTGACGATGACCGGCCTGTGATCGTTAGTTGGAGCAACCGACCCTTAATCAAATGGCGAAAAAAGTAAATCTAAATAATAAATAATCACATACATAGTTATGTCTTCAAAGTTTTAAGAGGGGGCATACTCTGTCCCTTTTCTGCAAAACGCCTTTGTTTTATGGCAATCGTCATTTTCTATGGCGCTCATGGTCAATGACGTTCACTGATCTGTCGCGCTTTCTCTCTCTAACCAGCAACATTAAAACGGTTGTAGCTTCGTTATTTTTTGAGATATTTGAATAGCATTTTCACTATATGGCATATTTTTTTATCTTACGTCTTATGGAGTAGTCAAATTTTGAGTCAACATCCCTGTTTAGGCCGCGTTTTATAAAGATCCGTTAGACCAAATGTCAGATCAAATTTCAGTAACTCAGTACATTTTTTGACATATCAAACCAAAATAAAGTGCCGCGACTCATGTGATGGGACCGACCATTTATAACAAGTTGCCCGAAATAGTCAAGTCGGCCCCTTCCGTACAATGCTTCAAACGAAAGCTAAAAAGTTGGCTTCTCGAGCACACATTCTACAGCTATGTCAAATTTGTAAACCTGTAGAATATAATGATTATTGCTTATTAATAAAATTGATTGTATATATAAAATGAAATAATATCTGACATGTAATTTTGACATTATGAATAAATGAATATGAATAAAGTCTAACGGTTCTTTATAAAACCGAACCTTAGGCGACTTCTTGCGTATGGTCCGCGTGATACTAAGCGGACACCGCAGTCTAACTCCAAAATAGTCACATGCGCATGCGCATTGCCAACCTTTTATACAATTCTTTTTTTTTCTTGATTTGTAAGTGCGAAGGCGGTAAGATATGAGATATAGTAAAACAATTAAGACGTCAGTGTCAACTGTCAGTCGAGTCAGTTCCGATACCGATTAATACTGTGTACATTTAAACGATTCCTTCCTGACTGGCGCACTACTCACCAGATTCCGCGCATGATATACTGCTGCGCAAAAACTGAAGCAAAAAAATCTATACATTTATCCTGTAATAGAGTGTACTAGCGACCCACCTGGCTTCGCACGGGTGCACTATCTAATGGATGTTATTATACATATAAACATTCCTCTTCAATCACTATATCTATTAAAAGAAACCGCCTCAAAATCCGTTGCGTAGTTTTAAAGATTTAAGCATACATAGGGATATAGGGACAGAGAAAGTGACTTTGTTTTAACTTCCGACGACCCAATTTCGAAGACGGTACTTCCGAGGAAGACCCAATGTCCTAATATTAGAACTAATTAATAAAGTACTGAACGCCCGGACCAAAAATTGTTCATATCTGGTTAACCGTATATTTTGTTATAGTACTATCACAGTGGGTCATTGCTCCAACTCTCTGTTAAAATACTTGGGCTTTCACTGCAAACTGATTTTGTCCTAGTATTATCACCTTGAACCCCAGGAGGTTATACTATGTAGTGATAGCGCTCCTTAAAAGAATACCTATTGAATGACAACCGTGTGAACGCACCACCTCTCACTTTGTCTACGTATAGTGGCAACATTGCCTAGCCTTTCTATGAGCCTCGGTTTCAAGTATAACATCATCTACATATTAACAATGTATTAATATTTCTAAGAACATAAAATAAACCTCGAAGACTTCACAAAGTAGTTTTATTCAAGAAACATTACAATCCGGCCTAGCCTCATATTAATGTGATAATCCACATCGAAAGGGACCTGATGGCGGCAGGCGCTTACGTTGTACCTATTCACTATTGTATTGGAACAGTGGCAATAAAGGCGTAAGTGCCGGCCGCCATAAGGTCCCTTTCAATATGGATTATCAATTATAGTCACCATTATCGCGTGAATAACGACAAGATAAAGCATCTCTCATTTTCTATCGAGTGGTATCAGAAGTAACCCAGTCGAAGAATTTAACACTTTTTAGATGGCAACTATAAAACATGTAAAACTACGTCAAATGTTTCAAACGTCACTTAATTGCCATGTCAACGGAGACAAACATTGCTTGATACTTTATGGGTCCTAAGCAAGGTACAGCAAATCGTATCCTAGTAGGTACATTATTCCGCTTGAATTTCTACTTCCATAACAGACTCGGAAAAATTAAATATCATAAATCTTCTATTTGGTAATTTTATCGCATAGCTGTACTGAACTATGTTATGTAGTGCGAACATTTTTTTTGTTATCCAAATATCATAATTGTTTTGTCACATTATACAGTGTTGCACCTAGTGGTTTTTTTTTAATTTGCCGCTTTTTTCTTGTCTCAGTTTTCATTAGCCAGATTCTAAATGATAATAATGATGCACCGTTTACAAACAGGTGTGATTGGCGTCATTAATATCGCAACGGACGTGACAGTGACATTCGTGACAGTAATCACGGCTGTTAGTGTGACGTGTAGTCTTTAAGTAACACGTCACACCTTGATATCCGTGATTATACTGGGAATTTATCTACGATCACATCAGAAGTGAGGCCATTCGCTGCAGAATCACAATAACCGATAAAGCCCTCCGAATTCTAAATTTAAGTGGCAGTGGGCGGGGCACTTCGCACCTAGAACTGATGGCCGTTGGGGCGGAAAAGTTCTCAAGTGGCGACCACGTACCGGAAGGTGCAGCGTGGATACCCCACAAGGTGGACTGCTGACCTAGTAGAGGTCGTGGGAGTCCGTTGGATGCGGGTGACGCAGGACCGGTCACTGTGGCGCTCTTTGGGGGAGACCTATGTTCAGCAGTGAACGTCTTTGGGCTGATATGATGATACATATACGTGGGAAGATCCAAGGATCCTGTAGAGGAAGCACAATGGCGTCAGACTAGAAAATCTACCCTTCTCTTTCTAATTCGCACAGTGCAACAGATGAAGTACAAGTTGCTACATAATAGACGAAGCATGAACTTTTGGTACGGGGCGTGGTAATGCGGTGTTGCGCTCTAACACTCAAAGGCCGGCGTAAGGCAATTCCATGTTGCTCTAATGCACTGATGCGTCATTATAATATTGGCTCCAGATTGAGTCGCGTGCCTTGCCAATCGGCTACGGTAGCAGTATTTTTAACAAAATAAGTAATAAATAAAAGCAGAACACGGGACGCCATTTTTTTCTTGGTCAACGGGAAATCCTCTGTATAGGCCACCTCCGATAGGTGATGACCCTTAAAGAGAAACGTGACAGGTGATATTTGTGACGGTAATGATTAGCGGATGATGTCATGAGTAATGACTGTTTATATCTTAATCATCTGTCTCGATAACCGTGCGAGAAAAGCGAGCGAAACGACCGTGTTCCAGCCAGGGCAGCTCCTCAGCAGGTCGCATTTCTCAACCAATTTGACGACCGCTTTAGCCTAGTTGGTAGTGACCCCGCCTTCGAAGCTGGAGGTCCCGGGTTCGAATCCCGGTCAGGGCATGTATTTGTGTGATGAACACGAATATTTGTTCCTGAGTCTTGGTTGTTTTCTATGTATTTAAGTGTCTATTTATCTATATAAGTATGTATATCGTCACTTGGTACCCATAGTACAAGCTTTGCTTAGTTTGGGACTAGGTTGATTTGTGTAAGATTGTCCAAAAATATATTTATTTATTTATTTATATTTATCTGTCTCGACGACCGACCGAGCGAAGCGAGCAAAACGACCGTGTTTTAGCTAGGGCAGCTCCTCAGCAGGTCGCATTTCTCAACCGATTCTAGTGAAATTTTAGCTCTTACTTGTCTATGGAAAATAAAGCGTACGGTCCTCCACATGGTAAGCGGTCACAGTAGCCTATGTAACTCCGAAGTGTCACATGCGGATTACCGACACACTTATATCTTTCTTTTTATTTTTAGTGCATTACAAAGACGAATATTTATAATATTCCTTCTTGGCTCAGCGATGGCAAAATATCCTTGGAACGTTCGTTCTCCAAAGCTAACAAAAAATGATTGCGTGTCGTATCAAGAACGACTAATGAACAAATTAATCTTAACCTTGACAGCTGTCATCTCATACAACACCATCACCACAGTTTTTTTTTCGTTGAACCTAATTATGGCTTTATAGGCCGTGCCCAATAAAGCGATAGAAGTGCGCAGTTGGAGAGTGACTCCGTACACTCCGTATTAGCGTTTCCGTAGGTGCGGACACGGCTGAAATCCCTTTGTTATGAGGATATAGAGAACATGTTGAGAGTGACTTAATAAATCAGTACCTACACACACAGACACACATACGCACACACACACTTATTTACACACCCACGCATATACACTAAACACATACTTACTCTCAATTCGTAGATTGTATGCTTGTTTCCATTTTTATATCTAATATATGTTAGTAACAATAATTATACTGTATTGTCATCTTTTCTGACTTTTCGCGCACATATTGTTAATCCATTTTTGAATTGGCTACCTACGGGACAGGCTTAGCCTAGTGTAGGGGCCAGTCGAACCGCATAACGAAAAATCCACTCAGTACATTACTTATAAATGTTTAAACACTGGAATACTCTAAGAGTTTTCGCTCCAGTCATATTGGTTGAGCAGCTTTAACCAAATCTGAGGTGTGAGTGGAATCGAGCTACTAGGAGTTTTGTCGGTCGTTCACTAAACTTAGCCAAGCTGAGAAGAGTCATGTCGTCCGATTCGTTATACATGGTGACACATAAGTCATGATACAAAAAATATGAATATTTTATCCATGATTCTGAACCACTTTTATTATGGGACAAACCTTGTAAATGCAAAAAACTGCTGTTTCAATAGGAAATGTTTTTCAATCGACTAATCGAAATTTTTTTCGCACGGACAAAATTGGTCCCATTGTAAAACTATTTGGTAATCATGGATAGAATCCGATATTTTAAGGTATCATGACTTGTGTGTCATGTATCTGATGGCGGCTGTATGTATTATACAAATTGTCGGTAATAAATGAAATAAATGAAATAAATGAACTTTATTCTGCAAGTAGGCCGCAAAGGCACTTTTACAAGTCAAAAATTACTAGCGTTTCTCATGAGACCACTGCCGAGAAAAAACGCCGAAAGAAACTCGACAGTCAGTCATTTTCTCCAAAATATGCTTATTACAATGATACTACTTAACCTACTTAAGTAAATGTAAGTGGTAAACAACAAAAGAGAATTGAAAGAAAAACGAGGAAAAAATAACAATAGGTATTTACAATGTGTAGTTACACAAGAAAACAAAACATGTCGAATCGTTTGATATGCTTTCCTGCAAGAAATGTGTCAACTAGATACTATTATACCATGTATAATAATGAAAATATTATACCATGACTCTTTACGCTATTTAGGTATTTAGTTTGGGCCATGCATTTCTGTCTGTTAGATAGTCCTCAACCTATAATAAGCCTTTGACATCAATGTTTTTTTAATAGTTACATGACGTTTGCCTGTCATGTGACTGCCATCATCGTCACGCGATCGATCATTGCGCGCGCGACGCTAAACTGTCCTGATTAATTGCCTAGCTACATACATGATCATTCATTGACTTTTCACGTGTCATGATATGAAGATAAGACTTCATGCTGATGGCTGGTGGTTTCACGGAAAAAATTGAAGGAGGTAGGGAAATTGGGAGCGCTCGTGGGCCAAGGACAGTTCTTGAATGGGTGACCCCATTGAGTGGTTATTAACTGAGCGCTCCCGTGCTTTGTAAGGTACGTTAAGCCGTTGATCCCGGCTGCTGTCTATGATAGTCGTAGTTAAGCCAAGTTAGAGGCCTTCGGGTGGCTTGAGAACTTCTAACAGTCAAGTTGCCCACTCACTTGACAAGTCTAATTCCAATAAGGTCTGGTTTCAGGGTTCGTCGTGTCGCTTCTGTAAATACTAGTGCCTGCGCCAAATCTTGGGATTAGATAGCGGACCCCGGGTATTATTCAGGATGCAACTGTACCGGGATAACGCTAGGAGGATAAAAGGGAAAAATAGGAAATGTTTATGCTCCGAGCAGCATTCAAACCTGCGAACTAGGGTGGGTCGAAATTCACGAATTTTGGAGTATCGTAATGTAATAGGGCTCAAAAGTTGCTGTGTATTCTGTAGATTATCTTGTATTTAAAAAATAGTAGCAGTGCATTATTTATGTCATAATATTTTAAGTTATCAACCTTCAAAAAGCTATAATGTCAACTATTTTGAAAATAACAAAAAAGTCTCAGTATAATTTAGCTTTATTATAGTTTGATTTACTTTATTAAGTGATAAATTATTAACATAATTGTCACGTACTTTATTTAAGTACTTATATAATCTAGGCCTTAACATCGATCTCCGGTGGCTGTGCGGGTGTTAAAAGTCTAAATCTAGAATTTTTTAATTATTTTTCCTGTAATCTACAGAATACACAGCAACTTTTGAGCCCTATTACATTACGTCTTGTACGGTACTCCGAAATACGTGATTTTCGACCCACCCTACTTAGGATTAGATACATTTTATGTGATTTTAGGACTGAAATCTATAACAACCGTAGACGCTATATATCTCTCTGTACGTGCGTGCGCTAGCTCTTAGAAAGCTCATTATTACTGTTATCATGCTATAAAACTTGTATTAATACATATTTTTTCTACTCTTGACTTGTAACAGAGCCTTTACTGATGAACTAAACATTCGTTTTTAAGGTTCCCTACCCAGAGGGTAAAGCGGCAATTACACTTCGTCATTGCCTCAAATTCGGTTGAAACCGCTCAACCAATCTCACTGGAGCGCAAACTCTTAGAGTATTCCAGTGTTCCAAACCACACGCGTGGTCGTGCCGGAGGTTTTCCCCTGGATTTTTCCCAGGCTACTCTCCAACCGCGCACTCCTATCGCTTTATTGGGCCCGGCCTATAAAGCCACAGTCAGGTTAAAAAAAAAAAACCTTCGTCGTTCGCCGCATGCTGCATGATAGGATAAGTATAAAGAACACGTTAGTCGGTGATCGACAGCTGCCAACGCTTATAGGTAGGCGGACAGACTAATGTGAAGACGACGTTTGTTGGCCTAAGTAGTTTAAAATGAATTCGGCGACCGCGTTAGGTGAACGACGAAGTGTAATTGCCGCTGAAAACTCTATGACTAAGATTTCGCTGTCTGTCTGTCCGTCTATCATCAGGCTGTATCTCATGTGCCATGATAGTTACACGGTTGAAATTTTGACATAAGATGTATTTCTGTTGCCGCTATAACAAAAAATACTAAAAAACAGAATAAAATAAATATTTAAGGGGGCTCCCATACAATGTACAACAATATTATGTAATGATATAATGATGTAATTTAAATAGTATATTAATAATGATAATAATTTGTATAATGTTAATGGCTTAGCTCCTATTAGTTTAATTTGTATATTGCAATGCTGAAAGAGCTCATGTTTAGAACTACACCTAACTTTAAGACCTAATTGTTACAACATGAATGCAATAAAGAATCTGAATCTGAATCTGAATCTGAACAAACGTGTTTTTTTTTGCTGATAGACAATGGTACGGAACACTTCGTGCGCGAGTCCGACTCGCACTTGGCCGGTTTTAATTATTGACTTTGTCGCTGGAGGTCTATCACACCCGTCCTCTACCGGTTCCTGGGATCCCCGGGCTCATTACAAAAGAACGCTATTGTTTCTTTTTTTCGCCGGGACACGACGGCTAAGGCACTTGTCCCACCGCCGGCGAGTAGCGAGTAATCTCATAGTAATTGTACTCGCTTGAGCGAGAAAACGAGTAGAATTACTATTAGTGTCCGACCGAAATTTCGGTTTCGGTTTCGGTTTCGGCCAGTTTCGGCCAAAAAATCAAGTTTCGGCCCGAGTTTCGGTTTCGGCCAAAAACGGCCGAACCTTTCGGCCGCGCCGAAACTTACAACATCGTACCTTCGGGTCGCGCTCGGCTAACGTCGGGCGCGCTCGGCACGGCTGGCAATATGGCGTCGCTCGCCTGACTCCGCCGGCCGACTTATTTTATACCACCATTAAAAAATCGCTAACTTTGTGTTACAAATAATGTATTTTTTTCACTTTATTTATAGGGCAGTTAAATTTTCAAACAGAACCTCTGTAACTGTGCTGAAATTTCATTGTGATAAATCTTTGAAAGTAGAAACCTGTAATTATAGGTCGGCGAGATATTAATTTTAGAAAAAAACTTACTAACATTTTTTCGACTTTTTAAGGACTTTTTTTTTATAAAAGTTTCGGTTTCGGTTTCGGTTTCGGCCGAAACTACAATGAAACCGAACCTTCGGTTTCGGTTTCGGCAAAATAACATGTTTCGGTCGGTCACTAATTACTATGAACGTACTCGCTGCTCGCCGGCGGTGGGACAAGTGCCTTAAATTTGTATACCAATGTGATATCAATACCGTAAACTGGGGTGACTTTAGCAAAAAACGGGGCCACTTTGATAGATTTAGAACACATATAATCATCAATAAGTATTTCTACTCTGATTCAGTTTAGTAAATGGTTAGGAAATTTACCAAGCTATTTCACTGACCTCATGCCAACCAAATTAAAACTAACATACGGTATAAAAACTGGATTTTTAAAGTTGCCCCTCAATTTGAAACTAACCCCGGTTGACTGTATGTTTCAAACATTGTCGATCATGCGCGACCTACCCGGTGTCCAATAAGAAACGCGTGCCTGATATGCCCTGGCCTGAATTCATAAATTGAGCGCCGATTGACGTAATGTTTTGTTTTGATGCGAACGATTTGAAATGCTACAGAAAGCCGGTGAAAGGCCGACGGCGTCTTCCGCGTACAGCGCCAATATACGTACAATACGTAAGTAAAGCCCGACCAGAAATATGTAACCACGCGCCATGTTGCGGAATTTCTTATACTGGCAATAATTGTAATGATAGGTTGTCACTTGTCAGTGTTACAGTTGCGATTTATTTCAATAACAGTAACAGTGTCCATATGTACTATTTGTTTTAGGTTTCCAGTCTGATCCATATATATAACACCTATGATTTTATTCATTATATGTATACCTTTCCTATATGTATAGTATGTTGTGTTGCGTTCCGTGGATCACGTACGGTGCTGTCTGAAAACTAGCGCTGCAGGTGTCTAACACCTCGGCATAATGCTGAGACAGCGACCGATTCACTGCCGCGAAGACGCACTTTTTAACTGTATGTTCATGTACTGAGTATATTATATTTGTAACGGTGTGTCTTTTGGTGCAGTGTATAAATGCTTTATTTCTTTCTTTCTTTCTTGATCCTTCCCCAAAAGTAAAACAAACAGGCTACCGAACATTCTCCTCGCGCGTCAAGTCCAGACTTGATATTGGCAAATCCACCTTGCTAAAACCAGAAAGGAGTAGAAGCCATTAAAAAAAAAAAAGTATGTGATCAAAATTAAATGATGACAAGATGCCCAAAACCATTCATAGTCAAGGCCGAAACCTTATTAATAATGGATTTAATAAACTGCTGAAAGAAAAACGCTATTTCTCTGCCATTTAAAGATTGACATTAGAGATGACATGTAAACAAAGTCAAATGTCATTTAGCCTGTTGCCATATAAATCGAAATAATAGCGCCCTCTTGACAAGGGTCATACATTTCTGGTCAGGCATTACATACCTACACAAACAAAGTCTTACCCCCTTATTTATAAAACTTAACAAACCTCTGCTAACTAAAATGTTCTTTGTCCCATTCTCACAAACGTCAATGTCAAAGTGACATATAAGGACAAACGAACTTTAGCGGCTAGTTAACTAATATAGCTTTGATAGACGTTTATGAATAAGGGGATTAAACTATAGCTTCGAAACCTCCATATTTCATAGTATAAGGTCTCCTTTATTAATATCCATTCTTAGGCTAGGTATTTTTACAATAGATTTGGAGGTGTACAAAAGTTGGCAACTATGGTTAAGAGCCCTTATGAGTTAAAAAACGCTCATCTATTTAGGCCATTTTCTGTTTGAATTTACACGTATCTTGACATTTTCTCAGTGTTACTATCTAGAACAGGACTAAAGCGACCTAATATCATAAGTTTTAAACGTATTTTTTGGATTTTTCATTAAGAAATATCGTTTCAAACATCACTCCAAAACGACCATTTTCAAGCTAAAAACGGCTTTCTTCCGCTTAAATTCTACTATGCACAATAAAATCAAGAAATGGCTATGTCACTATCTAAAACTTTTATAAACTCATCGAATCCTATAATTACTTTATTGGTATTATCAATACTTTTGTCATAATTTGAAATCAATACATTTCAAAACTTATAAGGCCTCTTTAGTTGACAAAAGTGATTCTGTGTATTGTGTATATTATAAGTAAATGCGGAAGTTACTCTGCCTGCTACTTCTTTCCGCTTAAATCCGCGATTCAATGAAATTTGGTATGGGCATACACTTGAGGCCACCAATTTTGGGTCACACTGCCGTCGTCTCCTGGCGAAAAAAATAAAAAATAGCATTCTTCTGTAATGAGCCCATCCCAGGGACCGGTACACGACGGGTACTAGGCCGCACTAGGTTTTCTAATTACTTGAGTTTGAGTTTATTTACATGATTCTTCCTAGTAGGGTTTTTTTTTTCATTCTATGTTATAAGAAAAACAGTCCCCGCGAAGGATACGGGCGGCTGAATTCACTATTCCTATAGTAATGAATGATTTCTAATGTATGTGATACTTCTATATGTAGGAATGGTAGTTGAAATTCGATGATGAAATTCAGTGAACTATGGGTCGGACTATGTACTGTTGAGCTTTTTTAGGCTATTTATGATGGTGGTGGAGAATTTACAAAATGAGGCTATTGTGGTTTCTCTTCTAATGAGGTCCTGTAAATTATATGGTTCTATGTTGAGATTATGACAGGCGAGTTTGTGGTTGAGTCTAGGGTTGGTGAATTTTGGGCAGTTTTTCAGGAGGTGGTCGATTGTTTGTGAGGTGGTGTTATCAGTGTTATCCTAATAGGGTAAGCCCGGGGTTGTTGGCCATAGTTTTTCTTGAACGCTGTAAAAAAGTAATCTTACACATTATTATAAAAATCTGTATTTGAAATTAAACGTTCAACATTAAACTTTGAAATTTTAAACAAAAAAGTTTGATTTTCCAATTAGATCAACCTTAAAATAATTTTCGAAAATTCACAATTGGCAATCTCTCCCTGGGGATCTGGGTGGTTCCCGGGATCCTATCATAAGAATATCAATCTCCAAAACTGATGATTTTTTGCGATATCTCGCTCTGTTAACATTGTTTTTTGTCATTGTTGCGAACGCAACTCTTATTTAATTTTATACATATAAAATAACTTAGTATGCAGTAGCAAAACGCGCCCGTCGGGCACGGTTAGTATAAGAGCGGCTTTTTTACAGCCACCAATAGCAACGCTTCACATACGCTTTATCCCTACCATTGTAACATACGTTAACTCAAATTATCAAATCTTGCTCGTCATTACCTATTCTTTGTTCTCACATACAACCACTTCTGCACATACCTCTTTTGGCCAAACTATTTTGTAAATCAGCACCTATTGAAATTATACAGAACATATAACTTTACATCGAAGTTTTATTTGAGTCGTCGAGTTCCATCATCACCGGCACCGGCGTCTACAGTCATGAGTTTTAGGAGTCCGATTTAAACTTGGAAACGTTAATTTTTTTAACTGTTATTTTTACAAGTTAAATATAAAATTAAATAAAGAACATGACAGTTTTAAAAAAACTGTACAAGTTTGCACTATTTTAGGAAATATAGGTTTTTTACCGAGCCGTATTCTTTGTCCGCGAGTTTGTTTGAATTCCGGGGAAGGATATAGGATAGTTTTTATCCCGGAAATAGTCTTCTAATGGTTTAAATGGGTTGGTATAGATATACGATATAAACGACGAAGTCCCGGGCAAAAACTAGTATGACTAAAGCTATTCATGGGTGCATATAATTTGCCTAAATTGAGAAAAAATACCTTTATGTCACAGCTGGCCATAAAGTGGTAATTACCGAACGCTCCGCGCGCGGAAAATCCCACTTCCTGGCCAGGGGGTGACATAAAATTTTGTACTTACCTCGGGCGGTAATTAAGAAAGCCTCAGATCGCATAATTATCGCCCTTGCCTTCGGCCCGGGCGTCAAATACCTGCGATCTGAGACGTTCTTTGTTTTACCGCCCTTGGTAAGTAATGTACTATTAACTATGACTATGGCCACTGACCATTATGAATAGAATTTATATTCAATTTCAATTAGATTTTGGAGGCGGAATGAGTCCGTAATCGCAAATTATGTCCGTTAAGTCTGCTGTTGCAATGGCAAAATGGGGGTTGCATCAACATTTAAGGAAGGAACCAATTGGTTTTAAAAATGGCGACGGCAGACCCATGTTCCGTGTTCCATATTTCAATCAATCAATCAATCAATCAAAAGGTTTTATTTGTATAAACAAGAGTACAACAGATGTTATTAAAGATAAATACAAACCAATCTTGTTCTACCATAAAATGGCGTACAAATGTTTTAAAAATATGTCATGCATGAAAATAGATTTAAAAATGAAACAATATTAACTCCAACGGACATGCGAGGTGTGATATGAAACAAATATAGTAATATTAATTAACTGTCATAAACATTAATCATTATTGCACCATTTATAATTTAAGAATTTACATTGATGTCATTTTTCTTAGTAAGTCAACAGGTTCTCATTAAACTATATATTCATTAAAAATAAAAAATTATAACTTTTTTCATGGAAAACTATCGCTATCCCAATGTCTCGTACATCGATTGTATTAAACAGCAAATGGCGTGTACCTAAGTGATGTCTCTTAAATATAAACAAAGAAAAAAATCCCCTTAAAGTTAGATTAATAACTATGTGTCACTCCATAAGGCAAGGGTTAGCTGGAAGATATTTTAAAAGGATAAGGCTGTTTTTCTCTACATTAATAGTAGTTGCAATGGGTTAAAATAAAATAAGTAAATATTATAAGTATCAAGAAAATAGCAGTCTGTTAAATAATAGTTGCCTGCACTCAAAACAAAAACCTTAGAACTATTATTATTTTTGAATTTTGGGCCATTCTTCTTTTTCATGACCATAATTTTTCGACACTTTTTTTGAATGGATGGGATACTTGGACCTCATTTCATATTTTTGTATTGTTATATTGAGAGAGGTTTAATTAGAGTATCACTTCCGATAGTTTTGGTAATTACCGAACCACAGCTAATATCCATAAATCGAGTAACTCAGTGGTTGATGATGTCGCACCAATTTGTATGATAAAATGGTATTTACCATCTGTGTTACCCACTTTTTACAACAATAGGTTATCTAGTATTTAAGTGTTTATTCCTTTTATGAGGTTTAGGTAGTCTTTGGAATTACTGTTTTGTACAGTAATTCATAAGATATCAGTTTTTTTCGTAATAGAAAACTGGCCACGTAAAAGTAGAATGACCCTTTTACAATACAACAGACAATGGAGTCGCTCTATTTTCTCTGACATTCTAGATTCTCCAGATAATCGCGTAACTAACGCAATAATTGTATTACTATCACATTATCTAATCACAATATCCTACCTGCTTTGCCCATCCAATTAACAAAACACTATCACAACACAAGTTTTTTTAATTTTTAAACACGAATTTCAATAAGCGTTCGGTTTTACGCAAATACGTTTAAAAATCTAACAATCACTAAACTTTTTAAATTCCAAATTACGTTCCTGATTTTCAAATGCGATGAACGCGTTCGATTGTTAAACGAAAAACGCCTGCGTGCTTTCGCCGCGGTACCGACGTACGACTGACAGTACCATCGACAATCATTTTGTTTTGCTGCAGGAATTGGCGCGTAAATTTTAACACTAACGATGACTATCTTAATACGCTACATACGTATTGCTTTGTGGCTTAGTTGCAACAGTTCCGGTGTTATAAGTACTATAACATATGATAAATGGTCACCGTTGCCTATGGGTACTTGACTTCTTGTATTTCCAGGAGTGTAGCATCGCTGCCCACAGCCAGTCTCCCGGTGAAAAAAATAAATAATAGCATTCTTTTTACCCACGACGGAACGGAGAAGGTATATGCGTTTAGGGCGAGAGGTTGTTTGTTTGTTTGTTTGTTTGTGTGTGCACATCAATATCTTCGAAACAGCTTGACCGATTTAGAAACGGTTTTCTGCAATAGGTTTGTAGTTTAGTCGGGCCGAATTTTAGCTAGGAGTTACGATGATGTAATGAGCCCTGGGATCCCAGGGACCGGTAGACGACCGGTTCGCGACGGGGACGGGTTGATCTCTTCTTTCAATACAGTGTTGTCAGATGGGTGCTTTTCCGCTTTTTCGCTCGCGTTTTTTGCCACTCCGCGTTAAGTTAACGTGGATCCGCTTAATGAAAATGCGGAATGCGGAATTGTTAATAATTTTCTTTGTTTTTATGTTCTAAATAAGAAAACTGTGCTCTATGTCGTCACATGCACTATTAGACCGGGTTTTATAAAGATCCGTTAGACCAAATTTCAGTATATTAGTACATTTTTGGACATAACAAACAGACAGAAGGTCTAACGGATCTTTATAATACCGAGCCATGGGCACTTGTCCCACCGCCGACGAGCAGCGAGTGCTCTCATAGTAATTCTACTCGTTTTCTCGCTCAAGCGAGTGGAATTATTATGAGATTACTCGCTACTCGCCGGCGGTGGGACAAGTGCCTTTGGGAAGTTAAATGTCATTTATGTCATTGTACCTAGTTTTGTTCGTCCGATGTACGTACCGGTCCCGGGGATCCCCGGGCTCATTACAAAAGAATGCTATTGTTTATTTTTTTCGCCGGGAGGCCACGGCTTAAAAAGTCCGCGTTTTTAAAGCGCACCTTCTGTATTCCGGTATCTGTGCCTTTATCATGTGTTTACATGACCGTACTCGCTAGCGACTGCGTAAAAATTTATATGGGCGAAAGTACAGCGCCTCTAGCGGTTACGCAATAGAACTATGAATCGGCATACTAAATCGTTTACGCAGTCGCTAGCGAGTACGGTCATGCAAACTCATGGTAAAGGCACTGGTAACGCAGTTTCAATACCTACTGCATATTAAGGGTCGATAAAAGACATACACACATCGCATTGCATTCCGATATATTTCGCATATTCGGTCTGTACTCGTAGTAACCTTGTCGCCTGAAATTATGGTGCTTTGCGTCACATCCGGTAGTTCAGATTTTTTTGCACACTTGTTGATGACATCATCAACAAGTGTGCAAAAAAATGGTTGGTTGTCCCAATGAAAAATCCAAGTTTGTGACCTCGAGTGCGATCTTGACCCTAAAGGACTATTTGCTTTCTCAGAACGTTTTTAAAGTAAACTAAATTTGTTACAATTTGAGACTAGAATTGTCTTGTAGACCAAATAGTTTCCGAAATCCAGCCTTTGAAAAGTTTATAATTTTTTCAAACTGCAAACTTTCGCGGAAATAACCACTCAACACAAGTTAGCGGAGAAGTCTTCCGTCGTGATTGGTCGGCGAAGAACTCATGATAGCCAGTTACTGCTGGTTAGTACCATAATGAATACCTAACTAAGTTATAGTCCATCATCCCCGGTCTCCCCTAAGTACTGAATTTTTACCCCCGTATTCATAAAACTTAACAAACATCTGCTAACTAAAATGTTCTTTGTCCCATTCTCACAAACGTCAATGTCAAAGTGACAGATAAGGACAAACGAACTTTAGCGGCTAGTTAACTAATACAGGTTTGATAGACGTTTATGAATAAGGGGGTCAGACTTTTCACATCTAAAGGTCTGATAGACATATTATTGGCTGGTTACCTATTGATAAATCATCATCATCATCATCCTAGCGTTATCCCGGTACAGCTAGGATGCCCGGGGTCGGCTACATAATCGCAAGAGTTGGCGTAGACACTAGTTTTTATGGAAGCGACTGCCATCTGACCTTCCAACCCGAGGGAAAATCAGACCTTATTGGAATTAAGCTTGTCAAGTGAGTAGGCAACTTGACTGTTAGAAGTTCTCGAGCCGCCCGAAGGCCTCTAACTTGGCTTAACGACTGTTATCATAGACAGCAGCCGGGATCAACGGCTTAACGTGCCTTCCAAAGCACGGGAGCGTTCAATTAATAACTACTCAAAGCGGTCACCCATCCAATAACTGACCTGGGCCGTCGTTGCTTAACCTCGCATGCCGCGCGCGGTACGCGGGCGCCGCTATAAGATTAAAATAAAATACGTTCGCGACGCTCAGGCTTCTATTGTAGACTCTCGCAATCAGGATTCATAATATCGCCTAAATAATCTAACACAGAAATATTTTGTCCTAATATTAAAAAAATATGTATGTATGTTTATACTATAGCATTTGAATGTTGTACTATTTTTACTGTTATTTTATATCCATAGTATATTGTTTTGAAAAAATGACACCTCGCCGAGTTTCTTACGCCGGTTCTTCTCGAGGCAGAGGTTTATTTTATGATCCGGTGGTAGTTTTTTGACATTCATAAGTGCATGTAACATGCCTAAATTGAATAATAAATGATTTCATTTCATTTCATTTCACCCTCGCCTTAAATATATAATTTTTCACTTCTCATGCTCGAAAAGTGTGTCATATTAGACTTGTCAAGCGGGGCTAAAGTAGTACATTTAACCCCTAGGGAAAATATGAATACATATTTATGGTTTACAAAAAAATTGAATTTGACCAATCAAAATACTTCACCTATTAAATCCACCGATCACAGAACACTAATTTAAATCTTAAAAAAATGTTTGGTATTGGGTATTAACCAACCAGAATACAGCTTTACTAAAATCGACCAATCTGGAAACATTATTAATTTTACTAAAGAGTCTAAAGATTAAGCTTGTAGTAGTCCCTATTTCACAATAATACGGCTCATTTTAGACCCTTGTCGTACTATCTACTATTTCTCCCTTGAGACACAATCTATTATTTCTATTGACATACGACACTGTCATCTGAAACGCGCGTTTTTATACACCTTAATGATCAATCACGATTATGGTCGTCAGGGCATATTATCACTTTGCTATAATTTATCGCGGAAAATAGATCACATATTTATCTCTATTTGGCATGTTGTTAATGCGTTTATCTACCTTACATGGTGAGATATTTTATGTCAGAATACAAGATGTACTTGAAGTGTATCGATAGATGACCCTTTAAATCAGAGTAAGTCCCAAGAGTGTTTATTTATTTATTTAAACTTTATTGCACAAAAATAATATAAGTACAAAGGGCGGACTTAATGCCATGAGGCATTCTCTACCAGTCGACCATAGGACCAAACAGAAACTAGCAAATGTGGGTGCAATGAGAAAATAATTTATAAAAGTTAAACGATTGTTGTCTTTGTCTCGAATAAATATTTCTTTCTTTCTTTTTTTCAAAAGATCCCACTGGGTCGAAGTGCATCCGCAAGGGCCCTCATCTAAATAAGATAAGATAAGTCCCAACTTTGATGTAATTTTTAGGGTTCTATATCTAAAAAGTGTAGTAATGGGGACTTGGTATATTTTTTTTTGAATCTGACTGTGGCTTTATAGGCCGGGCCCAATAAAGCGATAGGAGTGCGCGGTTGGAGAGTAGCCTGGGGAAAATGCACGGGCAAACCTCCGACCAGGGATCGGATACCGGTATTTTCTCCATAGAAAAATACCGGTATTATTACGGTCACCGGTTCATTATTTCATTTTTAATGGGACAATCTAATACAAAATATTGGGCTAATTCAGGGTTTTTTTTAAATACCGGTATCGGTCCCTGCCTCCGGCACGACCACGCGTGTGGTTTGGAACACTGGAATACTCTAAGAGTTTGCGCTCCAGTGAGATTGGTTGAGCGGTTTCAACCGAATCTGAGGTGTGAGTGGAATCGAGCTACTGGGAGTTTTGCCGTTGGTTCACTAAACCTAGCCTACCTGAGAAGAAGTAAAGAAAGCATATTAATATTATTATTATTATTATTTATTTATTTAACTCAAAAATATAACTTACAAGTAGGCATATCACTTTACCTCGCCAAACTGTATATACAGTTTGTTGGCGAGTGTTGCGCTCTCTCATTAATAGAAAATGTATGGACACAATTATCATGTGTGAATCATCTCTGCTGATGATTCACTAAAAAGTGTGAAATAAATAAATTTTTTAATAAAAAATAAAACCGACTCCAAAAAAAACACTAAAAAGTAATTTAATTACTTTGCTTCTAATATAAGACTTTACGATTCTTATTGAACAATGTAGATGTACCTATTGTAATTTTTGTATTCGGTGCCAATTCGACAACGTCAGACAATTTTTTTGGATGGCATCGACTTCAAAAATTATAATAGGTACGTCTACATTGTCCAATAAGAAGCGTAAAGTCGCATATTAGAAGTAAGGTAATTATTTTTTACTTTTAGTGTTTTTTTATACTTAAGCCTACAAATTAACGACGATGAATGAGTAATTATGATAATATGATTAACCGTATGTATACAGGGCGTCCCACGGCTATGCCACATGGAGGGAAAGTACTTTGAATATTGTAGATGGAGCATTTTACTGAATGAAGACATTATTTGATTTAAAAAACATTGTAAATTGCATTCACAGATATTTAAATATTTTTATGGTTGAACTGGGAATCGAACCCGTTACACGTGATCAATTGATTAATTCTGTATTAAAAATTTTAAAATTCATGGTCGTCCTTTTATTTCTGATACTATGTTATTTAGCAAAAAATAATCCATATGATGAAGCCTTTCGATTGGTATGATAAAGCTACAGGGTAATTATTTTTCTTGTGTTCGATTCCCGGTTCACGGTTTAATTATTATTTAAATATCTGTGAATGCAGTTTAACTTTTTTTAAATTAAAATAATGTCTTCATTCAGTAAAATGTTCCATTTACAATATTCAAGGCTCCACGTGGCATAGCCGTGGGACACCCTGTATAGTGGGAACATGACGCTACAATCAACTTGATTATAATAGTTACCTACCTCATTTACATTAAATATCGATCATTAACCTCGTGCCCTTAATCACCAGTAGTTTCCAACTACATCCTTGACTAGTACACTTTAAGAGCACAACCTGTGTTGCCATCTATACAACTTGTTTGGGTCAAGTTAGCCCTTCAATAGTAAGGGAAGTCATAGTAGCGACGGGCAAACTTAAACGTGTTAGTGCCGCGCCTACCAAATATTATACCTAATCATATTATGTTCTAGAACTACTGACCACATTTTCCTGTGACTCTTATGTACGGACGATAGGGTTTAAAATTGAAGGTTTTGTTTACAATGCGATTCTTTAGAGTGGTAATACCGTGAAATGTATGTTTCGACTGTAAGAATTACGATTAAGTACGGTATTATATTAAGAGCCATAATTATGCAATTAATCGAGCGTTTTGATTGAATTTCACGGTGCAATAAATAGTTTGTGGTTTATTTTTAAGTAATATTAAAAAGTATTTCATGGATGCCTTCTATGGATCACCCATGATTAGCTATCTACACCTATTGTCATATTACAACTTATTACCTAATACCTAAATATTACCTGTTACCTAATTATTACCTAAGTTTTACCTATTGTTTTGAGACTGAGATTCGGCTCCACAGTCAAACTTATAAATAATTTTGTTGAGCGATATTTAAATACATAAATAAATAAAATAAAAAATAAGGTAATCGTCCCAAAGCCAGACACCTTAATGCCAAATAGTTGACACATGTCATGAATTAGGATTAAGTGTGTGTTTCTTGAAGTAAGATTAAATGCATGATCTGGGGACACTTAACTAGTGTTAATCGCCTACTGCTATTCTTCTAACGAAGTATATTTGCTAATTACTTTCATACAGGCTCTTTAGGTTACAAGCAAATTTAGGTTTGCGTCTTTCCTTGGACATCGATCTAAAGTTAAGCGCTAAGGACTAGTGTGGACATACCTAAAGTTAAGGGTTGTATACGGATCAGAGTGGTCATTTGACTCATACGAGATCTGTTTCTATAAATCTATGTAATAAAACCTAACCTAACCTAACCTAACTTACATGCTCCTTAAACTATCTCAAAACGCCAAACCTACGCCAAACCTTGGGTTTAGGTGTTAAAGCGAACCCCGGCGGCCTTAGGGCACAACCGGGAAAAGGTTACCCGGTTTTGTTGTAGTGTAAAAACTGTAAAACCGGTTATCCGAAATTCGGGCGGTTTTGTGACTCCTAGTCGGATTTAGTCGCTCTTTGTTAGTACGAGTATTCTGGTAAGGATGACGAATACTTATAAATACTTACTTTATTTATGCGAGGACGAGCCCTTGTGGCATTCTGCCAAGAAACACTCCACCCGCTGACTCATGCCGCGGAAATTAACACAGCGCCGGAAAGGATAAGAAATTAGCTACACCAAGATTCCTTTGATGCAACAATATACTTTTCACCTCACTAGCTCGGAAAGCCCCTTTTTATTCTTTAAAAACAGATAGCAAAACTGCATTTTATCCACAAGAGTGCAAAGAATGTTTGAAATTCGAACGCGCTATTTGTAACTTTTTTAAACATAATAACATGTAAAAGCCAGTACAGACAGTCCAGCAACAATAATTTTATATTGTGCTGTTGTGTTAAAAAAACTAGTACCTACGCCAAATCTTGGGATTAGGTAGTGGACAACTATATTTAGGACGAAATTGTTAACGTTAGGACGAGGAGGAGGAAAAAAAAATCCTCGCTCTCGTGAGGTGAAAAGATTTGTGTTATACACGGTTGCAAAGTTATTTTACGTCTCGTGTGTTGCAACACTCGCTACGCTCAGGATTCTATTTTGGAACCACTCGCTTCGCTCGAGGTTCAACCATACAATCCGTTCGCTAGCTCGTGGTTCAATCCTAGAATCCATTCGCTAGCTCGTTCCACTACTAATCGTTTAGCGAGTAATTCCACACTCGCAGTTAAAATACAACTTTGCACCCTTGTATAACAAATAACTATTTCACACCTTCAAACAAACGACCACGATCAAAGATGTACTTTTCTTCCCTCATTTGAGGGCAACAATGACTCTTTTTCCATAGAAGGTGTGAAATGCAGTGTGTGAAACTCTGTAGTAAAATCATTTGTATTTCATGTTTTTAGCAGCGGGCCTCATAGACGGTGTTGAAAGCTGTATGTGTCACACGGTAGCAAAATTATTTCCGTCTTGGGCGTAAACACTTGAATCCCTCGCTACGCTCAAGATTCTACTTTAGAATCCCTCGCTATGCTCAGGATTCTATTGTAGAATCTTTCTCTTCACTCAGAATTTAATATACCGCACTCGCCGTAAATCTATCATTTTGCTCCCTTGAGACACAATCTACTATTTTTTTCTGCTCCGCGGCCAAAAACAGATACGTTTGTGGACAACCGTCCTATGCGGCTTGACGGGCCGGTATAGGGGTGTAACGAACGATATCTGGAGGTCCCGGGTTCAAATCCCGGTCAGGGCATTTATTTGTGTGATGAACACGAATATTTCTTCCTGAGTCTTGCATGTATTCTATGTATTTAAGTATATATTTATCTATATAAGTACGTATATCGTCGCCTAGTACCCATAGTACAAGCTTTGCTTAGTTTGGGACCAGGTTGATTTGTGTAAGATTGTCCACAAATATTTTTTATTATTATTATTTATTATATACGTGAATCGTATCGTATCGACACTTACGTATCTTGTATTTTCTCTTAGTTCATTTGGAAGCTAACTTTTGTACTACACAACACATACATACACATAGTTATACGCATTATCTACTATACAAGTATGTAGTGTTGTGTTCCTGGAGGTGAGCAAGGTTGCCAGAGCTCCCGAGGATGCACTGTGTTGAGAGTGTGGGACCTAAATTTGTCTATTCTTATGTCAAGAACATCCTCAAATTTCATAAAGGGTCGGCAACGCAGTTACGGGTGTCTATAGGCTGCGGTTGCCGCTTACCATCAGATGGACCGTACGCTTGTTTGCCACCGTCGTTGTATTAAAAAAATTGAATTTTCTGTTTACCCCAAAAGCATTTAAAAGTTTGCAGGTTCGTAAGTTTTACGAAATAATGTGGGCTATCGTTTTTGTGCTCGCCAGTTGGCGCCACTGTCGAGTAAGGTACAGCTGTCAAAAATTGTTATTGGTTATTATGGGCATGAGAACGAAGTTTACATTTAAATCATATTTAATACCTTAAAACGTACCGTAAAAATATCGAACATCCCGCATTGTAGCGCAGTCTCGTTTTGTTCGGAAAAAAAGAGGAAATAAGTTTCCGAAAGACAAAACTGTCTCAAAGAACTGACAGTCATTGACCCGTAACTCATATTTGCTATAATCAAGCTCAGGTATTGCAAAATAGTTACCATATTGTTCCAATGAGATATTAACCCGCGTAGCGCAACCACAAAGAGCGACATTTGACATTTCAGAGACCTCACGCTACACTAGCGCTTCCAGCGGCGAATTCATATACGCGGTAGCCCTCATTATTCCACCAGTATAAAGAGTATTATCGTACAGAAAACTCACCTACACCTTGGTTTCTTACTTACCTATATGCTTAACTTATTCATAACTAACACATTTACACAAATAAATAACACGTCATAAAGTAACAACCTTTTATTAAAGTTTATAACTACGGTTTTTTTTATCAAGTTTCACCCACAGTCTAGGTATGTACATACAAATCTTATCCTACTAATTATTAGCCTACTTATACTTAGTTGTACGCAAACGTACATATAATATATGTATATAAAAATATATTTACACTGTGACTTAGAATCGCACATGTTTAGCAATGGAGAACAAATACTAGTTTTGTTCTTCTGTAAACAACAATACAAGAACAAAGAAATGTTACTTTTCCTCTGCACGATTATGGTGGTTGCCATATTTCATTTATAGCTAGAGCTTGTAGTCCCGGAACCCAGAATTTTCCGAAAATCCCGGGTCCCTATTTACCTAGAGTAAAAAAAACTGATCACGCTCTGAAAAGTAATTCTGAGAATTACAGAAGACTTCTACGAAGTTATAAATCATAAAATGACAACCTATGAATCTGTACCTAATTTAAAATTCTTGGAAAAATTAAAAAAAACTTCTTTTACCTTTATGATTTACTTTCGTCCTCTTTGTAGATTAATAAAGGCAAAGAAGATAAAATACTAAAGTAAATTGACTTTGTATGGAATGTATTTGAACATTTGTCTTTCATTACCCTAACTTTGGTACACTAGTATCACAATGTATCAATATGACTGCAATCCTTCTTAGTATATATATATGTATATTATATATATATGATCATATTTGTACCGTCCCGCAGTTAAATTCAAAATATGACATAATACTGCTAGCAAAGAATGGTCTAGAAAATGGAATAGACTGGAATTGGAATGGATCACTCGAATTAATGGCGATGTGATCGCGGAAAACCAAAATATAATTGCAATTTTACATTTGTCATTCCTAAACCATTATCAAAATGTTTATAATAAACAAAATTACAGCTCGATAAATCGATGTCAGAAACAAAGATAAGTTTAAACAACGTTAGAATTCGGTAACAAAAATAACACAGCGTTAACTCTCTTGTATATAAAAAACGCTGTTTTAAAACTCGACGGACAACCGTTACTTAAAAATAACGTTAATGATAACGAGTTAACAAATGTTATATAAAAATAACGTTAGTTAACGGGTTAACAAATGTTATTTAGAAATAACGTTAATTAACGGGTTAACAAATCACGACGAGGAGACTGGCACTGACGTCCGCACCTCTGACGTCATAGTGACGACGGCCGGCGGGTCCGTGACGTTGGCGGCGTTGGCGGCTGACGTCTGAGCAGTCGCCATGGCCGCGGTAATAGGCTGGGTGATGGGCTGGCTCTGATACTGTGGGTAGTGGATTCCCACTACTTCCTCGTAGCTGGGTGGAGCTAGGCACTCTGGAATTAGAAACAGTTCTGATTAATAAAAACCTCGATCCACGTGGGGGTTATAACATTATCGATCGGTGGATTAAGCTGATTAATCATCAAATTGGTTGAGGACGGAACGAAATAAGTTATAAAAAAAACTAACAATTTAAATGTTATGTCTTGAATGATGATCTGTAGGTATCGTAACTCTTTAAATACATGCATGTTTCTCTTATGTCACATTGTGTAAATAAGTTTAGTAAAGAAAAAAAATATGAAACGTCTTTTCATGCCAACTGCACTTTTAATAAAATCATTCAAAATTCTAAATAATTTTATTCCAAATAGACTCAAAAGTGCTAGAGAAAGGTCGCAAAGAATACTTATACAGTAATGTCAATGATACAATATTAAAAATACACATCAACAATTCAATTTAAAATAGAATCATTAGATGTCAACAGCTGGCAGTACACACACAATTATAAAGTATATCAATACAAGTCAAAATGAATGATGTGTAATAAAATAATGTCACTTAAAATAATACAGTAGAATAAAATAGAAACGCACTGAGCAACTCATTGGCTTAAAAGAAATTATTGTCTTCTACAAATTACTTAACGATATGTGATAATCCACATCGACAGGGACCTTATGGCGGTCGGCACTTACGCCTTTATTGCCGTTGTTCGAATACAATAGCGAATCGGTGCACCGTAAGCGCCTGCCGCCATAAGGTCCCTTTTCACGTGGATTATCACATATAATAGGGCTTACGTACTAAGCGGCCTTTTATAATTTTATTAAATTTTGTAAGCGAACGAATCAAAACATCCTTAGGGATTTTATTGTAAAAGCGCACAAAATTTCCCATGAAAGATGAACTCACTTTATGGAAACGGAACCAAGGCACAGCAAGTTTGTGGGTGAGAAATTTTCTTTGCACACTCTCGATTTTAATAGAGTGTACAGCATAAATAAATAAATAAACATTAGAGGACAATCTTACACAAATCGAACTAGCCCCACAGTAAGCTCAAGAAGGCTTGTGTTATGGGTACTAGACGACGATATATTTAATAGATATAAATACTTAAATACATAGAAAACATCCAGGACTCAGAAACAAATATTCATGCTTCATGATAAACTGAACCACATTACAGATGATGAGATGATGTGAGATTCTAAGACACTGCGTACCATACCATTATATAATAACAGCATACTGTGAGGGTTTCCAAAGTTTTTAGTGATACGTATCATAAATCCCAGAAGCCGGCTACTTTCACTAACTATATAGTTTATAGTGAGCACGAAAAGAGAGTAGGTTATAAATTTTTTTCTATATTAATTCAGCCTATAAACTCGTTGTTTGAACCAAGTTTCATTATAATTCGTTCAGCCGTTTTTGTGTGATCGAGTAACAAATATCTAAACGTTCGCATTTATAATGATGTTATTTATTACAAGTAGAGAATGTATTTATTAATGAAATATATGTAAACTAATTATAACAAACAAAAAGTATCCACCACAGGTTTCGTCAATTTATGCTACAAAGAATAATCCACAACACGTTTCGTCACCTATGCTACATACTCCATTAACAATGACTTGTCCGATAAGTACCCGGCTCAAACGTCCCAAATATACTCGCCGCGTTCCCGCGCTGGATTGCTAAAGAGATACGTTGAACCAGGTACGCACCGGATCTAGGATCGCATTTATAATATTAGTAGTATAAAAGCTATTAAGAATTAAATAAGAATTCTTACCGTATTTAGGCGGTGGGGGGAAATTGTTGGGGCTGACGTAAATAGTGGGCTCGGCTTGTGACAGCGACTGTCGGGCTCGGCTGCCGACATACATCCTGCTCGGTGGTGGCGAGCGCGTTTTCTGCCCTGGAAATAAAAGAACAAAATATTTACCACCAGCCAAACAAACTATTACTAACTTGGGAAACTAAACAGTGGAATATAATAGAATCGATCATTTGTCCAGGTTAATTGATACTCATATTCATTTATTTGCAATGGATCATATACATTACTCGTCAGAAACAATGATTGACAATGATAAAAATGTCAAGGTATGATTGATTTACAATTTGTCAAACTGTCACAGTAAAATTACATTTAAATTTGGAATTCCAGTATAAAATTAAAATAATAATAACAATAATAATCATAAATCCATAAAGACAATTATTTAGGTTTGTGAGTTTGGAAACGTAGGAATTGTATAAAATTGTTAAATTTTTCTCTCAAAGTCCACGACAAACGTGACACAGCAAGACGGGTATTTCAATATCGTAGTTAAATTATTAGTTATTTAAAAAATAGTAACGTGCGTTAACGACGTGCATAAATATGTTAAATGTACGGTTTTAGATTATAAATAAATAAATAAATATTAGAGGACAATCTTACACGAATCGAACTAGCCCCACAGTAAGCTCAAGAAGGTTTCTGTTATGGGTACTAGACGACGATATATTTAATAGATATAAATACTTAAATACATAGAAAACATCCAAGACTCAGAAACAAATATTCATGCTCATCACACAAATATTTGCCCTGACCGGGATTCGAACCCAGGACCGTCAGCTTCACAGGCAGGTGCACTACCCACTAGGCTAAACCGGTCGTCAAAATATAATGCTATATAATGCTTCTCGAAAAGAAAAATCTTCAAACGCATAACGATATTAAATGACGCCTTGCGAAGAACTGTAGAATCGCTTTTATTACAATACTTGATTTACTTCCTGGGATGGTGTCCAAATAAAGAGAATTATTCTTTTAGTCATAATAGATTTAGTAGTTAAACTGAAACAGTAAAGTATTTTTAATGAATTTTTAGTTATATTCATTATATATATATATATCAAGACCGGTTTGTTACATTACGCCACAAAAACAAATAAAAACACATTACCTATTTGTATTATTCGAAAAATGATAGACACACTCAGAACTACAATGATTAGAAAAATTGATAACACCAAATAACGTGTATAATCGTGCAAACTGTCAGCATCATTACAGTCATTAAAAAATGAGTTTTTTTTTACTTCGCAGTTCATCTCACGATTAAAGTAGAATGCTTTTATAAAAAATGTTGATAACAAAACTTCACTCCACATTTAATTAATAACGTTAATCACGTAAGCGATATTTAACGCTATAATTAAATATTTAACGTTTTTTTTTACAATAATACGCTTGTACTGTCCCACATCTTAACAAACACTGATTGGACATACGTCAATCGAGGGGATAATCTATCTTATGGTATTATCTGTCTTAAGGCTTATCCGAGTACAAAGCAAGAACCGATTATAAAAGGCGAGATAAGCAAATGTCGACTTTACGGCTTACAATAATAATTACAACACCATTGGTCTTGTTATCAAAGAGGTTTATAAAATTGGACACATAGTGTTTATCCTTTAGCGGCTTTTCAAATATCTTATCTGCCGATCCACGTCGATTCTAACTTTAGGTACGCGTAAGTTCGTTTGTACGAAGTGGTACGAAAACATCTGTTTTGCCTCACTTAACTGGCCAATTTTTGTAAAAAAATAAGATTCTTAATCATTATACAGATACAACAACTTTATCACTATCTCGATAGAAGTCATCCGGGATATAGTTTAATAATAAAGAACGAAAAAAAAAATTATTAGTGACAAACACACATGTAGGTAAGTAGCTAGATTCGAAAACTAATGTAGGATATATCAATCGCAAAAATCAAATCACGGCTATAGGAAAGTATAATATTGTAAAGAAATAAGGCAATTTATAAGTTTTTTATGTTATTTTATTATTATGCCTAGGCATAAAATGCTGGGCTACGAAATTACAGAACGAATGTTGTTGGGACATGATTTGTTTTTCAACTAAATGATTACACAGAGCGAATGAATAGAATATTGTAATATTTGTAGCTCAGTTTTTACCAATTTGGCCATTGAAGATACAAACCACCAAATACCTAAATAGCGTAAAGAGTCTAATATTTTCATTGTATCTAGTTGACACAGTTCTTGCAGGAAAGCATATCAAACGATTCGACATGTTTTGTTTTCTTGTGTAACTACACATTGTAAATACCTATTGTTATTTTTTCCTTATTTTCTTTCAATTCTCTTTTGTTTTTTACCACTTACATTTACTTAAGTAGGTTAAGTAGTATCATTGTAATAAGCATATTTTGGAGAAAATGACTGACTGTCGAGTTTCTTTCGGCGTTTCTTCTCGGCAGTGGTCTCATGAGGAACGCTAGTAGTTTTTGACTTGTAAAAGTGCCTTTGCGGCCTACTTGCAGAATAAAGTTCATTTATATCATTCATTCATTTATATCAAACATTTTTTATATTACACGATGCAGTAAACTGAATTATTTATTGAGCTAGCGATGTAAGATAAAAAAATAAAAAAAATATTACAAATCAACATAACGCCATGGGCTGTAGTCAAACTAATTGATAAAAAAATAAATACTTAGCGAAATGATCCTCAAGCAGAAGTATACGAGTAGCCACGTCAGCAGCATTCCCACCAGTATAATCATATACCATATAGCCATGTCTTGAAATCCACCTGTTTCTACTGTTACTTTATCAAGGTCATCCAACTCATCAGAATCTCTTGGATCTTCTATTGAATCTTCATGTGACCAAATAAAATTAGGTCGTCCGAACATAGGCGCCATATTGGATTATTTCTTAACCAGTTAGGACATATCACTACTAACCGTTTTTTTAAAAACGGTTGAGTTATCGTGGCTGAATTCACTCTTAATAATTTGAACAAACAAATTATTTGAGTAATCAATTGTATTTATATACAGTACTGTTTTCACAAATGAGTAACGTTTTATTACATTTTTACTAAAAACACTGAAACACTGACACTTTTACAGAACCTTGTGATAATGTGAAGCGAGTACGATAGTTTTTCGTTGATATGGTATCAGTTTGACGAGATGATAGCTCAATAAGATTAGTATCTCTCATATTAAGCGATCGATTTCGAAACACTTTACTATCTCTAAAATTTATTTACCAGTATTTCTTATTCAAGATTTTTACATCTTTATTGAGTTAACTTATCAAATTTAATAAATGATTTATTTATAAGCAAACGTGGTTCATAAAATTCAGGTTAAAGATATTTATTCTCAAAAAAGACAATTGAAGTCACTTATATGAGAACATGGATTTAGGAACATTTCAAGAAAAGTAGACATTTGTTAATTGTTTTGTGTGTTCTCGCTTAAGGTATTCTTAAAGAGGGTATTGTTCATAAATATGAACCGCTAATTTACTTTTGAAAACCTTAAGTGAGCCTACAGCTTTTAAAACAGGCGGTAATATAATTGTTATATAAAAAATTCCCTTCAGAAAACTTTGTTCACAACTAAGTAAAGATATTTGTATATACGTTACCAAACTTCAAGTGCATGAGCAGGACAAACGCAACAAGAACTGTTAGTACAAGGAAAGTTGTAGACCAGAATATTATAACATCTCTGGATGAATCTGTTACGTCTACATTGACATCTTGGTCTTTTATATCGTTTGAATTCACTTGAGGAGCCATTACACCGACTTGTTCCTTTGACAAATTGATCAATTTGTTAGTTCCTCATATGTCTATCTTTTCCGCTCAACTTTAATTGTGTCTTCTTTTAAAGACACCACAAAGTTAAAGTTTTCAACCGATTATGCACTACACCATTTGATTAATAGTATAATTTACATCATTAAAAACACTGTACTTCACGAAATGCTTCTATTTTTGCTATATAATCCGTCACGTTTATATGCAAGATAGGTACCTATATACGAAAGAATCGTATTACATAATTCTTTTATTTTAATATTTAATATCAGAGTTCGTTCGCGGCACATTGATCTCTCTCGATATTGTTTTCAATACATATCAATTTCTTTTTCCTGTGCTCACATACTTGCACATTATCTTGAGAAATTTTATCTTTGACAATACAAGATTAAGAAAGAGGATGTTCTTGTACCATTCATGTACAAATATACTTATCATTATCCTAAACTTTTGCATCAGATTTTTTTTTGCTATTTTTAAATGCTGAGATATTTTGAAAACCCCATGCCAACAGGTGAAATGCAGTTTCATATCAGTGTCGTGACGACTTTAGAGCTTAACAGAGAAGTTTTTTTAATTAATGTATAGTCGGGAAATAATTAATATAGATATATGTTATTTCCTTATTAAAACCGTAAATTTACAAGTCGCTAAAATATAATTACCAAATCCAATTATCTCTAACTGTCATAAAAACAATTAGCTATAAATAAAAATCCTTTCTTCAATAATAAATATAGACAGTAGTATTATAAATATTTGCATGCCTACTACTATAAGGTATCAAACATTATTGAGACCCACTGTATGTAAAAACACCTTCATAATGTACATGATGTTTGGCAAATAAATTATTATTATTATTATTATTTGTATGGAATAACGTTAAAAATACGTACTAACACTTAATTTTGAATATAAATAAATTCAAATAATAGGTACTTTACCAAGAGCTGATATTTTGAAGCACATAATCGCAAAAGACATTATCAATAGTGTGAAAAACACGGATAAGTATATAACAGCTTTTAAAGGCATTTCATATTGTGGTTGATCGCCATCCTGCGCGTGCGCTGGCAGTTGATCAACAATATGCACCATACCAGAAGAATCTAATTCAAATTCCGATTGAGGCACTATTTTTAATATAAGATCACTGCTTTGAACTTGTTCACTATTTAGTTAATAAATATTCTACCGTTTCAAATATTGAAATAGAGATATTTTTATAATGAAGTTCTATTTTCAAACTTTTTTCATTGTTTAACTTCGTAAAACACGAAAAGTTTAGCTCTTACTTTAACTAATGTGGCTTATTACATTATTTTAATTTTATATCAATAAAAAAGTAGTTATATTTTGCGACATCAATACAGCTCGTCAATATATTAAGCAAGTACAAAACATACTGTTGAATACCTAATACCCTCACATTTTTGTTGAAATACATTCATTGGGAAGATTTATGCAAATCCCATCTTTGTGGCTAGCGACTTCTATTGTATTCTTGTACCTTTTTGCCTTGCACGTAATGTAAGTTTTATCTTTAGACAGATATCTATATCATTGACATATTGAGATTGAGAAGAAAAATTGTAATCCGAGCCTATCTTGTAGCAGAAATATTTCTAATATATAATTACGGAGGAAGAGCGATCGTGGCCCAGCGGCGCCCGAATACCGCGTGCGGTATGCGAGGTTAAGCAACGTCGACCCAGGTCAGTTCTCTGATGGGTGACCGCTTTGAATGGCTATTGCTTTGGAAGGCACGTTAAGCCGTTGATCCCGGCTGCTGTCTATGATAGCAGTCATTAAGCCAAGTCAGAGGCCTTCGGGCGGCTTGAGAGCTTCTAACTCACTTGACAAGCCTAGTTCCAAAAAGGTTTGGTTTCCCCTCGGGTTGGAAGGTTAGAAGATGGCAGTCTCTTCCGTATAAACTAGTTCCTACGCCACATCTTGGGGTTAGGTAGCGGACCCCGGGCATCCTTCAGGATGCAACTGTACTGGGATAACGCTAGGAGGATGATGATCATTTGTTATACATTCAAGAGCAAAAATAATTCTATGGGAATTAATTACAAAGTGTATCCATAATTTTTGCTCTTGAGTGTACAATAATAAATTACGTAGGTTATACTTATAACGTAGAAATTATTTTAAATCCACACCCTTTTAGAATTAAATTGCTTTTTTCATGAACGGATTTAGATTAAATTGGCATGAAGATAGTTTAAGACCCTAAAGGATATAATATATGGAAGGGGGTGGACGTTCTTAAAGAAGAGTGACAATTAAGTTTGCCTAAAATTATTTAATAGCAATTATTTCTCTAAGGCTATAAGTTCTATGTGGATGAAGTCGCGGGCAAAAGCTAGTACTAATAAAAATGTTAAGAGTTGTAAAAAAGAAGTATGCCAAGGTAGAGTTTTTTTTATTTTATTTAATTCATAATTACACATTAGATGTATACATTTAATATGTAAAAGAAGAATTACATTTATCTATTGTCTCACATAACCTTAAGCATTCACGATACACAAATGCGTTAATTGAGATGATTGAGATTCCTCTCCACCCCGATATGAACAAAAAATCATACCGCGCTGGGCTAAGAACCATGGACAAATACTTTTTTTAATACAACGATGGTGGCAAACAAGGGTACGGTTCACCTGATGGTAATCGAACACAACAGTCTATAGGCTACAACGTCCGCAACTGCAAAAGAGTCACGTGAGCGTTGCCGACCCTTTATAAAATTTGTGGATGTACTGTGATGATAGCAGAAGGGACAAATTTAGGTCCCTCTTTTTTTGAACCTGACTGTGGCTTTATAGGCCGGGCCCAATAAAGCGATAGGAGTGCGCGGTTGGAGAGAGGCCAGGAGAAAATCCAGGGGAAAACCTTCGACACTACCCCGCGGGCGGTTTAAAACACTGGAATACTTTAAGAGTTTGCGCTCCAGTGAGATTGGTTGAGCGCCTTCAACCAAATCTGAGGTAGGTCCCTCGCTCTCAACACAGTGCATCCTCGGGAGCTCTGGCAACCTTGCTCACCTCCAGGAACACAACATTACCTACTTGTATCGGAAATAATGTACAAAATATATGTGTGTATGTGTTGTGTAATACAAAAGTTAGCTTAAAATGAACTAAAAGAAAATACGTGTCACGTGCGCGTTGCCGACCCTTAAAAAAATTACTACTACTATTTATACTTGAATATCCTTTTTGAAAAATGGTTTAATATTTTAAAGGGAGACGAAAAGAGCTGCCTTCAACTCGCCTTTTTCATAGGATTTTTCCTCTCAATATCCTCGTAAGCTTTGCCAGTACAACGATCTCTCAAAACGATACAGGTTTCAACACATTTTATGTAAAGTAACGTTATTTAAATAACGTGTTTTTTTTTTCTTAATTTCTGTATAGCATGCTAAAAAATATTCAATACTCGTACTTACTGATCAAATAAGAAAACGAGTTTAAGGGGCTCCTAGCTCCATTTTCTCGTGTTTTTTATGGCTGATCGTATTAAAAACAACGAGGTTTACGGAAATAGTATACCATATTTACTTCAAAACTTATTGTTCTCGAGATATATGGCATCAAACTTTGATAATTTTAGGCCAAAAAACAGTTTTTGGACGTAACTTTTGTGAAGATTAGTTAAAAATAAAAATCTCTCTTGCGTTGTTAGAGACGTCAATAAGGAACAGCTACATGTATATTTCATATATATAAGTGCATAAATACCATACTAGTGTCCAAAAAAAGAGCTTTTTTGGACCGTGTTCGAATAAATCATAAAAAAAATAAGTAAGTAGTCAGTTTTTTTTTTCAAATTTGGCTCTTACGACTGAAGATAAAGGATTGAAGAACCGATAACTGTTTGTGCTATTCTAGTATTTTATGCAATAGTTGTATAAGAGGGTTCAAAAAAGGTGAGTGGTGTGTGTAACAATTTGAGGCGAAGCCGAAAATTCTTAATAAAGACGCCATGAGCCTTTTTTGACCTACTTATATAACTACATTACTTTTTCTACGACTAGGGATTAACTAATAACACACAAAATTAAACAGCAATACAGCATAAGAAAGAGCGGTAAGTTGGATAGTGAGAAATAACAGTCCACAGAACGTAATCATAGACACGGTATTTTTGTTCAACTGTCATTTACTGACTTGCGTTTTTCCTTATGTTGGCAGTAATTATTTTAGTTTTGTTATTGTTTCAAACCATATGAATTCAGTTGTTTGTTAATTTGGCAGTTTTGATTTTCGTTGTAAATTTAGTGTAGTTTTTTTTTATTTGTTAGGTTCACAGGGCACCTCTGTTAGCAGTTGCATTATATCACATAATAACCCTAGGGTCTTTATGAAGAATAGACTAGATAAACTTTTTTGAAATTGCATTAGACATGCTTTTGTATTCGTTTGCGGGACTATATAATTGACAGATAAAAGTACCGGAGTAGAAAAATATATCTATACTTTTGACGGAGCAGTATCAACTCAAAACTCGTAAACAGGGACCGATACCGGTATTTTTAAAAAACCTTGAATTAGCCCAATATTTTAGATTATTTTCTGCTCTTTACGTAGGGCTGAATCATGTATTTAGGTAACAACGTCGTATTATTAAATTGTCCCATTAAAAACGAAATAATGAACCGGTGACCGTAATAATACCGGTATTTTTCTATGGAGAAAATACCGGTATCCGATCCCTGGTCGTCAATCGATGAATAGCGCGTGGAGCCCTTAATTTCCTTGTACTGCGATTAGCTTTCCATGACGTAGGTATTAATGTCATCGAACGTTATTTATGTTAAAGCAATCTGATCAAAGATAGATTGTTACTTTAAGCTGCTTACAAATGTATAATTTATTATAAAATATTATTTGTAATATAAATAAACATCACACTCAAACCCGACGACCAGTTTAGCCTAGTGGATAGTTCACCTGCCTGTGAAGCTGGCGGTCCTGGGTTCGAATCCCGGTCAGGGCAAATATTTGTGTGATGAGCATGAATATTTGTTTCTGAGTCTTGGATGTTTTCTATGTATTTAAGTATTTATATCTATTAAATATATCGTCATCTAGTATCCATAACACAAGCCTTCTTGAGCTTACTGTGGGGCTAGTTCGATTTGTGTAAGATTGTCCTCTAATATTTATTTATTTGTTTATTTATTTATTAGGTATATGTACATATTTGTTTGCAATCCAGGAAGAATATGATGGTCACGTTTATTGACGACAAATAACAAGATAAAGCATCTATCACTTTCTGATATCCTTCGATAGAAAGTGACAGATACTGTATCTTGTCGTTGGTCGACAAACGTGACCATAATACGGGGCCAGAGGGGCTACTCCGAAATTCGAACTTCATGTCGTGCCGTCTCTTTCACTCACGTATACGAGAGTGAAAGGGACGGCATGATACGGAGTTCGTATTTCGAACTTTCGGAGTACAGGCCTAGGGGCGTTGCCACCAAAATAGAAAATGGAATATACTCCTACGCTCGTTTCGATTTTGACATCAAAATCGCTGAGACGGTTATAAATACTTATTTTTCTTTATCAAAATTGTAAGTATGTAGTCATTGCTTACAATTTTGTTGATATTGTTAAATAAGAACGAGTAAATAGCCGGGGTACCTAAAAAATCAAAAGAAAATGAACTTACTGAGTCTCGCCAAAGATAGCGCCATCATGAGTAGAATGAAGAATATTATCCAAAAGTAAAAACTCGGAGACATCATATAATACGACATTATTGACAACACACGATCGTTTCAGGACTTTCAGACATTAAACTAGTCTGATATAATGAACAATCGATATTTTTGGTTTGTTATCATTCATTATCTACTTTAATCCTCGTATCTATGTTTTCTAGATACTAGTAAGTGCGCTAATTATTAGATAAATATAGCTACTGACGGCAAGGAAAGAAATGTTTAAATAAAAATAATTGGGGGGCTGTTACGAGTTTTTTATACATCATCCCTCACATCTTCCTAGCCATCTATTCATAAAAAAATGGAGCGTAAGTAGCTCAGCGGCGCCCGCGCACCGCGTGCGGAATGCGAGGTTAAGCAACATCGGCCGAGGTCAGTTTTTGGATGGGTGACCGCTTTGAGTGGAAACGAGAGCGCCCGTGCTTTGGAAGGCACGTTAAGCCATTGACCCCGGCTGCTGTCTATGATAGTATATATTTATGGTCGGGCTTTAAATATCATTAAAATTTTATTATCCTTAGCAATATAATCTACTTGACTTTCTATTATTGAGTTTAATATAACACTATTAATAGGATATGACTGATATCAAATCCAATTATCGAATTTTTATCATCATTAAGCACCACTTAAAGTACGAGGGGCGTTCAAAATATTCTCGGTATTGGAATGAAAACAAACAAGTATGAACAGTTTGATATTTTTTATTTTTCAATATACTCCCCCCCTATGTTAATACACTTAAAAGATCGATCAATTTTTTTTTTTAATCCCTCATAAAAATATTTTTTATCCTTGGTATAAAAGTGCTCCTCTACTGCCGCCTTCAACGCCTCATCGTCAAAAAATCGATTTCCACACAGATCCTTTTTGAGATTGGGGAACAAAAAGAAGTCGCTGGGGGCTAAGTCCGGACTATACGGTGGATGAGTTATAGTTCCGAACCCACATTCAGCAATAGCTGCCTTGGCAATATGAGCAGTATGGACAGGGGCGTTGTCATGCAGAAGCAGAATACCTTTAGACAATTTTCCTCGCCTTTTTTCTTTTATTGCGTCCCTTAATTGATGTAGAATATTCGCGTAGTACTGTCCCGTGATATTTACACCTTTTTCTTTATAATCGATCAACAATACTCCTTCACAATCCCAAAATATTGTTGCCATGACCTTGCCAGCGGAAGGGACGACCTTGAACTTCTTGGGATGAGCTGAACCCTTAATGTGCCACTGCATGGACTCCTGTTTACTCTCTGGGTCATAATGATGAACCCAGGTTTCATCTCCAGTAACTATCTTTTGCAGCACCTCATCAGGATTTTCACCACACAGGTCAATAAAATCGGAACAGCAAGCTGCACGCACATCTTTTTGAAGTCGAGTCAGCATTCGTGGAACCCATCTTGCACTGACCTTTGACATATTAAGATGGTCATGGATAATGTCATGTACGGTACCAATAGAAAGATTGGTTACTTGAGCTATTGATTTTATCTTTACTCGACCATCTTCCAATATAAGGTTTTCCACCTGATCAATATTTTCTTGTGAAGTAGCTACTAAAGGCCGGCCAGGTCTAGGGTCATCTTCAATACTCTCCCTGCCACGTTTGAATTCGCTTGACCACTTTTGAATTGTAGATAAAGAAGGAGCAGACTCACGGTAAACACAATCCATTTCCTCTTTTATGGTTTTTTGGTTTTTACCCTGTTTCGTCAAGAATTTTATTACGGAACGATGTTCTAATTTCGTTAACATTGTTAATTCACTCATTGTGTTCGTGTTTGTTCAGAAATTGCAGAAAAACAAAAGAACATCTCGGTTTGAATTATACTTTTTTTTAATGTCAAAGAATGAACCTTACCACCCAGTAACAAAACAAATTCAAAAAGAGGTTATAAGATATCAATACCGAGAATATTTTGAACGCCCCTCGTAAAGTAAACCATGAACAACTTTATGTCATCGAGTTAAAGTTTAATTTTCTGTGAAAATTGTGCTACATATGATTAGGTATTAAAAGCTAGACGTATTCAATAATGACACTAATAGTATATTTTTGCATTAACTCCCAGAATCGCCAGCCTGTCAATTTATTTCCCACTTCGTTGCAGTACTGCTTAGTGAGTTTACTGTGTATTCTCACTGTAAGCGCGCGAGTGTGCCGGTGAGCGGGGCGCTCCCCGCGCGGCTGGTTACCTCACCCCCTGACATGATATTTTTCGTTGAACCTACGGCGCCTTAATATACTTAATATTATTCGGATAGAAATGTGTCCAAGTGACATGGGTCACTGAAGTGTCCGTGTGTCTTTGTAAGCATGCATATTCAATCTCAAACTCAAACACAAATATTTTATTGCACACATTACAAATATGATATTATTATAATGAACCCGTAAGGGCACAGCAATAGTCTTATATCTAGACTAACTCTTAAACTACTTAAGAGGCCTTATAAGTTTTAAAATGTTTTGATTTCAAATTATGGCAAAAGTATTGATAATACCAATAAAGTGATTAAAGGCTACGATGATTTTATTAAAGTTTTGAATAGTAACATAGCCATTTTTTGATTTTATTGTGTGTAGTAGAATTTAAGCAGAAAATACTAGTTTTTCGCTTGAAAATGGTCGATTTGGAGTGATGATTGAAAAGATATTTCATAATGAAAAATCCAAAAAATAAATTAAAAGTTTATGTCATAAGGTCGAGATAGTCCTATTCTAGACAGTAACATCGAGAAAATGTCAAGATACGTGTCAATTCAAACAGAAAATGTCCTAAATAAATGAGCGTTTTTTAACTGATAAGGACTCTTAAGCAGTCTTTCTTACTTACTTCACTATTTATTTAAAAAAAAAAGAAAAAGGAACAAAAGAAAATTTATCATTTATCATCATCAAAAAATTCCTGTAATGTATAAAAACTTTTATGGATTAAAAAAATATTTAATGATCTTTGAATTGATTTATCGGCTTTATGGATTTTATTGGTAGTGGTATTTTATTATATATTTTATACACATCATATGTGGTCCAGAATGATATATTTTTAAGCTAGATATAGGAAGGGCTAGGTTGGTATTGTGACGTAGATTTAGCGGTTTTACATGACGGTCTTTTGCTTGCAAGAAAAAATGGTTATGTGTCTTGACAAAGGTACAGGCTTCTAGGATATATAAATAAATAAATAATAAAATAAATAAATAAATATTAGAGGACAATTTTACACAAATCGAACTAGCCCCAAAGTAAGCTCAAGAAGGCTTGTGTTATGGTACTAGACGACGATATATTTAATTGATATAAATACTTAAATACATAGAAAACATCCAAGATTCAGAAACAAATATTCATGCTCATCACACAAATATTTGCCCTGACCGGGATTCGAACCCAGGACCGTCAGCTTCACAGGCAGGATAAAGATGTAAGTGTTAGAATGCCGAGTTTTTTAGAATGCGGTCTACAACTTTGTGTTCGTTTTATGTCAACTATGATTCTGATGCATTTCTTCTGTAAAATGAACAGGCTATTAGCATTTGTACTGTTTTGCTTAGTTCCTAACTAATATTATAGACCAGATAAAATTTAAATATTTATTCTGCACGGCTGAGGGAGAGGGGTTGCGATCCTCGGTCCGGTTCGTTCTTGGCTCAACAGATTTCTTTGGCCATTCAGCGTGGCAACGCCGCCGGGGTTATGGGAACTTTCGAGCCATCTACGATCCGGGGCGGTCCTTTGTGTTAAGTTAATTTGACGAAGCATGTTGCGGATTTCATTTTTGGATTAATAGTACATTAGTTGGTTAATTTATGGAATAAGTATTTCTGCTAGAAAAACTCAGATATATTAGAATAGTTAATAGTTGACCAAGACAGCGCAAATCGCGAAAGAACTGTTTTCTTTTCAGCTTGGAACAAAATGCTTACGCATGTCCACCTAATTCTTATCCCTATCTCTTTTGAGCATTTTCCATTGTTCGATTTGCCTTTATCTTTATGTTATTCATTTGATAAGATATTCATGGACCTGCTTTAATTCATAATAAATAATGTTATTTATAAAAACAACTGCTATGAGAACAGCAAATAAATGTCGATAAAGATATGACAGCCGACCGCATTCAGCGGCGCTTTGTTATAAGGAGGGCCGACCCCAAATAAAGATGGCCGCGCGATCGCGACAACAGTGACACATATAGTCCCTATTCGTCCCGGTACCGCCGCACACCGGGTAGAGTCAGTCCGACCCAGGTCGGGCCTAGCTGAGTTTCTTGCTGGACTCTTCTCAGCTAGGCTAGGTTTAGTGAACCAGCGACAAAACTCCCAGTAGCTCGATTCCACTCACACCTCAGATTCGGTTGAAACCGCTCAACCAATCTCACTGGAGCGCAAACTCTTAGAGTATTCCAGTGTTCCAAACCACACGCGTGGTCGTGCCGGAGGTTTTCCCCTGCATTTTCCCCAGGCTACTCTCCAACCGCGCACTCCTATCGCTTTATTGGGCCCGGCCTATAAAGCCACAGTCAGGTTAAAAAAAAACAAAAAAAAAAAAAAAAAGATGGGTATAATAATGGCCATAGTGTTGCCAGATGGTTACATTTCTTACATTTTTCGTAACTTTCAACCGGCTCGCGTAACATGTAAGTAACTTCTGTTCTAAAGGATTTTTTTGTAACTTTTGGGACAGGCGCGGATCCAGGATTTTTTTCAGGGGGGGGGGCACTTTCGAACTTTCCGAAAATAAAACTGACTTTTGATAACTGTTTTTATTATCAGAACATATTTCCTACGTCAGGACATAGGCAATTGCCCTCCCCTGACACAGGCTTCAGGGGGGGGGGCAATTGCCCCTGTTGCCCCCCCCCTGTATCCGCGCCTGTTTTGGGAAAAATGAAACTTTATTTAAAAAGACAGTTCAATTGTATCTAACCGGGACCAAGCGAAACAATTTATAGGCTTCCATACAGAAAAATGACAAAATAACCTACATGGTACAACTCGTCTGTCTGTCCGTCTATTGCAACATTGACATTTGAGATACCGCCCATCAGCCTGGCGTAATTCTGTCTAGTCATACACTCTTATCTAGGTTCTGTCTCCTAACTCGCCGAATTGTAGCTGTATGTTATTTCTATGGCTAGTCATTTCTTTAAATCGAATGTGTTCATAAGTAATTATGAAAAATATAAAAAATGTAACTTTTGCATCAAAAATGTAACTTTACGAGAAAAGAAACGTAATTTTCGTTCCAAAAGCCCTGGCAACACTGAATGGCCAGGAAGAAGAAGAAGACGATAAAAACAAGCTCGATTCCACTCACACCTCAGATTCGGTTGAAACCGCTCAACCAATCTCACTGGAGCGCAAACTCTTAGAGTATTCCAGTGTTCCAAACCACACGCGTGGTCGTGCCGGAGGTTTTCCCCTGGATTTTCCCCAGGCTAATCTCCAACCGCGCACTCCTATCGCTTTATTGGGCCCGGCCTATAAAGCCACAGTCAGGTTCAAAAAAAAAACGTTAAAAACAACTGCTGCTTTTATTATTATTATTATTATTGTTAGTTGTGGGCCTTCTTTGCCGCCTCGACCAGTATTGATCTATTGTGGCAGCCCTTACAGTTCTTTGCTTATACCCGTTGCCTTCAGGAATTTCCAGATTCTTTGGGTCGCAATCTGTTGTATCTCCTCTGTGGGCATAATGTGCCTCCCTAGATAGATACTTCTTTTTCGCATAAGTGGTCCACAGGAGCAGAGGATATGAATGGCAGTTTCCTCCGACTCTTGGCAGAACCTGCATGCTGCACTTTGTTTTATACCCATTTGGGATAGATGTTTGTTAAGTTTGCAATGACCAGTGAGTATTCTTGTCACTGCGCTGGTTTTGTGTCTTTTGAGTTGTAATAGCTCTTTAGACAACTTGGCATTGTAGCCTTTTATTAAAGCTTTTGATTGTTTTAGTCCTTTAGTGAACTTCCACAATTCTATAGCTTCCGATGATTGCTTAGCAGAGAGGTTACTTTCTGTTTGGTGATCCCACAGAAAGGTTCTGGGCCGATGAAAGGTGTATCTGCACCCTTCCTAGCGAGTTTGTCTGCTACCTCGTTTCCGTCAATATCGGAGTGACCCGGTACCCATCTAAGTATTACTTAACTGCTGCTTGCAACTTCTCTTATGTTACAGATAATCCACTCGTATGTCGTAACAAGGTATGGGTAGCTGGAAAGTGTTCGGGACTTGAAACTTTACGGGGTTATTTGGTAGTACATTAGGAAGACTAGGATAGTCTTCCACCTCGAGGACCCTGTGTTGACTTGGGGGGCAAAATTCCTGATATTTTTCAGATTTTCGCTTGTATCTCTTATACTAAGGATATTTTGGATCCATATTGTTTGACAAAGCTAAAGACCATTAAATTCCCTAAAAGGGTCATTGTCAGTTGCAAAAACAAAAGTTGTACCTTCGGTGGTCAATAGTTGATGGCTTATGTGCATGTAAGCTACGTTTTTAGTGGATGGATTCATAGCAACTACTTACTAGACCAATCCAAAATTAAGCTTTGTAGCCCTTAACTTTCGATATGTCCACCGAAAAGACCCGAACCTAAATCTGACATTGACCCAAAAGGTTGTTGGTGAACCATATTTTCTTCTGTATACCTAAAACTGGTATGAATACGTTCCCCTTTCTTTCCAGAATACGAACTTACGTGTTTTAAGAAATGTATCAAATATATTTATGTTTATGGTATGTCTTAAATAAGCAATTGTATAACGTTTAATAAGCTCGAAAATCGTTTGAAACGACACCTCACACGTACCGATTGGTAAGATAGAACGTGAGATTTGGACAAAAACCGGCCGCCATCTTTATGACGTCACAGCTATGGCTGTACCCCCTTCATTTCTCCAATCTTCTATATATATAAAAGAAGAAGTCCTGATCTACCATCAACGCACAGCCGAAACTACTGGAACTAGAAACTTCAAATTTGGTCCAAAGCTTACTTTTATGACGTATGCAAGGGATAAGACGGGATTTTTGGATATTCCACCCCTAAGGGGATCAAATAGTTGTGCAAAGTTTGTATGGGAGAAAATTTTTTTTTTGAGCTGAAGATTTAAAAATTCGTAAAAAGGTTACGAACATAAATCCAAAGAAAGTGTTTTCAGCGTTTTGCAAAATTCTAACCCTAAGAGGGTAAAATAGGGGTGGAAAGTTTGTATGGGGAGCAACTCTTTTTTGAAGTGAGAGATTTAAAACTTCGTATATAGACTCTCTGTTTAAATAAAACAAAACATATTTCAGCGTTTTTTGAAATAGGTCCTCTAAAGGGGTGAAAAGGGAGTTCCAAGTTTGTACGGGGAGCAAATCTTTTTTGAAGCTAGAGATTTGAAACGTCGTAAATAGACTCTATGTTTAAATACAACAAAACATATTTCAGCGTTTTTCAAAATTTTTCCCATAAAGGGGTGAAAAGAGGGTTCCAAGTTTGTAAAGGAGCAAATCTTTTTTGAAGTGAGGGATTTCGTATATATACATTCTGTTTAAATACAACAAAGCATATTTCAGCGTTTTTTGAAATTGCTCCTCTAAAGGGGTGAAAAGGGGGTTCCAAGTTTGTACGGGGAGCAACTCTTTTTTGAAGTGAGAGATTTAAAACTTCGTATATAGACTATGATTAAATAAAACAAAGCCTATTTCAGCGTCTTTCAAAATTGCTCCCCTAATGGGGTGAAAAGAGGGTTCCAAGTTTGTAAAGGAGAAAATCTTATTCTAAGTAAGAAATGTAAAACTTCGTATATAGACTCTCTGTTTAGATACAACAAAGCGTATTTCAGCGTTTTTTGAAATTACTCTAAAGGGGTGAAAAGGGGGTTCCAAGTTTGTATGGGGAGAAACTCTTTTTTGAAGTGAGGGATTTAAAACTTCGTATATAGACTTTCTGTTTAAATACAACAAAACATATTTCAGCGTTTTTTGAAATTGCTCCTCTAAAGGGGTGAAAAGGGGGTTCCAAGTTTGTACGGGGAGCAACTCTTTTTTGAAGTGAGAGATTTAAAACTTCGTATATAGACTATATGATTAAATAAAACAAAGCCTATTTCAGCGTTTTTCCAACTTGCTCCCCTAAAGGGGTGAAAAGAGGGTTCCAAGTTTGTAAAGGATCAAATCTTATTCGAAGTAAGAAATGTAAAACTTCGTAAATAGACTCTCTGTTTAAATACAACAAAAAGTACATCAGCGTGTTTTCAAATTGCTCCTCTAAAGGGGTGAAAAGGGGGTTCCAAATTTGTACGGGGAGCAATTCTTTTTTGAAGTTAAAGATTTGAAACTTCGTAAATAGACTATGTTTATTAAATACAACAACACGTATTTCAGCATTTTTCAAAATTGCTCCCATAAAGGGGTGAAAAGAGGGTTCCAAGTTTGTAAAGGAGCAATTCTTTTTTGAAGTTAGTAATTTGAAACTTCGTAAATAGACTTTCTGTTTAAATACAACAAAACACATTTCAGCGTTTTTTGAAATTGCTCCTCTAAAGGGGTGAAAAGGGGGTTCCAATTTTGTACGGGGAGCAACTCTTTTGAAGTGAGAGATTTAAAACTTCGTAAATAGACTCTCTGTTTAAATACAACAAAAAGTACATCAGCGTGTTTTAAAATTGCTCCTCTAAAGGGGTGAAAAGGGGGTTCCAAATTTGTACGGGGAGCAATTCTTTTTTGAAGTTAAAGATTTGAAACTTCGTAAATAAACTCTATGTTTAAATACAACAAAACGTATTTCAGCGTTTTTCAAAATTGCTCCCATAAAGGGGTGAAAAGAGGGTTCCAAGTTTGTAAAGGAGCAAATCTTTTTTGAATAAGAAATTTAAAACTTCGTATATAGACTTTCTGTTTAAATAGAACAAAACACATTTCAGCGTTTTTTGAAATTGCTCCTCTAAAAGGGTGAAAAGGGGGTTCCAAGTTTGTACGGGGAGCAACTAATTTTGAAGTGAGAGATTTAAAACTTCGTATATAGACTCTCTGTTTAAATACAACAAAACGTTTTCCAGCGTTTTTCTAAATTGTTCCCCTAATTGGGTAAAAAGGGGTTCCAAGTTTGTGCGGGGAGCAAATCTTTACTTTTCGTAAAAATCGAGATAGGTGTAATCTTCTAGGTTCCTCGGGGTGATAATTACGATAATGACATCTATTTTCAAATCCCAGACGGGGACATTTATTTTTCTTAAAAATCGATATGGGTGTCATCGTCGAGGTTCTTCGGGGTACCGATTACGAAAAAGATATGCATTTTCAAATCCAAGATGGCGGATATTTATTTTTCTTAAAAATCGATATGGGTGTCATCGTCGAGGTTCCTCGGGGTGCCGATTACGAAAATGATATGCATTTTCAATTCCAAGATGGCGGAAATTTATTTTTCTTAAACTCGATATTCTTCATACTCTTTGTGGTTCCTCGGGGTGCCGATTCCGAAAATTACATCCATTTTCAAATCCAAGATGGCGGACATTAAGTTTTTCATTCGAGTAATTATCACATAAGATTAATAGCATCAGACAACTGACAGAAACAAATAAACCTCATTTATATCTTTGTTACCATCTAAAATCTACGCGGACGAAGTCGCGGGCGGCTGCTAGTAGTAAATAAAAATTTTTTTTAGGTTACCTCCCCTACATGTAAAGAGGTGGTGCAATTTTTTTTCTTCCAAACCCCATCATGTGGGGTATCGTTGGATAGCTCTTTCATCATAGTATAAGGTTTCTGAAAGCATTTTTTGATTCAAGAATCGGTTGGCGTCATATTAAGCTTTGAAGTGATAATTTTTGCTATGGTCAAGTGTCCCCCCCTCCTGCCAGCTAAACGGTCCCTACTAGGCATGTGAAAAAAATCATGGTAGTAGTATATACGATGAATTTAAAAGTAAAACTATCACAGCTAAGTAGACATTACCGTAAAGGGCAAAAATATGTATACAACACAACATATTTCAAAAAAGTACATAATCAATACTAAAATCAGTAAAAACCCTTCTACGGGTCCGTAATTCCGCATATGACCGGTGACGTGATGGACGGGCAACTACGGAACCCTACACTGTGCGTGGCTCGACACGCACTTGGCCGGTTTTTCTTCTTTCTGAATATCCCTTCAGTGTGTTTCCGTTTACATCTACATCTGACGTAAGTAATATACTTCACTCAAAACTCACATTTGACGACCGCTTTAGCCTAGTTGGTAGTGACCCTGCCTTCGAAGCTGGAGGCCCGGGTTCGAATGCCGGTCAGGGCATTTATTTGTGTTATGAACAACTTCCTGAGTCTGGGATGTTTTCTATATATTTAAGTATATATTTATCCATATAATTATGTATAAAAATATAGTCAGTCAGTACCCGTAGTAGCTTTGCTTACTTTGAGACTAGGTTGATTTGTGTAAAATTGTCCACAAAAATATTTATTAAGTATTTTATTTTATTTATTTTCAAATTTGGTTTTACTTTACTGCTGCTATACTGGTCCGAACAACAACTATACTGGTCATTCGAGTTCTGGACACGATATCACAGGACCACTTCTGCCGTGGTTGGCATTATAGTTATTTATCTACACCCATACAGTAAATCATCTTTTGTGCTCAAAAAGTGTAGGTAAGGACCAACTTTGCAATATCGCGCCGGTCCGGGGCGGAGATGGCCATAACAGCATCAAAAACGTATCGTTATGGCCATCTCCGCCCATTACAATACAGGCTCGTGCTCAAAAGACTTCAACGAGCTCACGAACTCGAACTCCTGCACTTTCAACCTCAACACTCAACACATGAAAGAGGATTTAATGTATGGATGTAGATAAAGTAGTCTATACAACTGTACATAATTAGGCCTTAAAGACCTCTCATTATGTATCAGTTGCATAAACTATTATTATGATACAATTTCGGAAAGTAAGTAATTTCCCAACAAGTGGCGGTGAACAAAAACACGAGCGATTATCGAGTGTTTTTGACCGACTCGAGTTGGGAATTGCGTTTCCGAACATGTATCGTACAACGTTTTATAATGCATTGTGTGAGGAAATAAAAAATTGAATAGAAAAGTCAATTTAAATTTATAGGTTATAATTTACATTGCTCGATACGTCAACGTCTCTATTAACTGCGCATGTGCAAAATGCTAAAGCGGGAAGGCACACGTTGAATCTGCATTCAGCCAAACATATTTACAAAATTAAAATCAAAACATTTATTCTGCAAATAGGCCTCAAGGGCACTTTTACAAGTCAAAATCTATCTAGGTACATCAAATAAAAATAATACAATAATCAAAGTATCATTAATTAAATGTAGTGTTACATGTCAAAAATAAGAATAAGAAACTAATAACAATCGAGATTTGTTAGAGATGCATAAGGTCTCTAAGCGTCAAGATAAAAGGTAATAAGGTAGGTACACTAATCATAATAACATATTTTGTGACATATCTATAAGCGTCAACATGAAAATAATAAAATCTAATAAATAAATATCCTCAGAGATGTATAAGGTCTCTCTCTGAGCGTCAGTATAGACAATTTATTTATAGATAAAAATTTGAATCTAAAATTATTAATAATACTTTTAATGAAACCACTCATATTTATATACCTTTAAAGTCTATAATTGACTATCTTCTAAAACTTTTCTCAAAGAACAAATTTTGTTTGCGTCGGGCGGACGACGGAGATAAAAACAAAAAAAAAAGAAAGCAAAAAGCACTAGTGCGGAAAAGTGGTACTTTCCGCACAGGCTTTGGCTGCTTAGAAAACACACATTTCGAGCACATGCATTATAAAAAATATATTATAATACAGTAAAAAGAGGACTCACCAACACATCTCACAAATAATCCGTACAGACAGGAAAATAAAGTTATGTTAACTGCCGTAAAAATCAACACTGCTGCCACATCATTCATTATAAAACAATTAAACTATAATACATTGACGTTCAATGCATTTAATGCACTATTATTTTATGCGCAAATTATTGGCATCATTTATATAGATTAGCCATAGATTAGGTACATGTGCATTCAGTCTCGCAAAAGAATAATATCCTCAAGGCAATGTAAACATTAATTCAAATCACATTAAAGTTTATATTTCATTGAAACTTGCGAGTTTATACGAGCTTGCGTTAGAGAATTCATGTACAATTGATTATCGACTTATTACTTTACTGATAGAGTATATTTTCCAAATTCGTCGGCAAAGATAAATTATCGATTAAGACTTAATTTTATGTTTGCTGCGAATGTTACTTTTTTCTATATGTATGCAGTAGATAAGATATCTTCGAATAATGTCGAATGTCGGGTGACTACGTACCTATATGACATATTTCTGTTTAAATGAGAAGTTTTATTTAAACTATAAGTAAGTACTTCGTTTTTATAGCATTAGAAAGAACTCCATAGAACTTAATGAGCTATTTAATAAGGCACGTTTGTGTTTCCGAGCTCATATAACCTAGACTTTTTAAGGCACGAGTGAATAGGCACCTTCTGGGTGAGCTCGCTTCATCGTCGGCCTCATCTTTGCCCCCTGGCTAGATGCTGGCCAAGAGTGATCCCATTTTTAATAAAAAATAAAATAAAAGGCACGTCCTGCGGTAAAACTATTGTTAGCGACTGGATGTGATGCGACCTTCCTTATATATACCAAATGTAATATTTACCTATTGACTACTTATGTTCAAAGAGGGTTATCGTTTTTGTGCTCACCAGTTGGCGCCACTGTTGAGTAAAATCCAGCTGTCAAAATTGTTTATTGGTTATTATGGGCATGAGAACGAAGTTTGCAAAAAACTCATGTTTAAAACCTTAAAACCGTACCGTAAAAATATCCAACATCCCGCATTGTAGCGCAGTCCCGTTTTGTTAGGAAAAAAAGGAGTAAATAAGTTTCCGAAAGACAAAACTGTCTCAAAGCACTGACCGTCATTGACCCGTAACTCATATTTGCCATAATCAAGCTCAGTTATTGCAAAATAATCACCATATTGTTCCAATTAGATATTAACCCGCGTAGCGCAAACACAAAGAGTGACATTTGACATTTCGGAGACCTCGCGCTACACTAGCGCCTCTAGCGGCGAATTCATACGCGATAGCTCCCATTGTCACCTTATGTCACTTTCACCTGGTCAACTATATATTGTGCTGATATTATTTATTAATTTTGACAGTTATGAATTGACGTTTGTAGTGATGAGGGTAAGACGAATCAATTGCCTTAATTAGCGATTATTAATGAATGGTGAACGATTATTCAAATCGATATTAAACAATTTGTTTTTTAATGTTCCCATATATCCAAGAATCTAGAGTGAGAACTTTTATCATATGATTTTTATTCTACCCACGTCAATTTCGTATCGTTCAGCAATCGATACTGTATTTCCAAATTCCGCGATAAAGATAATTTCACACTTCACTCGTTTGCAATTTATTGGAATGCTTATTTTTTTATAACATGTAATTTATTACAGTTATAAATTCATTCATTTGATAGACTTCTATCAACTTACAAAAATGTCATCTGAATCAAAACGATTGATTTAGTCACTACACTAGATTTTAAAAATTTAAGATTTAGTACGTAACTGTTTTCATGGTGAATTATTATCATAAATTACTACGCATCAGTGATAGACATAAATATACATTTACTAGCGACCCGCCCCGGCTTCGCACGGGTGTACTATTTAATGGATGTTATTATACATATAAACTTTCCTCTTCAGTCATTCTATCTATTAAAAAAAACCGCATCAAAATCCGTTGCGTAGTTTTAAAGATTTAAGCATACATAGGAATATAGGGACAGAGAAAACGACTTTGTTTTATACTATGTAGTGACTAGTGATTTGATTGTTCATCTAAATAAAACGAGTATTACAGCTTTGTAACTAATCATGTAGCTCTATTGTTTCGAAGTGTAATGCGGATTTACGTTATATGGATGTTGTGATGTGTCAAAAAGGAACTGGTAAATATTTCCCACAATAGCTATCAACCACGAAATAACCTCAAGCGAGATTGGGTAGGGCTATATCAAAATCCTTACGTAACATCCTAGAAATATCTTCTCTTTAGCGAAGACTTTATATGCCATTGTCTATGAAATGCCAATTCATTTTTTAAAACCAAAACAGGCTTGTGTGCTACTCCAGTAAGAGATCCTATTAGTTTTACGATGAATCAGAAATACTCACAGATAGTCATATTCATCGTAGTCAGTATTTATGTCTTAAACAATAAGTAGAAGATTGTGTTAGAAAAACTATTAGTTATCACTACATAGTATAAAACAAAGTCGCTTTCTCTGTCCCTAATCCCTATATCCCTATGTATGCCTCAATCTTTAAAACTACGCAACGGATTTTGATGCGGTTTTTTTAATAGATAGAGTGATTGAAGAGGAAGTTTTAGATGTATAATAACATCCATTAAATAGTGCACCCGTGCGAAGCCGGGGCGGGTCGCTAGTACACTCTATTACAGGATAAATGTATAGATTTTTTTGCTGATTCAGTTTTTGCGCAGCAGTATATCATGCGCGGAATCTGGTGAGTACCGCGCCAGGCAGGAAGGAATCATTTAAATGTAAGCGCACAGTATTAATCGGTATCGGTACTGACTCGACTGACAGTTGACACTGACGTCTTAATGGTTTTCTTATTATCTCATATCTTACCGGCTTCGCACTCACAAATCCCGGGGAGGGTCGCTAGTATAACATATGTTATATATCTATATAGGATTTAGGGTATACCTACATAAACAAAAATCCATGAAACTTATTACTATCAACTTATTACGACGCGTACACTTAGGCATTCCCGCCGGCGGGGACGTCCACCGCGCGATCGCGACAACACTGATACATTTATAGTCCCTATTCGTCCCGGTACCGCCACACACCGGGTAGAGTCAGTCCGACCCAGGTTGGGTCTAGCTGAGTTTCTTGCTGGACTTCTCAGCTGGGCTAGGTTTAGTGAACCAGCGATAGCAGCACAGTAGCGTATCCCACTGACACCTCAGATTCGGTTGAAACCGCTCAACCAATCTCACTGAAGCTCAAAGTCTTAGAGTATTCCAGTGTTTCAAACCGCCCGCGTGGTCGTGTCGATGGTTTTTCCCTGGATTTTTCCCAGGCTACTCTCCAACCGCGCACTCCTATCGCTTTACTGTGCCCGGTCTATAAAGCCGCAGTCAAGTTAAAAAAAAAACCATTTAATATGAGTGTCACCGCGTCGAACCGCTTGTCATTTGTTTTCACTTTGAATCGCCATCTAGAACGCAGCGTCAGAGCGTTTCCACGACTGACAGTATTCACATCATCGCACGCGTCATTTGTACATAACCACTGCGTCAAACTGCATCCTCAGTGGGAATTACTTGAATATGACAAATTGTATAGTTTACTTGTGAACGCATTGGATTGCTAATATATGTAAATGTGTCATTCTCCCGGGATTAAGGTCGTGCAACGAGAAATATCGAATTCTTTGAAACGCTGTTCTGCCTAGACTAACGGATTTTTATAATGGGGAGCGTTGTCAAAATAACGTCTGGCAGTCTGCTTAGAGAAACCATATAGGTACATGGTGCTAATCCCTATATCGTGGTGCAGGCTGAGCTTTAACTGGTACCACGGGATACCGTTTAGCCTAGTGTGTGTTGACGACCGGTTTAGCCTAGTGGGTAGTGCACCTGCCTGTGAAGCTGACGGTCCTGGGTTCGAATCCCGGTCAGGGCAAATATTTGTGTGATAAGCATGAATATTTGTTTCTGAGTCTTGGATGTTTTCTATGTATTTACGTATGTATATCTATTAAATATATCGTCGTCTAGTACCCATAACACAAGCCTTCTTGACCTTACTGTGGGGCTAGTTCGATTTGTGTAAGATTGTCCTCTAATATTTATTTATTATTTATTTATTTATACCAGTTGCCCTACGGAGACAACGATTCTGAATGACCTGAAGTGGCTTGGGCGATGTCATAGGCACGTGAGCAAACGGTACTGATGTGGCTACGGAAAGTCAGTTTTCTATCGAGAGTCACTCCAAGATATTTGACTTCGTTGGCCCAGGGGATGGGCCGGTCAAACATCTGGATCGGAGCCACACGCCTTTCCGTGCTAACGCGGTCCGACGGGTGGAAGACTATCGCATTGCTTTTTTCCGGATTGACTTCGATACGCCAAAGATTAAACCAGACCTATTATTACAAGTCAATTATTGCCTTCTGGAGGTATCGCCGGATAAAAGTATACTTACAATGAGTCGTAAAGAAACCGTGTTCGCGTCAAGATCGCTCACTTAGGACAATGCGTGAGGCCCTACCAAGAAGTGTAGATATCTCTCATTCTCTCTGTCGCCTTTGAATATTGCAACGAAAGAGAGGGAGTGATATGTCACAGAAAAACGAAGAAAAGCTAAGAAACTTAAAACGCCTCATACAGACTGATAGCACAACGCCATTATACTGTATTGCCTCTACTAAAGTATATGTAAATTCGTTATCTATACAAGCCATACGAAATTGAATCTTATAAGTAGATAGCTATTGTTTAATTCCTGCTGAACCATTCGCGACCGCTCGCAATTAGAATTAAGATGAAATTTGGCATGCAATACTTTGAGAAAGAACATAGGATTGGAATATTAGAAAATTAAATCTGCTCCTAAAAATATTCAATAACTATTATTTCTTCAAGACGAAAGTCTAAAGCGATAATGGATTCTAACTACGCCGACAAATCGCTTGCAAGAGCTAGATTATAACAGGAGCCGATAACTCAACAAAGAAAACGATCAGATGGGCTACCGCGAACCACAAACGAAGTTTTCCCTCTCTGTCTCACTTATGTGCAAACTTGCAAGTGTGACGGAGAGGTAAAATTTTTCTGAGTCCTGTATTCCGAACTTCGTATCGTGCCGTCCCTTTCACTCTCGTGTTATGCACTATATGTGTGAAGGGACCGCACGATACGAAGTTCGGATTTCGAAGTTCCGAGTAGTCCCTCAGAAACTTTTGTAATAACAAATCCAAGTTCAGTACAATTATATTAATATCGAAAAACACTTACTTCTCTTTACACAATTCCCGAAACAGAACCAGAACCAAAACAAATATAAACACATAAATATAAACACACTGATCATTAAGGTAGCCACAATATCCATCTTGTATAATGTTCAGTACTTAAATAAAACGAATAAAATAATCACACTAATCTTTTCTTATCTAATGTTATCACGGATTTAGACATTTTTAAACTGAGCAAGTTTTACTTGACACTGGCTGATAAACTCCCCCGAGTCCATAGAAAAAAAAGCGATTCGAAATTTAAAATGTAACTCAATGAGCGCCGTCGACGGAGTGACCGACGATGAATGAATGAATTGGTTGTTTGTGGTTGTCCATTGTGCAGCCGTGTCGGAAGTATTTGTAAGGGAGCTAGTAATCTAACAGCAAAAGGTAAATACCAGAAAAAAAACATTAAATGACCGAGTGGGAAAAAACTATTATTAAGGATATGCGTATATTCTAAGCGTTTTCCTTGTCAAAGAAATGTACCTATGTCATAAGCCGTTCTGTATATTTATTATTTTCGCAGATTATTTACCATTTCATAGACATTATCTAATAGGTATTGAAAATACCGCAATTTTAATATATTATATGTTATTACTACGCATTACTGGGGATAATATATATAAGTTAATATATTTCATAACCTCTATCAGATGAGTATTTCTTAAAATGAATACCGCTTTTTCATTGGGCAATTTCTGAATCTTTTATGTCTTGTCGCTTCTATATCGACCAGAGTAAACGCAAAATTGTCCCAAAATTTCAATAGATATTATTTGAAACCATTTCTATGTTACCGCCCAATATAGTACATGAAATCTGGTAACACAATAGGAAAAAAATATTGAATACTACTCGTAGTTTTTGCCCGCGACTTTGTCCGCGTAAACTTCCACTCCCATTTCATCCCTTCGAGGGATAATTTTCGGGATAAAAATTATCCCGTATTTAAATCCAGGCTATAAACTCGTTGTGTACTAAGTTTCATCACAATCTGTTAAGCCGTTTTTGCGTAATTGAGTAACAAACATATAAACATCCAAGTATCCAAACATCTTATCTTTCGTATTTATTATTTTTTATTGACTATTATTTCTTATTTGGTAACATCAGAAGAGTGGAAACTGAAAACAACATAAAACTCCCCGTAAATATTACCACCAAGTAAGTGGTACTTTCTAAAGAAATGTCAGGTGGACTGTTGTATGTCTATGTCTTATCTTACACATGTACCTACTTTGGGGACTTTTTTATCTTATATAAACATACTTGAACCTTGTTCATAAACATTATTTAACAACACGACATAAATTAGATATGTCTGTCACTTTTATATGAATTATGTGTTTGATATACATGACAGTATTATGTTTCTAACCCGCGCAGAGGCGCTACCGCGAACAGCAAACGAAGTTTTCGCTCTCTGTCGCACTTGCACGTTCGGACGTAAGTGCGACAGAGAGAGAAAACTTCGTTTGCTGTTTGCGGTAGCGCCCCCGAGGGGCTACCGCGAGTCGAAAACGAACGAAGTTCGAATATCTCCCTCTGTCGCACGAATTAGCAAATGCAACAGAGAGGGAGATATTCGAATTTCGTTCGTTTTCGGTTCGCGGTAGCCCCTCAGGATTTGGTGTACGTACATCACATCATTCCTTCTCGCTCGTGAGAGATGTGGCAACAACTGAGGCGTTATTTACTAGTAATTTGATTACAAACTTTAAATAATTTAGCCGAGTTGCATCAAATTAGTCCTTCAAAAGCAACTTAATCATCCTAGCTAGAAGATTCAAATTCTAATGAGAGTTTAACAAAATGTCGGACATTAGAAATACTTTCACTGTACTTACTTTTATGGTATATCACACAAACACAAAATAATCCCACTATAGCTAGTATACACAATGCACTTGTCACCGTAGCTATGGTCAAAGTTTCTTTCGTATGCCAATCCATACTCATAGTCACATAAATAGCGTCAATGTAATAATCACTTAATACACCTATATAATCACTTGGTTGCTAAATATGTAAATATATATTCTATTGAACTTGGTACACGATTATAGTTTTCGCAATTATATAATTGACGATACGGATTGAGGAGACGGGTATATTACGTCATAAGATATATAACTGACAAGTTGTTTCTCTGAAAGAAGGAACCTTACTTATTTCAGACCCTACGCTATCTGTTGTTGGTACTTTGCTTTGCAATGAATCAACTAATCGTTATGGCGTAATCTCCTGGATTAGGGCTCTTTTCCCCGAGCATCACACAAATGGGTAAGTGAAGAAGGCAAGGTTCATATAGAGACATAATCGCACAGACCATCAATTTAACTAGACGTCGCCTGTGTACGTACTTCGCGTGCCAAAAAGTAGTCAAAACGTCAACCTTCTACGCAGTCTTGCTCAGTCCGCCTTGAAAGGTCATTGTCGCGAGACGTCAACCGAAATACGTAAAAATGACTCGTTGTTCAGTATTGAGTTGAAGAAACTGTTCAGAAAATGCTGACCCAAATAATGGACACGTTTCCTACCACAAGTAAGTAAATTCCTTCTAAAATTATGTTTAATTCCATTTTAAAATCATTTATTTCAGATTTGTCGTAGTTGTAATATGAAAAATAGTCTATTTGCGACAGATGTACGATTACTTCATGTTCATGATACATTACCTACTTTAGTAACAAAGTTGTAGGGCCTGTCTATATTAAACGTGCAATGGAAATAAAACGATCGATCTTTAGCTTGTGTCGCTCGGCTTCTTGGTAAGGGGAAATTCTCATTCATCTGTCCAATGAATCGAATAGTGATGTTCACCTTTCGATTCGTCTCAGTTCTTATCGAGATTCGAAGTTTACAAAAAGAAGCCTTTTCATTTTTCGTGACCGATTTGTCCGAGTCCGATTCATCGACTCGTGCTGCACGGCGCGGGCGATATATCGCCTTTGTATCGATTTCGCGGGGACAACGGAGATTTCACATCACTAATATGCTCTCGTGACGTCACAGTAGGCAGCAAAAAAGTGACACGGTCGGTTCTCATAACCTAACCTAACCACCTCAATCTGTATTGAGGTGGTTAGGTCCTCTAGTTAAATTGATGCTCTGTGCATAATCGCGATCATTATACAAATTACACATTTATATTTCAATAATTAATAGTATAAAGAACTGACATTAACTGCTACTACAATTGTTTAAGGAAGACAAACGAGGTAAAGTGAGATTAAGAAAAAGGTAAATTTCTATACAAAACTATTTAAAAATTTAGACTTTTCTAGAATTGTACATTTACAAACACTTTTCACTGCTGCAACAGACAAGGGGACTGATAACTGACACTGACTCGTGGATGTACTTAGTTTACAGCATAGATAAGAAATGGTAATCAATTGCTTACTCATGATTACACTACTCATTAAACCTCACTTTCACTACTATTGTTACTCACTGACGCAAGCTTTTTATTTCATTGAGTCATAAATTTAAGAGATCGATGGAGTAATTAACATTTATTGATTTACAAGCTTTAATAATAGTTAAATAACAATAACTTAATTCTAAAACAGGCCCTTGGGGCATTGTACCGAGGATGCTGGCGGTATTTCCTGGCTGTATCGCTATGCTGATACGTTGTGCGAGGAAGTCGCCAGCTCTTCAGTCACCAGTTACGTCAACCAAAAGTTCTTTTTGACGCATTTATTTACGTAACTTGCTGCGTGAAAAAGAACACATGTCGGAAAAAATACAAACACGCAATTTCGACAAATAAGAAAATGTATAAGTATTTATGTCTCATAGTAGCAGACTTCTACCACTCTAGATGAAGCATTGAATAGGTACTCAAACAAAATATCAAAATAGGGTATTGTATAATGAAAACTCATTTAGTGATCCATTGCCTGTTTTTTTTTGAACCTGACTGTGGTTTTATAGGCTGGGCCCAATAAAGCGAACACATTACCTGCTTTCATGGCACTAAGACTTCGTTACACAAGGGTATAATTATATGCAAACAGTTAAAATTCATCTTAAATTATATTCAATTTTACAACTTCTTTTCAGTAACATTTGTCGCATTAAATGTATGTATTATCAATATTCCCTCCCTGCCCCTTGGTGATATTTGGTGAGATTGTAGGAGACGACGAAACCTCACGTTTATTTTTAATAAAATTTATAGACTGAAATGGTATTGTGCTAGTTGATATTGTGTTTATTTCCATATATGTGTTATGCGAGCGCTCCAAAATTTCAAAAAACGTAAATAGACTCGCTGTTTTTGATGTGCGAAATGTGATTTATAATTTCCTACATGAGTAGATATTATTTTCGGTTTTGTAGGTACAGGAAAAAAATACACGTGAGGTGTACGTTGTACCCCCCCCCTCCCCCCAACGTGATCAGTCGTGAGGTTTTCATGACCCCCCCTTTGGAACCTCGCGTGATTTCTGGAAGGCAAGAGAGGGCAACGGCGGGTATGCCTCCTGCTACCTTTCTAGTCCTAATTTAAAGCGATAGATATTTATGTATATATGTATGTAAATACTTTATTGTACACAAGACAAGGTAAAATAAATTATACAGAAAAAAAAACATATCAATCATGTGCAAAGTCGAACTTATAAGGGATCTCTTCCAGTTAACCTTTGAGCAATTGAGTGGATATTGAGTGATATTTACTCACCAATGTAGAAATAGAGAGACACCGCGAACATCACAAGACAGAAAAGCAACAAAATCATCACAGCTGGAGCGGTAGTAGCAAGTATCAAAAACAGCACGTCACTCATGCTTTTTTTTGGTATGACACTAGCTTTGATAATAACAACAAATGTCTCCAATTAATTTATCGAGCGCGGAATAGATACGGAAGTTATCTTAGATTGTGTAATCTTGACGAGCTTAAAGTATTTCGATAAGATTAGCCAATAGGTATTGGCATCCCGCGGCTTCGCCCGCGTACTCAGAGTAATTTTTAACCGTCTACAAAAAGAAGGTTCTCAGTTTGACCCGTATAGGCGTATATCTTTGTATGTATGCATGTTGGGATGTCTTTTTCGTAATCGGCACCCCGAAAACCACAAAGATGACAACCCATATCGATTTGTAAGAAAAATAAATGTCCGCCATCTTTGATTTGAAAATGCATGTCATTTCTGTAAACAGCATCCCGAGGAACCTCGAAAATGACATCCATATCGATATTTAAGAAAAATAAATGTCCGCCATATTTGATCTGAAAATGCATGTCATTTTCGGAGCCGGTACCCAGAGGAAGCTCGACGATGACACCCATATTGATAATTAAGAAAAATAATCGTCCGCCATCTTTGATTTAAAAATGCAAGTCATTTACGTAATCGGCACCTCGAGGAACCACAAAGATGGCACCTACATCGATTTTTAAGAAAAATAAATGTCCGCCATCTTGGATTTGAAAATGCATGTCATTTTCGTAATCGGCACCTCGAAGAATCTCGAAGATGACACTCGTATTTATTTTTAAGACAAATAATTGTCCGCCATCTTGGATTTGAAAATGCATATCATTTTCGTAATCGACACCTCGAAGAATCTCGAAGATGACACTCATATTTATATTTAAGACACATAATTGTCCGCCATCTTGGATTTGCAAATGCATGTCATTTTCGTAATCGGCACCCCGACGAACGACGAAGATGACACCCATATCGATTTTTGCAAAAAGTAAAGATTTGCTCCCCGCACAAATTGAAACCGCTTTCACTATTTCACCATCTACTACCACACTAGTAAATTATGTAAAATACGGAAAATATTTCTATTAGTTTCAATTTCCCGCGGTCAACTATAATAAATGTAATATTTTCAATCAATCAATCAATCAATCATTTATTTCTAAGAATATGGTGCAATATTATAGGTTAGTAAATGGGTTAGTTCAGCATATTCTGCCAATATCGGCGTAGAAATATGGGAGAGAATGGTACCTATAGTTAGTAATTAGTAATGGATTATTATTAATTAAAATTTATGAGTACATGTCATTTGAAAATAATAATATCAGTATAATCACAATTAATTAATTATCTAAGTTCTAGGTCAGGGTAGGCGAACCAATGGCACGCGTGCCATTGAAGGCACGCGGCACAATATTTTGGGCACGTCGCCGATCATAAAACATGTGTAAATGAATAACATTAAAAACTCGGTTAGAAACCGTCTGACAGATGAATCCAGTTCAGCATGCATTTTGCTAAAAGTAACATCTTACAACCCTAACATAAATTATTTGTCATCTAACCTGCAGCAACAGAAGTCACACTAATTTTACAGTAATTTAGTTTATGCGTGTAATAAAAACATTCCTAAATGTACCTTTTTTGTTTACTTTCTTTAATAGAGTTTTGATAGTATTTATTATTATTTTCCAAATAATCAGAAAGTCAAAATTATTTGATGGCACGTCAATGACCCCATTAAACATTCTTTAGAAAAAATGGCACGTTGATGCATAAAGGTTCGCCTACACTGGTATATAACTAAACAATCTTATATTGCTCTAGAAAACACCTAACACTATAAAAACATTTATCTAACAACCAGCCATTTAACTTAGATTCAAAAATAATTCTCAGAGAATGTTACTGTGGTATGCTGTGACGTTACTAGTAGAAGAATCTGTGTCGGACACACTGGACTACCACTGCATCTTAGAGTACAGTCAAGGGCACCAATATGTATACATTTTATCACCTTATTCCATTTGAATACGGTCTATCATTGCGAGTACAATCGTAACTAAATAGATATACCAATATCGCTGGATATGTTTCGAATCTTTATGTTCTTGTCATCGACGAGATGGTTAAATGGAAAGTGCGATATAGACGGAGATATTCGTTTTAAGTCGATTATTTTACGTTTGACTATGGGCGAACAACAAATTTTTAGACGCCCGCAATTCAAAATAAACCCCTTCATAAAACCTCAACTAACTAAAATGTGTTGTGTCCCTTTCTCACGCACATTCATGTCAAAGTGACAGATGGAACAAACGAATTAGGTTTGATGAACGATTATGATTACGGGGGAAAATCTGATCTCATTTTTAGGGTTCCGTACCAAAATGGTAAAAAAGGAACCCGTATGGTTTCACTTTGTCTGTCTGTCTGTCCAGAACAACTTACACTATCGGTTTGAAATTTGGAATATTTATAAAGAAGGGAGTACATGCATAGATCATGTTTTTTAGGGTTCCGTAGTAAACAAGGAATCATTATAGTTTCGTCATGTCTGTCCGTCCGTCCGTCTCCCGCTTTTCTCAGTAACCGTTAGTACTAGAAAGCTGTAATTTGGCATGAATACCTATACCTATCAATGACGCCGACAAAACGGTAGAATAAAATCATAAATAAATTTTTTAGGGTACCTCCCCTCCATGTAAAGTGGTGGTGCAATTTTTTTTTCTTCCAAACCCCATCGTATGTGATACTTATCGTTGGATAGCTCTTTCAAAAATATTATAAGGTTCTAAAATCATTTTTTGATTCAAGAATTTTGAAGTGATAATTTTTGCTATGGTCAAGTGTGTCCCCCCCTAACAGCTAAACGGTGGCTACTAGGCATGTGAAAAAAATCATGGTAGTAGTATATACGATGAATTTAAAAGGAAAACTATCACAGGTAAGTAGATATTACCGTAAATGGCAAAAATATGTATACAACACAACATCCCAAAACAGTACATCATCAGTACTAAGATCAGTGAAAACCCTTCTACGGGTCCGTAATTCCGCATATGACCGGTGACGTGATGGCCGGGCAACTACCGAACCCTACACTGTGCGTGGCCCGACACACACTTAGCTGGTTTTTTTTTTACTTTCTGTTAAAAATGGTGGCTTAAAATATTCTTGAGTTAACATTATGAAACATTTTTTTTACGTCGAATCATTTTTGATTTATGACGGAAAATGTAAAAAAATACCGTCTATGTATTATTATAATTTCTCTATGTAATTATTCATGCAAGTTTTCAATTATTTGTAACATATTTGCATATCAAATTATAAAGACAGGCAGTAAGTGGCGACCAGTGGTGAACCCCACAACCTACAGCAGGAAACATTATCCAATTGATTTTATGACCCGTTAGTACCTATTACATCACAGAGGGCGTACTCCAAACTTCGAAATCCCAACATCGTATCGTGTCGTCCCTTTCACTCTCGTGTGATACACTATATGAGTGAAAGGGACGACACGATACGCAGTTCGAATTTGGAAGATCGTAGTAGACCTTCAGCTCAAGTAAGACGGGGACTCCAATAAACACACTAAGGCTCGGTTTTATAAAGATCCGTTAGACCTTATGTAGGTTTGTTATGTCAAAAAATGTACTGAGTTACTGAAATTTGATCTGATATTTGGTCTAACGGATCTTTACCCGGCCTAATGACATACATAAACTCACGCCTGTCTTCCGAAAAGGAGTAGACAGAGCACTTGAAATTAATTCCAGTGCCACATTTAGCAATAGGCTATTTGGCTACAATTGTTTTTACGGTGTCATTCGAACCAGTTTTAGAGACGATCAAAAAGGTTTGGGATCAACTACAATGAGGGCTATCGTTTTTCTGCTCACCAGTTGGCGCCACTGTCGAGTGAGGTCCAGCTGTCAAATTGTTATTGGTTATTATGGGCATGAGAACGAAGTTTACATTTAAATCGTATCTAATACCTTAAAATCGTACCGTAAAAATATCGAACATCCCGCATTGTAGCGCAGTCCCGTTTTATTCGGAAAAAAAGGAGGAAATAAGTTTCCGAAAGACAAAACTGTCTCAAAGCCCTGACAGTCATTGCCCCTTCACTCATATTTGCCATAATCAAGCTCAGATATTGCAAAATAGTCACCATATTATTCCAATTAGATATTAAACCGCGTAGCGCAACCACAAAGAGTGACATTTGACATTTCGGAGACCCCACGCTACACTAGAGCCTCTAGCGGCGAATTCATACACGATAGCTCTCATTAGAGCATAGCTGATGAGCACTGAAAACACTCTATACTGATTGGCAGTGAAATGTGTCCTGTCATGGCCAATTTACTGATAAAATTTACGTGTTAAAGAAGCTGTGTGTTTTTATCTAAAGACCATATGAAAACAGACTTTTATTGTGTCATTCTCGTTTAGAACAACGAGATATGATTAATACTGGGGCCGTTTTTGTAAGGATGCGTGTATCGGAAAGTTACATACAAACTTTCTGGCCGTTTTTCTGACTTATCATTTCTCTAAGTTTTAAAATTTGAACTACATTTTCGAATTCCACGTGACATTGCGCACCCATTTTTTGGCAGCGCAGTTCGATCTTGATTTCCGATTGGTAGTCATCTACTCAGTTATGCTGATATTTTAAAAATTAAATATGTTATACCTAAATACCTACTTACCACAGTGAAGTTTATTATTCGTGTTGTGATCGAGATAATTGTGTCCAGTTATTTTCTACATTTATTTATTTATTTATTTATTTATTTTATTTGGAGTTCCAACAGCTATTATATAACATTATACAATCAAGTAGATACAGATAGCCAATTAAAGGAACTCACAGGTAGTGCCATGATACTTTACTAATGGGTACTAATATTACGCGCTAACGTAACCGCACATGCAACAAAAACAAAAAAAAAAGGAAAATAATCTATTACAAATTAAAGGTTTAGAATTAAAGCTTTGCCGAAACTGGAATTCTCATAACTAACGAAACTAAATTATTAGTACATTGTGTAACATACATAACGAGGATAGTTGGGCAGCAGCAACACATGTATGTATCTGTTGTATTTGTATATATATAGTTATTAGTTGTATTAATTTATTATACAGTACCGATCATTGTATATCTATCTCTCTGCTAAATATGCACTACCTGTTAACTTTCATTTTCTGAATTTCCTGCTACCCAAAGGTTGTCTGGAAGAGATCGCTTTGTAGCGATAAGACCGCCTGTTGTTTTCATTATTGTCAGTGTTTGTTTTTAACATTTCCATTTTGTATAGTGCACAATAAAGTATATTATTATTATTATTCTACAGTGCAGTTTCATTATACTGTTCCAAGGCACAATATTGTGCCTTATTGTTTATATAAAATAAATACCCCTCTTCCCTGGCTTCCTATCTTTGCTTCCCCATCCGAACACCCACTCCTGAGGACCTGCGGACCTCACAGTCTCATCTTTAATCATCGCGCAGTGGTTAATTTAATTTAATTACGTTAATTAGTCATGGATATTCTCTAAGGCAGATTCCGATTTGACAACTCAAACAAATCTTGACAAATTACGTTATTTCGACAAATTTGTAGGTACGAAATGCCCAATGGGTCCAACTCCATGTCTTCTCCCGGGCATGTCATATGACGATCCCCACTTTCTTGTCTCTGTCGTTTACAACCCGAGTTACAGACACATAAGAGAGATAGCAGGCTTGTGACATGCCGGAATAGGTAGGAGTACATCACATTTTGCAAGTCGAATACCGGCCATTGAGTGAATTGCCTTCGTGAGTCGCCGTAAATTAGAATAGAAAATCTACTCACCACTGCAGAAAATGCAACACCGAAGAAACACACAAATAAACAGTATGCCAGCAATAACTCCAGGGAAAAATAATAGTCCCGGCTCCATTTAAACACAAAGGCACTGCCAAGTCCAAGTTCATAACACAAACAAAAGAACACTATCCTTATTTTGTAAATAAGAACTCTAATGCTTTAATTCCTAAGTTTATTTCTGTCTTGGCAAGTTGGCAGAGTGTAGCCTAAACTAAACCTATTTTTATTTTAAACTTAGAACACAATTTTCTTTTTCTGACTTGGCAGAGACTGGCCGCAAACAATACCTATTTTTATTTTTAAAAAGGCAGTTACATTCTAAACGCTCCTAACCCGGTGTAATATCAAAAGGGAATTGCATTCTGATTCTGTTGGTCGATATTGTCCATGTGTGTGATCCATTTTGTTAGATAACTATATCTAATCTGTTCCGAGCTTATTGCGAGTTTCTAAGTGCTTTATGACGTCATGCACTAGATTTTCCCCAAATCGGGATAAGGACTGACTGGGCTGGGCTGTTTTATTTGCTACTTGAAATTGAACCTTAAAGCTTAGTGATGTACGGTACTTTTTGAAACAATAAATAGGATAAGCTAAACGGGGGGAAAACGTGCCTAAAACGCTGAACAAGGAAAATGAAAAATGCAATGTTGAAATAGCCTAAATATATAGTTTTTCAGGTGATAAGTAGACCCCGTTATCTTGTCGCACAGAATTTTTTTTTCAGTAGACCGTGAATGTGTTTTATCGACCTTCTTGATATCGATGTTTATATACCTAATGCGATTGAATTTTCGCCTTTTAAGTGTATGCTCAATTTTAATGAAAACTTTTTGTTTACAAATAAGTAGATAACCTTATTGGTCTTACGTGAAGCGATAACCTTAGATAAATGATTTACTAAAGAAAAGTTTATTGTAATTATTATGGAACAACGATGATAAATCCTCACTAACTAACCACCCTAGACTTTTATTTCTTCGTTTATTATTATATATATTTTTATACAAAACTAATAAGTAGTACCTAGTGACACCTCTTTGAAATTGTCAGTGACATACAGTAGCATTTTACCTACTTATCAAAAATCCAATATCAAAATATTGAATAGATAATAGGGAAAGAGCGCTCCCAAGTGGCTCCCACGAATGTTTCCAAGTGCCGAAGCGGCGTTTGACACTTTCAGTGCCAGCATAAACGTGCCAGTAACACCAATTATGTAGTCGTATTTGAATGGATAATTACGCAGCCCGCAGCTATCAGCAGAGTTCGGAAATGCGACCTGTAGTTGTGGACAATCGGAAATCCGGATATACTCGTACGAAAGCATTTTTGTGGAAGCTGAAGTGGAGACCTTCGTTTCAACCGATCAATTATTCAAAGTTTATTCAATATTGACAACAACCCCATCTCTACAATTATTGAAGTACGAGACAGATAAACCATATCACAAGCCCAGATTAGCGTTTTGGTACTTCTGCTACTCGTCGCTAGATGGCGTAAAACTTAACAAAGTTATACATTTATAATGGATGGTATTATTTTCAGTTTATGTATGTATAATAAATCATCACTTTACTGAAAAACTTGTTAAAAATATCCTTTGCTAATAATGAAATTTGGAAAAGTAATTTCAGGAGAGAGATTGTAGCTGTTACGTAGGTAAGTTGTTGTTTGTATCATTTTTTTCGCTGAACCACTGAGGCAAATTAGGATTTATGTTCAATTTTAAAACATTCTATTTTTAAAATTGAACATAAATGGACGGATCTATTATTTATTCAGAATTAGACAAAAGTACAATAGATATGTACCCCTATTTCTAATCAAATTAAATACCTATTTGATTTAATTGAACCATCGACATATGATTAGGACAAATTACTAAGTACTATATTTTCATGAAAACTCTTTACTCTGTAAGAGCTCATTAATAAGTTATGGACCTATTACATAGGTAAAATATTAAAATGATCTCAAAAATAATTCTTCTTAACAGACAGCATAATATTAGTAAGGATTAATAAAGATTATGCGACTTACCTGTCAGAATATATCTAATTAAATATAGAATTCCAACAAGAATCAAATACAGCAAATACGTAATCACAGGAATGAACACAACACAAAAAAGTCTCGTGTAGTCCATCATTTTAGGTTAAATCACTCTGGAAAGTCACTCGTTTACGTTTAGGACGTTAGTTTAAAAAAACAATAAAATTGCGAGTTCGAACCTTATTTGCGACTTGTAGAGCAAAAAAAATGTGTATAATTTTTAGATATTACTTCAAAAAAAGAGTAATATTTTGTTTTATAAACAACCTTTTGAAATAGTCCGTTTACGCACCATGAAACATGTCACGTACGTAACTCAAAGCGACTGCTCTACTGTCTAAAAACAGGAAAATCGTGATGTAACGATAACTATAATAGCATTAGGTTTAAGTAACAAATAAAATAAGTTTGTCTTTCGTGTTGGTTCAAAGAATTATTCCTTATCAAAATAGCTACGAACATTCTTCATTTGTCTTCACACAATACGCGTACGTAATAACGAGAGAAAATACACAGATATATGTACATAGAGTAATGTACTGTGTTCTTTTTTCTGAGGTGTGCAATAAAAACGAAACGGGGAAAATCCAGGGGAAAACCTCCGACATGGCCACGCGTGTGGTTTCTAACACTGGAATGAATACTCTAACCCCCTTATTCATAAACGTCTATCAAACCTATATTAGTTAACTAGCCGCTAAAGTTCGTTTGTCCTTATCTGTCACGTTGACATTGATGTTTGTGAGAATGGGACAAAGAACTTTTTAGTTAGCAGGGGTTTGTTAAGTTTTATGAATAAGGGGGTAAGAGGTTGCGCTCCAGTGAGATAAGTTGAGCGGTTTCAACCGAATCTGAGGTGTGAGTGGAATCAAGCTACTGGAAGTTTTGTCGCTGGTTCACAAAAACCTATGAAGTTATAAAGCATTCGTCCCTATCGCACCTAGGAACTTATTGTATGCTATGACAAAATGGTGAAAAAATGTCTGGCAGCCTCCATACAGCTATGCGATTCTCACCAGTCACCTCACAGACCCGTTTTTATATGGAAACTGTCAAATATCATTAGTCAGTTTTTCACAGTTTCCATTTGAAAACGAATGAGGCGTGAGGAGACAGATGAGGACGAGTCGGTTTGTGAATAACAGCTCAGATTAGGTATCTCTTTACTGAGTATCATGTAGTGATTTTTACACAACAGAAAATCAAACCAGAAAACCCACGCGAAACAAACAATATATTTGACGTTAAAACTTTTAGGGCGGTTAATCTTTTTATGTGTCATGACTGTCATGTCCACGCCACTTTGGTTTGTATACCTATAATATTAAGGTATGCTACCGCGTATCAGAAGTGATATTTGAAATAATCGGATTAGTAAAATGCCTTGGATATTTCTGTCTGGTTTAGTTTGTATACCGGGTGTAGATGTATAGAATTATAATTAGATTAAACAGTACTACTGAATTTGAATACCTCTATTTCACATTCACCAAAACTATATGTATTTCTTGTTTTCTTGTGTCGCGAAGGGTCCAAACCACAGATATCAGAGTAAAGCAGACCGGCAGTATTAAGTCAAACGATTTTCCATATAGCTGTCTCTTGTAATCCTTATGGCACACCAAGAAGAGTTAGAGTGGAATAGCTAGTACGAACTTTCTCGGCCGTCACCGCTGTCCCCCTTTTTGAGAACACACCAAACTTGACAAATAAGTACAAATACACATCTTATGTCAAAATAAAACGGCACCAAAGGCGGTTTTTTGCATATAATATTAAATACTAATATTTCAAAAAAATATAAGTTTTGTGCAAGTGTTATTATTATTTCTGTGTAGGCAGAATGTCGTGCGTAGTGCCATACTGCTGGAGCACTTTTAGATCGGCGAGGACGTCCGAAGAAAACACCACTTTTCATCGGTTAGAAACTAGTGCTATTTTTTCATAAATTTCCAAGTACATTATGCAATATAATAGTTTCAGATAAACTGCAGATGCTTATTACTATAAAATAAGTAGCTTTTGCCTCGTTCCACGTTGATTTTAGAGAGTTATTGTTAAAAATAAAACTTTGGTTAGGTTAGGCTAGTGTTGTAATTTAATGAGAAAAAAATATGTCGATATTTTACCGATGTAAATTGTTTATGTATAGGCATTTATATAAAATATTATTACATTGCTATTTACATAGTAATAACTTAATTTCAGATTTCCGGAAAATAATTTACATCAATAATGGATTGACTTGACGCAGTACGGGGAGCAATAATTGGCATCACTGAACGAGCAAATAACAAAAGGGGAAACAGCGATCAAAAGTGGGGACAGTGACAGATAAGACGTGTCAGATAGCATGGTAACTATCTCCTTTACTTATCGAGAAGTACGTTAGGTGAGAATAAATCGGAATAGAAAACGTTCAACTTAATAGAGCTCATATATTTTACTCTGATAAAATAGTGGTCCAAACTAGGGATGTTACGGAGGTGGTTTTATCGGAACCGAAGCCGAAACCGGAGTTTTCAAATTTGTTTTAACGAAACCGAATCCGAAACCGAACCCAAAAGCGAAACCGAATCCGAAACCGGAGCCGGAGGTGAAGGTGGAGATAGTGCAGGCCGTGACGTGAACTCGTGAACCAAAACAATGATGATTAAACGAATGAGTAATAAACAATCGTCGTAAAACAGGTGGGGTAATTCCTGGGGAGACAAGTCAAAACCTGTTTGTACTCCTAGGCACAGTAGGCACACGCCGCGTGCCGCGGCCGCTGACTTTCGGCTCCGTTTAAACCTCCGCTTAAAATTAGACGAAACCGAAGCCGGAGCCAGAGGTGAATTCAGCTGAAAGTTTCGGTATATCGGAGCCGAAGTCGAACCTCCGTAACATCCCTAGTCCAAACGGAACCCTATTGCTGTCACTCGCGCGTATGTCCGTCCGTCCGTCGTCTGTCACAAAGGTTTTACAACCAACGGTTGGAGATGGTCTTCTAATTTTCATAGTATAAGCAATTCTTGTTGACCCAAAGCCAGGCAAATTGCCAACACTTATGTTTAAATGTTTTTAAGGGGAGATCCCATACGCCTAAAGGGGGGGGACACCCATCGCGAGTGGTGTATCGTTGTTTAGAGCTCACGGAGTAGATAAATACTTACAGTATTTCTAGTTTAAAAAAATATTGAGTAACAGGAATGAGATGCCACCAATCAAACCTTTTTTTACAAAATGTTGTTACGAAGAAGTTTTTAACTTCCCAATTACCTACAAATTCATATCCTGAACCGGGAATTACATATAATATAACTAACAGCGCCTTGCGGTGTTACCCGCGGATAAAAGGTAGCCCATGTCCTATTCTGATGTCTAAGCTACAATACTGGAAAGTTTCAAAGAGTTTCCGTTCAGTAGTTTTTGAGATTAAGCGGAACGTACATCCATCCGCACAAACTTTCACGTTTATAATATTATTAGGATTAGGATTACGATGTAATTTTAGTGTCATAAAATATCGCAATCAATAGCAAGTGCAGTGCAAATCGCTGCTTCACCTCAGATCGCGCGACGCGGAACACCTTAAGCGGCGTAAATATGCAGCCATTGACGGTGGCTGCATGTTTGAGCCGTTTGGGGTGGAAACTCTATAGGGCCGTGGGGACCTGCAGCTCATATATTCAAGGACCTAGCGAAGCACCTTGTGGAAGCGACGGGTGACCAGAAGGCTGGTGCGTACCTCGCTCAGCGGATCAGCATTGCTGTTCAGCGCGGCAATGCGGCCAGCCTTCTGGGCACCCTACCGCCGAGCTCCGAGCTGGAGCCTCTTTTTTACTTGTAAATATTTAGTTTTTAGTTTAGTTTATTTTAAGCTTAGGTTATATTCTATTTTATTTCATACATTTGTTTTTCAGTTCATTACAAAAATTTCATAATGCATATTAATTTTAATCGGGAATATACAATATTTATATAAAAACATATATGATTTTTTTAAAGTTACACGCCGCGGCTGATTCAAGGGAGTTGACCAAGGGCAAGTCAAAGTCACGTTTTATATGAACGATCTTAACCTCGAACGTTAACTTTATGATTTGTAAGTTAAACAATCGAGCTGCAATATATGAGCGTCCATTTTATTAAAGCAGATTCCAGGAACTTGCCGAAGTAAGAAAACATAAGCTTGAATAGTTTGACGCAGCCTTTAGCTTCCCCCCAGTAGCTCGATTCCACTCACACCTCAGATTCGGTTGAAACCGCTCAACCAATCTCACTGGAGCGCAAACTCCTAGAGTATTCCAGTGTTCCAAACCACACGCGTGATCGTGCCGGAGGTTTTCCCCTGGATTTTCCCCAGGCTACTCTCCAACCGCGCACTCCTATCGCTTTATTGGGCCCGGCCTATAAAGCCACAGTCAGGTTCAAAAAAAAGTTTTCACTCAACATCTGTCAAATCATAATAAATTTTGACAGATCTCGAGTGAAAAGCCGAGCGTTCGAAACTCAAAAATCGCCCCCTTGGTCTAAAATTACGTTGCAATGGTGAAATAAATTGATGCACACTGCATTTTTCTAGTGATTCCCACTTTTAATTATCATGTTATTCAGTTCTTATCAAAATTGTGTGTATGTAAAAAGACAACCTTTTGTTTGCAGATGTGAAGGCTTTGGCCGAGACTGAGTAAACTGAAGAAAGGAAAGATACACGCCGTAACTGGTTCTAGATCGAGTCGTAATATCTAGTGTTTACATAATCTGGTGATTACTGAACATTTCAGCAGAGTTAATTAAGATTTCGTAGTAAATTCGACAAATACTACGTATTCCAAATCTCTGTAAAGGCTTTTTCGGCCCACTTTTAGACCCCTCCTCCCCCTTGGTGATCTTTGGTGAGGTTCTATCACTGTCGTTGATAATTACGAGATCTGCAGCATTAAAGTTTATTTTTACTATGATATTTAGGATTTTTTGACAGAGTTTCCAAGGCATTTTACAATATTTCGTTCGGTTATTTCTTTTCTTTGTTTCTTTTTCAGTCTACTGTAATTTTTGTGTAGTGTAATAATACATTATTTCTTCACACTGGAAGCTCAAACTTCAGTATTTTCGTCAGATCTGTGAATGGGCCTTGCCTTAAAAAACAGCTCGTAAAGACGTAAACTACTCACATTCTTTTGTTACTCTGGTAGCAGCTCCAAAGTAGACACAGAAGCATAATAATAGTTATCACCACCGGCGCTAATATAATCCATAGCCAAGTTTTTCTAACTACTTCAGATAGCTCACATTTTTTTCCAACACACTCTTCAGAACTCATATTCTTGAGTTTCACTGTATTTCAGAAATATTGCTGTATTTTACTTTTATTAACGAGCGTTAATCGCCGATGAACCTGATCGGTTAATACATCGCGATAAAAATGACCAGCAAATGTCATTTTAGTTATCACCTGTTTATCTGTGAAACATTAGTTTTGCGTTCTGATCTCCTTGACTTTCCTTTCCATCGTAAAACATTCGAAAATGACGCCTATATTCGTTTTGTTAAGAAACTACTGTCCCAGTGACACAATCAACTTTAATCCAAAGCCATTAGAGGCGATCAATGTGTCAATAATGAGCCATAAAGTTGTCAGACATTTGAACGTTTAACGTTTTGATGCTTGTGTTTATTAATATCCCTAATTATATATGTGGTTTAGATGTAAAAGTAGGTAGGTACTCACATTTTTTTATTGGTTTTATAGCAGCTCCATATGAGGCACACAAGTATTAAAACTGTAAAGAAAATGTATGCTACCACTCTTAGTATAACTCTGGAAGATAGATCCATTTCTATATCATCAGTATCTTCATGACTTGAAGAATCCATTTCACTTTGCATATATGTATATTAACGTGTATATTCTTTAGTATTTTCGGATGTAAACTGTTCTCAGAGATGGTGCTAATCACAATACACTGTACTTTTAATGTTTGTTAATGTCTTTATTATCACGCTCGATAACACTAGCTTTTTGATTAGATTAGCTTTAGAAGCTTTATTATAGCTTTTGTTGACTTGCCCATGGTTATGGAAAATTTAACTGAAAGTTTCCCTTAATATTTTACTCGTTTTGTATAGATAATCCTGACCATTTCATCCTATTCGAAAATCGTTATTCAATTTCAGTTTAAAAAAAAAATCAAAAATCAAAACATTTATTCTGCAAATAGGCCTCAAGGGCACTTTTACAAGTCAAATCTATCTAGGTACATGAAATAAAAATACAATAATCAAAGTATCATTCATTAAATGTAGTGTTACATGTCAAAAATAAGACTTAGAAACTAATAACAATCGAGATTTGTTAGAGATGTATAAGGTCTCTAAGCGTCAAGATAAAAGGTAATAAAGTAGGTACACTAATCATAATAAAATATTTTGAGCTATATCTATAACACGTCAATATGAAAATAATAAAATCTAATAAATAAATATCCTCCTTTAATAATAACTATTGCTTTTAGTGGATATACGTTTTTAAACCCCATATTTCTCCTATTTTGAAATGTTTCCAAAAACTGACTCGACAAAAATTATGAAACCGTTCTCAATATTTTACGAGAATCGGTTGAGAAATGCGGCCTGTAGAGAATAGCCAGAAATCCGCTAAACACTGGACCCAAGCTCAAAAGAAGAAGCTAATAATTTACAAACATAAATAAAAAAAGTGAAAAAAAAATAAAACACAGTATGCTTATAATTCTTCAATAAAGACACTCACCATTTTATTATTTCTTCTTTTATCCGCCGGGTCCAATAAAGAGATAAGAGTGTGCGGTTGGTGATTGGCCAGGGAAAAATCCAGGGGAAACCTCCGACACGACCACGCGGGCGGTTTAAACACTGGATTACTCTAAGAGTTTGCGCTAGTGAGATTGGTTGAGCGGCTTCAACCAAATCTGAGGTGTGAGTGGAATCGAGCTACTGGGAGTTTTGAAAGAGACTCAACTACAGCATTTGTTGGTACTGAATCAATAAGCAGTCAGCTGTCGGTGGGTCATTCTACTTTTTCGTGTACATAATTTTCAGTCACTTTTTTTTAAATGCAGATTTTGGAATACTTGGCCCTCACTTCATATTTTTGTATTGTTATTTAGAAAGAGGTTTAATTGCAGTATCTTTTCGGACAGTTTTGGTAATTAACGAACCACAGCTAATATCCATAAATCGAGTAACTCAGTAGTCCTTGGATGTCTCACCATTTGTATGAAAAAATGGTTTTTACCACTGTGTTACCCACCTTTTACTGCAATATGTTAATACTTAAGTATTTTTACCTATAAATTCCTTTTATTAGGTTCAGGTATTATTTCGAAATCCTATTTTTGTACACTAATTTAATACATATCATAGATTTTTTTTTGTAATAGAAAACTGGTCATGAAAACGTAGAATGACCCCAGTACCAAAAGGCAGTTAGGGGGTTTATGATGGGAATGTTTATCGCGCGATATGCGATAGGATAAAGCATCTACCACTTTCTGATACCACTCGATATAAATAGAGAATATGAATTCCTTTTTTCATTATACCATTTCAACCAGTTTTTAGAGAGTAACAAATGTGTATATGGAACAAGTACAATTAAAACAACACAAAAGACAAAAATGGATTTCAAAGTACAGCATGAAATCCAAGCGGTCCAAATGCCCCAAAAACTCCCATACTAATTGAGCATAGTGTGTGTAACGTCATATAGTACCAATATAACATTGTATGGAAAAACGAGTAATTTACTGTTTTGATAGTGAAATATTGCGTTTAGGGTATATCGCTGTTATATCTTTTTTGTTTATTACAACATATTGAATCCGGATGGTAGTTTTTAAATTTGTTTAGTCAATATTTATTTTTTATAATTTTTCGAAATTTTTAAGTGTCATCTTTTTAAGATTTTGAGCATATTTATTAATTTACTGTTCTTGTCATAATTTGATGGTTTACTGTTCATATAGTGACATCTTATTATTATTCATTCTGCGTGCATATTCTCTATCGAACTATGAACTAAACTGTTTTAGTAAAAGAGATTTTTACGTGAGTGGTTCCTATTGGCGTGGAATGCATATTGTCCACGCCTTAAATACAATATAATATCTACTATTATGGAACTTTAATATTGTCAGTAAACTGACTGTGAGGAAATCTGGACCTGGCAGTAAGATCGTGGTAAATCAGATTAAACTCATAAATTTTCTTTTTCTTTTTTTAAAAAGACAATCTAATACAAGGCTTCGCCTAACTGCGACGCAGTTTTTTGGCGAATAAATTAAAAACACTCGTTCCTTAACACCTACTTACCTATATCTGAGCCGACAGAAGATACTATTTTTTTTATTATTTTACTATATTTTATTATTATTATTATTTTTATTACAACCATATTCAACCTAAGAAACCACGATATTGTTTGCATTCCCTTATTCATAAAAAAAATTCAAACATCTGCTAACAAAAATGTGTTTTGTCCCTTTCAATTTGTCAAATGTCAAAGTGACAGGTAAAGATAAAGATTTTAAGAGAGGTAGGGCTCAGCAAAATGTCATCGAATTTGGAGCGGAACAACATGGGAAGTACCTCCTCTTTGCAGAAGACCACACAGCCATAATAACATTATCCACTATACAAGTATGTACTATTGTGTTCCTGGAGGTGAGCAAGGTTGCCAGAGCTCCCGAGGATGCACTGTGTTGAGGGCGAGGGACCTAAATTTGTCCCTTCTGCTGTCAACACAGTGCATCCTCAAATTTTATAAAGGGTCGGCAATGCGTACGTGACACCTTTGCAGTTGCAGGCGTCTATAGGCTGCGGTGGCCGCTTACCATCAGGTGGACGCTTGTTTGCCACTGGCGTTGTATAAAAAACTACATAAGTAAATAAATAAAGACAAACATAACTTTAACAGCATTTTAGCTAAAAAACAATAGACGATCGTTGTAAATAAGGATAGAGAATAAAGACCTTAAATTTGTAAAGTAAATCACTGTAACACTTTTTGAGGAATGCCTACGTCCAGCAGTGGATCTTTCACCTGATATGATGATGAAAAATTTTTAAAAACTAAATTTTTTGTATTCTATACATATTTATAGTGTAAATATTTGACAACAGATTAACATACAATATTAGTAAACTTTATTCCTATCCCTATTAAATGGATGATCATGTAATATTTATCATTATCTATGAGTAATAATAGATATCAAAAGTTTATGATCTTATTAGTTATTGGAATCGGCTTTTGATGAGCTTTTATAAATATGTCACCGTTTTCCCGGTCGTGTCGTAAGGCGCCCTGGGTCCATTTAGACACTTTTTTAAATGTGGGCCCAATAAAGCGATGAGTCCAAATGGTTACCTTGCAGATGACGCAGGGGTAGGGTTTTTTTGGAACCTGACTGTGGCTTTATAGGCCGGGCCCAATAAAGCGATGAGTCCAAACGGTTACCTTGCAGATGACGCAGAGGTAGGGTTTTTTGGAACCTGACTGTGGCTTTATAGGCCGGGTCCAATAAAGCGATGAGTCCAAACGGTTACCTTGCAGATGACGCAGAGGTAGGGTTTTTTGGAACCTGACTGTGGCTTTATAGGCCGGGCCCAATAAAGCGATGAGTCCAAACGATTACCTTGCAGATGACGCAGGGGTAGGGTTTTTTTTGGAACCTGACTGAGGCTTTATAGGCCGGGTCCAATAAAGCGATAGGAGTGCGCAGTTTGAGAGTGGCCTGGGGAAACCTCCGACACGACGCGGGCGGTTTACACATTGGAATACTCTAAGAGTTTGAGCTCCAGTGAGATTGGTTGAGCGGCTTCAACCAAATCTGAGGTGTGAGTTTAACCGAGCTACTGGGAGTTTTGTCGCTGGTTCACTAAACCTAGCCTAGCTGAGAAGAGTCCAGCAAGAGTAAATGAGAATCACCCTAATATGACATTATGTGACCTATTTAAAAACGATAAAATTACTTGATTACTTGAGAACGTGAAAATCTTTGATGTCATTTTGGTATGTAATATGTGGAAACAGATAGACCGCCCGTATAATTCACAACCGGTTTCGATTCACCTCATCACTCTTAACTAGTATAACTTGACAACAATTTCGTAATAACTGTGGCAAGCGGAATGCGGCCAAGCAATAATGGTTCATATCAACAAGGTGGTCGGTAAACGTACTAATTACCAGTGTCTTTACCATGAGTTTACATGACCGCACTTGCTAGTTGCTAGCGACTGCGGAAACGATATAGTATGCCGATTCTTAGTTCTATTGCGTAACCGCCAGAGGCGCTGTACTTTTGCCCATACAAATTTTTACGCAGTCGCTAGCGAGTACGGTCATGTAAATTCGTGGTAAAGGCACAGCTAACATGGTATTTACGAATGTAGCCTTTACTGAAATCTCAGCTCATATTTACCTGCAGAATTTCAAATATATCAAAGCGGTTGTAGAAGAATAAATAAATCTCTTTTTAATTTTCTTTTCTTTGCACCTTTTATAAAATATCTGTTTGGCATTTGGCATTAAGCCCGCCATTTGTACAATTTGTGTATTTTGTGCAATAAAGTTTAAATACTTAAATAAATAAATGTGTCATTGATTTTATTAAAAAAAAAACAATTTTTCCGTTTATTTTTAATCCAAGCAAAATGTATACCAAAACGTCGCATTAATACTTAAATAAATAAATGTGTCATTGATTTTATTAAAAAAAAAAAATCCGCTTATTTTTAATCCAAGCAAAATGTATACCAAAACGTCGCATAATCAAATGCAACAGGCCAATTTACTCCCCTGAAGCAGGCCCTAGGTTCTTTTTTTTGTATACAAAAAGTGACTGGCATTTTTTTGCGTATACCTACTATATTAACCATGCTCTGCAATATGCAAATAATGGACAAGCTTCTAACCACCGATAGAGCATCTGAGGCTGGTCCAGAAAAAGGACTTTCCGGTTTAGTAAAAGTCCCTTGGTTTGCGAGATAATCGAACTTTTCCATTTTGATAATAATTGGTTACCACCCGAGTCAAAGAAAAAAGTTGTTAATGAAAAACAGAGATAACTTTTTGTAGGACCTCGTCGAGCTGTCAGCACAACCATCCACAAGTCAATAAGGGTAGGCATCAACTGGCTTGGGAATCTTCTGGAGTAGCAAGCGTCCATAGGCTAATTTTTAATAATGAGTCCTGGCTACCCTGTAGCTCTATAGCTAATACCTGTCTGTTAGCAACACTATTAGAGAATATTTAGCAATAAAAAGAACGAGAATATCTCCTCATTTATGGCCTCGACGGTCATTAAAGTCAAAGAAGGTACCAATTATTAAGAAAATGTAAAAGTTCGATTATCCCGAAAACCAACGGACTTTTACTAAACCTGAAAGTATATTTTCTGGACCAGCCTCAGATGCTCTGTCGGTGGTTAGAAGCTTGTCCATTATTTACTGGACACCCTATATAAAACCTTCTGATACTCGTGTGATGTGGGAGATGATTGAAACGAGTTGATGGTTCCACGATGTTATAGATTAGATTAGATTAGATGCTATAGATTAGATTAGAATGACTTAATTAGAATGAATTAGATAGGAATTCCGTGTTTGGGTACTCCGGCCTCAGATTTCACGCTTTTGCCCCCAATTTTGACCACAACAGTCTGCTGCCTGGCTTTTAGGAACGATTCAAGTAAGTCTTGAGTGTTTTTATTTATGCCGTAATGCTCTATCTTTTTCAATAGCAACTCGTGATTAATTACATCGAACGCTTTGGACAAGTCGCAGAATATCCCTGCAGCCTTGTCCTTTGCATCCAAAGCCGTAGTTATGCAATCTTATGTCTGATACGCAGCTGTTGTGGTACATCTATTTTTTCTGTAGGCAAATTGTCTGTCCGTCAGTAAGTTATTTGTATCAAGATGGTGCATTAGAGTTTGACACAATTGATTCGATAATTTTGGAAATATTTGGTACAATGGCGGTTTGGTATATGGCGCATTACAGGGCTTATATACTAGCATCATAGAGTAATCTTATACTAGAGAGTACACAAAGAGTATATATGCAGATATGTGAGAGGGGTTTATTACCTATCGCGCTACACCTTCCCCACCGGAGGAAAAAAATGCATGTAATATAACCATAAAATAAAAAAATAAAAAAATAAAATATTAGAGGACAATCTTACACAAATCGAACTAGCCCTACAGTAAGCTCAAGAAGGCTTGTGTTATGGGTACTAGACGACGATATATTTAATAGATGTAAATACTTAAATACATAGAAAACACCCAAGACTCAGAAACAAATATTCATGCTCATCACACAAATATTTGCCTTGACCGGGATTCGAACCCAGGACCGTCAGCTTCACAGGCAGGTGCACTACCCACTAGGCTAAACCATGCATTTTATTTCCTATTATCATTATCCTAATATTTAAAACTTCTAAAAGTATTTTTTTTTTAATGATAAAGATAGAAACAAAACGATTCATATTGATGAGAGACTTCGCTCTGTTCTCATTTGATTTTTTTTAGACTGACGCTCAGATACCTTATACATCTCTGAGGATATTTATTTATTAGATTTTATTATTTCCATGTTGACGTGTTATAGATATAGCTCAAAATATTTTATTATGATTAGTGTACCTACTTTATTACCTTTTATCTTGACGCTTTATACATCTCTAACAAATCTCGATTGTTATTAGTTTCTTAGTCTTATTTTTGACATGTAACACTACATTTAATTAATGATACTTTGATTATTGTATTAATTTTATTTGATGTACTTAGATAGATTTTGACTTGTAAAAGTGCCCTAGAGGTCTATTTGCAGAATAAATGTTTTGATTTTGATTTTGATATCGATAAAACGTGCATTTAAAAAGCCTCTCAAGTACCAAGCAAAATCAATATCAATGCCGTCATTCTCACATGACTGTATCATAATTGGAAGCATGTGATATATCTCAAATGTGATATCGGCGGTGTCTTTGTTCAAAAATAATTCCCACTCAAGTGGATTTCTCGAATTATCTCAGTAAAAATAGTCATTTCAGGCCTCATGCGTACATTTAGTACGCCATGTGACGTAAGTTAGTCCCTTATCACATATACTGGGCTATTTCAGTACAAACCAGATAAAAAAAAACCGGCCGAGTGACAGTCGGACGCGCACGAAGGGTTCCGTACCATTATATATAAAAACGGCAAAAAATCACGTTTGTTGTATTTTTTTTAACCTGACTGTGGCTTTATAGCCCGGGCCTAATAAAACGATAGGAGTGCGCGGTTGGAGAGTAGCCTGGGGAAAAACCAAGAGAAAACCTCCGACACGACACGTGTGGTTTGGAACACTGAAATACTCTAACCCCCTTATTCATAAAACTTAACAAACCTCTGCTAACTAAAATGTCTGTTGTCACTGTCTCACAAGCACATGTGTCAAAGTGACAGATAAGGACAAACGAACTTTAGCGGCTAGTTAACTAATATAGGTTTGATAGCCGTTTATGAATAAGGGGGTAAGAGTTTGCGCTCCAGTGAGATTGGTTGAGCTCAACCAAATCTGAGGTGTGATTGGAACCGAGCTACTGGGAGTTTTGTCGCTGGTTCACTAGAAAGAAAGAAAGAAGAAAGAAAAACATTTATTCGTAACGAACCAAACATAAAATATACATAAATAAATGTAATTAAAAGAACATGGAATCGCCACAAAAAGGTTTCGCCTCAGCGTAATGCCGACTCAGGGAGCTGGCGCTGATCTTCCGGCGAAACCTAAGGGGCTACCGCGAACCGAAAACGAACGAAGCTCGAATCTCGAATATTTCCCTCTCTGTCGCACGAATTCACTAAACCTAGCCTAGCTGAGAAGAGTCCAGCAAGAAACTCAGCTAGGCCCGACCTGGATCAGACTTACTCTACACGGTATGCGGCGGTATTGGGACGAATAGGGACTATATGTGTCAGTGTTGTCGCATCGCGCGGTGGACATCCCCGCCTTGTTCTGCATTAAGCAGCTTGCATCGTAGTAAAAATGGGATTTAAGTTTCACTTTTATGATAATTATGATTGAAGTAGCTTTTTTTCACGATGTGGAAATGCTTTTTGCATACCCCCCGGCCTGAGAAACCTGATGGGGGTTTTGTGGGGCTCACTCCCAACCCACCCACTAAAACCACACCAGCGTTACCCCTCTTTGCTATTGACGGGGGCATCATAACATTGCTTTCATTCTACCACGAATGATTGAAGAACCTACAATAATAATAATAATAACCACCGGTAGCTTAGGCCCCGCCTCGCTGCCGGCGGCACACTAAGTTAGGTTTTTATAATGATTTTATGTTTTGTAAGTGTATTTTTATATTTTACTTTTTATAAAGATATTGTAAAAACCTAGCCTAAGACGAAAAATAAATAAAGATAATAATAATAATAAGACGTTTATCCAATGATTGTATACATGGTAATTTTCGGGTAACTAACACAGGCACAACAAAACAGCGTATACAAAACAATTGAAAATGTAGGTGGCTCAGCTTGTGTCTGTACCAAGAGACCACTAAGGACTCTTCTGTTATTCTGCCACCCCTGTGGCTTAAAAACTAAAACATGTGAACTAAATAAGCGTCACACGAAACTACGCAATTGGCTTACGTACTAAGCAGGTCGGCATAAGCTGGCTTTTTAACTTGTAACTCCCAACAGAATTTAATCCTTAATTAATCCTTAATACATGTTATGTATCAGTGCTACAGTAGCACTTGTGTAACTAACAACTGTACAATATTATTATTGAGAGTTCAATAGACGAGCCTTACAATGGTTTTTAAAGATCTCCAGTGACTTACTATCCCGAACTGGGGGCGGCATAGTGTTCCAGCACTTAGAGGCAGCGTAACGAAAACTACAACAAGTATTGCTGATACATTGAGTCTACAAGTGACTTCAACATGTGATTGAATTTCACATCAGACCTTGAATGACTAAGTATGTTGAGGAACCGGAATGTCTATTGACATTACTCGTCCACTGTAAACAAGCGTACAGTGCTTTTACCAGCATGAGGCACTTGTCCCACCGCCGGCGAGTAGCAAGTAATCTCATAGTAATTCCACTCGCTTTAGCGAGAAAACGAGTAGAATTACTATGAAAGTACTCGCTGCTCGCCGGCGGTGGGACAAATGCCTGAGTTTACATGACCGTACTTGCTAGCGACTGCGTAAAAAAATGATTTTTTTTTTATTCTAAATAGGTTTGCGCTTGACCACAAATCACCTGATGGTAAGCAATATTGTTGTCTAGGATGGAACGCGCTTATCTAGTGAAAACCGATTCACTCTCGCTTTGAAGACCAAAAGGTTGTAGTTCACGGGGAACAAGGATTCCGGAAGGAGATCCACTGCTTGGCGGTTCTCACAATAAATGGAAGCAAAACGCTTCGTGCCAGTTTTCGGACCAGCCACCGTAAGACGATGGCGTCTTGCCGTATTCCTGCTCGTCCGATGGTAGAAAGGGGCGGGAGGAATTATGTTGTGTAATTCCTCAGCACACTCCCCGAAATGGGCAAAAGCGCCTCTAGCGGATACGCAATCGAACTAAGAATCGGCATACTAAGTCGTTGACGCAGTCACTAGCGAGTACGGTCGTACAAACTCATGGTAAAGGCACAGATTTGATGATAAGCGGTCACCATAGCCATGTTACGCTTGCAACTTTGCGTTTCCGACCCTTTAAAAAGGTATATACTCCTTTCTTGAATTACTAAGAATACTACTGTAGTGTGGAACAGGTTTACTATTCATATAGTGACAACTTATTATTATTCATTCCGCGTGCATATTCTCTCTATTTGCGGGAGGCCTATGTCCAGCAGTGGACGTCTTTCGGCTGATGTGATGATGATGATGATGATGCAGTCTCTATTATGGCTCTCTTATGGCTTGTTTTTTTGTAGTTACGGGAAAACAGGTGAAATTGAGATGATATTTCCACCTGTATTGTATTTAACTATGAAATAGAATACACGAAACAAGCCAAGGAGAAGGTCGATTGTAACGTCATAACAGGAGCTCAAAGCGGTAGCAGAAAAGAATGGAAATGTAATTACACAACCAGTCCACCAACAAGACAAAAAGCAACTTAACAATACATGATAGAAGACTGAAAATATAATAACAGCGTCATAAAAAATCGGCCAGCACATATTTCAACTATGTGATGTTGATTCGGAAAAGTAAACGGTGGCGATACCTATACGTTGCTTCAAATACCAATCTAAATACGATATAAATTAAGACTTGCGTAAACGAATTATTTAAATAATATGTACTTTGGTAACGTACGTACACGGTCTTGAATTATTTACCTTCATATCGTACGTACCTTACTATCTACAGTAATTAAATCACTTGGTTATAAGGTTAATATAAATATGGTGCCCGCAAATCAAACTGACGACCGGAGCGATAAAAAATACGAGACACACTTCATAACACCGTGGAAGTATGTAAGAGATAGCGATATCAACTCGGTCGTCAGTTTCTTCTGCGGACACTAGAATCTGCCTGCAATTGCCTCCTTCCCGGCCGCGGCAATAACTGTTCCGGTGTAAAAGACCGAGACGGAGTTAGAAGGAAATAGTCTCTAATACATGATGTACACTGTCTAAAAATTGTACGTTTGTAATATAAACTCTGTTACAATAATGATAAAAGTAGAATATAAATAAATAAATAAAATAAATAAATATTAGAGGACAATCTTACACAAATGTCACATTTTAAGTCAACATCATTATTTTTTTTTTGAAGGAACGGTTGATGAATTTGGAACTGGGTAGCGATTGCACCTATAGCTCAGTTGGCTAGAGCGACTGGCCGCGAGTGCCGGGAGGTCGCAGGTTCGAATTCTGCTCGGTGCCTAAATTTTTCAAGTTTTCCTTCATTCTAAACATCACTATTTATGATATTAGGCCACAAATGGCCACAAATCCTGTAATCGAACGACTAAGAGATAAGAGCAAGATACGGGTCAATTTACATAGGGAAAACCTTAATTCATACTATCCATAGTCCTAATCCTAATAATATTATAAACGTGAAAGTTTGTGCGGATGGATGTACGTTCCGCTTAATCTCAAAAACTACTGAACGGATCTCTATGAAACTTTCCAGTATTGTAGCTTAGACATCAGAATAGGACATAGGCTACCTTTTATCCGCGGGTAACACCGCAGGGCGCTGCTAGTAATATTATAAACGTGAAAGTTTGTGCGGATGGATGTACGTTCCGCTTAATCTCAAAAACTACTGAACGAATCTCTATGAAACTTTCCAGTATTTTATCTTAGACATCAGAATAGGACATAGGCTACCTTTTATCCGCGGGTAACACCGCAGGGTGCTACTAGTAATATCATAAATGCGAAATTGTTTCTGTCTGTCTGTTACTTCTTCACGCTTAAACAGCTGAACGTATTTAGATGAAATTTGATATGGAGATAGTTCGAGTCCCGGGGAAGGACATAGAATACTTTTTATCCCGGAAATCATACCTTAAGGGGCTGGAAGTTTGTATGGAATGCGATGGCTTAGTAAGCGCCTGATATAAAATAATTGCAATATAATTCTATCGCGATGAACGAGTTCTACGCAGACGAAGTCGCGGGCAACAGCTAGTAATATTATAAATAGTGTCCGACCGAAATTTCAGTTTCGGTTTCGGTCTAAAAATCATGTTTCGGCCGAAAGTTTAAAAAGCTGCCGAACCTTTCCGCCACGCCGAAACTTTCAACATTGTGCTTCCGGATCGCGTTCGGCTAACATCGGAATAGCCGGTAATGGCGTAGCTAGCTCGACTCCGCCAACAGTGTCTGTTCATGCTTGCTAGGACATAGTGACTACGTTAATACTAGTGTCTTTTTATAGGGGATTGACGAGAGACATCATCCTGTTGTGGATTCGTTTTTATTATCAGTGACTTAGAGACCATATACATCTCTAACAATATTAAATTAATTTTAATTTTGACGCTCAGAGACCATGTACATCTCTGGGATAATATATTAATTTCACTCCTTGTTTAATCTTGAGACCTTATACATCTCTAACTTAATATTTGTAATAGATAGCTTTGCAAGTTTATCTGCACTGTATGACATTAATTTTGTTATAATTGTTAAACTCAAAATTATTATTCCTTCTTGAACTGTAAATTAATATTTTGACATGAAAAATGTATTACTTATTATAGTCAGACTTTCTTAAATTGTAAACTAATTTTTTTGACATGTAAAAGTGCCCTTGTGGCCTATTTGCAGAATAAATGTTTGTATTTTGTATTTTAGTACATCTTACTGTAGCTAAGTATTTTATATTTTTATATCCCACAAAAACATAATCACTTATTTTGTTTTTCGAACTTGGTTGACACGATTTTAATACATCTTATAAAAGTTTCGGTTTCGGCCGAAACTAGAGCCAACGCCGAACCTTCGGTTTCGGTTTCGGCAAAACAATTTGTTTCGATCGGACACTAATCTAAAAAAGTCTGTCTGTTTACCTCTTCACGCTTAAACCGTTGAAGGGATTCAGTTGGATTTGGCATGGAGATAACTTGTATCCCAATGAAGGATATAGGATAGTTTTTATCCCGTAAATCATCCCTTAAGGGGTTTGAAAAAGTTTGTATGGAGGTACGATATAAACAGCTTTCACGCGGACGAAGTCGCTGGCGAATACTAGTAGAGAATATTTTAACAAGTAAGAACCCTTATGGCTATTGTGAACCTTTCGTGCGGGGCGAGAACAGGTATATCGGAATATTCTTTCTGTTTCTCGCGTCGCCGTCGGTCTTTTGGTGAAATTTTTTTTGCAAAATTAGTGCTTCAGGCGGCAACGTTTTCCGCCCCTTAAACCTTTTTCAAATGATACAATATTGACCTTGTTCGATTCCTTACATGCTTATCTATGTTTATATGTTTTGTTTTTTTTTTTGTAATTCTATCTCGTTTATAAAATAATAGCAAAAAACAGAACTTTTCGAGTAAAAAAAACGAATTTTTATGTAACTTGTATGTATTTTTTTCTAAACAAAACGTACACACCTGTATTTAATGGGCCATTCTACTTTTTCATGTACATTATTTTCAGACGCTTTTTTTTAATGCAGATTTTGGAATACTTGCCGCTCACTTCATATTTTTGTATTGTTATTTAGAAAGAGGTTTAATTGCAGTATCACTTCGGATAGTTTTAGTAATTAACGAACCACAGCTAATATCCACAAAACGAGTAACTCAGTGGTCCTTAAATGTCTCAGCATTTGTATGAAAAAATGGTTTTTACCACTGCGTTACCCACCTTTTACATCCATAAGTTATCATTTAAGTATTTTTACCTATAAGTTCCTTTATTTAATTTCAGGTACTATTTCGAAATCATTTTTGTACACTAATTCAATACATTAAAAAATATATCAGTTTTTTTTGTAAAAGAAAACTGGTCATGGAAAAGTAGAATGACGCTGATATCTACAGCATTTGTAAGAATCATGCAATTCGGTTCAGGATTAGTGGGGTCGAAACCGTTGCCACTTTTTGTATGGAAAAAATCTGCTGCACAATCCTTTTAATTTAATTTGTGTAGTTTTCCATGTTCATCGACTATGATACTATCAAGCATCGTATTTGATAGGAAGGCTTAACAAAATGAGGTAACTAACAGATAACGTAGACTAAATTAAACACATCATCGTCAAATATCATAAGTTACACATTCCAATACATACCATAAATGTAGAGTTTTAGGGTTTAAAATTGATGAGCATACTGCGTTACCAGGTAAAGAGAGATGTCGTGTTTGAACGATCTAGTTTTTGCCGCAATTTGTGTTTTTGCAAGGATGAAGCGCTCTACTAAGGTAGGGTTGTCAATTTAACATTTTAAACTCACGCGCTTTGTACACATACTTAAAGATTTGTTTAAATTTGTCTAACGCGATATTCATGTTTTTTTTTTACCGACATTTCGACACGGGTTACACCGGTCGTGTTCGCGGCAGAAAACAAAACTCGTACTCTCATTTTGGTGCCTTCATTCAATTTCGGTGCCTCTATTATGTAATTTGGGTGGACATTTGCAATTTCGGTGGGTATCAAATAAAAAAAATTTCAATATCTCAAAAACTAATCAGTGGAATGAAAAGCGATTTAGACGTATTATTAATCATGTCTAATGACGCACTGTTGCATTGCAATCTGCATTGTTGGTGCATTTTCATTAGCCAGACTATCAAAAAAAGCCACCAAAATTATCAAAATTTTAGACATGTTGAATTTCACCTATCAGTGGATTTTTGGTGAAGAAATCGAGAGAAAAACCGGTCTGTAGTGCATCGAGTATGTTTGCGCAGGCGCATACTGACGACTTCTTTGCCATAAGGCAATAACAGCCTCACTACTAAGGCGACTGCGGTGCAGCAGCAGCAGCCTCCTGTGCCTTTACCATGAGTTTACATGACCTTACTCGCTAGCGCGTAAAAAATTGTTTGGGCAAAAGTACAGCGCCTCTGGCGATTACGCAATAGAACTGAGAATCGGCATACTAAATCGTTTACGCATCAATCGAGTACGGTCATGCAAACTCAAGGTAAAGGCACTGATGGAGTTGTCGGAGCGCCTGGACTGTCCACTCATTAAATACTGGACGCGGGTTGTATTTGGGAAGGTCAAATAATAAGAACTATTTCATTAAATCAGTTTACTAACATAGAATTAAATGTTTTTGCGTTACTAACCAACTATGGATCAAAAAGTATGAAATTAATGCTTTTTATTTTTTTATTAACGAGGTTTTACCTCTGAGTTGGAAGGTCAGATAGCAGACGCTTTCGTAAAACTAGTTCCTATGCCAAATCTTGGGACAGGTGTCAAAGCGAACCCCCAGGCTCCTTAGCACACAACCAGGGCCTGTACTACGATATTTTATATCCGAACTTCGTATCATGCCGTCCCATTCACTCTCGTGTATTCACTGTATGAGTGAATATGATGGCACTATGCGAAGTTGGGATTTCGAATGTCGGAGTAGCCTCAGGAATACGCTTGGAGGATGATTGATACAGATCATTTTGCAAAGAAAAAAATCTAGAAAATAACTAAGTGACAACCCTATAAAGTACGTACAGTCAGTCATTAAAGAATTATTAACACATTTCCTTTCATCGTTTACATAATGTCTCATTTTTTCTTATTTATGATCTTTTGAATTTGCCCAGAGATTAATTTATGATAAGCTAACTATGTCAATTTCCTTAGCACGATGCGGAATTTTAATTTTGTCTAGACAAAAAACTCCTTTTTCCGTTTTTGATACGAAACACTATAATTATAAGTAGGTACATAAAATGAGTTAGGTACTAAAATATAAGCAATTAATGTGGGAGTAACAAAAATCTTTGATAAAAAAACATATTTCAATATCGTAAATAGAGCCTCCCTAAAATCATATCCAAAACCAATGCCGATATAGCAACTCATAAGCTGTCCGATTAATTCATTTTCGAGATATTATCGCTTTCAAAATTCGCTGTTGAGCTGGACTTGATAAACTATGACATCAATAGAAAAAACTACATAAATACTAACTCCCCAATATGCAGGCTGTGCAAAGTTGGCAACAGCTGCAGCGATGTTACGGATATGCACTTCGACCCCCACGTAAAATTATGTCAGCTCTCCACAGCGTCATTTTGTAGTAATTTTCTATACTGTTTTCTGATCAATTATTTAAATTAATATGCCCTCACTAATGTAAACAAGCAAGTCATGGCCTAAGGTGTAACACTGTATTTCTATAAGTTTAACTTTAACTTCACTATAATTATTGCATGTGGAGTTTACCTTTAAGTAGTTGTTACATTAATCCAAGATTGTTCGCTTGTATGTTTTACCTAATGTATGGATGTAAGCAACTGTTGGTGAACCTTAATTAAATAAAATAAAAAATGATCTTAACGCAAATTATCCGGACTTAACCTTTAGATACAAAGTTTCCCGAAATGGATGCCACTAGAGGCGACAAGATCCCATCGATGGCTGCTTTGCAAAACTCCCAGTACCTCGATTCCATTCACGCTTTAGATTCGGTTGAAACCGCTCAACCAATCTTACTAGAGCGCAAACTCTTAGAGTATTCCAGTGTTCAAAACCACCCGCGTGGTCGTGTCGGAGGTTTCCCCCTGGATTTTCACCAGGCTGCTCTCCAACTGCACCCTCCTATCATTTTATTGGCCCCAGCGTAACCTCATGATCACGTAACTTTATGTGCTAACGGTAGTTATATTTTAATGTCACTTTTGAAGTTTAAATGTATAATGTTAAAATTACATTAAAATATGCCTAACATTTTAATACATAAAGTTAAATAATTACCCTGAAAGTTCGATAATTATATAGATTTTTAATGGCAGGTTTTGAGAAATTAAAACTACCTGGATTAAAATATTTTTGTTTACAAATTGATAGTTTTAATTACCTAAATTACCGGACATAAAAAATATTCAAATATTCGATCGTAGTCTGATCAAGTAGACGAACATAAAAGGTTATTGATTTTTATTCAACTAGTTAGTTTAAAAGTTGATATTACTAGTAGTAGTGTCTGATATGTACTGAAACAATATAATAATACACTTAATAATAAAACACCTGAAGATATCAATTGTACCTATTTAAAATGAAGTCATCGAGCTATCTTAAGGAAAACAAAGTCACTTTTTATGCTGGTTAATGATGGGCAATTGGTTATCAAACAAATAGCTGTTTCCTATTTATGCAATGTCAATGGCAATGGCTGTTAGGTAATTCAGAGACGTATGCGATGTGACGTATGATCATTTAAGTAGACAAGTTTTTTGTGGGATTTATGTGGATTAGTTATATTTTGATGGTTGTGGAATAAGGACGATTGTGCAATTACCATGAGTTTGCGATTTGCATGACCGTACTAGCTAGCGACTGCGTAAACGATTTAGTATGCCGATTCTTAGTTCTATTGCGTAACCACCAGAGGCGCTGTACTATTGCCCTTTACGCAGGCGCTAGCGAGTACAGTCATGTAAACTCATGGTAAAGGCACAGAATGTAGTTTGGATAGACATGATGACAAAAAAAAATCATGCTATTCCAAACAGTTTTCAGAGACGAACACATACTTGTATGAGACCAACTACAATTAGGTTATCCTTATGTCGGTTTGTTATGTCAAAAATTGTACTGAGTTACTAAAATTTGATCTGACATTTGGTCTAACGGATCTTTATAAAACCCGGCCTTAGAGCACGTCAAAAGTCGAAAATGAGAGGCAAAATACAGCAGAGATTCATATGAAGGCGTGACGTCACACCTGCGTGGCCTTGTACTACCGTTGTATAGCCGTTTTTGTCATGAAATATTGCGTTCATGTACATAGTTGCCAGGAAGAGGGTAGATCGCTATGGTGTGTGGGTAGACCACAAGTCATAACTAAAACTCGCAGCACGTCAGTTAATCCTAATCCTAATAATATTATAAACGTGAAAGTTTGTACGGATGGATGTACGTTCCGCTTAATCTCAAAAACTACTGAACGGATCTCTGTGGAACTTTCCAGTATTGTAGCTTAGACATCAGAATAGGACATAGGCCACCATTTATCCGCGGGTAACACCGCAGGGCGCTGCTAGTCCTTGATAATGGCACTTGCAACAGTGCCGAAATATCGGGAACTCACAAATACAAATATTCATGGTAAATATCCCGTTTCAAATCGTAATTATAATTTCTTTTTTATTGAAACATGAAATTCTATCGATAACTTTCAATTTACATTTGGCCAGTAAACAGAAAACAACGTTTTTGCGAATATTTGTGTCTTATATCTATTTATGTTGTTAATGTTGGTCTAGTTTACTATTTATGTTGTTAATGTTGGTCTAGTTTACTATTTATGTTGTTAATGTTGGTCTAGTTTACTATTTATGTTGTTAACGTTGCTAGTTTACTATTTATTGTGATAATTTGATGGTTTTCTATCCATATACATAATTTGATAATTATATCTTCTATAATATTATAGCCATGATATAAATTCTTACATGAGTCGTCATCCCTATTGTTTTCGACAGACGAATAAGTCACCTATGAGTCAGTGTACTTACTTCTAAGATGATATGAACGGAGTAGGTGCCATAACTGTAAATGAAAAGAAGATACGAAGAATATTTCATTTCATTTCAATATTACTTTAATAGAGTGCATAATTTGTCCAACTTTTACTGGAATAAATTCGCATATTAATTTGTCCTTGATTTTATTCTACTTTTTACACGACTGTCCAAAGAAAAGGAGTGTAATTTCAGGGTTCATGTATGTATGTATGTGAGATTGTTTGTTCCACTATAACTTTTCAACGCCTTAACCGATTTAGATGTGAGAGGTATCATTATAATGCTTACGTCATCCTGAGTAACATAGGATATGTGGCGTTGCAATAAAAACAATATGGCGGAATATGTACTCCATTTTGTGTGTTCTGAAGAAAAAAATGGATCTTATCAAGTGGAGTATCAAACTGAAGCATTTGAAAAGAAGTTTTAAAATTTTGAATATAGTATCTTAAGCCCGTAAAATCATGTTTTATATATATATAATATATATTTAAAACATGATTTTACAGGCTTAAGATACTATATCAAATGACAAACAAAAAATTGCAAAATTAATAATAATAAAAAATTAAAAGCACGGCTGCACTAAAAAAACGTTTACTAAAATGAAAAAAACAATTTTCAAAGTGAATAACTAAAGATATCTATTTGGTTTGCAGTCGGAGGAACACTATGTACATTCAAACCCAAAATATTAGGTCCCCTAACTGCAAACATAATAAGTTTTCCTTAAGTTCCTCATTTTGAAACTTGTTTTTATCATTTTAGTTAACTTTTTTCCATTGCAGTAGTGTTTTAATTTTTTATTATTATTTTATTTGGCACATTTTTCTATTATATACACTAGTACTTATATACTTTTAAACGTATACTTCTGTTAAAAGTTAAAAGGTTCGCTTCGCTGGATACCATATTATTAGTTAGCCCATTTGTACCCCCGTGTGGTGATGGCTAGACTACCACTTCCCCCTTTCTTCCCGTGGGTTTTGTAAGAGCTGACAATGGAAACGGGTTGTAGTGTGTTGTGGGCGATGGGCGAGCATTCTATTAATGTAAGCCTAACTTTATAACTCATATTTCGTAACACATGTATCCTTCGCCGGGGAATCGCACAGAATACAAATTACTCGCTTTTGTGTGAACGGAATTGAAGCAACACTAATTATACTTACACCCCATTTACACACACAATATTATACACGTTTAACTATACTGCGGGTTACCTAATTAGCTACGTAGTTATAATAACTTAAATGATTAATGAGTTCAATCGATTAAACAAACTCCGCAAAGCTTGCATGGGATTATTTGATAGAACAAATAGGTATGAAGAAAAAATGAACCCACGGGAATCGAACCCGCGCCCCTGTATTGCTGGACCAGCGCCCTTACCTCCACCGCACGATCGCGACAACACTGACACATAGTCCCTATCCGTCCCGGTACCGCCGCACACCGGGTAGAGTCAGTCCGACCCAGGTCGGGCCTAGCTGAGTTTCTTGCTGCACTCTTCTCAGCTAAGCTAGGTTTTGTGAACCAGCAATAAAACTCCCAGTAGCTCGATTCCACTCACACCTCAGATTCGGTTGAAACACCTCAACCAATCTCACTGGAGCGCAATCTCTTAAAGTATTCCTGTGTTCCAAACTATACGCATGGTCCTGTCGGAGGTTTTCCCCTGGATTTTCCCCAGGCTACTCTCCAGCCGCGCACTCCTATCGCTTTATTGGGCCGGCCTAGAAAGCCACAGTCAGGTTAAAAAAGCTCTACCTCTATGCCACCCAATATGCATGAAATTTTTTGTGTGTAAATAGAGATTTGGTTCTTTTAAAATCAGATAAACAAATAATGGCTTTGTTAGTTGCAAGGCAATTTGTATGGAACAATTAAAATAGCAATAACTACTTTCTAATCAATTTTTTAGGCTTAAGAAGTTACAAATTTCTTCAAAACCCCGATGGATGCCATAATTTAATATACAAATGCCTTATTGAAGCGTAAATATCAAACAAGTTTTGTTTTAATTTCGTGTCAAAATAAATAAGCAAGTCATATCTTATTTATTTGGCTACTTGCTTAAGTATATGTAATATTAAAAATAATTGTCAAAAAACAAGATTAAAACTTTAGTTCACTTAATATTATTTAAAAATATATAGGTACACCAAATGGAAAACACTTACCATAACTTTTGCACAAAATGAATGCGACTCGTACAAAAACAATCACCATTAAAACAAAAACTGGAATCAGTCCTAAATAATTGGAATCTATTCTCGATCTTTCTTCAATTTTAATGTCCCTGCAATGGTCGTCGTCCATTTTGAAAATTTTTTCTTAAATACACCTTAAACACTGGCCACTTATTGAAAAAAAAAAATCTTAAATTAATTCACTCGCGCATTTTACTTCCAAATTTAAATACTAACTTTTTAAAATACCTATCGTGTGCGTGCGTTTGAGTAGGCCGCTTCTCTGAGGAACTCCTTTATTGCCAATTTATTTATCAATTTTATCGCAAATCGACGCTTATTTGACGTTTTATCCGCTTCAATGGAGTGCGTTCGAGTAACTACAAACAATCTGTAGATGTTGGTGCCGGCGTGATTCGTTCATTGATAAAAAGTATAAAAACAGTCGCCTTGGTTCCAGCTTGGTGAGGTCAAGTGTGAGCGTAGCTACCGACGCTTGTTTTTTTTTAATAACACTAAACTTGTGTTTTTGTTATGTTTTATGAGTTATGTTAAAGTTACATAACCTTTGCCCATGCATAAATTATTGTATATATTTACCTACCTATCTGTACAAATATGTATTATGACATATAAATTAAATTTGTAATAAAATAAAAATCGTGTGCAATATAATCGTGAACATAATGCGATTTGACGCTAACTACGTTATTTTACTGCCCTGACTAAAGTAATAAGACTTTTTTAGGGTTCCGTAGCCAAAATGGCAAGCGCTTGTAGATTCGTCATGTCTGTCCGTCCGTATGTCACAGCCGATTTACTCGGATACCATAAGCACTACAATTATGAAATTTGGTAGGAAGGTGTATTCTATGAACCGCTATATAAAAGTGATGTTAAATTACAAAAAAATATTAAATTAGGGGGGCACTCCATACATGTAACCGGTGGACGAAAAAAAAATTTCAACACATAGTCGTGTGGGATATCGATGGATAGGCTTTTGAAAATGATATGGAGGTTTCTAAAAAACTTGTCCATTTAAGTCAACCGTTGGTGAGATATTAGCTGTCAAAGTCATAGAAAGTGTCCCCCCCCCCCCCCGTCTAATTTCCAAACAATAAAGTTTAAAATTCTGAAAAAAATGGAGGTGGTGTGCATTAGTAAATACTTTCAACGATTTTTGGTTTGAACAATATTGGTTTTACGGTTTTTGAGTTTTCGCTTAAAAACTGTCTTGCCCAAACAAAAAGTTGTAAGTGCCGTGAGTTCCCTATGAAAATACGACTTTTTTAGATTCAATGTATTGGATAGTGATTTTAAATGTGGACTAGTAGGTGTTGGTACGGAACCCTTCATTGTGCGTGGTCCGACACGCACTTGGCCGGTTTTTTTTAATTGGACGTCCCTAGTGCCAAGGCAGAAGTGTCTCCTAGTGCTTATTGTATCATTTAATTAATAAGTAATTTTCTAAATATTGTGCCTATAAGTAATGTATGGTTATTGCTTACCTACGGCAGATGGACCACAGACGACACTGGAGTCGTTCACTTTAAAAGTGGTTTTACCCTTTATCCTGGGTTTACTCTAGGTACTCATTTATAACGACAGCGACAAACAAGCCCACCCTATTATTAAAATATAAAAATGGTTAATTTTTAATTTCATATAATTTACTAGCGACCCGCCCCGGCTTCGCACGGGTGCACTATTTAATGGATGTTATTATACATATAAACGTTCCACTTCAATCACTCTATCTATAAAAAAAACCGCATCAAAATCCGTTGCGTAGTTTTAAAGATTTAAGCATACATAGGGATATAGGGACAGAGAAAGTGACTTTGTTTTATACTATGTAGTGATAGTGATTTCGCATGCGCACTCGTATATTATTATTTTTAGTCAGGTACTAGATAGTGTAATGTAGATGTAACCAAGAAAAAATTTCATTATTTGAAACCAATTTGAAACTATTGTCCGTGCCGCTTGATTCAAATTCCATCGTATTATTTTCTGAGGCCACTAAGGTCAGAGATAAGTAGCTCATATAAGTAGGTAACTAATAGGTACAGAGGGACTATTCCGAAATTTGAAATCCGAACTTCGAATCGTGCCGGCTCTTTCACTCATGAATATACACTTCATGAGTGAAAGGGACGGCACTATACGAAGTTCTGATTCGAAGTTCGGAGTATAGGCTGCTACCACGAACGGCATTTAAAACTTACACTCTCTGTCGCACTTGCAAGTTTGCACATAAGTGCGACAGAGAGGGAAAACTTCGTTTGTGGTTCGCGATAGCGCTCCAGAGGGGCTACCGCGAACCACAAACGAAATTTTCCCTCTCTGTCTCACTTATATGCAAACTTGCAAGTCCGATAGAGAGGGAAAACATGGTTTGCTGTTCGCGGTAGCGCCCCAGAGGGGCTACTCCGAACCTAGAAATCGGAACTTCGTATCGTACCGTGCCTTTCACTCATATAGTGAATCACGAGAGTGAAAGGGACGGCACGATACGAAGTTCGGATTTCGAAGTTCGAAATACAGGCTCAGGTAGGTAGCTAGAGCACCTATAAGTTATGTGGTGTTATTGTCAATGTAAGACAATAAGGTAAATGTGCCAGTGTTCGGCACTGACCCAATTAGGTACATAGCAATTTCAATTTTATGTCGTAATGACAATGAAATGGTGATCAATAGATGTCAACTAGTACCTAGGTGTCACTAAATGGTCCCAACGGCAGACCAGCGCTGGCTAACATGCTAACTGGGCCATTCTACTTTTTCATGTACATAATTTTCAGACACTTTCCTTTTAAATGCAAGTTTTGGAATACTTGGCCACTTCATATTTTTGTATTGTTATTTAGAAAGAGGTTTAATTGCAGTATCACTTCCGATAGTTTTGGTAATTAACGAACCCCAGCTAATATCCATAAATCGAGTAACTTAGTGGTCCTTGGATGTCTCACCATTTGTATGAAAAAATGGTTTTTACCACTGTGTTACCCACCTTTTACAGCAATATGTTAATATTGGAGTATTTTTACATGTAGATTCCTTTTATTAGGTTCAGGTACTATTTCCTAATCCTATTTTTGTACACTAATTCAATACATATCATAGATTTTTTTTTGTAATAGAAAACTGGTCATGAAAAAGTATAATGATCCAACTACCTGCTGACTTGGGACCACTTCATGATAGTTTTGTTATTGCTTTGTATTTTCTATTTGTTATTATGCAGTGTATGTGTGTGCCATCAATAAATACCTATTTTTTTCTATTTCTATTAAAAGCGTCGAGCATTGTACCGTGACGTTTACCTTATACCTATAACTTTCTTAGTTTACAGCGCCATCTGTGAGCACGGGTTGAAACGAAAAGGAACAATGATAGTTATGCATGATTATGCGTGGTGACGATAGCTTGATGACTATGCTATTCGGCACTAGATGGCGGTATTATAAATGATTATTTTTGAAGATCAAAATGATTGTATTATTTCTATTATTGTTTTCTGTCTATATCTAAAGAAACACACGTCATATTTGTTTAATTGTAAGTACGTAATGAACAAATACTGCGTCACTCAACGATTTTCTTTATTTATACAAACAAGTACTTATGACATTTAGATTGCTGTTTCGTTATCAATATCGTTCCTAAAAATGTGTTGTCATCTAGCTAGCGATATAATTGAATAATAACTTATTAATGCATAATATATAAATTAGTGTTTTTCAAGTAATTAGAACGCCTACATGGATAATGAGAAAAAAAATCAAGGTAGATAAAATTTTAGAGCGGACTCTCCACTCTAGTTTGAGGCTAAGACCGTAGCCGCACGGAAGGTCAAAATTAAAATTATTGCTGAAACGCTAATAGCAGGCGTTGTGTTGAGACAGTTGAGAGTGAGGAACCTCTATGTCCGTAGCTCTCAACAAAACGAATCCTCAAGTCGATAAAGGGTCGGCAACGAGCTTGTGACCTAGGGCTAGCACAATTGCCGCTGTGACGCGACGCGAGTAGAGAAAAATCTACCCTCCTCTTTCTAATTCGCACAGTTCGAATGAGACAGGAATCACTGAGTCGCGCTAGATATGACTTGGCCGCAAGTTGTGCTAGCCCACCTAGAGTCACAGGCATCCATATACTGCGGTGTCTAGGGATGCTGCCACCATCGTCGCATAAAAAGGAAATACCAATAAATAACTTACCAAATATCTCACAGCATCTCAAACACAAACACGTAGTTGTATACAAGAAAACAATAAAGAAAAACGGCAAGAAAAGCATTAATGACTCCATGGCTTGATTCGTACTAGCGCAGTTGGGAACTATCGTTTGATAATCGAACACAATATGATACCACGTATCAGCGATATGATTTAATTAATGCAGAGATACGTAACGGAAGAGACATTGATAGGTAACTATCGAAAATAGTGTATAAAACAAGTGAATTGGATTTTGAACACGTAACCTCCCTTTGTTTGTTTCAGTCCAAGTTTTCATTGGCATAATTAAGAGGCCTTATAAGTTTTAAAATGTTTTGATTTCAAATTATGACAAAAGTATTGATAATACCAATAAAGTGATTAAAGGCTACGATGATTTTATCAAAGTTTTAGATAGTAACAGCCATTTATTGATTTTATTGTGTGTAGAATTTAAGCAGAAAAAACTAGTTTTTCGCTTGAAAATGGTCGATTTGGGTGTTTGAAACGATATTTCATAACGAAAAATGCAAAAAATACATTTTAAGTTTATGTCATAAGGTTGCGATAGTCCTATTCTAGATAGTAACATGAAAGTGTCAAGATACGTGTCAATTCAAACAGAAAATGTCCTAAATAAATGAGCGTTTTTTAACTCTTAAATAAAATTAAGCCCCTTCGTTTCTAGAGCATAAGAAACTAAATGTGGGAAAAATGTTGAACCTTAAATTTACTCCTTTTTACCTAAGACTACCAGCTTCCCTAAAACCTCCTTGGGATAGGTTAGGTTTATATTAGGTACTATAACGATAGATACTGACATTTTCTACTTCAAGGAAAGTAATGATATTACGCAAGTTTAAGGAAAGTAATCTGTTAAAATTTATCTCGAAAAATGATTATGAGTGGAAAGATAATTGGTAAACATTTTACACCAATTTAGCCTCTAATAACAAAGTGTCAAGAACCACGTGCAGGCAGCTTTGAATGAAGAATTGCCATCGCAATCCAGCGCGGGAATGCTGCCTGCGTAATGGGCACCATCCCGAGGGGACCTAATTTTGATATAAATTTTTAATGTTTAGTTTTTAGTTAGGTATAGTAGTTTTTATTTCAAGTTTTTAATTCATTTAATAATTATTATTATCATAATTATCATGTAAATTGGTTTTATGAATAAAATTTATTCCTTATACAAAATGTCAAGTCCTTTAATTTTTTATGCAAGTTTTGCCTATTAAATTTTAGTTATTTAATTAGTGGGTTTGGACTAAAATTACGTAAATTTTGCGAACACAAGATGTATGGGTTGGTCAAAATATTGTCTCGATCGCTCGCTATAAGTCCACCACGCCAGCAGTTCAGTAATAAGGAGAATATTTTTTTTTATGGTGCCATTCGAACCAGTTTCTAGACTCGATCAAATGTTTGTATGGGACCAACTACATTAGAGCAAGACAAAAGACGAAAACGAAAGGTAAAGTACAGAATATTTAGCTGGAGTGCTGCCGCGAACGGCATTCGAAATTTTCCCTCTCTGTCGCCCTTGCAAGTTTGCACATAAGTGAGACAGAGAGGGAAAACTTCGTTTGTGATTCGCGGTAGCCCCTCTGACGAGCACTGAAAATGCTTTATACTGATAGGCTGAGAAATGTGACGTCACAGTGTAATGGCACCGTAATCCCGTTGTATGGAAAAACGAGTACTTTGCTATTTTTTTTTGTTTACAACGCCGGTGGCAAACAAGCTTACGGTCCACCTGATGGTAAGCGGCCACCGCAGCCTATAGACGCCCGCAACTCCAAGGGAGTCACGTACGCGTTGCCGACCTTTATAAAATTTGAGGATGCACTGTGTTGACAACAGAAGGTACAAATTTAGGTCCCTATCGCTCTCAACACAGTGCATCTTCGGGAGCTCTGGCAACCTTGCTCACCTCCAGGAACATAACACTACATACATGTACTTGTATTAGATAATGTTATTATGGCTGTGGTCTTCTGCAAGGCGGAGGTACTTTCCCAGTTGGGTTGCTCCAAATTCGAGCAAGATGACATTTTAACATTTTTTTTTACCTGTGAAATATTGCGTTTACGGTCATAGTACAATTTCTTTTTTATTGTGTTGAATGAGAATTCTATTGGTTATTTTCAATTTACATTTGGACTATTTAAAAAAAAAACAACATTTTTGCGAGTATTTGATTTCCCATGTATTTTATGACTTTAATTTATTATTTATTGTGATATTATTTTATTTCTTTTTGGTTAACGATAAACAATATTTGTACTGTAATAATATATTCCGATTATGTTAGACTAATAAGGGATAATACTTTACGTTCGCCATATACGAGACATGCTAGCTAGACTCACAACAAATCATGAAAAAGTCTGAAATATCACGAGCTGGCATCGAGACAAGTCGAATCGCATCCCACAAGATTAAAACAATAAAATACTCACTAAATACTTTATAGACGATCCTCCCGATGAACAAATCGCACACTTGCAAATACGACCACAACAAAAACAAGGCCATGAAAAGAAAAAACAGGTAAACAAATTCTTTTTCTGTTAAAAACATTTTTAAAACAAAAGACGTCAATTGGCCACTGGCAATGCAACTCGATTGAGTATACTGAGGTGATTTTAATTGAGTATAGAGATTATAACTTTTTACGGTAGTCGGGTTATAGTTTTCAATATCGTGGATAAATTAGATGTTTGTGTGCTGAGATGAGATGCGAGGCAAGTTTGTAGTGTGTACACCTTCTGGGGGTCTTGGCGATAAGTGCGTGAATTATAATTTTTATTATATTGCTCTTGTGGCAATTTTGCAGAAGTCTTTGATTTTGATTATGTATAACTAGCTTTTACCCGCGGCTTCGCCCGCGTAATAAAAGTAATTTTTAACCGTCTACAAAAAAGGAGGTTCTCAGTTTGATCCGTATGTTTGTATGTATGTATGTAGATACGTATGGATGTCATTTCCGTAATCGGCACCCCGTGGAACCATAAAGACGACACCTATATAATTTTTTAAGATAAATTAATTTCCGCCGTCTTGGATTTGAAAATGGATGACATTTTTATAGTTGGCACCCCGAGGAACCTCGAAGATGACAACTATATCGATTTATAAGAAAAATAAATGACCGTCATCTTTGTTTTGAAAATGCATGTCATTTTCGTAATCCGCACCCCGAGGAACCTCGGAGATGACACCCATATCGATTTTTAAGAAAAAAAAATGACCGTATATCCATCATATAACGTCATCATATTTGAAAATGGTTGACATTTTCGTAATCGGCACCTCGAGGAACAACAAAAATACACCCGTATCGATTCTTAAGAAAAAGAAATGTCCGCCATTTTGGATTTGAAATTTCATGCCATTTTCCTAATCGGCACCCCGAAGAACCTCGAATATGACACCCATATTACTGCTCCCCGCACAAACTTGAAACCCCTTTTTCACCCCTTTAGGGGAGCAATTCCGAAAAACGCTGAAACGTGTTTTGTTGTATTTAAACAGAGTCCATATACGAAGTTTTAAATCTCTCATTTCAAAAAGATTTGCTTCCCGTACAAATTTGGACCCCCTTTTCACCCCTTTAGGGAAGAAATTTCAAAAAACGCTGAAATATGGTTTGTTGTATTTTAACAGAGTCTATAATATATACGAGGTTTTAAATCTCTCACTTCAAAAAAGATGTGCTCCCCGTACAAATACCACGTGGAACCACCTTTTCATACCTTTAGGGGAGTAATTTCGAAAAATGCCGAGTAACTTTTTGTTGTATTTAAACAGAAAGTCTATATACAAAGTTTTAAATCTCTCACTTCAAAAAAGATTTGCTCCCCGTACAAACTTGGAACCCCCTTTTCACCCCCTTAGGGGAGCAATTTAGAAAGACTCTGAAATACGTTCTGTTGTATTTAAACAAAGATTCTATTTACGAAGTTTCAAATCTCTCACTTCAAAAAAAAATCGCTCCCCGTACAAACTTTGAACCCCCTTTTCATCCCTTTAGGGGAGCAATTTAGAAAAACGCGGAAATACGCCATTAATGTATTTAAACAGAGAGTCTTTATACAAAGTTTGAACGCTTTTTCCCGCGGCTTCGCCCGCGTACTAAGAGTAATTTTTAACCGTCTACAAAAAAGGAGGTTCTCAGTTTGACCTGCATGCAGATATGTATTGGATGTCATTTTCGTAATCGGCACCCCGAGGAACCACAAAGATGAAACCCATACCGATTTTTAAGAAAAATAAATTTCTGGCATCTTTGATTTGAAAATGTATGCCATTTTCGTAATCGGCACCACGAGAAACCTCGAAGACGACACCCATATCGATTTTTATAAAAATAAATATCCGCCATCTTTGATCTGAAAATGAGTGTCATTTTCGTAATCGGCACCCAGAGGAACCTCGAAAATGACACCCATATTGATTTTTAAGAAAAATAAATGTCCACCATATTGGATTTGAAAATGGATGTCATTTTTGTAATCTGCACCCCGAGGAACCTCGAAGATGACACCCATATTAATTTTTAAGAAAAATAAATCTCCGCCATCTTTGATTTGCAAATGCATGCCATTTTCGTAATCGGCACCACGAGGAACCTCGAAGACGACACCCATATCGATTTTTAAGAAAAATAAATATCCGCCATCTTGGATTTGAAAATGGATGTCATTTTTGTAATCTGCACCCCGAGGAACCTCGGAGATGACACCCATATTGATTTTTAAGAAAAATAAATCTCCGCCATCTTTGGGTTGAAAATGAGTGTCATTTTCGTAATCGGCACCCAGAGGAACCTCGAAAATGACACCCATATTGATTTTTAAGAAAAATAAATCTCCGCCATCTTGGATTTGAAAATGGATGTCATCTTTGTAATTTGCACCCCGCGGAACCTCGAAGATGACACCCATATTGATATTTAAGAAAAATAAATGTCCACCATCTTTAATTTGAAAATGAATGTCATTTTCGTAATCGGCACCCAGAGGAACCTCGGAAATGACACCCATATTGATTTTTAAGAAAAATAAATGTCCGCCATCTTGGATTTGAAAATGAATGTCATTTTTGTAATTTGCACTCCGAGGAACCTCGAAGATGACACCCATATTGATTTTTAAGAAAAATAAATGTCCGCCATCTTTAATTTGAAAATGAATGTCATTTTCGTAATTGGCACCCCGAGGAATCTCGAAAATGACACCCATATCGATTTTTAAGAAAAGGAAAAATTTGCTCCCCGCTCAAACTTCGAAACCTCTTTTCACCCCTTAAAGGAAGCAATTCCGAAAAACGCTGAAACATGTTTTGTTGTATTTTAAAGAGTCTATATACGAAGTTTTAAATCTCTCACTTCAAAAAAGATTTGATCTCCGTACAAATTTGGAACCCCCTTTTGAACCCTTTAGGGGAGCAATTTCAAAAAATGTTTAAATGTTTTGTTGTATTTAAACATAGAGTCTATGTACGAAGTTTTAAATCTCTCACTTCAAAAAAAATTTGCTCTCCGTACAAACTTGCAACCCCCTTTTGATCCCTTTAGGGGAGCAATTTCGGAAAACGCTTAAATAGGTTTTGTTGTATTTAAACATAGAATCTATGTACGAAGTTTTAAATCTCTCACTTCAAAAAAGATTTGCTCCCTGTACATACTTGAAACCCCCTTTTCACCCTTTTGGGGAGCAATTTCGAAAGACGCTTATATATGTTTTGTTGTATTTAAACATAGAGTCTATGTGCGAAGGTTTAAATCTCTCACTTAAAAAAAGATTTGCTCTCCGTACAAACTTGGAACCCCCTTTTGAACCCTTTAGGGGAGCAATTTCGAAAAACGCTTAAATATGTTTTGTTGTATTTAAACATAGAATCTATGTACGAAGTTTTAAATCTCTCACTTCAAAAAAGATTTGCTCCCTGTACATACTTGAAACCCCCTTTTCACCCTTTTGGGGGAGCAATTTCGAAAGACGCTTATATATGTTTTGTTGTATTTAAACAGAGAGTCTATATACGAAGTTTCAAATATCTCACTTTGAAAAAGATTTTCTCCTCGTACAAACTTTGAACCCCCTTTTCACCCCTTTAGTGGAGCAATTTAGAAAAACGCTGAAATACGCCATTAATATATTTAAACACAGACTCTATATACAAAATTTCATGTCTCTCACTTTAATAAATACGGTTTTTCATACAAACTTTGGACCCCCGTTTCACCCCTTTAGGGGATGAATTTTGAAAAATCCTTTCTTAGTGCACCCCTAGACCTTATAAGGAACCTACGTGCCAAATTTGGAATCTCTAGAACCAGCGGTTTGGGCTGTGCGTTGATAGATCAGTCAGTCAGTCAGTCAGTCAGTCAGTCAGTCAGTCAGTCAGTCAGTCAGTTTCTTCTTTTATATATTTAGATACTCACTCGACGTTTGTTTGTTTATTTTTTTTCTTTTTAAACAGTATCAACGTACGTATTCATACGAAAGTTAACGAAAAACATTGTTTATGTAAAATTGTAATGGCACCTATTTTCTTGCTCATATTATTTAATTTAATTGACCGAGTGAAATGAAGGTCTCCGCTTCAACTTCGACAAAAATGCTTTCGTATGTCCGGACTTCCATTTGTTCTCCTCTACAGGTCGTATACTGGTTGGTCCCTGGGATCCCAGGGATCATTACAAAAAAATGCTATTGTGTATTTTTTTCGCCGGGAGACGACGGCGTAGTTAATTATTTATTTAGTTTTTTTTTTCTAGTCGGTTTTTTTACTTTACGAAAACTTATTTTTTTAAATAAAAGCACCCGCGAGGCTCTCGATGCTCTCAGAGCCACAAGTTAATTAAGAAGCAAAAAGACTATATATTTTTAGTATAACAAAATATATTCAGAAGTTAATTTCAACAGAAGGGACTAAGCGCAATCTATGTAGTCTAAGTAACTATATTTTTTAATTAGAATTATGATTTGAAACGGGATATTTACCATGTATATTTGTATTTTTGAGTTACCGATATTTCGGCACTGTTGCAAGCGCCATTATCAAGGATTAACTGACGTGCTGCGAGTTTTAGTTGTGGTCTACCCACACACCATAGCGATCCACCCTCTTCCTGGTTCGCTTTTTTCCCACAGTGTCACCGTCACTACCACCGTCCGCCTTGTCACTTGAAACTCGATTACGGTCACGACACACTCACAGTATCAATACGCGAGTTCTTTCCGGAAACAGTCCCGGAAATCGTAATTCTAATGTAAATGACCATGTAAGCTTGTAATCTTAATTTTTATTAAACTTAGTTTGTGAGTTTACCCAACATCTTCACTGTCTGTACATTCCTGAACACTGTGTCATTTTCATTTCAGCTGAAAAACGGCTCAATCTGTTTACCTTGCTCAACAATAATCTTCCTCTCGCAACGGCATTCTAAAATATACCTAAATAGCACAATATACACTTCGAAATTGACTGACATTGTATAATGTACGAGAAACGATAAGCTGATAAGGGTATCACAATGTTAACGATAGCAATAATGGTTTATCGAAGTAAAATAGCGAAACGAAACTACAATTATAGCCTTCAAACTTCAGACGTGATACCTATTATTACAGAATTAAATGAAAACTGTTTTTTTTAATATCTGTAATGGTCTGTAGTTCTAAATAATATAAAATAAATAATATAAAAAAGCGTAGAGTCAGCGAGTCACTTTGTCTTGCTCAGATTTGGAGCAGTCTAACTGGGGAAGTAACTTTTTATTTTTTATTTTTTTTCCATCATCATCATCATCATTTCAGCCGAAAGACGTCCACTGCTGAACATAGGCCTCCCCCAAGGCTCGCCATTTAGACCGGTCCTGTGCCGTTCGTTTCCACCGGATTCCCGCGACCTTCACCAGGTCATCACTCCACCTCGTCGGAGGCCTACCGACAGCTCGTCTTCCGGTGCGTGGACGCCACTCAAGCAGTTTCTGGCCCCATCGACCGTCAGTCCTGCGAGCAATGTGCCCTGCCCACTGCCACTTAAGTCTCGCAATTTTGAAGGCTATGTCGGTGACCCCAGTTTTTTTTCCAACAGGGACAAAATCCGTTATGGATACCTCCGCACCGTGGGGGCGGCGCGGTGGTGATGTCGGACTTGTACCGACTAAAAACCCCCCGCTTGTCCTCCTCAACCCATTTCGGACGGCTCTGGGATCTCCTACGGAACGCGCCAGTGCCGCCCTAGAGTCCACTTATGTGGGTCCAGCTATGTTTCTATGACGATCGTAGCCCCCAATTACGACAGTCTACGACCCCGAGGACCCCCTTTTAGTCGCCTCCTACGACAAGCAGAGGATACCGTAGCCATATTCTATGCCCGGGCTACAGGGCACAACTGGGGAAGTACCTAGACCTCACGACAGAATAAGTAGTACTAAATACAGAAGGCCTACAGTTAACAAATCCCCCATTTAGGTATGCCAAAGGTGCCTCAACGTGGCCATCGACATACAGGGTGTAACAAAATTAGTGAGGATCCGTTTAAGGGCATATTCGGTATTGTGTTCTGATTAGGAAAACGTAGAAGAAAAATTTTTATGACGTGAAGAATTTTTTTTTTCTATGGGGCAGGTCGTCCAAGCAGGGACCGATACCGGTATTTTTAAAAACCCTGAATTAGCCCAATATTTTGGATTATTTTTTGCTCTTTACGTAGGGCTGAATCATGTATTTAGGTAACAACGTCGTATTATTAGATTGTCCCATTAAAAACGAAATAATGAACCGGTGACCGGAATAATACCGGTATTTTTCTATGGAGAAAATACCGGTATCCGATCCCTGCGTCCAAGTCACATTTTATAATGGACCAGTTACTGTGCTTGAGACCCGACCCGTTCTTGCAATTAAAAGAATCTTTAATACCGGCTGTACACTCTCGTTCGAGAGCGTTCCGACGAGAGTGTACGGGCGGGGTCTCGCTCAAGTCTCGCCGGCGATTCCCCTCCGTCCGACAGCGAGACAGAGGGCCTACTCCGAACTTCGTATCATACCGTCCCTTTCACTCATATAATGTTTAACACGAGAGCGAAAGGGACAGCACGATACGAAGTTCGGATTTCCAAATTCGGAGTAGGCCCTCAGAAGTGCTACCGCGAACCACAAACGAAGTTTTCCCTCTCTGTCGCACCTATGTGAAAACTTGCAAGTGCGACAGAGAGGGAAAACTTCGTTTGTGGTTAGCGGTAGCACTCCAGGCCGAGAGCGAGTGGTCTCCTAAGAGAGTGTACAACAGGCGGTATAAGATTTATTTAACTGTGTTAGAGCATAACCAAATGTACTACGTAGTTGCACAGCAGCATAGTTCCTTTTTTCCAGGCCTGTCTACCAGTCATTACTTATTGTTATAGTTTCAAGTAGATGGGTTCAAGTTATAGTCAGGTAACTTGTACAAGTCAGCTCCACCGGTAATTAGTGGACTAAAAATACTCGTTTGCTTCCGAGAGACAATTGGTGGTAAATCAGGGCTGCATTCATTAACTGGTTTGCATGCTCGTAGCGTCGGAAAAATCATCATCATCATAATATTTAAGAGCTTGGAGTAATTGCCAGCTTATTTTACATTCAGCTTTGTCTTTCACTTCTTTGTATGACGTAGCATTTATTTTAGGTTTTATTTGCTCCATGTACGTCATTCTAGGTCTTCCCCTTTTCCTTTTTCCCTCTATCTTTCCTTCTATTATTGTTTTGATCCATTCGTCATGGCGTATGAGATGTCCTATCATTTTTCCTCTTCTGTTTTCTATTATTTTCAATAAAGTCCTCTTCTCTTTAACTAAATTTAAAACTTCTTCGTTAGTTTTCTTCTCTGTCCAGCTGATTCTTTATATCCGTCTCCAACACCACATTTCAAACGCTTCTAATCTTTCACGGTCCCTTTGCGTCATCGTCCACGTTTCGCAGCCATAAAGCGCTATACTCTAGATGTACACCTTGATTAGTTTCTCCCTAGTACAACTTGATATTCTAGTTGTAAGCAGATGTCGGAAAAATAGTGGATATATTTTTTTCCACTTGATATGTCAAGATAAGTGATGACAGTATAGAAAATGGTAGTAACCGGTCACGGGAAGGACATAGAGGTAGCGGAACGTAATCTTGCCCTACGGAGGACAAACGGGCCATTCTATTTTTTCATGTCCTTGACATTGATCGTATACCATAACATAATACGTAATTGGGTGGATCAACTTTTTTTGTGTTTTTACTTGACCCGATGTCCAAGGGACACTAGTCGCGCAGTTTGTTCAAAAAAATGTTGTATTAAATTCTACTAACATGCTTAGTAGATGGACCATTATGGAAACAGCTTATAAGTACCACAAATACGTATGTTTGTTAAACTTAAATAGCATAAAATCACGATTGTATTCGAATTCTGTCCCCTGGACAATTAGACGTAACCACGGCAACGAGAGTGGCACTAAAAAGTTGATTCACCCAATTATTTAGTGCACGAAATAAAGTATATGTATCGTACGTGTACCCCCTAATTTTAATACTAATTAGATAAGCGCATCGCCAACAAACTGCCTCGCAGTTTGGCGAAACTTTAGTCTAGGTACACATTTTGTATTTTTCTTAGAAATAAATTAAAAAAAAAAATGTACATAATTTTCAGACGCTTTTTAATGTAGATTTTGGAATACCTCGCCCTCACTTCATATTTTTGTATTGTTATTTAGAAAGAGGTTTAATTACAGTATCACTTCTGATAGTTTTGTAATTAACGAACCACAGCTAATATCCATAAATCGAGTAACTCAGTGGTGCTGATGTCTCACCATTTGTATAAAAAAATGTTTTTTACGACTGTGTTACACACCTTTTACAGAAATATGTAAATTTTACAGTATTTTTACCTATTCCTTTTATTAGGTTCATGTACTATTTTGAAGTCCTATTTTAGTACACTAATTAATTCAATACATACTATAGATTTTTTTTGTAATAGAAAACTGGTCATGAAAAAGTAGAATGACCCAAACACAGTAACTATTTATGGGCGACGGTAATTGCTTACCATCAGGCAATTCGTCTGCTCGTTTGCCCCCTATAACATAAAAAAAACTTAGTTCCTTCTCAGTCAAAACCGCTACACAAACGCATAGGTATCACTTATTTAAGCTATTCCCAGTGTAAATTAAGCCGTACAACGAGAAATATCACGTTCTTTGAAATACTGTTCCGTCCGTAAAAGGAAAGAATAAGGATTGATTTTCAAATATATGATTGTGTTTCTGATAATAGCCCAAACGTAATTGCTTAAAATTTTCTTGAGTCGGGCCTATTGTGTCCTTAGAACATTAAGGGTCGGTTGCACCAACATACGATCACAGGCCGGTCATCGTCAAATATGGCGCCAGCGCTGTCATCCCATAGAAACCTATCAAATTTTCCATACAATCAGATTTTAACGAACATCGCTTACGATTACAGAGGGTTTGGTGCAACCCACCTTAAGATTACGCGTGGTCACAGATGGTCACGCTGAACTATAATAACTTGAGATAGTAGACATCCAGACGCGGTACAAAAATTGCGGAGAGTCACGCTGGATTATTTTAACTGGAGATGCAAGAGATGCGCATAACTCAATCACAAAAAAATCAAAATCTTTTATCTTGTAATATGGAATATCTAATAATCGGCGGCTCTGCGCTCGAAGTTGTTGACGAGTACGTATACCTGGGACAAACAGTCCAGTTAGGTAGGTCCAACTTCGAGAAAGAGATCACTTGTCGAATCCGACTCGGCTGGGCAGCGTTCGGGAAGCTTCGCAGTGTATTCTCGTCCAATTTATCGCAGTGCCTCAAGTCAAAAGTGTGTGTGTTGGCAGTGATGACATATGGATCCGAGACATGGGCGCTAACGATGGGCCTCATAAGAAAGCTCAAGGTCACCCAAAGAGCAATGGAAAGAGCTATGCTCGGGGTTTCTCTGCGTGATAGAATTAGGAATGAAGCTATCCGTAGCAGAACTAGGGTCACCGACATAGCCTTCAAAATTGCGAGACTTAAGTGGCAGTGGGCAGGGCACATTGCTCGCAGGACTGACGGTCGATGGGGCCAGAAACTGCTTGAGTGGCGTCCACGCACCGGAAGACGAGCTGTCGGTAGGCCTCCGACAAGGTGGAGTGATGACCTGGTGAAGGTCGCGGGAATCCGGTGGAAACGAACGGCACAGGACCGGTCTAAATGGCGAGCCCTGGGGGAGGCCTAAGTTCAGCAGTGGACGTCTTTCGGCTGAAATGATGATGATGATGATGATGGAATATCTCGGTAACTAAAGATATTTTTAAAAATTTTGTTTGTGTATTATGTTAAACATAGTGTCTGGGTGAATCTCATTCCAAAATTTAAAATTTTCTTCATTTGTCCTTAACGGGCCCGGATTGTTAACGACTCGTGAGTGATTATTTCTGATTTTAACAGTTAGGGATCCAGGTATAGAGTAAACTGGAGTCAACAATAAGTTTAAATTGCACTCTGATTTCCTTAACTTTCACTTTACGTTCGGACCGGTAAGGACATCAATTAACTTTAACGATGAGAATCACCCGTCTGCATTATTTTTGCACTGGTAAGGCGTATCTCTGGTATTTCAAGATAACAGATATAGACTTGACACGGCAGAACAGGAGTCCTTGTAAGAAGGTGATACAAAACATCAGTGGAAGTCACGACCCTCAGCAATGGAGGAAAGAATAAGGATACGATTTTGAGAAGAAAAGATCATGACAATATATAAACATATGAAAAGTATGGTATCGCCACGTTATCAAGTAAATTACAATTTCATTAAATAAGTAGATGATATCTGTAAACTCTGACATCTAACAGAACCCTTGAAGTCTGTACCTTGCTCTTTTTTTAAGATTATAAATTAGGTAAACAAAGAAATAGTGGCCGTAACACACACAATATATTGAATTTGCATTATCCGCACGAAAGATCAGAATAAGTGAAGTTAGTGACTATTTACACACAAAATAACTTTTTCACACCTACTATTCAGAAAAGAGTTATTGTTGCCTTCGAATGAGGGATCAAAGATGTACTTTTCTTCCCTCATTTGAGGGCAACAATGATTCTTTTCCTCATAGAAGGTGTGAAAAGCAGTATGTGTCACATGGTAGCAAAATTATTTCCGTCTTGGGCGTAAACACTTGAATCCCTCGCTACGCTCAAGATTCTACTTTAGAATCCCTCGCTACGCTCAGGATTCTATTGTAGAATCTTTCGCTTCACTCAGAATTCAATATACCGCCCTCGCTGTAAATATATCATTTTGCTCCCTTGAGACACAATCTGCTATTTTAAAACCTAAACCGACTTCTTACAATTTCTGCCTCTTTGGGTTTTTTATTGCACAACTTTGAGATGAAACAAAATATAATTTAAAAATAATTGATGCCTTATCGTTATAAATACATATAAGAGAATATAAATTAAGACATATTTTTTTTATTTTTTAGTGACGCTATGTAATTTAAGCATGAAATACCGGTTTTAATATTCATTGAGTTTATTTGATACTTGTCGCAGAACGTTCCTTAAGAAAAATCGCGTAAGTCGTTCTCTGTCATTCTTTCTAATGCAAAAAAATCGGCCAAGTGCGTGTCGGGCCACGCACAGTCTAGGGTTCCGTAGTTGCCCGTCCATCACGTCACTGGTCATATGCGGAACTACGGACCCGTAGAAGGGTTTTTACTGATCTTATTACTGATGATGTACTTTATTGAGATGTTGTGTTGTATACATATTTTTGCCCTTTACGGTAATGTCTACTTAGCTGTGATAGTTTTCCTTTTAAATTCATCGTATATACTACTACCATGATATTTTTCACATGCCTAGTAGTAGCCAACGTTTAGCTGGCAGGGGGGGGGGACACTTGACCATAGCAAAAATTATCACTTCAAAGCTTAATATCACGCCAACCGATTCTTGAATCAAAAATGCTTTTAGAATCCTTATAATATTTTTGAAGAGCTATCCAACGATACCCCACACGATGGGGTTAGGACAAAAAAAAATTGCACCACCACTTTACATGTAGAAATATTTTTTTTATCATTTTATTCTACCGTTTTGTCGGCGTCATTGATATGTAACGGTTACTGAGAAAAGCGGGGGACGGACGGATGAACATGGCGAAGCTATAAGGATTCCTTGTTTATTACGGAACCCTAAAAAGGTATACCTGCAGAATAAGGGTGGGTTGCACCAAACCGTCTGTATAATCGTAAGCGGTGTTCAATAAAATCTGATGTACGGAAAGTTTGACAAGTTTCTATGGGATGACAGCTGCCGGCGCCATATTTGACGATGACCGGCCTGTGATCGTATGTTAGTGCAACCGACCCTAAGTATTTGATTTTGATATGACCGAGCCTCAAAGCCTTCATCCTATGAGTATATTATGCGCGCATAACATAAACTACCTAACATCTTCACCAATGTGAATGTACCATAATCTGGCAATATATTTTATTTTTATTTTGAAACGTATTGGAATGCCAAATTGCGGATTGTAGGAAATTAAAATCTTTTGTGGTGATACTAAAAGTCATTATTTCCTGTCGGTACAAGCAGTGAGCAATAAACGTCATAATGTACCTACATACGCCTTACGCCTGTGCGCGAGAAACATATGTCATTATTTCGAAAAGGCAACCGACCGCCGGTCGGCGTCATTAAAGCTCTGATTTAGGGCTTTTCATGAAATGAAATGAAATTATTTATTTATAACAATTGTTACAAGTCATGTATTATAAATTTTACTTATTGATAATATATATTAATTATTTAAAGCTATAAAACATAATTATAGCAATTCATTAAATATTCGCATAACATCAACAACTGTAATGATTAAATGTAGAGATAACAAATGTCAATTTAAGGAAATAATTATAACAGTTACAATGTGTGTGGTCGGTTATAAAATTCACTATACTCGTAAAACATTTGTTCGTGGAGCCATTTTTTTAGTTTGCCATCGAATATCGGGGTAGAAGCTGTATCTATTATGTCTTTTGGCAGGCGGTTAAAAACACTAGGCCCGGAGTAGTATACGCAACGTTCTGTTTTAGCGAGTTTGTGCCAAGGATCGGATACCGGTATTTTCTCCATAGAAAAATACCGGTATTATTACGGTCACCGGTTCATTATTTCGTTTTTAATGGGACAATCTAATAATACGACGTTGTTACCTAAATACATGATTCAGCCCTACGTAAAGAGCAAAAAATAATCCAAAATATTGGGCTAATTCAGGGTTTTTTTTAATACCGGTATCGGTTCCTGGTTTGTGCTTGTTCACGACTAAGCGGTCCGCATGCTCGTTGTTTCGCAGCGTGTAACTACGATTGGATCCTTGACGTTGAAACAGGCAGAGGTTGTTTGGAAGTCATTCAAAAATTTATCAGATATATCTGTCAATGGTATTTGAAAAGAAACCGGTCGTCTACCGGTCCCTGGGATCTTCGCGATCATAACAAAAGAATGCTATTGTTTATTTTTTTCGCTGGGAGACGACGACTTTAATAGTTTATGCAACTGATACATAATGAGAGGTGTTTTAAGGCCTAATTATGTACAGTTGCATACACTACTTTATCTACATCCGTTATTAAATCCTCTTTCATGTGTTCAGGAACCATTGCGTGCAAGTGTAGTGAGGTCGAGCGTGAGCCCGTTGAATTGTTTTGAGCACGAGCCTGTATCGTTATGGGCGGAGATGGCCATAACGATACCGTTTTTGATACTGTTATGGCCATCTCCGCCCGGACCGGCGCGATATTGTAAAGTTGGTCCTTACCTACACTTCTTGAGCACATAAAAGAGGATTTACTGTATAAGTGTAGATAAAGAATATTTGTATTGTATTGTATGCGTCTAATAGATAACCAGTCCCACTTAGAGCGCGCATGTATCGTGTCAACTTTCCAACAGTTAAAGCGCTAGGGCTACAAATTAGTTTGCTAGCTCGCCGCATGTCATAAATATCCCGGCTCATTTCACATTCATTGAAATATCAATACATCGTCACTTATAAAGGCTCTGTTTACAGCACACAGTGGGCAAGCAGTAGTCACCAGATACTGCAAAGCGATATCGTTATACGGTTCCCGGCATGATACAATAATGTACTGCGCCAGGTATGGCAATCCGGTACATCGATTAGGAGTGTGGGTGACACGACCTACGGCATCAGCCTGGACTCTTCTGAGCTAGGCGAGGTCTAATGAAGCTCAATTCCACTCACACCTCAGATTCGATTGAAACCGCTCATCTAATCACACTGCTGCGCAAACTCTCAGGGTGAGTTGCACCAAACCGTCTGCAATCGTAAATGGTGTTCTTTAAAATCTGATTGTATGGAAAGTTTGACAAGTTTCTATGGGATGACAGCTGCCGGCGCCATATTTGACGGTGATCGGCCTGTGATCGTATGTTAGTGCAACCGCCCCGAGTATTCCAGTGTTTAAACCACCCGCGTGGTTGTGTCGGAGGTTTTCCCTGGATTTTGCCTACTACTCTCCAACTGCGCACTCCTATCGCTTTATTGGGCCTGGCCTATAAAGCCACAGTCAGGAATACAAAGGTCTAAAAACAAGAATCTGTGTGCTGTGGCATTTTGTCCAGAAAAATGAGATATTTATCCCGTATCTCGCGGCCATCTTAATATAATTAACACCTTACCAATAACACAAACAAAAAGATTGAATCATTTTGTATCGAGCCCGCTTTGCATTTTAAACACACTGCATATTCATGTTAAGGCTGATAGTTTAGATCCTAGTTTCTTTAAATAAACTAAGATTTCAAGCTTACATGGTCATTTACATTAGAATTACGATTTGACGATTTGAAACGGGATATTTACCATGTATATTTGTATTAATATCCCGTTTCAAATCGTAATTCTAATTTAAATAAATTGTTAATTGGTCGATCGAGTGAAGAGAGCGAAGCTTCTCTATGCCTTTACCATGAGTTTACATGACCGTACTCGCTAGTGACTGCGTAAAAAATTGTATGGGCATAAGTACAGCTCCTCTGACGGTTACGCAATAGAACTAAGAATCGGCATACTAAATCATTTACGCAGCTAGCGAGCACCGTCATGCAAACTCATGGTAAGTCACTGTTTCTGCTTGGACAAAAATGCTTTCATATGTCCGGATGTCCGGAGAATATCCTGCTGTTCTCCTCCACTGATTCTTGTGAAATTTTGTGAGCAGGTTGGATAATTATATGGTTTTTTTATGAAATGAAATTTATTTAACGTGAAATGAAATGGGTTACAATAGGGAACACAGCGTGATAAATTGATAATACCAAGACAAGCATATATGACTAAATACTTAACTAGTGGCTCTGTGAATTGTATCCCCCGAGTTTTTTTTACGTTTTCAACACCCATGAAAAAAATCCAAAAACAGACTCGACGAAAAAATTCCACATAATTATCGATTAAGAATTGTGCCCTGCATAGAACAGTGGGGTTAGCATCCGGATTTTAGGAAATCTTCCCACCGGACATTATGAAAGCATTTTTGTCGAAACTGAAACGGAGACTTCCATCGATCGCTTCGCTCACTCAGTCGATAATATTATATTAGTGGGATCGAATTTCGTGCTATGGGACGATTACGCGTTGTCGTGCCGGAGGTTATCCCCCTGGATTTTCCCCAGGCTACTCTCCAACCGCGCACTCCTATCGCTTTATTGGGCCCAGCCTATAAAGCCACAGTCAAGTTCAAAAAAAAAGCTATGGGACGAATCAAGATGCCTTAACCGTGTTAAAATCGATCGAAGATGTATATGGCACGCCTCGGGGGCAAAATTTCTTGTTTGACATCAGGCGCTGACACTAAATGTCATAGCGGAGATATTTTAATAAAACCTCCTTAGTATTCATTCGATACCTATTTATATAATCGATAAATATCGTCTAGTAGCATTGACCTCTAGTTATTCTTCTATGTGGGTGGATCAACTATTCTTTGTCGCTCGTTACCATGGTTACGTCTCCTTTTTTTTTACGTTGGGAAAATACATTTACGTAAACCACCCAGTGAAAGACCTGGGTGGGTATGACGGACTATCCGGGTGGACCGTACTACCGTCTAAAAACCCAACGAGTACCGGCGACGCCTTTAGTGGAGCGCCGCAGGATCACAGTGGCATTCTACTGCGACGATGGTTACGTCTCCTGAGTCACTCTTTAAAACTGTGATTTTATAGGGTTTAAATCTACCAAACATGAGTTTTAGCGATAAGTATAAATCCATTTGGATATGGGTCACCTCCTGAGCATGCTTGAAGTAAATATAAACATTTTAATTTTTATTTTTACCCACGACGGAACGGAGAAGGTATATGCATTTAGGGTGAGAGGTTGTTTGTTTGTTTGTGTGTGCACATCAATATCATCAAAACGGCTTGACGGATTCAGAAACGGTTTTCTGCAATAGGTTTGTTGGTTAGTCGGGACGAATTTTAGCTAGGTGTTAAGATGATAACTTGCCAGGGGGCGCTGCAGTAAACATTTTTCACTGTACATGCATTTTTATTTTGTATTATAAACATTTTTCTAAGAAACTCAGTTACTGTTGTCTCCTCGCTGACGGGACAGAATAACAACAATAAAAAGTTGATTAACCCATGTATGTAAAGCCCGACTAGAAATATATGACCTTTGTCAAGAGGGCGCTAATATCCTGATTTATATAGCAACAGACTAAATGACATTTTGACTTTGTTTACCTGTCAGCTCTGATGTCAAATATTACCACTCGAACTATTTTCCCTCACTTCCTTCGGGAGAATAACCACCTTGTGGTAATATGGTTTATTCTAGACACTTGTCATACAATCTAGTATACCATCCGACAGCAATACTGAAATGACGTAAGGAAACAATCAATAATATCGGCTTCCCTCTCACATAACTTCAAACTTGACGAAGATCGCAAGCGTCGATAAAGAACAATATGCCATTTAACCTTTTGACTGCAACTGACCGGACCGGTCAGTGCCAGGAACATGTAAGTACAGTACAAAATGAACTTTCGGATATTACAATAGAGTTTATAACCGCGAGTTATTCAAGACAGGCATCTGGGACGGGGTCATTTGCAGTCATCATCAGTAGAGTCATTTGTAGAAAATGTCAAGTATATTGCTAAAGGTACCTTTAAATATAAGTTTTGAATGCAATATTAACAAACAGATAGACACCACTTGTTTCGTATCCGCTTTTCAACTTAATCCGACAGACGATGGAATATTATCTCTAAAAGGAGTATTAGCTACAACTCCATAGCAATGAGATGCAAAAAATACAAAATGAAATTAAATAATGCCGTTTTTGCTGCTACTTCTATACCACAATACTTAAGTAATAAAGATACTCACTATTATTACAAAAAATATCGGTAATTGGCAATACATTTATCTACAATCTAAATTTTATATTCCGAACTCAAACTGGTTTTGGAAGTTTACCGAAGATATTTCTATCTAAATATTTTATCAAAAGTTATAGGCACCATTGCACTAGCAAGCAAGCAATATGCAAGTTTACTACCACCAAACCAAACAAACAAAATTGCTTTTTGGGCTTATAAAATTATTAGATACTATTATTTTTACTATTTACTCATCATCATCATCCTAGCGTTATCCCGGTACAGTTGCATCCTGAAGGATGCCCGGGGTCCGCTACCTAATCCCAACATTTGGCGTAGGCACTAGTTTTTACGGAAGCGACTGCCATCTGACCTTCCAACCCGAGGGCAAACCAGACCTTCTTGTGTGGCAACTTGGCTGCTAGAAGTTCTCAAGCCGCCCGAAGGCCTCTAACTTGGCTTAATGACTACTATCATAGACAGCAGCCGGGATCAACGGCTTAACGTGCCTTACAAAGCACGGGAGCGCTCAGTTAATAACCACTCAAAGCGGTCACCCATCCAATAACCGACCTAGGCCGACGTTGCTTAATCTCGCCACGAGCTCTCCTCATTTTTACTATTTACTAACTACTACTAATTATCGTAAACAAGACATTCGACGGTTAAACCAAATATAAACATAATATAAAACTTATAGACATAATTCTGGGGCAACGAGTCACCAGGAACCGACTGTCGTCATAATTTTAAACTGTGGCTTCGCAAATTGTAGGATGGTACCTGATGGGCGTTAATGGTTTTAACTTTACACACCTCTTTAATGCGAAGCTTGTTTTAGTATTACGAAGTTTATACTATTGTTTTGTTTAGTTGGGCGTTTTGAACATATACCGGTTCCAACATAATATTATGTTTCTGTCAAAATTTAATTTTTGGTAAGTCTAAACTCCTAAAGTTATCCTTTGGTATGTCTAAATGTCTAAAACCTACTCGGTTCCAATGAGCCCAAGCACGATGGATGTATCTTGTGTAATTTAGGAGGCGCTATAACTAGCTTCCATCTCCATAATCAGCCCACAGTTCGGTGGTACTTACCATGATATTACATTGGCAGTGAATTCACATAAGCAATGTCAAATTTTAGCTCAATCGATTGAGGATAATTGGTGTAAAATTCAGTTGCAAGATTTACCCCGAACCACGTTCGAACACACACGATAGTGTCATCATTGTCAATTAAATACTTGCAGGTAAGAACCCACGTGTCATTGGGCCCGCTGATCTTAAACTTGAACCATCTGACGCATTTCGATGCCGCCTGAAACGCCTCTTATTGGAAAACTCGGTTAAAGAGTATATTGATCTTAAGTTACTGACATGTAAATAATTATAACTAAATTTGAATAAAATTTATTTGTATTTTTGTGTTTTGAAATTTGTATTTTGTAATGGACATTTTTTTTCTGATTAACGATACCGAATGGGAGATCCATTTATTTTTATTTTACTTTTTATCGTGTTATGTATTACTCTTGTCGACATTATGTTAATTTTATTTTTCATGTTTTGACGATCATGATAATCATTCTTGTAATTTTGACATGTGTACAAGTTTATAATGTAATTCCTTATCATGGAATAAATAATCTAATCTAATAAAAGTTTGTAAAATGGCCAAAATAGATCTATTGTAGCTCTTTATATTACATTTGGTTACCGATAAGTTTGTAAAATGCCCAAAATAGATCTATTGTAGCTCTTTATATTACATTTGGTTAACGATAAGTTTGTAAAATGCCCAAAATAGATCTATTGTAGCTCTTTATATTACATTTGGTTACCGATAAGTTTGTAAAATTACCAAAATAGATTTATTCTAGCTCTTTCTCGTCTTTATATTACATTTGGTTACCGATAAGTTTGTAAAATGCCTAAAATAGATCTATTGTAGCTCTTTATATTACATTTGGTTACCGATAAGTTTGTAAAATGCCCAAAATAGATCTATTGTAGCTCTTTATATTACATTTGGTTAACGATAAGTTTGTAAAATGCCCAAAATAGATTTATTCTAGCTCTTTCTCGTCTTTATATTACATTTGAATACCGATAAGTTTGTAAAATGCCCAAAATAGATCTATTGTAGCTCTTTATATTACATTTGGTTACCGATACCCGTTGCTCTGCATGCGGGCAAAGTATCCCACAACCATGTTTTGCATGAAACAAAACTTTACACCCATGTGTGTAAAACGAAAAAAAATGCAGCTTGCGGGAGTCAGAAGAAATTGCCATTTCTCCCGTAGAAACTATTTAACCGCGATGCCTTAAACGTGGGCGTGGTTCTCACATAAAGCAGGAGAAACGGCCGATGACGCCATAATGCGTCCTAATGACGCCGGGAATGGAACACATCGAAACACTTATAGTATTACGGTTTTATCATTGACAAAATTAATAGGTAGTTTCACTGTTAAGGTGGAGTTACCTGTAGGGCAGCTTAAAATGTGACCGAAATTTACTCTGTGCCCTTCTTAAAATCTTTTCTCCTTTACAAATGGTGGAGGATAATAGAGATATAAATATATATATATTCCCTTTGCCCTATATATATTGCCCTTTCATTTCACCTATAACACCTGCAACTAATAATAATACCTCGTTTTTGCCCCCCCTTTATTGTCAACTAGCGACCCGCCCCGGCTTCGCACGGGTGCACTCTTTAATGGATGTTATTATACATGTAAACCTTCCTCTTCAATCACTCTATCTATTAAAGAAAACCGCATCAAAATCCGTTGCGTAGTTTTAAAGATTTAAGCATATATAGGGATATAGGGACAAAGAAAGCGACTTTGTTTTATACTATGTAGTGATTCCGTGCATGGCGGGAATAAGTTGACAACTCGAGATGTTTTTTTGTCGAACTTTGAATTTATATTACATTGTAATAAGGTTCAAATTTCTTCTATTTTTCACTTCAACTTATCAACTTATTCACGCAATGCATTTATCCTACGTAACCCTAAAGTATCAGAAGTCCGCTTGTGATGGTTCTGCATTTGCCAGCTTCCATAGGCTACCGTTCCGCTTACCATCCGACAGACGTTTGTTTGCCAAACGTATTATTCAAAATCAAAAAATCAAAATCAAAATCAAACATTTATTCTGCAAATAGGCCACAAGGGCACTTTTACATGTCAAAATATTAATTTACAGTTCAAGAAGGAATAATAATTTCGAGTTTACAATTATAACAAAATTAATGTCATATAGTGAAGATAAACTTGCAAAGTTATCTATTACAAATATTACAACATCAGTAAAGTTAGAGATGTATAAGGTCTCAAGATTAAACAAGGAGTATAATGAAATTAATATAATATCCGAGAGATGTACACGGTCTCTGAGCGTCAAAATTAAAATTAATTTAATATTGTTAGAGATGTATATGGTCTCTAAATCACTGATAATAAAAACGAATCCACAACAGGATGATATCTCTCGTCAATCCCCTATAAAAGACACTAGCATTAACGTAGTCACTATGTCCTAGCAACCATGAACAGACCGGACTCCACAAATTTCATTCAATAAACCTTTCTCCGGGACTTTCTCGACTTCGACTGTACAAAGGCCTCGGTAACACATTAAGGAAATTATCTTGAAACATACACTTTGCAAACGGCCCGAGGTTCGCACACAACGGTAGATGGATTGCTAAACAACAATATTGATTGGAGGTTAGAACGGACAATGTGTAGTGTTAGTATCAATAATATTGAGGTAAATATTGACGCTGCTTAGACAGCTAATGATTAATGTTTAATTATTGATAACGAGGAAGAATGCACTAGCGATTTGTTTATTTGTGTAATATGCAGAGGTCGAACTAATATACGTTGTGTACTTTGTATCCTTCTGGGTATTAGATTTTATTATTTCCATGTTGACGTGTTATAGATATAGCTCAAAATATTTTGTTATGATTAGTGTACCTACTTTATTATCTTTCATCTTGACGCTTAGAGACCTTATACATCTCTAACAAATCTCGATTGTTATTAGTTTCTTAGTCTTATTTTTGACATGTAACACTACATTTAATGAATGATACTTTGATTATTGTATTATTTTTATTTGATGTACCTAGATAGATTTTGACTTGTAAAAGTGCCCTTGAGGCCTATTTGCAGAATAAATGTTTTGATTTTTGTTTTTTTTTGGTAGAAAACGTAATAAAGATAACGCAATTGAGCTTAGAAGGCTCGGTTTTACAAAGAGTTAGCATTATAAACGTCTAAATTATAAGTCGGTTGTCTGAAAGAGATCGCTTGTTAGCGATAAGACCGCCTGTTGTCTACCACTGTTACATGTATTTTAATTTCTGTTGTTCTTTGAATGTACTTATTTTTGTGAGCAATAAAGAATATTTGTTGTTGTTGTTGTCAGTAAGCTATAGATATTAAAAAATGTAAAGTCGCGGTCAAAAATATGTATACATTTTTGAACCTTATTTCAATGGAAGAAGGTGAAAACGGATTTTTGGCAACCCCGGCCTAAACAGTAGGACTATACTTATCTAATGCGTATATTATCCCCACTCCCCCCACTCCCCCACTTAATTCCTTATCACTGTTTAATAGCCCAATTAAAAATTAATTTCAATAAACAATTACACGTTGCTCCAAGATATTTTCAGTGAATTGTGTATCGAAATGTTGTGTTTAGAGATGTTTTTGCAAATCATCAGTACTGTAGTAGTAATACTTATTCCTAAAGGTAAAATTTTGATTACATACCTCTCACTGAATCTCTTTTACATCTCGACAGCTAAGCTTTAGTCGAATGCCTGAATGTTATTTTTCTCAAAATTCGGCCGGAAAAGTGGAAGTTATATACTGCGTATTAGAAGGTGAACTTTAAAGTCAAATATATAAAGCAGAAACGCCTGAAACGTTACATAGAATAGTCTTATATTGTTAACCGAGGGTTGAAAGCGACCCATTACATCCGAGATATTTTGGCGCCAATAGTTCAAGGGTGAAATGTGTGCTTACACCCGAGGTAAAAACTCTACTTTTCATTTCGACTATGAGGAAAATAAATGAGAAATAAAAGTAATAGTAAATGATATTCTAAGGATTCAGTAATAAAAACACGCGCTGCAGCAACCAGCAGCCGACGCCGCCGAGCCCCGCGGTCCGCCCCGGACCTATAGAACTTTTAAAAAAAATTACTTTCCACCCTATGGTCGGAAAAGCGACTTTCAACTCGGCTATCTACTAATGAAAGTCGAACTTTCCGAACAGGAGAATTGAAAATTTCATTATTTGTCGAATTCTTAAAGGTATTAATGGCCTTATAAAATAAACAGAGAGCACAATAACTCGCAGGTATGAGTATAGTAAGTTTTTTTTGTAAAATTTTAGGTTAGGCACAGGCAGGGTTTTTTTCATATAAGCAACTATTATTACAAGTTAGATTGGCTTGTAACTTGTAATAATAGTTGCTTATATGAAAAAAAAACAAATATAATATAAAAACGGTAAGCGTATTTCCTCTAAAATAAACAACCCAAACACCATATGACTAAATTTTAAGTAAGTATTAAAATCATATGTAAGGTAAACGTCCCTATCATTGACACCGACCCAATATATGACACTTATTAATCACCTCTGTCATCATGACATAAGATTGAAAATTCCATGTATTTAATCAGTAAACATAGAGTTTATGTTACCTATGATAGTCTATAAGGTACTTTTAATAAAGGCCTCAGTTGCCTGATATAAATGAATAAATAAATATTTTATTAATAGTGGAAAATAAGGCTGAGCTGACTTGCGACAGTGCGAAGCACGGGACCATACACGAGGGCAACCTCGGGCAGACGGGGGAGCTAGCCTGGCTTGGAGTGATCCGAGCACATATGAGTGAGTACACCTAGGGTGTGCAGTCCCGGGACTGGCTGTATGTCAAATCCCGGAAATCCCGGAAATCCCGGGACTTTTTATACAAACCGGTTCCGGTTCTTACACGACCATAATTTGAGTCCGATGCATTAAACTCGTATAGTGTGATAATTAGATGTCTCCGGCTCAATTTATTTCGATATAAATCTATTTACAACCAAGATTACCAAACAGACAAACCAAAAAGATTAGGCACTTAAAATTATATACAGAGTAAGGTAAACGTCCCAGTGCTCGACACCTTAGTGGCCAATGGATGACACCTATTAATTACATCTGTCATCATGACATCAGCGTTTACCTTATATGCGAAGTGTTACATAGAAGATATCGTCAGTTTTGTAATCCATACTAATAATATAAATGGGAAAGTGTGGTGTGTCTGTCTGTCTGTCTGTTACCTCTTCACGCTTAAACCGCTGAACTGATTTAGATAAAATTTTGTATGAAGATAGTTGTAGTCCCGGGCAAGGATACAGGATACGTTTTATAACGGAAATCATCCCTAAAGGGGGTGAAGGTTTGTATTGATGAGCGATAACTAGGAAAGCGCCTGAAGTACAATCATAGACAAAGTACAATCATAACGCGATTAAAGCATACTTCGCGGACAAAGGCGCGGGCACAAAGCTATAGTATCTGTATATTTCGACATAGTCTATGGAAGACGATCGGTTTAGGCTAGTGGGTAGTGCACCTGCCTGTGAAGCTGACGGTCCTGGGTTCGAATCCCGGTCAGAGCATGTGGGTGGGGGATGTTTTCTATGTATTTAAGTATTTATATCTATTAAATACGAGTATATCGTCGTCTAGTACCCATAACACAAGCCTTCTTGAGCTTACTGTGGGGCTATTTCGATTTGTGTAAGATTGTCCTCTAATATTTATTTATCTGTATATTTCGACATTCTATGGAGACGCGCTTATACCGCTGGTGCATTTTTCCTGATTAATTGTAAATAAATATGCTTGTCTAGATTCTAGTTATTCGAGTGAATTAATACCTACATTCATGAATCCCCTTTCAGTTTCTGGGATTGGCATTCAAATTGCAGTCACTGGAGCTATTTTAGTAAAACCAAAACACGCAATAGCAAATGCGGATGACATGGCTAAAATACGGAAAAAGTAAGTTCTCGTAGTTTTATTTCTATTTACTGACAACCAGGATTTTCGGGTAGGTATATAATAATAATAATAATTTAATTCCGAACCGTAATTCCATACACAAACAAAACTAAAACTAAAATATGTTAGTAAAAATAATTCTTAAAAAAATATGTTAGTAAATACACGAAATAAAATTGACACTATACAATACATAATAACTGAAACAAAAAATTAAAAAATTAGGGCCCCACTGTTGTTTGGAGCTGTATCCACCGCCGCAGTATCGCGGAGTCCCACCTCTCTGCTGCGCGCACACGTCTCATCATCGAGGATATATATTTCAAATGATACTTTCACTGGCAGCATGAGGCCTACGCCTCGATTTTAAGTTAAATCCTTTCCCAGACGCGTCGATAATAATGGAGTCTGGTCAGCTAAAGTTTTTAGTAAGTGCTAAAGTTAATATCATAGCAGGGAGCGAGTCACCGTCTGCAGAAACGACAGGTCCGTTGTTTCAGCCAATAGCCCACCTATTTTAGTCCATCATCTTCAGCCAATCACTCGGTTCGTTAAAATGTCTGTGTCTGGTGGGTGCTGTCTCTGCGTGCGTGTCATGACACGGGCAGTGAAAAAGAAGCAATGTAATACAATAATAAAATGATGAAGTCAATATCTTAATTTTCATTCTATACTGGCCTCATAACCGATAGCTTCATATTCACCATAATATTGATGAAAGGCTTTAGTTAACTTTGAAATATATAGAGATTAATACTTGCACATCGATGTGTGGGGCCCGCTTGTGACGCCCGCTTCTAGTGGCGTAGCTAAGTGACCAAGGGCCCTGGAGCGGAAAAGACTGGGATCCCTAAACGTATTTTTGTAATGAGTTGCCATTAAAGTAGTGTTGCAACCTATTTTATTTAGATTCCGAACGTGGGAGAATTTTGCGCTAATACAGAATTTTGCGCAAATCAGAGTTTGGGGGACCCCAGAGCTTAGGGGCCCTGGGGCACTGCCCCGCCTAGCCCTTTGGTAGCTACGCCACTGCCCGCTTCAATATTCATTTGTTAATTCTTGATCTTGTCCAACATGACGAATATTTCAGAGGAAACAGTAAAGCCATGTTCATATCCAGCGACAGAGGCATTTGGACAAGCAAGCTGAGCGAAGTCGCCTTACACCCGGAGTACGAGTTCGTCACCTACAACACAATCGCGTTGGTGGAACTAGATACGGAATCGATCGCAGATGCTGGTCTGTATTTAAAAAAAAGTGAAACGTACTGTGGTTCCCATAGCTCGATTCCACTCACACCTCAGATTCGGTTGAAACCGCTCAACCAATCTCACTGGAGCGCAAACTCTTAGAGTATTTCAGTATTCCAAATCACACGCGTGGTCGTGTTAGAGGTTTTCCCCTGGATTTTCCCCAGGCCACTCTTCAACCGCTCACTCCTATCGCTTTATTGGACCCGGCCTATAAAGCCACGGTCAGGTAAAAAAAAACCTACTGTGGAGTAGTGGTGATAAGTGATAGCTTAGTAACAAATGTGATTTATTTATCTTCACTAATATGCTTATTAGAGATAGAATGTGAGACAACTAGTATCGTTGAGAGCACAAATAAAAGGATACTGAGCATTTGCGAAATCTCAAGTGTATGTTTAGTGATCTCTCTAAAGCCTTTGATTGCGTGTTGAAGAATGGTACACTGCAACACAAGCTGATGCACAAAGATGTTTCAATAGAAAATCTTAGTCTCGTTAATGTTTAAGCCAAATAATGAAACAGGTGTATCGTTGAAAATATTTTCAAAGCAATTCAACTAGAATTTAGCCGAAAGTGTCACAGGGTTCAGTTTTAGACCTTTTCTTTTTTTGAGTAAGCTGTAATTAGGAAGCTTTCGAGTAAACATTTTCGATCATTAGAATTAAGTTTAACGCAAATTACTTTTCTCAGCGCCTATGCTTCCAATCTGTATGCCAACATACATGTACAACACGTCCAACCATCTGTACGCCTTTGGATTTACTGATGGTAAGATCGGACCAAATGACTGGATGTTTTTATTCTGTGGAGTACGTTTTTCAAGTAACATTATCTTTTTTTACAGAAAACAAACTATTGGAAAAAGTAGCGTACAAAGTTCAGTACGTCGAAAAGTCTCTTTGTGATGAGTTTTACATGAGATCCGGTGTTAGTACTTTGTTGTTATACTTTTTGAGCAAATGCCTTCTAAAAAAATACCTAATGTTTGTAGAACACTTGATTCTAGAGAATATGTTTATAAGAATCTAAATCGTTTTTTCTTAATTTCGTTACTTGTTACTTCGGACCTTTTTATTTCTTATCTTTCTTTGCTGTGACCTTACACATCTCGTCACTAGCATGACTTAATTGATTAATGTAACCGAACCGAACCAACCAATGTAACCGAATTTGTCTGTATTCTTAACTGTGTTTTGTGTAGAGTAAAGTATTTACATTCATACATACTGCACTATTGTTTCTTTCCTAAACATTGGTTTTTCCTACAGCCTTATAAAATGTCTAGTAGCTACTTGCTTATGTAATTGTTTGCTGATTTTTAACCAATGGTGAAAAATGAAAGTAAGGTATAAAAGTAAAAAGGTAGGAAATAAAACTTGTGAAATTACAGAACACTTGCATATTATAACATACCTATAGGTCAATTCACAAAAGCTGGCGCGGAATGTCTATAAAATTAATGACAGTTGCACACATTTTTCTCCAGCTCTTATCACTTGTGAATTGACCTATATCAAGAAAATACTCAAACACGTAATATCACCATCATCTTCATCATTATAATACGAATACATTGTTTTTATTTCTATTATTTTAAATTTGACTAATGACATTGCCTAATAGTTAGGGAGGCGAGGTAGCTAAATGGCGTAATTCAACGGCGCCGTCGAGACCTATCAAAATCGAAAGATAAAATAATTTCGAAAAGAAAAGCTCGTATGGTAAAAACCATTTTAGCGGTGGGTTTGGCGTGTACTGTTTTTCAAAAACGTTAAAAAAAACAGTTACTTGGGCATTCTCGAGCGCGTCAGATATTCATACTACGTATGTCCCAAGTCCCAAGTGCCTCTGATAACAACGGTATACTAATCTGCCGGTTTGCGTGGTGGGGGTAGGAATATAAAGTAGTCAAAAATGCAAAAAAAAAAATTTACTCGAGCGCGTCAGATTTTTGGAAGGGGTGTTAAGTCCCAAGGAAGCTCCCTTTAAAAAAACTGACGATTTCGGCGTGACGATAAGTTACGATGAATTTTTGAAAATACAAAAAAAATAAGTTTTTTTGAAACACTCGAGCGCGTCAGATTTTCATAGGGGAGGTTTATCTCGGTATCCTGAAAGCATATTTTCTTAATCTGACAAAAATGTTGGTGGGTTCTCTTAATCTGACCGAAAAGGCTACAGGGGAGAAAGTTTCCAGCACATTCGAGAAATATACCGTCGGGTCTTTTCTCTCTCTTCAATCGGCGTCATACTGAGGGCACATAGGTCTACGGTAGGGAACCATAAACATATATATATATATATTAGGGTGTACCGAAAATTCCCTTCTACCGCTTCTTTCCCCACCATGAATGTTGCGAAATAAAGGAAAAATATTGGTAGGACAGCATATTTCCGCGAAGCGCTCAGTCTGTATTACATGTTTATGGCAAATTCCTCTTTTTTTCTTCAATTCTTCACTTCGTTTTGCTTACGGTACGTCCAAAAAACAATTTGAGGATCAACAGGCTATTGAATAATATACATACATGGAACTGTACATGTTAATAATGCTTTTGTATACAGATCCGCGTAACTTTTTCCGAGTCCACGAAACTTGTCGAGAAGCTTTAGAAAAAAAAAAAATTTGAGATATAATAAAAGTCACATAATTTAATCATCGTTATTTCATATCAATTTTTTTTAACACCCTCAGTTTTCGAGATATACTCAAAAAACCGGGAGTTTGAGTTTTTATGATGCTTCAAGTCAAAAAGTTTTAACTTTGGACAAAAATGTAAAGAGACCTTTTTTGTGTAAAATAAAATTACCTTTTTTGTTTATTTAAACTTTTTTTTTGTAAAATGTATCGTTCGCGACTTATATGCCGCGACGCGTTTTTCGGAAGACGAAATGGCTCCTCCACACTTCCGGTCATGCGGAAACCGGCAGATTTTGTATTTTTAGTAAGTTTTACATTATATTCTTCAAAATAAAAAATAAAAAAATCGCGCTCGAGAATGCCGGATTAACGTTTTTTTTTACAAGTTCGCGACCCTATAACTCGGCGGCGTCAAGAACTTATCGTCAGTTTAGTTAAATTTAGACTTAAAACACTAAAATCAACCCCCAATATCTTAATCTGACGCGCTCGAGTATTTCAGACTATCGATTTTTTTTTACTAATCTGATCGTCTATCCTAGGCGCGCGTCACTACATATAGAGCTAAATACTTTACAAGGTTGTTCTATTAGGTCTAAGGTATCTCTCATATCTTAAACTGCCACGCTCGAGTATTACCGAAAATTCCCCTATTCGCCTCCCTAACTATAAGATATTCTAGCTGTGTATATAAATTTGACATTTCTATTTATTTTTTACCTTTGACATTATTTAATTTCAATTATTTGTCTTTCATTATTATTATGCCTATTGACGATCCTTTTGTGAATTTATCTTGTTTTAAAAATGTAAACCATGATGTAATTTTATAAAGGAAATAAATATATCTATCTATCTATCTATCATGTTTTAATTTTGTTTGCAGCATGGAACAGGCCCATACACGCCACAGCTGTACGAATGCGCGTTTGCGGAGAACAACTTCGGGAACTGCGAGTGGGAGAACGGTATGGCACTAGCTTCTAACGCCTCGGGATCCTGGGTCTTGGTAATTACTAACTTTATTGTAATCATTAAGCATAGTTGTTCTCTCTTTCGAAAAGAGAGAGAAACCTACCGCGACAACGTGTAAGTCCAAAGGTACTCAATAACTAGTCAAATCGTGTGCGGTACGATGTTACCTAACATACGCTCTGTGTTATCGGTTCCAGGTTGGATTCGGCGTGCAGGGTCCTGGCTGCTCTGCTCCTGCCCGCTTCATCGACATCTACCCATACCTCAAATGGATAGATTCCTCCTCAACCGTGGAAGACTTTGATGTTGACTACCCCTTCAAGGTCAAAGTGAGAAGAACAGACACATTCGTCTCTATAGAACACTTAGGAGATGATGTAAATAAGACAAACTATTTAAAAAGAGATCATAATAAACTTGATATGACATTTCGCGAGTTTTTAAAGCAATATAATTTTTTGAACAAGACATCTCGTTTCGATGAAGAAAAACGAACACAAACTGTCACATTAAAAAGGTTATTTAACAAGAGTGTCAATGATATAAAACATTTCAAAGAAGGTAATAGACAGTCTGGTGAACTTGGCAATGCACATAAAACAGCAATTAATAAAGATACAACAGAATCAATAGAACACTTGGATGATAACATAAATATGACTAACTATTTAAAAAGGGATCATGTTAAATTCAACATGACATTCCGTGAGTTTTTGAAGCAATATAAATTTTTGAATAAGACAACACCTGTCGATAAAGCAAAACTAATACAAAATATCACATCGAAGAAGACCTATAACAAAAGTGGGAATGATACAAAACATGTCAAACAAAGAAATATAAATTCTGGTGAATTTGGAAGTGAAGATAAAACAACAATTTATAAAGACTCAATAGAATCAATAGACCACTTAGAAGATGATATAAATATGACAAACTATTTCAAAAGAGATCATATTAAGTTCAACATGACATTCCATGAGTTTCTGAAGCAATATAATTTCTCGAATAAGACAACGCCTCTCGATGAAGAAAGATCATAAAATTTTATGATAAAAAAACCTTTGTCAAAGGAAAAGTACAATATAATGAAGGAAATCATGATAAAACCGCAGATAATAGACCTAATTTGAGAACAGATAAACCAAATTTTAAGGATAACTAGTCAAGAACAAAGATACTTGCAAATCGTATCAACTGCTAGAGTATTGTGGAAAGTAAGAAAAGAGAGTCTGGCTCGAAGAAATAGCTTATTTCCATCATTCAAAATTCAAGTTACTGGTAATATTTTACGTTGTATGATTTCAGTTCAGCTGCACTAGTAAGTAAGCTAAGTAGTGGTTTGAGAATAGAGTATAACATTTTAGAGTTTTTTTATTAAATAGGTACTACCATAAATAATCTCTAGTTTAAGTCTAGCTGGAATTAATTAAAACTCGATGCTGCTCATCAAATTAAATTTTCTCGCGTATGATAAAAACCTCAAATTGTTCAAATGTGTGCTTATTAGTCAAGTATGGGCAAAGCGAATATGTGACTTGAATAACTAACAGCTTTTGCGACTAACAAACATTTTCACCTCACTAGCTCGGAAAGGCCTTTTTTATTCTTTAAAAACATAGCGAAACTGCATTTTATCCACAAGAGTGCAAATAATATTTGAAATCAGAACGTGCTATTTGTTACTTTTTTAAACATAATAACATGTAAAGGCCAGTCCAGACAATCCAGCAACAATAATTTTATATTCTGCTGTTGTTTTAAAAAACTAGTACCTACGCTAAATCTCGGGATTAGGTAGTGGACCCCGGGCATCCAACTATATTTAGGATGCAACTGTACTGGAATAAGGCTAGGATGAGGAGGAGCAATAAAAAAAATCCTCGCTCTAGTGAGGTGAAAAGATTTGTGTTATACACGGCTGCAAAGTTATTACGTCTCGTGTGTTGCAACACTAGCCACGCTCAGGATTCTATGTTTGAACCACTCGCTTCGCTCGGGATTCTATTGTCGAACCATAGAACTTTATGTCATCATTTTCATCATTTCAGCCGAAAGACGTCCACTGCTGAACATAGGCCTCCCCCAATTTGGGGGGGATTTGCCATAGTCGCCACGCTTGGCAAGCGGGTTGGCGACCGCAGTTTGATGTTGGTAATGATCGAAGGATGCTGCTGCCCACCCTCCGATTTTCCCTTATTCGCCTTCTACGAAACCCATGGGAAGAGATGGGGTGGCGCAATTCTTACCCGGCAACCACACGGGGGGAACTTTATGTACCTTTTTGAAAATAAATAAAAAAAAACCACTCGTTAGCTCGTAGTTTAGCCATTCGCTAGCTCTTGTTTCAATACCACACTCACGGTTAAAATACAACTTTGTACCCTTGTATAAAAAATAACTATTGTGTTGAATTCATCATTAGCGTTTCCCCGGTTGCATCCTTAAGGAACATGGAGTACACTTTGGCACCTAATCAAAAGATTTGGCGTAGGCATTAGTTTTACCAAATCAACTGCCATCTGACCTACCAACCCTAAGGGAAAACTGGACCTACTTGAATTAAGGGACCATTCGTATTGAAGTACGTATTATTTATTTATTAAAATTTTATTGCACAAAATACAGAAATTTTACAAATGGCGGGCTTAAGCCGTCATCTTCCGGCGAAAAAATAAACAATAGCATTATTTTGTGAGCCCTGGGATCCCAGGGACCGGCAGATGACGGGTTAACCTGCCAACCATTGGCCAACCAACCAACCACCAACCAGCCAGCTATTATTTACAAATTAGCGAAATCCGTTACAACCTCATCGTTTCTCAGAATTAATAAGTGAATTGACATAAAAATCAACTAAAATACATGGCGGGAGCGAACGAAAGATGCAAATAAAATGATATGCACCAAATACAAAATCAGTTATAAAATAAAATTGGTCATAAACAAAAAATAGCCATGTACGGTAAAAATATGTTTACACTTTTGCACCTTATTCCATTGTAATAAGGCGAAAAATGTAAACATTGTTATGCCGTCGACTGCACTTGTGCAATCAATGCCGTCTTTCACGAGCAGGTGCATTCAACCTTTTATAAATTCGACTAACAAAATAAAATACTTAATAAAAAATGCCTATAAAGTTTCTATTGAGGCAAAAAAGTTCTCTCACAGATTAGAAACACGTTAAAAATCCTTTTGTCCAGTTAATTATGATGTCATACATCAACCCTTTCCTATTAAATACCCATTAAAAAACGCATACATAACCTATGCTTAAAAGAAAAACTTAATAACCAACCTTATGTCTTCAAATTATGGTTCGTTTTAAAAGGGGCTTTGGAGAGCAGGGAAACAAAAAACAGTTGAATAAACACAGGCTCAATAACTCAAACAAATGGGTCATATTATTGTGTTGTTATTCAAAATCTTAGGCTGGAGGAAGTATTAAGTGTCAATTGTATTAGTTACGATAGGCGAGGGTGGTGCGTGTCCATACTACGGCGTGATGACGGAGGAAGAATTTTTTAGGGTAAAACGGGACCCTATTTCTAAGACTCCGCTGCCCGTTTGTCTGTCTGTCTATCTGTCCATCTGTTACCAGGCTGTCATGAACCGTGATAGTTAAACAGTTCAAATTTTCACAGATGATATATTTCTGTTGTCGCTATAACAACAAATACTAAAACACAGAATTAAATAAATATTTGAGGTGGCTCCCATTCAACAAACGTGACTTTTTGCCGCTTTTATAGACAATGGTACGAACTCGAGTCCGAATCGCACTTGCCCGGTTTTTTTTTATTCTCAATCGTACTCATTGGGTCGTATCACAGACGTCTTGTATGGTTGGCCTCACAAGGGGTTTGTACCTTGTTGCTTTAACTGTCATACTCACTTTCTTAACGCGTGAAAGCGACAAAGTACCAAGCTACTTATAATCTTATCTTTTTATTCGAGCGGCCTGTGGGTCAACTACCCAACACTAGCCTATGACGCTCTACACGTTCTTTATAATAACATGCTCAAGATGCTGTTGGGTCTGCCGCTATGGTCAGTCAAGTGTGTCAGGCATGTTCGCTGAAGAACGCACGGACGGCTTTCAGGCACGAATGCTGAAGAAAATTGCGTCAATGCTGAACCATGTCCGAAGCAGGCCAAACATTATCATGAAAACAATAGCCGGCAGATTTGATTCCCCGATTTTGATGCACTGCGTTCAACAAATCAGGAAGGCAATCAAATACGTCTTTTTTTATAACAATAGGACGACTACGGTCACCCCTGTCTGCTGTAACGAGACTGACCAATTGACGGAGTATAATGTACACACGCCCGCTAAACAATGGTTCATAGTAGGACCACACAACATATCGGGCATTAAGATGAGTTAATACTCATTGGGATTATTTGTACTATTACATGTCATATTAATTGGAAGTAGAAACAAATCTAACTATGAAATATCTACTTAAAACATAAATAATCATATATGCTTATAAAATATCTATGCCTGCGATTTCAATACGGCTTATAATGTTATTTTATTTTATAATATCCAACACATTATACAATATACATACTAAGGGAAAGACAAAGGTAAAGTAGTAAGTTAGCCTTTGCACATGTATAATCTGTTTTGTCTATATTTTTTACCTGTCTTGTGTACAATAAAGTATTTACACACGTAAGTATAAAAAAAAAAACAAAACAATAGTAGATTGTGTCTCAAGGGAGCAAAATGATATTTTTACGGCGAGGGCGGTATATTGAATTCTGAGTGAAGCGAAAGATTCTACAATAGAATTCTGAGCGTAGCGAGGGATTCTAAAGTAGAGTGTTGAGCGTAGCGAGGGATTCAAGTGTTTACGCCCAAGACGGAAATAATTTTGCTACCGTGTGACACATACTGCTTTTCACACCGTCTACGAGGCCCGCTGCTAAAAACATGAAATATCTTACAAATGATTTTACTACAGAGTGTCACTTACTGTTTTTCACACCTTCTATGAGGAAAAGAGTCATTGTTGCCCTCAAATGAGGGAAGAAAACATCTTTGATCCCTCATTCGAAGGCAACAATAACTCTTTTCTGAATAGCAGGTGTGAAAAATATATTTACAAATAGATAATTGGCCCAAGCTCTGAGTCCAATAGTAAGGTGCCCAGAAGGCTAGTGGCATGGCATCATGGTCTAAAAAAACAAGGTCCGAATCCGGATGACACGACCATGCGTCACTGTCGACGGCACACACTTGCGTCCACATACCGTCGATAGGCTGAAGCAAGGCTGATGACGTAGGTCGTGTCACCCACACTACTAACCAATGTACAAATTACCATACCTGGCATAGCATATTATTGTATCATGGCACGGCATTACCGCGCTTGCGCGGCGCATGCCTGCAGGTAAGCGCTAAACACACTCATGATTATTAGCTTAAGAGAGGTAGAGCACAGCAAAATGTCATCTTGCTCGAATTTGGAGCAGCCCAACTGGGGAAGTACCTCCGCCTTGCAGAAAACCACAGCCATAATAACATTATCTACTATACAAATATGTAGTGTTGTGTTCCTGGACGTGAGCAAGGTTGCCAGAGCTCCCGAGGATGCACTGTGTCGAGAGCGAGGGACCTAAATGTGTTCCTTCTGCTGTCAACACAGTGCATCCTCAAATCTTATAAAGGGTCGGCGCGGGGTGCGTATTGACGCACGTGACTCCTTTGGAGTTGCGGGCGTCTATAGGCTGCGGTGGCCGCTTACCATCAGGTGGACCGTACGCTTGTTTACCTCCGGCGTTGTATAAAAATATGAATAAAAAAAGTGCTTATAGACTAGAACCACTAGTGAGGCACTGGTCCCACCGCCGGCGAGCAGCGAGTACTATCATAGTAATTCTACTCGTTTTCTCGCTCAAGCGAGTAGAATTACTATGAGATTACTCGCTACTCGCCGACAGTGGGACCAGCTGGCGAATCATGTAACTTTATGTACTAACGGTAGATAGATTTTACTGTCAATTTTGAAGTATAAATGTATGAGCTGACAATTAAAATTTGACATTAAAATCTACCTAACGGTAGGAAAAAAGTTACGTGATTACCCCGCTGACAGTTAAAATTTGACATTAAAATCTATCTAACGGTAGTAAAAAAGTTACGTGATTACCCCGCAGTGCCTAAGATAATACATTTTATGTCCTCCAAGAATAGGAAGCAAATTTCTTTAGGTTAGGTTAGGCCACAGGCCTATATTTATTTTTATTTTCTATTTAGTTTATAATTCGTTTGACATTGCACTCGTGCTTTAATAATTATTTTGTTACTTTTCAAAGACAGACGTTATTGTTTGACCTTGAATATTTGTATGCCAACCGGCAAAACATAGAGATCCATGTATTTATGTAAAACCAAAATTCTGTACCACCTATGTTTCACAAATAAAGATTCTGATTCTGATTCTGATTCTGATTCAGGGTTAGGCCAATTTCTCCACATCCAAAATTAGTTACTGGTATTCGTTTCCCGGTCATCTGTCCTTGGATTCGTGTGCAGTCCTCTCAAATAAAACGTATAATTATTAGACATCGTATTCAAAAACGACTATCTAATACATGACTGTCCTGTCTTGGCGCCGAATACACGGAATACCTCAGGGACCCGCAGTGAGTTCGTAAATCAAACTAAAATGGCTTTTACAGTCAACCCGAGCAACGGAGAGAGCCTAGCATGGCGATTGGTAGCAAGGACCGTTTTCGATACGATATAAGCGGTATGGTAGCGGTATTGGATATCAATACCGCTTCGTTATAAAGGTAGAAATATACCAGCAACGCGTACGTGACTCCTTTAGAGTTGCGGGCGTCTATAGGCTGCGGTGGCCGATTACCATCAGGTGGACCGTAAGCTTGTTTGCCACCGGCGTTGTATACAAAAAAAGGATTTTTTGGACAAATACGCCTAAAAGAAGCAGTGCATAAGAAGAAACAAACGAAGAATAGGCGCCGGGTTGAAGAAAAACTTAAAATTGTAATGAATATTAAATATTTAATATAATAACTATTGTGAATGCGTATTATGTTCAAAATTATCACATGGTAAGCGACGAGACAAAGCATCGGTCAATTCGTAATTTATCATCGTCGTATTGTAAATTATGAAATAATTTGGGTCAACGGACAATACCTAACTCGATATTGTCTTTAACTCCTCGAATTTTAAATAGCATTAATTTTCTGCCTGAAATCGATATTATAAGTAAAGCAGTCTTTAAAAAGAGATTAAAAAATACATTATTAGAATTATATAACAGCAAAAATATTTAAAGATCCCAACGTCTTGTTAATTAATACTTGCATGCCCTCGTAAATTCATTAGTACTTACCTAATAAAATAGAATAAGATAACTCACATTTGTAAACAACAATTACCTTATGTTAAAAAGTAAACCGAGCGCGACGCGCCAACAAACTGTTCGCTACAGTTTGGCGCATTTTGTGTACTGTATTATGTACCGTAAAACTACACAACTATAGTCCGGATTAGTTTGATTTTAAGTTTGAGATTGCCCCTCTCGTGCATAAAATGACATATAAAAGGCCTGTTAATGTTTTTAGATAAAGTAAAACATTTTAAATTAATGTATATGAATAAGAATGAATATGATCATTGTATTTTTTTACATGAATAAACGATTTCTATCTATTTATATATATATAGCGAATGAATATTTGATGTTAAATTCAACATTCAACAAATCATTCCGAAGAACCGAAAAGTGGACACTACTGCCATAAAACTTATTACACTTTAAAATGGAACGCAAACCATACCATGCTAGACCTCCATAATAGAGTCAAAGGATCCCGTCATAGACACACAATCGCACCGTTGACATGTTTATGGATCCCAGTGACCGTGAACCTTTATACCACCACACAACTCCAAAACATCACAAGTACCTCTCAAATCCTTTGTTTTCTAACTTTTAGAGAACTATAGAAAGCCCAGCCGATGTTAGAGCGTACGTTGATAAACAAAAGACGTAAGGCGTGTTGAGGACTTCACATTTTGTCGCGTTATAATAGTAGTATTGTTGGAAAAATAAAAGTAATCGGGTAAAAGCTTAGGATCAAAGGATTATGTATATTTGATTTTTGTGGTTTACCAGTTTTGTTAGCGGTTTACATAGTGTGGTGACTCAGGTGACCACAATGATTAATAATAAGGGATTAATATTCGTATACAATGCGAGATGCAAAATGTAGCTTAAATGTAGTGAAAAGCAAGTAAAAAATACATTTTTACAAAGATTACCTTAACTGTTAACAGATTTAGTTAGTTAATATGTATATTTTTTATTGTTCTAGTTCTTACAATTACAAGTATTACTTAATTATGTAACTTAGGTGCATGATAATAGACTTGTTAAAATGAGCGCGGTTTCGCCAACAAACTGTCTTGTCAGTTTGGCGAGTAAAATTGAAACTGGAAATTTTATGTACCTTTTTGAAAATAAATAAAAAAAAGATATGCACTGATCTTAAATATCTGGATCAATTAACACTTAGGAGGAGGAATTTCCTCCTTCGGACGCTCCGGTTGTGGAATGAGCTCCCTGCCGAGGTTTTCCCGAGGGAATATAAGATTTCAAGCTTACATGGTCATTTACATTAGATTTACTATTTGAAACGGGATATTTACCATGTATATTTGTATTTTTGAGTTCCCGATATTTCGGCACTTGTTGCAAGCGCCATTATCAAGGATTAACTGACGAGGGATTACAATATGGGGTTCTTCAAGAAAGCAGCGTTAAAATTTTTAAAGGGTCGGCAACGCGCATGTGACACCCCTTGAGTTGGCAGCGTCCATAGGCTGCGGTGACAGCTTACCATCAGGCGGACCGTACGCTTGTTTGCCACCGACGTGGTATAAATAAACCTATCACCCACCCCACGTGCAAAAATCAGATTAAAAACTAATTACATTGCTGGGTTTTCATTATGCCTCCGGTAATCCGCAATTTAATAGGTAAATACTTGTGTTAAATGCTAGAAAGAGACAAATGCCGGTGATAAACAGTATTTTGTAAGGCCTGCTACTTTGCCTAAGTCTGTCAAAACAGATAATAAACCCTGCTTTATTATTTTGTATAATTTCTTGGAATGTATGAAATACGCGACGTTCCAAGGCAGCCGATAGATCAGCGCTTTCAAGCTTGACCGCGGCGACAGTTAATGTAGCTGCAGTACCACAACTTGATAACTATAGTGGCTCTGTGATCTGTCTAAAGTGGCGAAAAAAACGCCATTTTGAAGAACTTCCAAAAACTGAATCGATAAATAAATAAACATATAACTAATTATGGAAACTGCTCACTTCTCCATTTCAGCTGGGGCAAAAATGCTTAACGGCTATTCTCCTGTCACATTTCTCTACCGATACTCGTGAATTTTTGTGAGCAGTTTCGATGACTATAAGGATTTTTTTATGAAGTCACACAATCTGCATTGTCAACTATTTAGTTTCTATATATATTTTTTTCTGTTTTGTCCTTCGTGGCTTCACGTGGTCCCAAAGGAAGACCAGCGCATTTTCTACTACGCTGATTTGGAGCTATTTCGTGGCTTTCTGTATATGTGACATTTTGCTATTTGTTTCTTTGTGCCACGAGTAAATGTTTTTTCTTTCAGTCAATTTCGGATTTTTTTCCAGATGGCGTAGCCCAAATATGTCACCCGCGAGGTCTACAAGGGTCATACTTAGTTGAAAAAACAAAAGTCGTCCCTCCTGTGGTCAATAGTTAACGGCTTATGTGCATGTTAGCTATGTTTTTATTACATGGATTTATAGAAACGGAGACGCTGTTTATGCGGGTTACTGATCCAATCCAAAATTAAGCTTTGTAGCCCTTAACTTTTAGTATGTCCACAGAAAAGACGCGAACCTAAATCCGCGTATGACCCACAACTCACAGACGAGTAGTAATATTTATGCTGTGGCTAAATCAAGCTGCTGTCGGTTTACTGCAGAGCACATTCACGAGTTATGTCTCGTAAACGGTTTTATGAGCGCTAATACATTGCAGTATGAAAATACAACTAAATCAGAAACGGCGCTTTGTGTTCTAACTGTACATTAACTGTTGGAGCGCTCGTGGCCTAGCGGCGCCCGCGTGCCGTGCGACGAGGTTAAGCAACGTGGGCCGAGGTCAGTTCTTGGATGGGTGATCACTTTGAGTACTTAAATGAGGGCTCTCGTGCTTTGGAAGGCACGTTTAGCCGTTGTTCCCGGCTGTTGTCTATGGCAGTCGTTAAACCAAGTTACGTTGCGTTGGCGCCTTCGGGCGGCTTGAGAACTTCTAACAGTCAAGTTGGCCACTCACTTGACAAAGGGGGGTCGAAGTTGCACCACGTCCGTGGGGAGTACCCACCGCGACCCCACACGTGATCTCTGGGTGGTGCTAAAAGTTATCTAAAGAATCAACTGTCAAACTTCGGAATAGGTTACCTTGAAATAGTTAAGTTAGGCCGGGATTTATAAAGATCGAATCTTTATAATCCGTCATTAGGTATAACAGATCTTTATAAAAGCGAGCCTTATTATACCTAATTTTAATAAATCTAACTAAGCATCAGTAATGGCGCAAATATGACTAAAATGTCATATTTATCACTTTTGATAGATAATTTTAGATAATTTAGAAACTCGATTAAATCAATTACAAGCGAAAATAATCACACACAATTTATTTACTTAAGGAACTCTTAAACCACTGATTAGATCAAACTATTAGTCAGCGGCTTGCATGGACACCGCAATTTATAAGCAAGACGGTAGTCAGGCATTTAAATCATAAGTGTCAACTAGATAAGAGCGAAAGTAATAAAACCACCCCGTGTGTACCGCGCCGATGCGAACGTAAGCGCAGAAACCTGTCCGTTTTACAAGCGCGCGTCCACAGGTGCGGCACCACACTACACGCATTTCACACCAACCCACATAATTGATTTCGCTCGCTCACCGGTTATTATATTATTCAAATCGGTGATAACTCTTGATAAATGACGACTGTAATTGCATATAATGCTCACAGTTGGACCGTTGAATTGTGGTGTATAGACATCTATAACGATATTTATGGTTTTTACGTCCAAGAGCATAGTGTGACTGGAGGTGTTTAATACGTATAGTTATTTTACGTTATCCGAAATGATGATATAATTAATTCGAAGGGTCGGTTGCACCGGCATACGATCACAGGCCGGTCATCGTTAAATATGGCGCCGGCAGCTATCATAGAAACATATCAAACTTTCCATACAATCAGATATTAAAGAACACCGTTTACGATTACAGACAGTTTGATGCAACCCACCCTAAATGCCTCTACGCTAAACGCGAGGAATATGTATTGTTGGAGGGGCGAACCTGAAACGAAATATCTCCCACTCTATCATACTTGCAAATTCAAGCGAGTAACAGAGATACATAGTTGTGTTCATGGTAGGCAATGACATAAGCAGTGTGCTCTCACATTGTAAGTATTAAATGTTTTAAGTACAATAAATTAGCTTATCTCAGTAGAATACTCAAGCGAATGTTTCCCATAACTAGCTATTACACATATATTCTTGAGCTGTGAAGTAGGTGCGGGCTGAAAAACAGCGCTGTCCAGCGGTCCAGGCTCGCAGCATATGCTGGGCCCGAGCCTATTGTCGCAATTACTTTTAATTTATTTTAATACCTACCTCTATCATTAATTTCTGTTTCTTTTTATTTGTTGCTTTTATTTTGTGTCACTTCTTTCTGGCAACAATAAATCTCTTTTTATTTTATTTTTTATTTTATAAAGCTAGTTAAAAAATGTTATACGTATAATTCACTAGAGAGCCCACAAACGACGTTCTTGCCACAAAACTCCCAGTAGCTCGATTCCACTCACACCTCAGACTTGGTTGAAGCCCCTCAACCAATCTCACTGAAGCGCAAGCTCTTAGAGTTTTCCAGTGTTTAAGCCTCCCGAGTGGTCGGAGGTTTCCCCTGGATTTTCCCCAGGCTACTCTCCAACCGCGCACTCCTGTCCCTTTTTTGGGCCCGGCCTGTACAGCCACAGTCAGGTTAAAAAGAGACGTTCTTACCAGACAGTTTCCGCAGTCATTTTCGTATCCAAAGAATCCTATGATCCCTATGGCATCTAATATTTCATAGGCTGTCCAAACCTTTTTTTTAATACCACGTCGGTGGCAAACAATCGTACGGCCCGCCTGATGGTAAATGGTCACCGTAGCCTCATCATCCTCATCATCCTCCTAGCGTTATCCCGGTACAGTTGCATCATGAAGGATGCCCGGGGTCCGCTACCTAATGCCAAGACTTGGCGTAGGCACTAGTTTTTACGGAAGCGACTGCCATCTGACCTTCCAACCCGAGGGGAAACCAGACCTTATTGGAATTAGGCTTGTCAAGTGAGTGGGCAACTTGACTGTTAGAAGTTCTCAAGCCGCCCGAAGGCCTCTAACTTAGCCTAACTAACTTAATTGGTAACTTTAACGGTATCATAGTAAGGGCAAGTCCAGTGCCATAAGATCTAGGTCCCAATATGAGTATTTGCATAGCCAGAAAGATATAGTCTGGGAATGCTAGGCCAGTTTACTTTGCGACAGCAACCTGCTTGCGACATTATCGCCGACATAGTCTTGTTCGATAACGTTCCGTTTATGTCGTCTCGACAATGTTGCCTTTCTATTTATTGTCTGTCGCTGTGAAAAAAAAAAAGAAAAAATAAAAGTAGAGCGAGTTCCTTGAACAATCAAATTATTATTGCAGATTTTTTTATACAACGCCGGTGGCAAACAAGCTTACGGTCCACCTGCTGGTAAGCGGCCACCGCAGCCTATAGACGCCCACAACTCCAAAACAGTCTCGTACGCGTTGCCGACCGTTTTTAAAATTAGAGGATTACTATTTTGATTACTTTGCCTTTATCGGAGTGTAATTCATTTCGTTTTATTTTATCGTATGGCAATTTTGATGCTAGTTTTTGTTGCATCGTTTAGCACCACCCAGGGGTCACGTGTAGGGTAGCGGTGGGTACTCCCTACGGACGTGGTGCCACTTCGGCCCCCCTTGTCAAGTGAGTGGGCAACTTGACTGTTAGAAGTTCTCAAGCCGCCCGGAGGCACCTAACTTGGCTTAACGACTGCTATCATAGATAGCAGCCGTTTCGTTTTATGATTATCCTGATTAGGTAATCACTAACCCCCTTATTCATAAAACTTAACAAACCTCTGCTAACTAAAATGTCTGTTGTCACTGTCTCACAAGCATGTGTGTCAAAGTGACAAATAAGGACAAACGAACTTTAGCGGCTAGTTAACTAATATAGGTTTGATAGACGTTTATGAATACTGGGGTGATATTATTAGGTATTGCATTATGCAGCCGAATAAAATCAAAATAAACAATATGAATGCTCTAAACAACTACCTCTAAACGAAACAAGAAAAACTATTTTTGATACCAATTAGATACCAATTTCGATAACAAAGTGTCACAAAATGGACAGAGGAAAAAATGTTCACACCTTCATGGAACTGATAAGAGGAAATAAAAAGTAGGGGTTCCGTAGATACCGTTTAAGATAGAATACAATTTTTATTTTAAAAATATTTTACAAGTCGTATCGTTACATATTTTTTTCTACTCCTGTACTTTTTTCGAGACTTAAGCAATTATGAACTCTAATATAAATATTTTATTTATTCTGTTAAAAGTCTATTTAGTCTATTGCCCAAAAACACACTCCTTACCCTACTTTAATGAAAAATTAAAGCAGAGTTGGATGCCACAGATTACTACAAATACTATGTTTAGTAGTCATTCTTTGGAGCGTTCAATTGAAAATTTTGTGATTAAAATCAGTGCGGCCAACTTAACGCAATTTTGCTACAATTTTATTAATTAGTGCATAATATATTATTTACTGATATAAATACACACATTTATCATATTTTTTGTGTTGTTTAACAAGTTTTATCTATTTTCGGATATATTTATGAAAACGAAACAGTTAAGATTCGATCCGGATTTGAATTCAGTTTAGGTCGGATGTCAAGTCTAGCAAATTAAAAAAACAAACAATACATTGCAAAGTAATACATTACACACACTAGGTAATTAATGCATTTATTTAGATGTAATTTTTAACTTACAACGTTTTTATATTATTTTAACGCATGTGGTGGTCACCTGTAATTGATTGTGACATTTATCTCTTAAGTATTTAAAACTGCAAGTCATGAAAGTATTGATGGTAACAATTGTTGGTGATCCTTAAATAAAGAATAAAAAATAATAATAATAAATAAACAAAGTTTCATATTTTTGATTTCCCATCAAATTCCTAATTGAAAACGAAAACGTTCGAGCTGATATATTACATAAATCAAACGATTTTTTTTGTGTTCATGAAGAAAATGTGTAGGTTGTTTGTTTGTTTATAAAACACGTGAGACATATACAATATGCAAGAGATAGCGCTATCAACTCGGTCGTCAGTTTGGTTTGCGTACACTATACATCAGCAGTCGGCAACATTTTAGCAGCCGTACAATTTATATTAGATAACGAAATTTCGCAGGTCGCAAGTGTTAATAAGGTGTTCGGGAGGGCCTATCCTCATTTTTGAATAACTTACTGAACCCCAAAAGGCCCCGCCTGACGGTAGCGATCCGTCACGGGGTTTACGGGCACAGATACCCAAAATGGCGTTTATCGCTTTCGACGCAACTAATTCGCCATTAAGAAGTTGACACTTTGCTTTTTTTTGTTTTTACTGTTTTTTGTTTCAATGACAGGTAACAGACGAAATCCGAATGGTTAGCGGAAGTTTTTTTTACAAATTGGTTTAACCTTTTAAAACGTATCCTTTTACTCGTATTAAACCTTGAAACGGCTCGGCTAATCGTAATATTAAACCATCATAATGCTTTTATCTTAGGCAATGGTCCCACCGCCGCCAAGTAGCGAGTAATCTCATAGTAATTCTACTCGCTTGAGCGAGAAAACGAGTAGAATTACTATGAGAGTGCTCGCTGCTCGCCGGCGGTGGGACCAGTGCCTCACTAGTGGTTCTATTCTATAAGCTCTTTTTTTATTTATATTTTTATACAACGCCGGAGGTAAACAAGCGTACGGTCCACCTGATGGTAAGCGGCCACCGCAGCCTATAGACGCCCGCAACTCCAAAGGAATCACGTGCGCGTTGCCGACCCTTTATAAGGTTTGAGGATGCACTGTGTTGACAGCAGAAGGAACACATTTAGGTCCCTCGCTCTCAACACAGTGCATCCTCGGGAGCTCTGGCAACCTTGCTCACCTCCAGGAACAGAACACTACATACTTGTATAGTAGATAATGTTATTATGGTTGTGGTCTTCTGCAAGGGGGAGGTACTTCCCCAGTTGGGCTGCTCCAAATTCGAGCAAGATGACATTTCGCAGTGGCCTACCTCTCTTAATGCTATTTAGAGGATTGAAGTGTACTAGGCATCATGCATTGAAAGTTTGTCTCACTATTCGAAAAGTTGGAACCGTATTCTATCATCGATAAAGTAACAAATCGAATGATTTTTAGTACATACAGGGTGTAACAAAACTAGTGAGGATCCGTTTAAGGGCATATTCGGTATCGTGTTCGGATTAGGAAAAAGTAGAAGAAAATTTTTTTTGACGTGAAAATTTTTTTTTCAGATCGTTCAAGTCGGCTAACTGTCCATACAAAAGGCCAAAAATTTATTGCGTCAAAAAAAATTTCTTCTACTTTTTCCTAATCAGAACACGATCCCGAATATGCCCTTAAAGTTGCTACAGATTTAGATTTTTAGATTTACATTTATTTATTTCATAATATAAAAATACAATATAAATTATTTACAATTATTAATTTATACAATACAATAAGTTAATTTATACGATTTTATATTATGATCGTATTATGAAATGTCAAAAGTGATAATAATAATTATTATTAAATTAAATTATACAACAATAATCAAAAACATTAATATAATGATCATACTACTAAAATCAAATCATTTATAAAATAATGTCAGTTAGTCAGAGTCAATAATATAATGTTGAAAACTTAAATAATCATCAGTCACAATACATTAAAATAAAAATCAAACAAGACTATAATTAAGAAATACAATGTAAGGCACAAAAATGACTATACACAGGTTGCTGTATATTGTCATTTTTGTGCCTAAAATTACACTATGCGTTTATCCCAACGTGCGTGGATCCAATGTTCCTATACACCGTGATTGTTAATAACCCGAAAGATTTAAACCACGTATTTTTGACGACATTACGAGTAAATAATGTTATATCAACATGGGTCTAATTATGCGTCTTAATGAAATTACTATTTCAGTACAAATTAAATCTTATTAATTGCCCACTTCTTTGTGAACAAGCCTTTAGGTGAGAAACTCAAGTTGAAGAACAGAGAGCGAGCATGACACTTCACGAACCTAACCTAAAACCTTTTTGTAGATAGATACCAAACTTCTTTATGAAACTGGCTAACAACCATACAGGTAAAGTGCATCTACGTTTAAAAGAAGTAGGTGGCTACGTCATGCTCACGCCCTTAGGGTGTGTTACACTGGAGATTATTTAAATTTTGATTTGTTGTAAATAATGAATATCTCGTTAATTACGAGTTTTTGGACTATATGTTACATAAGTATATATACTCTAATTAGGCTCTAGTATCGTTAGCTTAAATCTTTCGGGTTATTAACAATCACGGTGTATAACAATTATGTTATAGTCGGCATAAAATGTGTAACTCAACTGATTCTAATAACAACAATTGTACCGTAGAATAATTCTATTCTGTTCTAGAAACCAGGTAGTTAATTTAAATTTAAGTCATTTTTATAGGTTTCCGTAATCAAAATAGGAAAAACGGAACCCTTATAGTTTCGTCATATCCGTTTGTCTGTTCGTCGGTATGTTCCAGGCATATCACTAATAAATGTAGGCTGTTTTTACAATAAATTTTTAAAATGTAGGCTGCTACGTAGTTATGAAGTCAAATTACAGGAAAAAAAACATTTTTTTTTTGGGGACAACTTACAAGATATATTATGTCTAACTGTTTTTAAGCACTACTGAAAATCTGTCTTGCTAAAACAAAAGGACATAGTTGCCTAGAGTTTCCTATGAATAATACTACGACTCTTGATTTACAGTAGGATTATTATACATTTAAAATGCGTGATTCGACATGCACTCGGCCGCTTTTTTACAGAACGAACGTTCCATTTGTATTCTGAGCCTGTACTCTCATCGAAATCCGAACTTAGTTTCGTGCCGTCCCTTTCACTCTTGTGTTATAACCCAATATGAGTGAAAGAGCCGGCACGATACAAAGTTAGGATTTCTCATTTCTGATTAGCCCCTCTGTAGTGTAATATTAAAACCAATGAAAATCAAACCTATTATTTATCCAAACCATTTCGTTATTTTTTTTTCAATTCAACTCAAGAGGAACACGAAGACCATTTATACCAACCGGACTCGGCCATTACGGTGTTTATTTAATTAAGTTTGTGCATATTTTGGCATATTTTAACGCCAACTGTCTCATGAATTTTGCATGTTAAATTCAATATTAATGAACTTAGTCTATTAATTAGTGTTTCTCACTAATGAAACTACTGCCTGCTCTTACATTGTCCATAGTCAAAAATAGCAAAAAGATTAGTCTAATTCATAGACATAAATATGCCTATGAATTAGACTAATCCTGCCGGCGCCATATTTGACGATGACCGGCCTGTGATCGTATGTTGGTGCAACCGACCCTAACTATTCGTTTTATTTTATGATCTCAAAGCTCAAACTAGGTTTGGACCAGATATATTATACCACGTCGGCGGCAAACAAGCGTACGGCCCGCCTGATGTTAAGCCGTCACCGTAGCCTATGGACGCTTGCAACTCCTGGGGTGTCACATGCACTTTGCCGACCCTTTAAAAATTTATACACTCCTTTCTTGAAAAACCCCTTACTGAAAAATTAATTAAACACAAAATACTAATGGAGAATGAGTTTGGGTGGATCAACTTTGAAAGGCAATGTATTTAACTTAAATAAATAAATAAATAAATAAATATTAGAGGACAATCTTACACAAATCGAACTAGCCCCACAGTAAGCTCAAGAAGGCTTGTGTTATGGGTACTAGACGACGATATATTTAATAGATATAAATACTTAAATACATAGAAAACATCCAAGACTCAGAAACAAATATTCATGCTCATCACACAAATATTTGCCCTGACCGGGATTCGAACCCAGGACCGTCAGCTTCACAGGCAGGTGCACTACCCACTAGGCTAAACCGGTCGTCAAACTTCGACTTCTTCGGTCGACTTAGATGAAAACACTCATTTCAAGCTCGAATTATAGGGGTGGATTGAAAAAAAATTGTACTTAACGCATAGGAATATTCACAAAAATGTTAAACAAAGGAAGTAATTGAAAGCTAATTATAGGCGCTGTCACTTCGTTCGAGGTCTCTTCTGAAACGGGGGTCTTTCAACCCTTGGTTAACAATCTACTATTTTGTCTGGTAATTTAAGGAGATTATTTTGAAACTAACTCGCTTACTATCAAAGCTTTAAGCACTCAAGAAAAAGCTTTTTACAAGACTGGAGCATACGCCAAGTTCGCACATTCGCCAAGTGAGCGTGGTTTTCTTGTATTTGTAAACAAGACCCATTACTGCCATCGTTATCACTTTAATCTCATATCATACTCAAATTAACTCAATATTTTGACGCACGTCTGTTGATATGAGTGAAAGAGAAAAAAGAAAGGCACGCTCGACCTCGGCGGCCCCTGACTTTGAGATGCGTACAGATAGCAAAATAGTTTCCGATTCGGAGAATTTTGGAATGCAAAGTTGAACAATAGCGGTCTCGGGACTTATTGGTCGTAGGTACGGTCGGTAAAAAATGTTCAGATTCAGATTCTTTATTGGATTCATGTTGTAACAATTAGGTCTTAAAGTTAGGTGTAGTTCTAAACATGAGCTCTTTCGAGCATTGCAATATACAAACTAAACTAATAGGAGCTAAGCCATTAACATTATACAAATTATTATCATTATTAATATATTATTTAAATTACATCATTATATCATTACATAATATTTTAATTACATTATTGCCATATGCATGTCCTTAAGAATTAGATCTAGAAGTGTGTAAAAGCATAGTCAAATTTTTATTATAATTTTAACGGTCTCTAAAAAAATCGCTTATTGAATAGTAAGCCTTTTCTAATAAAAAACGATTTAAATCTTTCTTGCATACTATTTTGTCTCTCTTTAATATAATTTGGCACTTTATTATAAATTTTTTGTTAAAATTAACAACTTGAATGAAATAATTAGACGTTAGACATCTTTATGTTATATATTTTTATACAAACGCCTTAAGGGAGGCGCAGGGGGACTGGGTAGCGATTGCACCTATAGCTCAGTTGGCTAGAGCGACTGGCCGCGAGTGCCGGGAGGTCGCAGGTTCGAATCCTGCTCGGTGCCTAAATTTTTCAATTTTTCCTTTATTCTAAATCTTTATGTTAAAAACGCACAATACATAATAATAACATGTGCACGGTATTATTTGAGTTGGCGGAGTTATATCATAGTCATCGGTTATAATCGGTTTTTCGATTTTTGACATATGTAGTTGCGTTCAGCGCTCGCCGTCACTAACTTGGATTATTCATTGGGCCAACATCATAAACAAGTCTGCAAAAATCAGAACTACCGGATTTGACGCACATGACTCCATACTTTCAGACGATAAGGTTACTGGATTATGTCAGTACCTTTACCATGAGTTTGCGTGACCGTACTCGCTAGCGACTGCGTAAAAGATTTAGCATGCCGATTCTTAGTTCTATTGCGTAACCGCCAGAGGCGCTGTACTTTTGCCCATACAAATTTTTACGCAGTAGCTAGCAAGTACGGTCATGTAAACTCATGGTAAAGGCACAATATTCTATGACGTTACCCTTCTATACTTATTATATTTCGATCAGTGGAAAATGTTGCCGCAATTCGTATGGAAATATTCTGCTACGCAATCTTCTCAAATGAATCGGCTATGTGTTTTGCATTAGAATGTTTAGTGATTTGTGCAAATACCATCGCCATCAGGCGGGCCGTACGCTTGTTTGCCACCGACGTGGTATAAAAAGTAATATATTTTTGCTAACCCTACAATCCGAAGAAGGCCGACGCGGATAGGCAACAAGCTCAACAAGGCAGCGAGCACGCGAAATAATAAACTTAACCATTACTTAACATTATGCTGTGATTTGTAAATATTTACATACGCACCGCCTTAACTTTTAACCTTAGATCAGATTCATGATAGATAGATCGAAGAGAGGTAGAGCACAGCAAAATGTCATCTTGCTCGAATTTGGAGCAGCCCAACTGGGGAAGTACCCTTGCAGAAGACCACAGCCATAATAACATTATCTACTATACAAGTATGTAGTGTTGTGTTCCTGGAGGTGAGCAAGGTTGCCAGAGCTCCCGAGGATGGAGTGTGTTGAGAGCGAGGGACCTTTTGTCCCTTCTGCTGTCAACACAGTGAATTCTCAAATTTCATAAAGGGTCGGCAACGCGACTAGGCTGCGGTGGCCACTTACCATCAGGTGGACCGTATGATTCTTTGCCAGCGGCGTTGTATAAAAAAAAATCTCATGTTTCATGGAGGAAGACAGAGTCGCCCAATTGTGAGGAGTGCGGAACCTTCGAAGATGTGCAACACTTGTTAGTGGAGTGTGTTTGAACTCAAGAGATGAGGGAGAAGTTGAACAGAATTTGGGGCTTCCCCCTTTCGCATGTTGGGGTTTTTCAGTCCATTTTAGCGGATCCTTTGTCAAAGGCTGCAAGGTTTGTATACGTTTTTTTTGGAAATAAGTATACAAGTTTTGTGGTTTTTTAAAGTTTTTTTTAATTACATCTAAGAAGTTGTACTGTAGTTAGAGGCTTGCTGGAGCTGACATCGTCGTCTATTGTTTAGTAAGCGGTATTCGTTAAAATCTGATTGTGTGGAAAGTTTGACAAGTTTCTATGGGATGACAGCTGCCGGCGCCATATTTGACGATGACCGGCCTGTGATCGTATGTTGGTGCAACCGAGCCTAGATATTCGTTTTATTTTATGATCTCAAAGCTCAAACTAGGTTTGGACCAGATATATAAATAAATTAAACACAAGATATTAATGGAGAATGAGTTTGGATGGATCAACTCTGTTACTATTCTGTCCACACACTATACATAAATAAATATCCCTTATCTATTAAGGGCATACTTTTCATTTTGATTCATTTCATTTTCATATGCATCCCTTTCGTTACCCAATGGAATCAATTAAAATGTAGACCATGAAGTCCTTAAAGATTTAAAAAACACTGAAATTCACCCAAAGAAATTAATTACCAAATAAAATAAGTAAAACACTAAAAAAAATCTCGTAATAGGCTCATTGAGAAAATTAACAAGGCAAATTTCTGAACCGATTCTCATGAAATTTTATGAGCAATTTAGATATTTATACGGAATGAAAAAACACTGGCAATTTCGTAATCAGTCGAATTTATAGACGGGCGGCTAACCGCAGTCTAAAATGTGTATGAAACCGCGGGTTTCTGGCCGCAATGCGGCTAGCCGCTTAGTGCGTACCTAGCCTAAGTTTCATTAAACGGAAAATCATACAAGCTCAGGAATGATGAAACGCCTACATTTAGTAGAATTATTTGTTTTTCGTTTACTGAATATTTTTGGCATTTTTGTTTGTTCTATATTCCGTTTTACCTTATTTACATCTTATTAATATTGATGTAAGAATAACATGTGAGGTCCGTATATACGTATTTAATTAATTAACAACTGACCTGTCATAACAGTCAGATTATGAATATTACATTTTCGGGCTTCGTGACAACGATTTTTTAAATTAAATCCCAAAGCAAACTTAATTACCTGACTAACGTGTTTTTAGACTCTAATTAGGTTTGCGCTTGGCCACAAATAATCTAATGATAAGATATACTGTGATTTACGATAAAACGTCAGATCACTAATCAATATTCCATATAATAGCATAAATATAATTTTAATCTAAATTCTGACTTTATTGCATTGTATTGAGTTGTATTTCATGATCCTCTCAGGTGAATTTTATCATACTCATTGTATTATTTAACTGCTATTTTATTTATTGATTTTTAATTTATTTTGTTTTATTTAATGTTATTGACGATCACAATAGAGATTCTTGTAAATTGACATGTAATTTATATTGTAATCTTATATTGTGAATAAATGAATCTGAATCATAATTTTGTTTAATATTATAATTACAACCACCTACATCTGTTTTCGTAGTAACGTTATATTTTGATTTTCACTGGTATATTTTAAAACTGCTATTACTGCTATTTGTCTTTTGGGAATACAGACGTGAGTTTATGTATGTATGTACTGCTATTTGACTAGGGCTGTCATTTTATATAAAAATAGCTATTTTTAGTTACCTATGTTTCTATTAACGAAATAATAGGGTCATTAACTCAAAATTGGACTACTCCAAAAGAAACAAGGCAAAAAATATGCCAAATGGTAAAAATCCTATTAAAATATAAAAAAAGGAAACTGCAACTTTTTAGTATTGCTGGTTAGAGAGAGAAAGCGCGACAGTTTATGACGTCACTGATCTCGAGCGAGATCGGTCCAATATAAAGGTGCGTTTTGCAAAAAGGGACAGAATATTCCCATTCTTAAAACTTTGAAGACTTACAATTATGTAATTATTTATTCGTTTTAAGTGACTTTTTTCGACACTTGACTCAGTATTTAGACATAGACATAGACATAGACATAGACATAGAAATATTTTATTTAACATCACATGGCATGACTTAATCCTTTAATCCTTTTTTATTTAATCCTTTTTGGAGGAAAATAGACTTTATTTATTATGATATTAAGTGTCAACATCCCTATTGACAAATAAATATTACTGCATTTAATTAAATGTGGTATATCCCATATCTACTGAAAACACCATCTAAATAAGCAAGGAATCCATATAGGTTAGTTATTTGATGTTTGTCTAAAGCCGTTAGACTGATGTTGCGCGCACGCAGATGGAATACGTACAACATAGGCCCTTCACTAGACATGCGAAATGAAAAATATTAATAGCTACTTTTTGCCGGCGACTTCGTCCGCGTATTGCTCGTGCGCGAGTATTTTAAACTAGAAGTATTAAATTATTTTCATATAGAGGGATAATACGTAGAGATATGTACCCAAGGTTTTCATAAATGTATGTATATATGTTGGTAACAGGTACTGGCTAAGTAAGTCAGGCTTTAAATAAAAATATACGAAGAACGCCGTCGACTGGATCCAATATAGCATTTATAGGTAGGAATTATTTTTGATAATTTATACTATATAACAAAACACTAATGTCTGCTATACAGACACACACACACACACTTATGTATATGTATGTGTATATGTATATAGGTATTGATAGATCATACCCATTTTGTTTCATTATTCGCCTATTACATCCTACTTCAAGACACATGCCTCCTTTCATGAACAAGGGAGCCCATTTCACTTGCAAATATATTTATAAAAATAAGAGACTTTGTAAGGTTGTAACTTTGAGACGTAAAAACGTTTGAGTAAATTTTCAGTGAGTCACTCAAAGTTAAGTAGTTTATAATCTAACCTGCAGAATTTATCTACCAAGGGAAAGGAATAATCAGTAGAAGTTATCGCGAACGAAATCGCGGGCAAAAGCTAGTTTTAAAAGAATACCGAAGTGTTTGGGTCTAGTCTAGGCTATATATCGTCGGGTTACAAGCAAAAGCCACTAAGTAACAAATACTTACTTAAAATAAAGCTCGTATATCAGCATCGTTTCAATACTGAGATACGAGGTTTCGAAGAGTAGTGACAGATTTGATAGTGAGTTTTGCCATTTTGCCTCTCAACCGACGATATACAAGAGCGGAACCGGCTTACCATTTTACATTTTAAATCTACCTGTAGGTAAATAATCAGGCGAGACTAATAGCGTTATTTAAATTATGACTAATGTTAGTTTATAATCTATTTAAGTGAATTTATAGTCTGTCTACTGCATTCTATAGCAAAAAATCTGATTTAATTTTAATTAGATAGAAGTTATTAACGAACCGGTTCTCATTCAAATACCTACTTTGGCAATGCGAGATTGCAATCAATATGTCATTCATTAAACATATTTTTAATTAAATTTAAGGACAAAACAGTACATAAATGAATCCGCTTCCGAGAGAGATGACATGACATTTAAATAGGGGTTTAATTGCAATATCACCTCCGATACTTTTGGTAATTAACGAACTACAGCTAATATCAATAAATCGAGTAAATCAGGGTAATTAAATGTCTCACCATTTGTATGAAAAAATATGTTTTTTACCATTGTGTTACCCATCTTTTACAGCAATAAGTTATATTATTATATTTTAGTATTTTTACCTATAAATTCCTTTTATTAGGTTTAGGTACTATTTCGAAATCCTATTTTTGTACACTAATTCAATACATATCATAGATTTATTTTTGTAATAGAAAACTGGTTATAAAAAGTAGAATGACCCAATTATTTATTCTTTTGAGTTACTTTTTCGCCATTTCATTAAGAATTTGATCCCTTTTCGAAAAAATTCCAAATTGTTGATATTCTTATTTGGTGTGAACATCTATTGTGCAGAGTTTGTTCCAGATTCCGTTAGAGGCACAGAATTTAATATTAGCCATAAGCACAACTCAGGCCACAGATTACCAAGTAAAGAGATAATCGCGCTCATCGCTCATCGAGTTAGCACACCGTTAAGTCTGATCTGCTAACATGGGATCTATTCCATTGGCGTATTGATTCTGAAACTGTTTTGCATTTGTCATTAGAGGATACGCCATAATCGCCTCCATCGCTCATCGAGTTAACACACCGTTACGTCTGATCGTGTATCATGGCATCTACTCCAATGGCGTATTGATTTCGAAACTGTTTTGCATTTGACATTAGAGGATACGCCATAATCGCTTCCATCGCTCATCGAGTAAAACACCGCAACGTCTGATCTGGTAACATGGGATCTATTGCAATGGCGTATGGATTTGGAAACTGTTTTGCATTTGTGATTAGAGGATACGCCATAATCGCCTCCATCGCTCATCGTGTTAGCACATCGTTAAGTCTGATCTGGTAACATGGGATCTATTCCAATGGCGTATTGATTTCGAAACTGTTTTGCATTTGACATTAGAGGATACGCCATAATCGCTTCCATCGCTCATCGAGTAAAACACCGCAACGTCTGATCTGGTAACATGGGATCTATTGCAATGGCGTATGGATTTGGAAACTGTTTTGCATTTGTGATTAGAGGATACGCCATAATCGCCTCCATCGCTCATCGTGTTAGCACATCGTTAAGTCTGATCTGGTAACATGGGATCTATTCCATTGGCGTATTGATTCTGAAACTGTTTTGCATTTGACATTTGTAAGGATACGCCATAATCGCCTCGATCGCTCATCGAATAAAACACCGCTACGTCTGATCTGGTAACATGGGATCTATTCCACTGGCGTATTGATTCTGAAACTGTTTTGCATTTGTCATTAGAGGATACGCCGTAATCGCCTCCATCGCTGCTCATCGTGCTAACACACCGTTACGTCTGATCTGGTAACATGGGATCTATTGCAATGGCGTATTGATTTGGAAACTGTTTTGCATTTGTCATTTGAGAGGATACGCCATAATCGCCTCCATCGCTCATCGTGCTATCACACCGTTACGTCTGATCTGGTAACATGGGATCTATTGCAATGGCGTATTGATTTGGAAACTGTTTTGCATTTGTGATTAGAGGATACGCCATAATCGCCTCCATCGCTCATCGTGTTAGCACATCGTTAAGTCTGATCTGGTAACATGGGATCTATTCCATTGGCGTATTGATTCTGAAACTGTTTTGCATTTGACATTTGTAAGGATACGCCATAATCGCCTCGATCGCTCATCGAATAAAACACCGCTACGTCTGATCTGGTAACATGGGATCTATTCCACTGGCGTATTGATTCTGAAACTGTTTTGCATTTGTCATTAGAGGATACGCCGTAATCGCCTCCATCGCTGCTCATCGTGCTAACACACCGTTACGTCTGATCTGGTAACATGGGATCTATTGCAATGGCGTATTGATTTGGAAACTGTTTTGCATTTGTCATTTGAGAGGATACGCCATAATCGCCTCCATCGCTCATCGTGCTAACACACCGTTACGTCTGATCTGGTAACATGGGATCTATTGCAATGGCGTATTGATTTGGAAACTGTTTTGCATTTGTCATTTGAGAGGATACGCCATAATCGCCTCCATCGCTCATCGTGCTATCACACCGTTACGTCTGATCTGGTAACATGGGATCTATTGCAATGGCGTATTGATTTGGAAACTGTTTTGCATTTGTCATTTGAGAGGATACGCCATAATCGCCTCCATCGCTCATCGTGCTAACACACCGTTACGTCTGATCTGGTAACATGGGATCTATTGCAATGGCGTATTGATTTGGAAACTGTTTTGCATTTGTCATTTGAGAGGATACGCCATAATCGCCTCCATCGCTCATCGTGCTATCACACCGTTACGTCTGATCTGGTAACATGGGATCTATTGCAATGGCGTATTGATTTGGGAACTGTTTTGTATTTGATATTGCCGCCTTCTCGCATCGAGTTCCCACATCATTATGTTATGTCCAATCGTGTTACCTGCGGGACGATTCCACTGATTTGTTGAATTGGAAAGGGTTTTGTATTTACCACAAGCGCTTGTTAAGATGTGCCTGTTTCTGTCTCTGTGCCTATTTAAGAGGAGTAACCAAGTAACAGCAGATGGTCTTTTTTTAGGCGCTCTTATAAGAGCTAGTGAATAATTCTAAAAAATGTATAATTAATCCGGACATTTGATATTCTTGTAAAACATTAGAATTATGTCAATAAAATATAATAAATATAATCTTAATAAGGCCGTTTTCAACTTAAATTAAGTGTGTCAACAATTTATTTATATTTTGATTATAAACTCCAACCAAAAATAAGGCTTTATAGCCCTTAACTTTAGTTATGTCTAAACGCAATACTAAATCACTGTATGACCTAGCTTCCTTGTCTCACAGCTGAATTCATTACACATTGAATTTCAGTTTTCTGATATACTATCTGTTATTAGCATACAGCCGGTACTTTATATGCGCAATCTGAGTTCGGAAAGGTTCCAACTGTCATTCATGCCTAGAAATAATATCAACTCTAACTTTAAAGTAATAGGATTTAAATTTCAATGAGGTTAAAGGTGACGCTAGTAACTGGGTGGTAACGGTGTAGCACTAATTCATTGTTAATTGGCAATTTTAATGGTAAAGTTAACTAACTGGGCGCGACTTTACTTGTGTTGTGATTCGTTAGGCGCTGGTTCCACCGCCGGCGAGTAGCGAGCAATCTCATAGTAATTCTACTCGCTTGAGCGGAAAAAGGAGTAAAATTAAAGAGAAAAAGAGATGTATAAGGTCTCTCAGCGTCAGTCTAAAAATAAAATCAAATGAGAACACAGCGAAGTCTCTCATCATGTCAATTCCACTGAACACTAGTACGAAGTAAAAAAAATATTATATACTGAGATAGAGATTTCAGTCAAGCTTTACGAATGCCGCGCCATCCAGTATGGTGTCCCAAATGGCCAACAACAGTAAGTTTACACTGACACACTCAAACATGTACGCACACATGCATGCATACACAAACACTGCAGCGCCCCCTGACGTGCAGTTCGATAACTAGTTGGCATAAGGTTGGTTGGTTTAATTGTATTGCTGTAATGATCCCAGTTGGTCGAATAAATGAATTTTATTATTTATTATTATTATAGCCAATCGCCTTATTAAAATGGAATAAGATGCAGTGTAAACATGTCCTTGACATTGACCGTATACCATGACATAATACGTAATTATTTAGTGCACGAAATAAAGTATATGTATCGTACGTGTTCCCCTAATTTTAACACTAATTAGATAAGCACATCGCCAACAAACTGCCTCGCAGTTTGGCGAAACTTTAGTCTAGGTACACATTTTGTATTTTTCTTAGAAATAAATTTAAAAAAAAGATCGAGCCAATCAGAAATATAGTGAGTGAATAGCCCGTGGCCCCGCCTCCGCGCAATATAATATTTTTTGGAAATAATAAACACATTACACTCCATATTGTGTGTAGTCGTGTAAAAAAAATAGTCTCGCGTGATTTATAGCTCACAGACCCACTAGTATTAATTGTTGCATATAAAAATTAACCCACCATAAAGTAGATAAATTAATAACGCAAATTTCAAACCGTTCTTCACATTGACAGGGATCGATGAGAGCTTATAGATCATTGATCTAGGTCGTGCGCACGAGTCTCGAGCGTTGAAGCGTTGAATGAGACTTACATATTTATATACGTCTTCTAACGATGTAGGTATTCTAGGGGCATCCACTTTGTCACCTAAATCCAAGATTTTGTGTAGGTATTAGTTCTATGAAAAGACTGCTATAACCTCAACAGGTTTAGTTATATTGGCCTTCCAAGCCAGAGGGATAACTAAACATGTTTTCCTTCATCGAAAAGCTTCTGTCAAATATTAAATGAAATCTTTAAAAATCCCAGGACCACTTCTCAGGCAGGGTCACTTAACTAGGCCAAAGTGGTCAACGCATTGACACCACAAAACTAAGCAAAGCTTGGGTACTAGGCGACGATATACATACTTACATAGATAAATAGATACATAGAAAACATCCAAGACTCAGAAACAAATCATGTGCTCATCACACAAATAAATGCCCTGATCAGGATTCGAACCCGGGACCTCCAGGTTCGTAAGCAGGGCCACTATAGGCTAGCGAGTACGGTCATGTAAACTCATGGTAAAGGCACTGTCCCAGCGTTGGGGAACGCTTCATACCTTATTAGAGCCCCAATTTTCAAGCATAAAAACCCTAATTACGTAGCTACAAAAGGTCGCAACTGTAAACGGTTTGTAGTAACATATGACCTTTAGTAATCGGTAAGGTTTCGGGATGAACATACCGCGGTGCCGTTAGTAGCCAGTGTTGGTTTCAGCCGCAACCGCAGCTTTCCCTAATCTGAGTAACGTCCGCAGGACAAATCAAACGTTATATTAGATACGAGCATTTTACAAAGTAGTTGACGACAGGGCTCGGAAACCGGTTAATATCTCAAACCGTTATCATGTACTTGCCCCAAAACCTTTTTATTTCGGTTTAGATACAAATACCGGTTTACGGTTTACTTTATATAAACGTCGTAAACTTGATTTCGCAAATTATGTGTAGTCACTAAATTCCGTATTTAGCTTAACCTAGATAGGTACTTTCTTCGTGCTATATTGTTTGAGATATATGTTTAATAAAAATGGAAACTATAGGTCTACATTAAGATAAAAATCTGTAACAATATTTTTTGTATGACCGTTTGTTACATATTTAAATAAAATAAAAAATAAAGATTTTGTTCGGATTAACCGGTTTAGACGATATTAAACAGGTTAATGCGGGCGCAATATTATGATTGAAATCATTTGATTGGCCGAGTTGCATCAACTTAATTTTTTAAAAACCTATTTTACTGTTTAAACAATAAGGTTCATATTCCAATAAAATGTTCATACAAATTCGGTCAACGAAAAGAATTTCAACTATACCTACCTATCGTAATACCTACAGACGTGAGCCATAGACTAGTATGCCAGCCGGGCCACTCGTCGAATAAACCGGTTAATATAATGTTCTTAAAACGTTCGCGTTCCCACGAAAAGTTAGAAGCTAAACCGAAATAAACCGGTTTTTACCGGTATATTAAAAACCGGTTCCGAGCCTTGGTTGACAACGACGCAACGGAGACGCACTATAGGGATGTAGACAACAAATTAGAAAATCAGTAACTTCAAATTTTCATTAAAAAGCATCAATTCTGAATTAAATGGCAAAAAAGTAACTCAAAAGAATAAATAATGATATAATTATAAGGGTCGGTTGCACCAACATACGATCACAGGCCGGTCATCGTCAAATATGGCGCCGGCGGCTGTCATCCAATAGAAACTTTTTATACAATCACATTTTAACGCTTACGATTACAGATGGTTTGGTGCAACCCACCCTAAGGCTCGGTTGCACCAACATACGATCACAGGCCGGTCATCGTCAAATATGGCGCCGGCGGCTGTCATCCCATAGAAACTTGTCAAAAGGGAAGGGGAAGGTTTATATGTATAATACATGCATCAGCATTGCACCCGTGCGAAGCCGGGGCGGGTCGCTAGTAAGCAATATTTTATTTTATTTTTTTATACCGACGCTACCTAATCGTCAAATACAGTGCACAATGTAATGAAACACCGCCGCTCACTTTGTCTCGAGTTAAACTTACATACGCACACACACACACACACACACACACACACACACACACACTTGTTCAATGCTATGTGATACGTGCATTACAAAATGCATTCCTAGAATTACTTAAACTCACCAGTTCTAATGGAGTTATACAGAGATTGTTAACCGAGAGTCGAAAGCGACACATTTCACCCGAGATATTTTGGCGCCAATAGTTCAAGAGTGAAATGGATGCTTTCACCCGAGTTAAACCCTCTACTTTTCATTTCGATGAAGAAAATAGATGAGAAATAAAAGTGGATTCAGTAATAAAAACACGCGCTGCAGCAGCCAGCAGCCGGCGCCGCCGCGCCTCGCGAAAATAACTTAAAAAAAATACTTTCAACCCTCGGAAAAGCGACTTTCAACCCGACTATCTACTTATGAAAATTGAACTTTCCGAACAGGAGAGATGAAAAGCTTTCTTAGTCATATATTCTGTTTTCATACGCACGACATTGTCTAGAACTATTTTTAAAATGGTCGCCTGTCTCCTTATAGATATTGTGTGAGTTTCTCTATATACTTACGTCAGTTTTAACATGGTTTTAACATGTTAAAATGCCCTTAACATGTTTGTCTCTATGTCATTATGATATCGAGTTTGTAAAAAAGCTACAAAAATACATTTACCTTACTCCAAAAAACTTAAGGTTTTCAATTCTTTCACTAAATTGTGTTTGGTGCGGTTATAATCACTCTAGAGCGATACTCGCAATCCAAATGCTCCTGTGAAGTAAAGACATCAACGGGCGGTAAGAGCTGTATTATTAAACGATTCAAGAAAGATGCCCTCAAGTAACGCTATAAGGGTGGGTTGCACCAAACCTTCTGTAATCGTAAGCGGTGTTCGTTAAAATCTGATTGTATGGAAAGTTTGACAAGTTTTTATGGGATGACAGCTGCCAGAAATAGCGCTCGTGGCCCAGCGGCGCCCGCGTACCGCGTGCGGTATGCGAGGTTAAGCAACGTCGGCCCAGGTCAGTTTTTTGATGGGTGACTTCTTTGAGTGGTTATTAACTGAGCATCCTCAAATCTTATAAAGGGTCGGCAATGCGCACGTGACTTCTTTGGAGTTGCGGGCGTCTATAGGCTGCGGTGGCCGCTTACCATCAGGTGGACCATACGCTTGTTTGCCACCGGCGTTGTATAAAGTAAAAAGAAGTTTAATGCCATATATCTCGAAGACAGCGAGTTTTGAAGTAAATATGGTGTAGTATATTAGGGAGTTAGGTATATCCGTAGGTACGGCAATGATAGGCGCCTAGTTGGTTCGAGCATTTATTCCGGACTGACGTAAGTGACACGACATACAAAGGGGGTGACAGCTCTTATTCATCTACCTACATCACACTCCTCCACACTTAAATTACGGCTAACAAAGTTTACGCTTACGCGTGCATTACTTATCTGTTTATTAAAATAATATAAAGTACAACAACTGTTAACAGAAACTTTAATGGACCTTAAGCAATGTGGCAATAAGTTACACTATGGCTCAAACGGTACCCTTACCCTGTAACAATGTTATCAGAGGAGACTTCGATGTTCGACTAACAATATTAAATCCTTACTAAGCCTTACGTGTACGGAATAAGAATCAAAATAGAATAACTATAATTAATGCAACATGGAATGATAGTAAACAAGTTTTTTCTTTTATTTATTTTTTTAACAGTAAGTATTGTGTATTTACACATTAATAGGTACTCAGGACAGCAAGTTAGGCTTATTACTAATTTTAGCAGCTAGACCTTGTACAAAGGCTTTTTAATTCTACATTGCCTAATTGGACGGAACCGAGTCGTTACAAGAGGGGGCGAAGGTCGGTGGATTTGCTCATCACTACCGATCGGTTCCTTCCCCGGCGTAGAAAAATACTCCGAGCCGTCTTCCTCCCTCGCCGCCATACTCCGCCCCGGCGATGCATCGTACATCGGCGGAGACGTTCCCGTCGCCTGCTCCGGCCCACCGGAACCCGCTCGGGGCGTTCCTACTTCGACCCCGGTGCTCGCGTGCACCAGCCGTGGGGACTGGAGCCCCACCACAGATTCCGTACCTTCTCCTGTATTCATTGGACAGACTATAGAACTCCTCGTTCTCCGTTTCAATTGGTCTATATGGCGGTGAATAACGTTGCCGTCAGAATCACTCACATTGTAATCTGTTTCACCTATAACCCTAGTTACTTTTCCTGGCTGCCATTTCTCACCTTTCAAGTATTTACGATACCACACATCCTCACCTACATTCATTTTTCTAACAGATCCCCCCGCAGTTGACGTTTGCTTTCGTTGGCTGTTTGTTACCCTGGACCCTACATCCGGTTTTAGTAAATCTAACCGAGTCCGCATCTGCCTACCCGTCATTAGCCTCGCGGGGCTTTCACCGGTAGAACAATGTGTCGTATTACGGTAATAAATTAAGAAGGTATTGATTGCTTTTGTAATATCTGTCTTTTCAATAACTGCTTTTTTAATTACTTGTTTAATGATCTTAACGGAGTTTTCTGCAGCCCCGTTCGAAGCCGGGTGATATGGGGCCGTGAAAATGTGTTCAATTCCGTCCAAGCCTAAAAAGGTGGAGAATTCCCGGCTCGTGAACGGTGGCCCGTTATCACTTACCACCTGCTTGGGTATTCCCCATCGAGCCCACACTTCACTCAATTTTTCCAAAGTGGGACCCGCGGCCGTACTGGGTACCTGGAACACCTCAATCCATTTGGACATGGCGTCCACCAGTACTAAGTACATTTTACCATATAAAGGCCCCAGGTAATCTATATGTACTCGAGTCCAAGCTCTGGCCGGCCACGGCCAGCAGCGCGGCACGTGCCGCGGCGGCGCGGCAGCCAGCGCGGCGCACGGCGCGCACCCGCGGCACGCCGCCTCCACCGCCTCGTCAATGCCCGGCCACCATACATAGCTCCGGGCCAACGATTTTGTCTTTACTATGCCCATGTGCGGTTCGTGTAAGATGTTTAATACTTTCCCGCGGCATTTCTCCGGTATTACCACCCTGTGACCCCACATAACACACCCTAATTCATCGTAAAGTTCGGTTTTCCTATTAAAATATGGTTTTAACCCCTCTAGATCACAAATCTCTGGCCATCCGTCACGTATGTAAGTTAAAACTCTAGCTAAATTGGAATCGCGCATAGTGTCGTGTTTTATGTTATTATAATCCAATAACAGCGCGTCTTGTGCAAAGTGAAGGTAAGTCTGCTCTGGGATTGTCTCATATGAAGTATTGCTAATATCTCTTGTACTCGGTAACCTAGACAATCCGTCCGCGCAATTATCCTTTGTATTCACATATTCAATGTCGTAATCATAAGCTGATAAGATTATTGCCCACCGTTGCATCCTGCTAGCTGTCATTGTCGGTATACCTGCGTGAGGCCCAAATATTGATACTAACGGCTTATGATCCGTGCGTAAGGTAAAATGACGCCCGTAGAGGTATTGGTGGAATTTCTTAACGCAGAATATAATGGCCAAGGCTTCGCGGTGAATCTGTGAATAATTAGTCTCCGCGCTATTTAATGTGCGCGAGGCAAACGCGACCGGCCGCTCGCCGTCAGGCCCGATTTGAGTCAAAACCGCCCCTACCCCTCGCGGAGATGCGTCACAAGTAGCTATCAACCGTTTTCTTGGATCATAATGACTCAGTACCTCCGCCCCTGACAACAACTGTTTGACCTGCTCAAAGGACATGTCACACTCTTTGCTCCAATACCACTCAACACCCTTTTTTAAGAGGTTATAAAGAGGTGCCAATCTTAGGCTGAGGTTCCGAATGAATCTGCCAAAAAAATTCACGGTCCCCAAAAACGATCTTAATTCTGACACATTACGAGGTTGTGACATTTTCAAAATAGCATTAATTTTCGAGGTATCCGGCTTAACCCCCTCCCTGGACACCACAAACCCTAAGTACGTCACCTCCTTAGCCAGGAAAACACATTTATTCTTTTTTAATTTCAACCCGCTGGTATGGAGACGCCGCAAAACCGCGTCTAAAGCCTGTAAGTGTTCTGACTTACTTTTCCCTCCAATAATGACGTCATCTAAAAATACTTCAACGTTCGGTATATTACCTAATAAATTGATCATAATGCGCTGAAATATTCCCACACTAGATGCAAGCCCATATACTAATCTATTGTACTGAAACAGCCCCCTGTGAGTGTTTATGACGGTGTAACGTTTTGATTCATCTAACTCAATTTGGTTGTACGCTTGTGACAGATCGATTTTACTGAAATACATATTACCATTTAAATTAACCAAAACATCTTCTATTTTAGGTAGCGGGTAACGATCAACCATTAAGCATGGGTTCAAGGTAGTTTTATAGTCTGCGCAAATCCTAAGCGAGCCATCCGGCTTATTAATAGGTACCAGTGGAGAGGCCCAGTCGGAGCAGTCGACGGGCTCGATGACGCCGGCGCGCAGCATGGCGTCCAGCTCGGCGTCCACGCGCTCGCGCAGCGCGTAAGGCAGGGGACGCGCGCGGTGGAATACCGGCGCCGCACCCTCGCGCACCCTCAACTTCGCTTTTCCGCCCTTGTATCGCCCCAGTCCGTCGCTGAACAACTCTTCATATCTGCCAAGCAAATTCGTGACCTCATCACTAAATGGTTCACTAGCCTCTTTCACTACAAAGTTACAATTAAACTTGGGTATTACTATATCAAGCTCAGCCAGCCACTGCCGACCTAACAAAGAAGTTGTACCCCCCTCAATGACAAACAATTCCAATTGTTTACTATAACCCTTATACGTTATCATTGGCTTTATTATACCTAATGGTTTAATGGTACTTCCGTCGTAAAACTTTAAAACCGTGTCATCACTTGCTATCGGCAGATGGGAAAAATATTTATCGTACGTGACTTTGCTCACACAGGAAATCGCCGTACCCGTATCTACCTGCATTTGAATCACGGTACTATCGATTTGAATCGGTAAACTCACCGATTGGTAGTTATTTAAGCATAAGTGGTGTAATTCTTCTTCAATATCTCCGCCGAGCTCCTCGCAGGATCCGCGATCGGCCTCCCCGAAATACATGGCACTCCGCGCTGGCGCTGCCGACGCTGGCCCTCCGCGGCGCGCCGGGGCTCGCGCTCCGCCACGGCCCGCTGCGGCCGCACCCGCGCCCCAGTCCGGGCACACGCGTCGCAAGTGACCCGTCCGCTGACACTTGCTGCACACATATTCCCTAAATTTGCAGTTAGCGTAATTATGATTACGCGCCCCGCAAGCCTCGCACTGTCTTTCTTGTCGGCCATTAGCACTCCGCCGCTGTGACGTAACTGAAGGCGCACGCGCCTGCCCGCCGCCGAATGTACTGGAAGACCTCCCTCTACTCGCAAACATAACGGTCTGCGCTTCGCCCGTCCCACTCGAACCTATTGCTTTAGACTGGAGCACTATAGCTGCGTCCCTTTCCGCCGCCTCCAATGATGTTGCAAGTTTAACTGCAGCTGCGAAGGTCACCTTGTCGTCCTCCGCAAATAATCGTTGTCTAATTACATCGCTGGATACACCACAAACGAATTGGTCACGCAAGTCCACATTTAAATTTGTGCCAAACTTACAATGCTTAGACAGCCGTTTCAACTCCGCCACATAGATCGTGATAGTCTCACCCACATTTTGCCGCCTTTGTCGAAACCGATATCTTTCCGCCAAAACTGATGGCGTTGGCTGTAAATGATCCGTCATTAGGTCGTCTATTTGTTTTAGGGTTAACGTTGCCGGTTTAGTGGGACTGGCCAGGTTTTCCAGCAGCTCATACGCCTCGTCCCCCATTGCGGCTATTAAAACCGGTACCTTCATCTCGTCTTCTACCACGTTCACTTTATAGTACATTTCGACCCGATCCATGTACGATGACCACGCGCCATTACTGACGTTAAACTCATGCAATTTACCGATGGACATTTTTCTTTTTTTTTTTTTGTTTGTTCCCGGTTTATGCTAATCAGATAATGCGATAACACACGCGGTACGCTCACTATTCGTCGCCACTGTAGTATATTAGGGAGTTAGGTATATCCGTAGGTACGGCAATGATAGGCGCCTAGTTGGTTCGAGCATTTATTCCGGACTGACGTAAGTGACACGACATACAAAGGGGGTGACAGCTCTTATTCATCTACCTACATCACATATGGGATACTGTTTAGGTAAGCATCGTTGTTCTTTTCAACACAAACTTTTTTTTAATAGCCTATATAGTGTCCCACTGCTGGGCAAAGGCCTCCCCTCTTTCGCCACTCGTCTCGGTCGTGTGTCAGTTCCCGCCAATCCGTACAAAATGTATCAAGGTCGTCCCGCCATCTCCTTTTCGGTCTGCCTCCGCCTCGGGAGCCATCTTGTGGGATCCATTCGGTGGCTACTTTGGCCCAACGCTCCGGGTGCATTCGACAGACATGCCCAGCCCAGTCCCACTTCAGCTTTAACACCCACATCTACGATACCAGTTTTGGAACGCAGCTCCGTGTTCCTGATCCGGTCAATTCTACGGACTCCAACTATGCTGCGTTCCATTGCTCGCTGGCAAACCCTGAGTCGAGACTTTAGGGCTTCGATTAATGACCAAGTTTGGGCGCTATAGGTTAGGATAGGCAGAATGCACTCTTAATACATCATCATCATCATCATATATTTTAAAGCCTAGCCTAGCTCTTGTCGGTGGAGTAATCGGCATTCTGTTCGGTTCTCCGCCAAGGCTTTGAGCTCCTGATACGACATTACATTGACTACATTGACCTTCTCTTTGCTTGATCTATAAACGCACGTCTCGGTCTTCCCTGCCTCTCCTTCCCTCTATCTTTCCTTCTATTTTGTTTTTTTTTTTAATTTATTTAGAACACAAACAGTCGCATATTGTAATTATAAATGTTGTACACGTAGTGTACATAGAAACATTAACACAAAGACCTGGAGGTTCATTTTTCCGTACAAGTTGTTAAATAAAACATAATATTATGACTAATAAGAAACGAAACTAAATTGAACCGGTCCTCGACGCAGTTTTAATGTCCATCTCATGTACGTTCAAAAATAAATGAGATAAGTGGGAACTGGAAATCATAACAATAGCCTGTGTCAATCATTGGAAGCGTCGAAAACAGGAACATATTTTAACTCCATTTTGGTTACATAATTTAGAATAATTGTGACTTAGACATTGTAAACGAGAAAAGAAAATTTGATAAAACCTGAAAATTTACATTCAAGTAGATACCTTAATTAGTATTTAGCATAAATGAACTACAAAGGTACTATTTTATGTAATTGTCATGTCGTATCAGGTGCCCCAGCATGTTTCCTCTTCAGTTCTCTATCGTCCTCAAAAGTAGTCTTTTCTCTGCTATCAAATCCAGAACCTGTGTGTTTGTTTTTCTTTCTGTCCAGCTTATAGCTTCCATTCGCCTCCAACACCACGTCTCGAAGGCACTTAGTCTCTCTCTATTTCGCTGAGTTAATGTCCAAGTCACTCACTCTTCACTACATACTATAAAACAAAGTCGCTTTCTCTGTCCCTATATCCCTACGTATGCTTAAATCTTTAAAACTACGCAACGGATTTTGATGCGGTTTTTTTTAATAGATAGAGTGCTTAAAGAGGAAGGTAAGGAAATATGTATAAAAACATCCATTAAATAGTGCACCCGTGCGAAGCTGGGGCGGGTCGCTAGTAATACAATAAGTCATAAAAAATAAGAAAACGGACAGTTACAGATTGAAGGTCATTCGGAGCTAGTAGCCCCTTTAAAGCTCATACCGGCCGTGCCTTATATAGTCACAACATATCAAGTTTTTTCGCCAACACTGGCCGACAGTACGAACATACTTTCTCGACATATCTACTAATACAGGTCCAGAAAAGGGTGCGCGTAAAAACTGAGCCAAAACCTGACGTGACATGTGCAAGTTTCATTGTATATGTATGAATCTGTGTTTGTTTAATGTAAGGGAGCATTCATAAAGCACGTCACAATAATTTCGTGATTTTTTGACCCCGGTCGGTCACATTTGTGAGACCCCCTCCCTAGTGCGTGACGTCGCATATTTTGCGATTTTACAGCAGTTCCGAAATTAATTTGCATGCATTTCGACCCCCCACGTAAAATTATGTCAGCTCTCCACAGCGTTATTTTGTAATTTTCTATACTGTTTTCTGATCAATTATTTAAATTAATATGCCCTCACTAATGTAAACAATCAAGTCATGGCCTAAGGTATAACACTGTATTTCTATAAGTTTAACTTTAACTTCACTATAATTATTGCATGTGGAGTTTACCTTTAAGTAGTTGTTACATTACTCCAAGATTGTTCGCTTGTATGTTTTACCTAATGTAAGGATGTAAGCAACTGTTGGTGAACCTTAATTAAATAAATAAAAAATAATAATAATTTAATTCCCATTTAAATTGTTATTAATATAACCTGTATCAAATCAAAAAAAATTGTTAGTTGGACGCCATAAGCGCAGCGTTCCATCTTTCGATGGACGTTGTGATTACGTCATCTGAGTCCGTACGACGAGCTATTCAACAGTAACATTAAGAATCAGTAGAAATTATCCTTGGCGTGTCGAGTCAACATATTGATATCATATTGGAATGGAAACCTTGGAGTCAAATGGCCCCCTGATGACATTTGTACTCAACTTATATGCCATTTTTTATATTTTTATATTGTAATTGATTGTCATGTTATTAACGATATGAACTGGTAAAGTTAATAATACTATCCTAAATGTGCATTTATGATAATTAATATTAATCTATATCAAATAAAATGTGTAAAGTCACTTCATAATAGAATTGACTGTCACTTCATAATAGAATTGACTATCACTTTATAATAGAATTGACTGTCACTTCATAATAGAATTGACTGTCACTTTATAATAGAATTGACTGTCACTTCATAATAGAATTGACTGTCACTTCATAATAGAATTGACTATTATTACTCTAAAATGTAGCTTATTTCAGCGTTTTGTTAAAAGCGCTGCCTCCGTAAAGGTAAATTACATTTTCAAAGTTTTGGCCGAAAGATCATACAGTTTGCGTAGGTACGAAACAGTGTGTAGTTTACGTAAGTTTTTTTTTATACAACGCCGGTGGCAAACAAGCGTACCGTCCACCTGATGGTATGCGGCCACCGCAGCCTATAGACGCCCGCAACTCCGAAGGAGTCACGTACGCGTTGCCGACCCTTTATGAAATTTGAGAATTCACTGTGTTGACAGCAGAAGGGACAAATTTAGGTCCCTCGCTCTCAACACAGTGCATCCTCGGGAGCACTGGCAACCAAAGTCCCGTGGATACAGACAAAGTAAGAAAAAACATTATTCAGTCTTTAAAATATTAAGATAAGACAGAATTTCTTCTGCCACGCATTACATTGGGTCATTCTACTTTTTCATGACCAGTTTTCTATTACAAAAAAAATCTACGATATGGATTGAATTAGTGTACAAATAGGGTTTCGAAATAGTACCTGAACCTAATAATAGGAATTTATAGGTAAAAATACTTAAATACTAACTTATTGCTGTAAAAGGCGGGGTAACACGTTGGTAAAAACCATTTTTTCATACAAATGGTGAGACATCCAAGGACCACTGAGTTACTCGGCCTATTGGATATTAGTTGTGGTTCGTTTATTACCAAAACTATCGGAGATACTGCAATTAAACCTGTTCCTAAATAACGATACAAAAATATGAAGTGAGAGACAAGTATTCCAAAATCTGCATTTAAAAAGAGTGTCTGAAAATTATGTACATGAAAAAGTAGAACCATTTTCAAAACTTCGTCTCTCGGTAAAGCTCGGCTTCCTTATGGAAAAACGTACAGTCGCCATCAGATATATCGGAGTGAACAAGGTGCTCACAAATATCTGAACACGACTCTATTGTCAAGGCGCTAAAGTGCATGTTCAGATATTATTGAGCACCCTGAAGAGTACAGATATATTTGATGGCGACTGTACCATTAAGTACCTGGGTACCCGATGCATTTTCGGTTCCAGCAAAACTGGCAACCGACAACGGTCCAAACCGCCAGTGGATGCTGAGACACCGCGCGAATCACACGCGCCCGTTACAAACGCGTTCGAATTTCGAATCTCCGAGTGACAGTAGTTTGTGACTGTGTTTTGTTTCTGTTCGAAATTTAAGTGTCGTTGACAAGGTTTGTTTTTTTTGTTTAGGATTTGCTAGTTTTTTTTGTTGGAGTGGAATAAGTTTTTAAACTTTTTACAAAATGTTGGATACATTTTAGTTTAGTTATTTGGATAATAAAATTTATATCTACATAAAAATATAAAGCAATCAGTTAATAGGCGTTCAGCCGACATGATTCTCAAAATATGAAGGTTCATGAAACTTTCATCCCCAATTTCGCTTATCTGAAAGTTAAGTGCGGCGGAAAGTTTTCAAAAAAGCTGATGAAATATTGATAACCTTAATTTAGGTGGCTCCTTTGCCAACACGCATTTACATTATATTTTGGTTGTATATGTTTGTCAGTCAGTTTATAACTTAGTTGGAAAAGTAATAGATTGTCTTTGCTACTACCACAAAGTTTATACAGTTTGTGTTTTCCATAAGTAATAATATTTTAAGAGTTGAAAATGTAAGCCCCTAATCACGTAATTTAATATATTTGACACAAATAAAAAATGGAATAAAAAATTTAGTACAAATTAATTATTGTGCATAAATTTTCGGATTAAATTTCCTTCACGCGGATTATTTTTATAATTGTTTTATATAAAACTGGTAATTGTTAAAAATTCGCTTGATATGATTTCTAAAGCTTGTGGTTTAATGGAAGTGCACAATTTTCATCCGCCTAACTTTAAAGTTAGAACTCTTTATGCGTTAAACTTTTAAATTTCCTGATACCGCCGAACCAAATTGAGACGACAAACATACATCCAGCCAGAGAAACCCGAAAACTGCGTATTATTGTAAAAAAAAAGCTTTCTTAATCATCACCGCGTTGTTACAGTATATCACCAAATTTTTTTTATTAATTATCTTCGTTTTTTTCCTCTCATTTTTTGAGAAAAACTTGGCGGAAACCTTACTTCATTTCAGGCAATCCCTTACTTTCTACTTTCTTTATAAGGTATTTTACTGATGGTCAATTCAACTTTTTCGAACCTCATAAACGCTTGGTTGTAGGGAAATGAAGTCTATTGTCTACTGAAGTCTTTGATTATTTCATATTTATATGACACCCCTGTGCCTTTACCATGAGTTTGCATGACCGTACTCGCTAGCGACTGCGTAAACGATTTAGTATACCGATTCTTAGTTCTATTGCGTAACCGCCAGAGGCGCTGTACTTTTGCAAATTTTTAAGCAGTCGCTAGCGAGTACGGTCATGTAAACTCATGGTAAAGGCACTGGAGTTGCAGGCGTCCATAGGCTGCGGTGACCGCTTACCATGCGGGCCGTACGCTTGTTTCCCATAGCCGTGGTATAAAAAGATATGTTGAAATTTCATGTTCTCCAAATATTTTCATAAGTTTTGTTTAGTTTTGTAAAAATATTTTATTTTACTGTTTTTTAATACGGCATTGAATAAATGTCCTAATTATATTTTTTTTTATACAACGCCGGTGAAAATAAGCGTACGGTCCACCTGATGATAAGCGGCCACCGCAGCCTATAGACGCCCGCAACTCCAAAGGAGTCACGTGCACGTTGCCGACCCTTTATAAGATTTGAGGATGCACTATGTTGACAGCAGAAGGAACACATTTAGGTCCCTCGCTCTCAACACAGTGCATCCTCGGGAGCTCTGGATTATTATATACAAAGACGTTTATATATGTATGTAACATAACATAAATTACAAGAACAGTTGACATATATGTACGAAGGCGAGCTTATCCCTGTAAGGGATTTCTTCCAGCTAACCTTTGAGCAATTGAGTGGAGATTAAGATTAATAGGAAAACCGAGAAACATGTACAATTCGGACACAAAATTATCTTAATAACATCACAATAATATATAGATATATATATATATATAAACGAAAATATATATATAAGTACCGAATATAAGTATAAATAAATAGATACGCACATATATGTAATAAGCAAATGTCAAAATAAAATAAAATATCCAGTCAGATATTACTCGACAACCACAATTCCTTCAACTTCCCCTTCAGCGATATTTACCTGTTGCTTACTTTGTTAATTAGCGCCGGCAAGCAAAACAATGGTAGATAAAGATAAAAAAAATACTGTTAGTCTATTATTCGATGCCATTAAAAAGTAATAAAATGTTTGTATGAACTAAGTCTAAGTAAGTGACGTCGGATACGTCATTACCAAACTCAAATGGAGTTGGGCAGGACACCTTGCCAGGCAGAGTGATGGCAGGTGGACCAAAATAGTGTCAGACTGGTGGCCACTTAGTGGTAAAGGAGCGTCGGGAGTCCACCGGCTCGATGGGTCGACGATATTAGGAGGATCGCGGGTCACTCTTGGATGAGACTGGCTCAGGACCGGGACGAGTGGCGTACTCGAAGAGAGGCCTATGCTCAGCAGTGGGCGATTACAGGCTGAAAATGATGATGATGATGATGATGATGAACTAAGTAACAATGTAAACTTTGTATATTGAGATGAGAAAAGGTAATTTTTAACACCCGTCGCGCAACGAGGCGTGTTATTAAGTTTGACGTGTATATCTGTGTGTCTGTCTGTGGCATCGTAGCTCCCTTACAGATGAACATTTTTTTTTATACAAACGCCTTTAGGGAGGAGCTGATGGAGGGAGGGGTTTGCCGGGAGGTCGCAGGTTCGAATCCTGCTCGGTGCCTAAATTTTTCAATTTTTTCCTTTATTCTAAATTTAGATGAACATTTTTCTTATACGGCGGACATGGTTCTTAGCTGTTTTAAGTCGTGGGTTTTCATTTTTTTTTATTTAATGAAATTGTATAAAAATCGCTTCTAAATCAGATAAACTCATTTTACTAAAAATATAATATAGTTGTGTTGTGTTGTTGTAATTTAACTTACCCGCCCTCTCTCGGCGAAAAAAATAAACTATAGCACTCTTTTGTTATGTGCCCGGAGATATCCGTTCCAAGGAGATGACGGCTTAAAATTAAACTATTGACATGTGGTGCGGTATTATGAACAAATGATGATTATAATGAATATGATTATTTCGAGTTACATTATTTATTTAGTTTCAAGTGTTCAGGTTAATTGCGTAACATTTTGAACGAACAGTAGAAGTTACAATTGTCAATTATAAAGGTGAAAATGATACTTGACTTGTTTCTATGATTGTCTGAAAAATTACACAATTACCGTGCAGGTGTATATCTGTAATAAAATCTTGCAAGTCTAATTTGACAGACTTTCTGTAGACCTAATTAAAAATGTCGTGAGTTTGAAGCCTCGTTTTTGGCTTGAAGAACAAAAATATGTATATAAAAAAAAAACAGTGCGTTGCTGACACTCGGGTTTCACTATTCAAAGGAATTACCATCCGCATATCATCAAGTGGGCCGCACGCTTGTTTGCCACCGACGTCGTATTAAAAAGTATATATTTATTCAAAATTATTACAAAAAATAAATTGGGTTAAATCTTCTTCTTATTTCTTATTGTCCTTAATCATCAATGAATTTCGTATGTTTCAAAAAAAGAGTATATGGTATGGACTTATATAAACAGACAGCCGAGCTCGCACAGATATGTGATAATCCATATTGAAAGGGACCTTATGGCGGCCGGCACTTACGCCTTTATTGCCGCTGTTCCAATACAATAGTGAATAGGTGCAACGTAAGCGCCTGCCGCCATAAGGTCCCTTTCGATGTGGATTATCACATATTTTCCCAATGACTTAAGTCCTTCTAGTCTCAATTCAAAATTACGACACGAAAACTTCTCACACATAATTTTCCAGTGAAAACACCAAATCCGCCATCAAAATAAGTGCATACTCGATCCACACGAAATTCTTATCTATCTCATAAATATTTATAGATTTGCATAAATTTGGAATAGATTAGTAGAAGCAATGTCTCTCGAAGGCTTGTTCCTATTCAAAAAGACGTATGTAACTATAAAATTCAAACAAAGATATGACATTTTGAGCGTAACACCGTAACTAGTTCCACGGATTCACCAACTTATAAATGCAGTTTAAAAAATCCGTAACTAACATAGTTCACAAACTAATATCACTTGCGTCGAATGTTATAGTTAAATAATTAACGTTAAAAGTAAGTTGGTACCGTAAGTGGTGCTATATTACAACAAATTTTACTTTACTTGTGGTTAACTTAAAAAAACTGTTCAACATATATTATCCAGGTAGATGGAGGGAATTCAGTGTAAGTTTCATCTGCAAAACTAAGTTTGTAAAGCAAAATGATTGTAAAGAAGGCAATGGCTTGACATTTATCGCATTTTCGTCTCGTTTCGTTTTATTAATTGGGTGTAGTTAACCAGTATTTACTTTTAATCGTGTGCGATTTGATATAAATTGGAATCCGTGACTAATGGCTATAATCGAACATTTATCAAAAACTAATAAAAATTGGAGAAACACCTGTTAAGTTCTGTATATTTTTAAACATTTCTAAATGTCAAACACTCTATGAAATGCATGACATGTCGCCCTGAGTGAGAATCAATGCGTGAGTTTTAACCGTTTAGTAAAATACAGTTTTTAGCATGACTCATGAAAGTTTCAAAGTTTCAAGAAGTCATAGGAATTAATTGGGATATTTTATGAAAAGTGGCCTACACTGACTTTATTTCTCTTTTTTTTAAATTTAATTTAAGGTAAAAATTTCATGTTTCCATTCTGTTACTTTCATAGAACTTAATAAGAGAACAACGGTTGGAGTCACTTGGAAAGTCACCATTTGCGACATGTTTCGGACTACAATTAGAGTCCTTCATCAGGTTGAGTGTTATCAAGGCAACCAACCGCGCAACACTGATGAAGGACTCCAATTGTAGTCCGAAACATGTCGCAAATAGTGACTTTCCAAATGATTTCCAACCGTTGTTCTCTTATTAAGTGTAAATATGTCTCACGTTAGTGTAAATTCATAGAATTTTCTATGGAAAAGTAACGGGACGGATTAGAACGCTTCTTTCTCCTCTTAAAATTAACACATAGATTTTTGATTCTAAGTAGACATGGGATAACCCAAATTTTTTAAATTCGGAATAATAAACTTATTGTACAACTTTTATTAATTTATATAAATACGTGACATCTCTTTTGTCTGAAGACTCGATATTCTCACAGACGAAGTAGTTAAATTTTTATTTGATACGTTTGAGAAACTTTTTTTGTATACGCTCTAATGAATTTGCATGAACTGAGTAATGTGGACTCCTACTGTGGGTGCATATTCTAAATGTGACCTAACAAAGGCGTTATAAAGAAGCAACGATGTGTTGGGATCTTTAAAATCCTTACTCTGACGAAGAATAAACATATAAAGTTGAATTGCAAAAAAATATACTATTTATAGTATTTTATGCATTAGTTGTATAAGAGGGTTCAAAAAAGATGAGTGGCGTGTGTAACAATTTGAGGCGAATAATAAACTCATTGTACAACTTTTATAAAATAGACAATTAGACTGCCTTGCGGTTTTTCTCATAGTTCCAACCACCACCAATTCTGTGAACAAGTGACGTCATATCCGTGGTTAGGTGTAACGTCACGGCATGATTCCTGTTGGAATGACTCACTGTTACTCAAGCACTTCAAGCGTTCACTATAAAGCCAAATATAAATTTATGTTCCCCATACTTGCTCCTAACTACATATTTAAAATGTACAGAGGGGTGATTCTCATTCCAAAATTTAACATTTTCTTAATTTGTCATTACCGAGCCCGGATTGTTAACGACTCGTGAGTGATTATTTGTGATTTTAATTATTTTAACAGTTTGGGATTCAGGTACAGAGTAAACTGGAGTCAACAATAAGTTTAAATTGCATTCTGATTTCCTTAACTTTCACTTAACGTTCGGACCGGTAAGGACATCAATTAACTTTAACGATGAGAATCACCCTATATAGTGGAAACAGGTTGTAGGATGAATTTTGAATAGATGTAATAAACTTACAATATACCTACCGACGACAGGTGAGATTTTCAAATAAAACTCATTTTATAGATTTAATTAAATAATAAATGAAACATATTTATATAGGATTACAAGAAAAAAATGAACAAAATAAACTTAACCTAAATTATTGACCAATGCCTTTACCATGAGTTTACATGACCGTCCTCGCTAGCGACTCCGTAAAAATTTGTATGGGCAAAAGTACAGAGCCTCTGGCGGTTAAGCAATAGAACTAAGAATCGGCATACTATATCGTTTACGCAGTCGCTAGCGAGTACGGTCATGCAAACTCATGGTAAAGACACAATATAAATTAACAAACTAAAAACTGACAGTTATAAAAATAATAATCCCTCTAACAGCTCCACCTGCGGCATGGTTCCCATTATGCTGGCGATATTTTATAGATACTTGAAATGGCTTTAAATAATCACAAAATAAATGTTGATCCATGCATAAGAGTATATTTCGTATCAACATCAAAATGTAGTCATCTATGATATATTTATCCGAATTTTAAGAACAAAAAGGATTTAAAATGTATCCACTTAACGTTTTAGTACAACTTTGCACCTTCATCTGTTATTTACTTTTTTTTTATTAAAAATGGAATCGCTCTTGGCCAGCATCTAGCCAGGGGGCAAAGATGAGGCCGACGATGAAGCGAGCTCACCCAGAAGGTGCCTATTCACTCGTGCCTTAAAAAGGTCTAGGTTATATGAGCTCGGAAACACAAACGCCGGCAGAGAATTCCAAACCTTAGACGTGCGCATTATAAAAGATGATGCAAAGCGCTTGATACAGACAATTGTTTGTGTGAGCCATAGACCTCGCAAATGATTAATTTTGCATACAAAATTTTACGAAAATCGGATGAGAAATGCGATCTGTAGAAAAAAACAGGCGGACAACAATACATTACAAATACTCTTTATTGCACACCTCAATAAAAATACAAAGCAGGTCAGAAACAACATAGCGAGATATAAGCAGAGATAGACAACAGCCGGTCTTATCGCTAAAGAGCGATCTCTTCCAGACTTTTAGGTAGCGGAGAGAACTAAACACACGTATTCAGTGGGTGGTGCTAAATAAAAACTGAGTATTGGAATATACTAGACATACGAATGCTTCGCTCGCTTCGGTCAATCATGTCTACATCTTGATTATTTTACAACAGGTTATATAAATCGTAAACGACATTCAATCAGCAAAGCAAGCCCACAGACAGCACCCATAAACAACAGTTATGACGAGCTACCATAAAATGCTAATTCAAGTAAATCCATTTTATAATCCATAAAACTGTGCCAATTAATTTATATCGCTTTTATATGCCATTGTATAAATCTATACTAAAACGGACATGATTTTAGAATTAATCTTGTTGTAACAAGGTTTATTTTGGAATGTGCTCAATTTACGACTTAGGTGCTCGGTTTTATTTTTAATTCGAATTACATTTATAAATAGGCTTATAAGCCATTTGTATTATAAGCAGTTACACCATTTCAACTACAAGAATTAGGCAGTAAAGAGATTAAGAATTGATATGCGCAAACTGGTAGCTGTATTTTTACTACTTATAAGTTTTTCTATATTATATTTGATCCATAAATATTACTAATTGGAAATTATCAATATGACACGTAACGGATCCAAGTATTCACACAGACAACGATATGATTATTTATAAATAAAAAATAAATATTTGTGGACAATCTACACAAATCAACCTAGTCCCAAACTAAGCAAAGCTTTTACTATGGGTACCAAGTGACGATGTAAATACTTATATAGATAAATAGATACTTAAATACATAGAAAACATCCAAGACTCAGGAACAAATTTCGTGTTCATCACACAAATAAATGCCCTGAGCAGGCAGGGTCACTACCAACTAGTCACTACCCTAGGCAGGGTCACTACCAACTAGGCTATTTATGAAAAATAACCTCAACTGATTGATATAGTGAGAGTGAAAGGGACGGCACGATACGAAGTTCGGATTTCGAAGTTCAGAGTAGGCCCTCCAGTTATATTTTATCCTTGCGGTGTTAAGCTTATGAGGTAAAGCTTACTGTACGTGAAGGGCGCTTAAGGATTTAAGAGTGCCTCTTTGAAGCTGTTTCATTTCCATACAAAGGACTATTTAGTGATGCTCAAAGTTGTACAGGATATTAAAATTGAAATTGCATTTAAATTGCAAAATGGGATTATATATAACGACTCACGGATGGTACAATTACATACATGATTTTAAAATATTTAACCTATTTAAATAATTTAGAATAGGGTATCCTACCCTATTATAGTATATACAAAATTAAATTAAAACAAAAATGTATAAACAGAAGTAAATCACAAGCAGTTCTATAAAAACAGAAATCATGTTTAATCGTATTAATGAAACATAAAAATAAATAAATTAGTTATGTACCTATTCAAAATATGACACACTTCAATCTAAAGAGGTGTTTGATATTTCTGTAATGACATAAACTCTTTAGAATATTTATTTTATTTTTATTTATTTATTTACGGAGCGCTCGTGGCCCAGCGGTGCCCGCGTACCGCGTGCTGTATGCGAGGTTAAGCAACGTCGGCCTAGGTCAGTTGGATGGGTAACCGCTTTGAGTGGTTTTTAACTGAACGCTCCCGTGCTTTGGAAGGCACGTAAAGACGTTGATCCCGGCTGCTGTCTATGATAGCAGTCGTTAAGCCAAGTTAGAGGCCTATAGGCGGCTTGAGAACTTCAAACAGTCAAGTTGCCCACTCACTTGACAAGCCTAATTTCAATAAGCTCTGGTTTCCCCTCGGGTTGGAAGGTCAGATGGCAGTCGCTTCTGAAAAACTAGTGCCTACGCCAAGTCTTGGGATTAAGTACTGGGGCAACGCTAGGAGGATGATGATGATGATGATTTTTATTTATTTATTGTAATAGGAAACGAACAGCGTTATATAACACATACATATAAGTTCAGAATGTAGTTTGTACATATGCCAAAACAGTTTCCACCAAGAGTTAATACATTTTTGCTATGAGTAAAAGCAACATGCAGCAAAAACAAATATATTAAACCAATTAGTAAGTAATTATTTGAATTTAGAAAGAGTAGAACATGGAAGATAAAAAGTAATAATAATAAAAAAGACTTAATTACAATTACAATGATATTCATGCAGTTTCCAGAAATATGTTTAACAAGAAGTGAATAATCTCTTATTATTTAACACTTGCTTTAATTACAGAAACAAACTTGTGATGGTTTAATTGAAATAAAAATAAAAAATAAATTAAATTTAAAATTTTAACTGTTTATTTCAGTGAAAAAAATATATTCAATTACATTTCATTCTTAACAAACTAATCTAAATACTTCTATATGTGAATATTTATCATAAATATTACATGTTCTTGCTAAATACTTGTTGTTAACGTATATTTTACGACTAAACGGAATGGAAAATAAGTCAATAGACCTAGTCCGGAAGTTACGGTAGCGGAATGGCACTTTACCTACAAGATGGGAATCTACTAAATTATTTATTAATTTATATAAATACGTGACATCTTTATTTTCTCTTTGCGTCTGAAGACTCGATATTCTCACAGACGAAGTAGTAAAATTTTTATTTGAGGCGTTTGAGAAACTTTTTGTATACACTCTAATGAATTTGCATGAACTGAGTAATGTGGACTCCATACTGTGGATTCATATTCCAAATGTAACCTAACAAAGGCATTATAAAGAAGCAACAATGTATTGGAATCTTTAAAATCCTTACTCTGACGAAGAATAAACATACAAAGTTGAATTGCAAAAAAATATACTATTTATAGTATTTTATGCATTAGTTGTATAAGAGGGTTCAAAAAAGATGAGTGGCGTGTGTAACAATTTGAGGTGAAGCCGAAAATTGTTAACAATGATGCCATGAGCCTTTTTTGACCTACTTATACAACGTCGCATACATTACTTTTTCTACGACTAGGTTATAAATAATAAAACACAAAATGAAACAGCAATACAGCATAAAAAAGAGCGGTAAGTTGGATAGTGACAATTGACAGTCCACAGAACGACATTGACACGGTAATTTTTTTACAACTGTCATTTACTGACTTGCGTTTTTCCTGATGTTGGCAGTAATTATATTATAACAAAACTTATTGTTTCAAACCATATGAATTCAATTGTTTGTTAAGTTGGCAGTTTTGATTTTCGTTGTAAATTTAGTGTTGTTTTTTTATTTGTTGGGTTCACAGGGCACCTCTGTTAGTAGTTGCATTATATCACATAATAACCCCAATAGGGTCTTTATGAAGAATAGACTAAAGAAACGTTGCATAAGACATGCTTTTATATTCCTTTGCGGGACCACATAATTGACAGATAAAAGTACCGGTGTAGAAAAACTTTTTATGACCTTGAGTGTACATGAAACTTAATAGTCAACTAGTTCCATAAACATCAAGTCTAGACAGCGTAAATTGCAAGTCTAGGTCATTCGGGTAGACCTGGACTATCGACAGGATAATTGCGTATCAGTGAATTAGATTGCCATTTTATTTACCATAAAATAACGGTACAAATTAACTAGCTACGGAATGCTTTCAGGAAATGCAATCTACGCTCGATTTATATAGCTTAAGACCGTTCCTCAATTCTCGTAAACCATGCTCCTATAAAAGACACGTTTATATCTTTCGCTTATTTATTTATTTATTAAAACTTTATTGCACAAAAAGAATATAAGTACAAAGGGCGGACTTAATGCCATGAGGCATTCTCTACCAGTCGACCATAGGACCAAACAGAAACTAGCAAATGTGGGTGCAATGAGAAAATAATTCATAAAAGTTAAACGAAAAATTCGCTGATGAGAAAAAGAGATGAAACACTTCGGTAATGGCTTTATCAGGCAAATGTCAATATTTTTTTATAGCCTAAATATATAGTGTCCCACTGCTGGACAAAGGTCTCCCCTCTTTTTCGCCACTCGTCTCGGTCGTGTCCCAGCTCCCGCCAATCCGTACAAAATGTATCAAGGTCGTCCCGTCATCTCAGGCCTACCTCAGTTTCTTGCTGATTAGGTTTAGTGAACTAGCGAAAAAAGTAGCAAAATTCTACTCACACCTCAGATTCGGTTGAAAGTTTCAACCGAATCTGAGGTGTGAGTAGAGTTTGCGCTCCAGTGAGATTGATTGAGCGGTTTCAACTTGAAACCGCTCAATCAATCTCACTGGAGCGCAAACTCTTAGAGTATTCCAGTGTTTAAACCGTCCGCGTGGTCGGGTCGGAGGTTTTCCCTGGTTTTCCCCAGGCCGCTCTCCAACCGCGCACTCCTATCGCTTTAATGTGTCGGGCCTATAAAGCCACAGTCATTTAAAAAAATATTATAGTATAAAACACAATTTCCTACTACATTACACAATAAATTTGGATTTATAGTAATAAATTCACATACGGCTATGTGACATTTTTCATCTCTCCTGTTCGGAAAGTTCGATTTTCATAAGTAGATAGGCGGGTTGAAAGTAGCTTTTCCGACCTAGGGTGGAAAGATTTTTTATAAGTTGTAAGGCCGGCGGGCGGAGCCGGCTTCTGGTTGCTGCAGCGCGAATTTTTATTACTGTGTCCTTAGAATATCATTTTTTTTCTCATTTATTTCCCTCATAGTCGCAATGAAAAGTAGAGTAATTAACTCCGGTGAAAGCAACCATTTCAACCTTGAGACACGTATAATCTTTCTTTCTTTCATAGTTACTGTCGTTATTCCGTAAAAAAAATGTATGACAATATTTTACTAGGTTCTCAGAGTCAGCCTATGTCTACATATATACAAAAAAAATCTGTGAATAAAAAGTATAAATTGTTTGTTACCTGCTACTGTGAAAAATAATGTTTTCACGCCTGCTATTCAGAAAAGAGTTATTGTTGCCTCCGAATGAGGGATCAGAGATATACTTTTCTTCCCTCATTTGAGGGCAACAATGACTCTTTTCCTCAAAAAAGGTGTGAAAAGCAGTATATGACACTGTAGTAAAATCATTTGTAAAATATTTCATGTTTTTGTGTGTGTGAAAAGCAGTATGTGTCACACGGTAGCAAAATTATTTCCGTCTTGGGCGTAAACACTTGAATCCCTCGCTAAGCTCAAGATTCTACAATAGAATCCCTCGCTACGCTCAGGATTCTACTGTAAAATCTTTCGCTTCACTCAGGATTCACTATACCGCCCTCGCCGTAAATATGTCATTTTGCTCACTTGAGACACAATCTACTATTAATTGGTAGTTTAAGTATTCGTGACGCATTGGTTATATTATAATATCAATATCATGTAAACGTTTTAATCAATGAATAGATAAATAAAAATCTGGTTTTCTACACAATCATCTATTCATCTCATCGGAATATTAAGATAAATATCTCGTTAAGGTCAGTCTGTTACATAATAAAATAAATTCACATTTAAAGTATTATATAAATATAACAAGCAGAGCAATCTGGATCACACATTTCACATTTATATTTAATTGGTGATTATCTATGTATGTACAACTTTTTAATTGATACTGATAAACGAGATGTTTAACATTCAGTTTAAATATACGTATTATTATTTTCTTATTACATATTCTTAGTTTGCTTCACCTTTTGACTACCCTATTTGAAAAATAATTCATAATTTCGATTTTGGTTGATTTATATCTTGCGCTCTTTCAGACACATGAGCTAGGAAGTGAGTTCACATAACAACTAAAACAAATTAAAATGTGAAATATAAGCCACATTGCCCCCCTGTTTTCCGTAAGCAAAGCACGCGTATGCGTCACGTACGAGCTGATAAAATATAATGAGAGGTTGCAGAGACGCAAGCTGCGCAGACGTCAGTTGCAGACTACTGCATATTTACAGATGTAATTACAAGTTTCCAGATTGTTGTATGGTATACAGTTTAAGGAGGCGATATTAATGTGTATTTTTTGCCAAAATCAGAATGAGAGGTTTATTCTTTAAGAAATATTTTTAATTCAGAAAACAATAAGGTAAATATTTAAAACTAATTACGTTCTAAATTAACATTAATTACAAAGAAAAAACAAATGAAATATAAAAACCCTAGACACCGTCCCCAAGGTCGCTCATTGACGGAAATGATCCCAAGATGCTGGCGGCGTTTCCCCGCTGCACAGCAATGCTGTGCCTTTGCCCGAGAAACGCGCCAGCTCTAGGAACACAGCAAGTTCTTATTAGTTTCTTTATCAGTACATTGAACAGTTCGTGAGCTTCTTGCCCCCAAGGACCTAGAGTTTCTTTAAGTAAATTAAAATATGAGCGAGTGCCGGGAGGTCGGATTCGAATCCTGCTCGGTAAATAAATAAATTAAGTGTAAATTTTTAAATTTTTCCTTCATTCTAAATTTGGGTATGGGATAGCGCATCGTAACTGATGATTCTCAATATGATGTAAGACGTTAGTGCCGTTAATGAGGCATGAGTCTTCTGGTAGATGTCGCTGTACGCCTCCCTTAAGGCGTTTGTATAAAAAAAAATTAAAATATATTGTAGACAATCTTCTACAAAGCTTGTAATATATATGACTACTAGACGACGATATACATACATACTTAATAGATAATAGTAGATTGAGGGTTGAAAGCGACCCATTTCACCCGAGACATTTTGGCGCTCGAACAACGTTAGAGCGCCAATAGTTCAAGTGTGAAATGGGTGCTTTCACCTGAGTTAAACACTCTACTTTTCATTTCGACTATGAGGAAGATAAATGAGAAATCAACGTGGATTCAGTAATAAAAACATGCGCTGCAGCAACCAGCAGCCGGCGCAGCCGCGCTGCAGCTGTAGAGTATTCCAGTGTTCCAAACCACACGCGTGTTCGTGTCGGAGGTTTCCCACTGGATTTCCCCAGGCTATTCTCCAACCACGCACTCCTATCGCTTTATTGTGTCCGGCTTATAAAGTCACAGTCAGGTTAAAAAAAAAAGAAAACAATCAACGCTAATTAAACGTTATTTGTTTGTAATTTGCTCGAAAAAACACTATATTAAATTTAAATTTTAACTGACTTATCTTTAATTTCCAATTACTTGTGACGGCAATGCTTAATAAACTCAGAAATAACTGACGAAGTTATCATATCTGTGATATACAAAAACTAGCGCCAGCACCGATATCAGAATTTATTAAGAAGTATGTCACTACACCTTACTTGATTGAGGTGTGCAATAAAGAGTATTTGTATTGTATTGTACACCTATAACACAGATACAGTGGTAAAAGAACTAACGTGTATAACTGTATACCAGGCAAACTTATATTAGGCCTATCAAGCGGGAATAAAGCAATATATTTAGTCCATACAAATACAAATTTATGATTTACAAAACATTCTAATTTAACCAATCAAATGACTTCACCATATTAAAACCACCAATCAGAAAACACAACAGCCAATCGGAACGTTGGGTTCTTTTTGGTACATACTTTGTTCAACTAATTAAACTATTAAAAACATTAGATCTTTTTTAGTCCCCATTTCAACTAACGTGTAAATGAGGCATAACAGTTTTAAAATAAAGTTGATTGTGGGTGGATAATCTTGGTTTATTTTTGCTCGCAATCGAAGTGATAAAGTAGAGTGGTCTAAAAGCCATATTACCACTCGAACTATTTTCCCTCACTTCGTTCCGGAAAATAACCATCTCGTAGTAATATGGCTTATTTTAGACCCTTGTCATATAATCTACTATTCCCACTCAATAAATATATATTTTCAGGATTTAATACAGCCTCTGCAGCTTAATTACAAAATAATTAAAACTACCACACACTTGACACATACGCTTAGGGTCGGTTGCACCAACATACGATCACAGGCCGGTCATCATCAAATATGGCACCGACAGCTGTCATCCCATAGAAACATGTCAAACTTTCCTTACAATTGGATTTTAACGAACACCGCTTACGATTACAGACGATTTGGTGCAACCCACCCTTAATGTAAAATTAATTACGAATATCAATTTTATTACCTCTATCACGGAACTTGGAAAATGAGGTACGGAAATACATTCCGTTTCCTCGGAATCATTCTCTACTCTATGACAATACAGAAGCAGCCGTTTTTGTCTAATTGGCCATAAACCCTAAACTAGCGATCGTTTAATTATACCCAAAAGCAAATTTTAACGTTGAAATATGTAATTTATTACCAAAATTTATTAATTTTACGATAATGTTACAGCAGTAAAGATGACATTGGGTTTTATTTAGCTTTATTATGCGACTTTTATACGACATTAAGACAAAATATTGGAGGTTATTATGATGCTGATTTTCTAAATTGTGACATTATGTGACATTAGTCATGTACATGTATACCTATTATTTCATCAACATGTGACATTTCCTAATCTACTATTATTGTTTTGAAGTTGGAAATTACTGTATCCTCTTGAGTCCCAAGTTCCTATAGGAAGAACCAAATTGTACAATGGAATGTCAAGTCAAATTTGAAAGGAATAGAGCTTCATTTGTTTTGTATCATTTGAATGGGGGCTATCGCGTATGAATTCACCGCTAGAGGCGCTAGTGTAGCGCGAGGTCTCCGAATTGTCAAATGTCACTTTTTGTGGTTGCGCTACGCGGGTTAATATCTTCACATAACAAAACCCAGCCTACCCGCCTGCGTTCCAAGACGCAAATAGTCGACATAGCTCGGAAAGCGGCTAAGTTGAAATGGGAGTGGGCTGGTAATGTCCACATGCCGAATGAGCTGCGAGCCAAGATCGCCAACTGGCAGCCCGACAGCTTAAAACGGAGACGAGGCAGTAGACTACCATGAGTTTAAGTACATGACCGTACTCGCTAGGGACTGCGTAAAAAATTGTATGGTGAAAATTACAGCGCCTCTGGCGTTTACGTAATAGAACTAAGAATCGGCATACTAAATCGTTTACGCAGTCGCTAGCGAGTACGGTCATGCAAACTCATGGTAAAGGCACTGACCTCGCCGGTGGTGGCGGGACGAGCTAGACTCTTTCAAAGGAGTTGTCAGAGGAGACTCAGGTCTTCAACATTGGAAACGGAGGGGGGAGGCCTTTGCCCAGCAGTGGGACAGGCTTCCAATAATAATAATTATTTTGTAATCTGCCCTGGGATCCCAGGGACTAACGGAACACAATTCTAAATAGACTGCAACCGAACATGAGTCGTGATAATAACAACATTCCTTTTAACGAAATGCCTCAATCAAATAACATTTCTCAGGTTGCTTCGAAAGATACCTATCATAAATATGTATACAGTTTCCGCCCTTATTCCCGAGCAATAAAGTCTTAGAATGAATATATATTTGTGACGCTGACGTGTACCTGTACAATCCGCTTTTTTGCCCACTCGATTACCAAACCTTCCGTAGCTGATCAGTTTTTTGTTGACAGTACTTGAGTTTATAGGCCTTAAGGCTGATTGTATTGTGTAATAACGGATCTTTGACAGTTGGATAACAGAGGCAATAACATAGTTTTTGCGCCTATATTCGTACACTATTGAGACATGCTTACGCGTTGAGATTGACGTTGGGAAAAATTAACGGCCCCTATTTCACCAAAGCTGACAGGCGCGACAATTGTCAAAAAACATTACAATTGTAGTTGCTGAAACAATTTTCACATGAAAATTGTCGTGTACGGGCCTGGCCCCTATTTCATCAAGTTGACATATGTATTTATTTGACATATGTAGTAACAAATCGAATATTTTGCTGCAGCGTATATTTTCTTAAGCGTATATCTATTAATGCGTGTGGATTACATTTATTTTAATATAAGCGAAATTCACGAATTGCGAATTTGATTGAAGACATGAACATCGACAGAACTTTATTTTCTGTCTTCTCGCTGGCCAGGTAAATCTGCGCAAGGAGGTAAATGCCTATAACGTCGGGTCACCAATGTAGATAAGTAGGATGCGCTCCTATAAAGGATAATAATATATAAGATTTCAAGCTCACATTAGAATTACAATTTGAAACGCAACAACTAAAACTCGCAGCACGTCAGTTAATCCTTGATAATGGCGCTTGCAACAGTGCCGAAATATCGGGAAATATTTTATTAGAATCGTAATTCTAATGATAATAATATACAATGTTGAAAAAACACAGGGTAACTACAAATTACATACATATATACAATAGATAGGAAACAGGAAGAAACAACAATAGAAATCTCTCAGGGACCGAAGTCCAATGAGAGTTGGTTGGAAGTTATATTTATGCAAACTGACTTAAGAAACTTCGATAGCGCGATGCAGAACGCGTCAGATTTGACAGTTGACGGGAGTGACGCCACATGCCCAATAAGTTACGGCAACCACTAGGGCCACTCAATTTTACCCGAATATTAAAGGTTCCTTATTAGGTTTGATTGAAGGGATATGTAATTGGATCATTGTCAGTTGTAAAAGCAAAAGTTGTCCACCCGGTGGTCAATAGTTAACGGGTTATATACATGTAAGTTATGTTTTTATTACATGCATTTATAGTTACGGAAACACCATTTATGCGGGTTACTATATAGACCAATCCAAAATTAAGCTTTGTGGCCCTTAACTTTTGATAATATGTCCACACGAACCTAAATCTGACAATGACCCAATTGAACTGTAAATTGATATTCAATACTAATCTCATTTAAGCATCTTATTCTAAGCCTTATAAATCCACTTGCTCACAGTTGCCTTGTCTTTAAAAGACAATCTATAGTATAAGACTTTAGATGGAATTTGCAGCATCGTAAAAGCTTCGCGGAGGTAAAGCGGCTAGATTAATTTACAGCTTGATTCGTTGTTGTTGACGATAAAAATATATTTGCTAGTTATTTAACTTCTTTATAATAATTGGATAATCGTCGTATAAATAATCACTACAAAAAAGATTACATTCTACATCACAAACTGAACAATATTCTGTCGTTTCCCTTTAGTATAAATGGTTTTTAAATATCAGAAGTACAATAAGAACTACAAATAAGATTCAACAATAAATCTTATTTGTAGTTCAAGAAAAAGAATGCATGAAGCTTAACCGAGATATAATCACTACATAGTATAAAATAAAGTCGCTTTCTCTGTCCGTATATCCCTATGTATGCTTAAATCTTTAAAACTACGCAACGGATTTTGATGCGGTTTTTTTAATAGAGTGATTGAAGAGGAAGGTTTATATGTATAATATCATCCATTAAATAGTGCACCCGTGCGAAGCCGGAGCGGGTCGCTAGTAAAGTTATAAGCTATGGTCGTTTCGCTAAAGAGCGATCTCTTCCAGACAACCTTATAGATAAGTATAGATTTATCATCATCGATTTTTTTTCTGACAGTGCTATTTATATGGTTGTTTTTGCAATTAACTATATTTACCTACCATCCAGGTAGATACCTCAGAGTAGAGTAGGTACCTATAAATCTTGCATTAAGTATAATGAGTATATTCCGGTTTTCATGTGGTGTTATAAATGATCATAACATACTGACGGTAATCGTCTTAACTGATTGAACATTTCAATCAAGTTAGTATAGTATTTAACTGAGGGTCGATTTTTCAATGGCCAGATAAAATTATCGATCAGTTAAAATTATTGCTATCAATTTCTAATGTCATATGCCAGAAAAGGACAGAGGTAACATTTATCTGGCAGTTTTAACTGGGGATTGCAAAATCGGTTCTTAAATACGTATTTTTTGCAGCTAATATAAGTGACATTAATATTGTTTGATGAGTTTATACGTATTAAGTATTGGCAATTGTATACATTTTTTTGGTCGGCAATTTTTATTTCGGTATTATTAATACGTTTTTTGTATTGAGAAGATTAAAACACTTTCTATGACATCATAAAGTTTATAATTTCACAAAAAGAAATCTATTCAAAATTTTGTAAAAATATGTTCCTTACATCTATTCTAGCACACTGTATATGTAAAATGTATTATTTTTATAGGAAAGGCATTTATTTTTAATTTTTCACGCATCCACGTGTACCAACACACGCACGTATGCACACGTAATAACATGAAATGATAATTTACATGAAGTGTAATTTTCTTTTTTTTTACGTCACTAATTTCAGGTTAAGAGTCCTTATCGGTTAAAAAACGCTCATCTATTTACACAATTTTCTGATTGAATTGACACGTATCTTGACATTTTCTCAGTGTTACTATCTCGAACAGGACTATTGCGACCTAATGTCATACATTTTAAATATATGTTTTGGATTTTTCATTAAGAAATATCGTTTCAAACATCACTCCAAATCGACCATTTCCAAGCTAAAAACTGTGGTTTTCCGCTTAAATTCTAACACGCAATAAAATCTAAAAATTACTGTGTCACTATCTAAGACTTTAATAAAAAATATTATCCTTTAATCATCAATACTTTTGTCATAATTTGAAATAAATAAATAAATATTTGTGGACAATCTTACACAAATCAACCTAGTCCCAAACTAAGCAAAGCTTGTACTATGGGTACTTGGTGACGATATACATACTTATATAGATAAATACATACTTAAATACATAGAAACATCCAAGACTCAGGAACAAATATTCGTGCTCATCACACAAATAAATGCACTGACCAGGATTCGAACCCGGGACCTCCAGCTTCGTAGGCAGTGTCACTACCAACTAGGCTAAAATGGTAAAATCAAAACATTTTAAAACTTATAAGGCCTCTTAAATAGGTATCTATAATATTAACAAATTCAATACGTATAGCCGAATAGACTCCATGATCAATTGCTCAAACATCGGAAGTTCCGCAAATAGACGTTATTCGTCAACGTCTATTCTCGTCTTCGCGAAATTGCACAGAAGAGCCGACGTACCTTGTCACAATAACCAAAAGTACGCGTACCAAACTATTTTACAGAGTTCTTATACTGTTTTGACAACGACAAAAGTGTTGGCGGACACCAAAGAATGGACCAATTAGCTCAATTGAAAGTGCAATTTCCGCCAATTCTTTTAGTTAATTAAATAATGGATGGTTAGCTTTTACAGCATCGCCATATTCGCATCCTAGTTTTGTTTAGTACTTACTATTACGAGTACATAGGTGGGGAATCACATACCTGAGGTGCTTAGATTATCGCTTATATGTCGGACATATAGAATTCCTCCCTTACTGTGAAGTATGTAAGTGCGAGAGGGACGAATGCTATATGTCCGACATATAAGCGATCATACAATACAATACAAATACTCTTTATTGCACACCTCAATCAAAGGATACAGTACAGTACAAAAACACAATGAGTAGAGGCAAACAACAGGCGGTCTTATCGCTAAAGAGCGATTTCTTCCAGACAACCTTAGGGTAGCTGAAATGAAATCTAATCATAACGATTCATACCAGGTGGTGCAGAGTTAATACATATGAATCCTACTAATAATTACAACAATAACATTTAATTAAGGATAATAAACATACATAAATATAGTATAAAAATATACGTACATAAACATATACAAAAATATAGTCAGCCACATAATCTAAAGGAGCTAAGTGTTAAGTGTGTCATGTGAGAGACAAATAGTGATCTTTAAGCTGATCATCTTAGCCCCTCAGGTTCTTCTGGCGAACTTTGTAACCTTTCACGTTCCTAGTGGTATACTGGTTTGAACTGCTGCTGTGTTTGATGATATTTAGTCCGAGTCAGGTGCGAGTGCTGTTTTATTTAATTATTTTATCTACACCCATACAGTAAATCCTCTTTTATGTGCTCAAAAAGTGTAGGTAAGAACCAACTTTACAATATCGCGCCGGTCCGGGGCGAAGATGGCCATAACAGCATCAAAAACGGTATCGTTATGGCCATCTCCGCCCATTACGATACAGGCTCGTGCTCAAAAAGACTTCAACGAGCTCACGAACTCGAACTCCTGCACTTTCAACGCAATGGTGCCTCAACACATGAAAGAGGATTTGATGTATGGATGTAGATAAAGTAGTGTATACAACTGTACATAATTAGGCCTTATGAATCAGTCCTCTCATTATGTATCAGTTGCATAAATTACTATTAATATCGACAATGTGTAAATACGTGGTTTGCTTTGTTATAGTTTTAGTCGATATTGACGTACGACTTTTACATTTTCTTCTCGCCGGCAAGGTTGTAGGTCCGCACAAGGAGGATAAGACCGAATAATTACGCTGTAACCAATAGGCATGCATTAGATATGTCTCTATATGTTTTATTTGCTTTTGAGGCTGTACTCCGAACTGCGAAATCTGAACTTCGTACCGTACTGTCTCTTTCACTCTCGTGTTATACACTATATGAGTGAAAGGGACGGCACGATACGAAGATCGGATTTCGATGTTCGGAGTAGCCACTCTGTTTTGTATTCCATTTTTATTTTAAGTATGTTCCATGAGCCGAGCTGACTTACCCGCTCAGTTGTATGAGGTAGGCAAAGTTAGGCATGATAAGCAATGTTGCGGAATTTACTTAGTGTTAGGGTAGGCAAAGTAAGGCATGGTAGGCATTGTTGCAATATTTGACGGTTATTTATTTGACGGTACCTAATAAAGAACATTGGCTACGGAACCCTAAAAAGGATGCAACTGTACCGGGATAACGCTAGGATAATGATGATGATATTTTTTTGAGTCATTTTTTCGCCATTTTATTAATAATATGATCCTTTTTCGAGAAAATTCGAAATTATTGATGTTTTTATTCGGTTTCAACATTCCTATTTACCTGGGGCGCTACCGCGAACAGCAAACGAAGTTTTCCCTCTCTGTCGCACTTGCGTCCGAACGTGCAAGTGCGACAGAGAGCGAAAACTTAACTATATCTCCCACCCATGATACTTTGTGCTACATGTAGGTATAGTAAATAATGAGCACTTTGTGGTAGTCAAATGCGATTTTGTTTTATGCGCTGTCAACATGTCGGCTGTAAAACTAGAGCCGCGCGTAAATCTATAATGATTTATTTGGAGTCAAATAAATTTAAGAGTCCTTATCATTTAAAAAACGCTCATCTATTTGGGCCATTTTCTGTTTGAATTTATACGTATCTTGACATTTCCTCAGTGTTACTATCTAGAACTGGACTATTGCGACCTTATGGCGTAAACTTGTAATGTGTTTTTTGGATTTTTCATTCAGGAATATCGTTTCAAACATCAATCTAAAATCAACAATTTTCAAGCTAAAAACTGTTTTTTTCCTGTAAGATTCTAATACACACAATAAAATCATAAAATTTCTATGTCACCATCTAAAACTTTAATAAAATCATGGTATTCTTTAATCACTTTCTTGGAATTATCAATACTTTTGTCATAATTTGAAATCAAAACATTTAAAAAGTTATAAATAAAGCCTCTTAACTAGCTGACTTCCAAGAATGAGAAGCTACTCAGGTGGGCTAACTAGCACAACTTGCGGTCGGAGTATAGCAAAAGTGCCAGATTTTGGAACTAATTCTTTTTATACAAACGACTTAAGGGAGGCGTACAGCGACATCTACCAGAAGACTCACGCTTCATTAACCTCATATTATTTTTTATTCATTAATCCTGCTCGGTGCCTAAATTTTTAAATTTTTCCTTCATTCTAAATTTGGAACGAATTTTTTTTTAATTTTTTTTTTGTATTTCTGCCACTTTTTTAATTAGAATTTTAAAGAATACATTAAAATAAGCATCATTAAATATATATTTTTTTTTTACTTGCCCGATTAAGAACTAGAACGGTCCAAAGTGGCTAGTTCGGCCATACGGATTACCGGGCCAGAAGGGCTATTACGAACTTCGAAATCTGAACTTCGTATAGCGTCGTCCCTTTCACTTTCGTGTTACACTATAAGAGTGAAAGGGATGGCACGATACGAAGCGCAAAGTTATTTTACATTTCGTGTGTTGCAACAGTCGCTATGCTCAGGATTATATTTTCTAACCACTCGCTTCGCTCGCGGTTCAACCATAGAATCCTTTCTCTAGCTCGTATTTCAACCCTAGAATCCATTAGCTACACCTTGTTTCAATTTCACACTCGCGGTTAAAATACAACCTTGCCTAACAAATAACAAATAACTACGAGTCTATTTACTAAAAACTTTTTACACACATACCTAACAAATATCAATAATTATTTCCCATCATATTCTTTTACCACAATCACCTTCATTAAAGCAATCAAAGACATGGCATGAAATTAAAATCTATTAATAAGCATTAGTATGTATTAATAAAACTCGTGTGTGGTTAATTATGCGTAAATAATTAAAGTTAATTAAGCAAGAGGTCAAGCCGTGGACAAACATAGAGCTCTGGTTAAGTAACCTAATCAATGGGGTAATTTCTTTGTGAATGTAATACATTTTTTTTAAATCAACTAGTGATTTAAAGTTAAATTAAAGGTTCTAGTAGCTAACATTTAATAGATCTAGAAAACGGTTTTCTGTAATATTTTAAAGCAGCAATTGTATGACGTATCGTTATTTATTAATAAAGTTAAAAAAATAACTAGTATAGTTTAATTTTAGGGGGGTCTTCGGGTGAATGCCCTTCAGTTATAATTTTTCTGTTTTCCGCTTTTGATACCCGTTATTGGATCGTTATTAGGTCATATAAAATAAAGGCTGTTCAAAGTTACCCGAACATTCAAAGTTAGCGGGATTACCTGTAAAGTCATGTTAGATATTTTTGCTCGCCATCTTGTAGCAGATATTAATGCTGCAAACTGTACAATTCAGTCATACATTCCATGCCACTTGACTAATTAACCGAGCGACTGATGCTGGTGAAGCGGCACCAATTCAGGTTGGGAATAAATGCTTTCGTATGTCCGGCGGATGTTCAGCTATTCGCTTCCACTGTAATGATATAGATATATTCATATGGTTTTCTTGTTGATTCAGTTTTCGGACCTTTTTAAATGGAGGATCTATGGGAGTTAAAAACGTAAAAAATATCAATGGCGAGGTCTACAGCTCACAGAGCCACTAAATACTTAGTCGGTTGCACCAACATACCATCACAGGCCGGTCATCGTCAAATATGGCGCCAGCAGCTGTCATCTCATAGGAACTTGTCAAATTTTTCATACAATTATATTGTACAGACGGTTTGGTGCAACCCACCCGTAATAAGGATAGTTTCCTTGTAATAGATACTGTAAAAGTATCGACGTACGGAAAGCGGAATTATTGTGGATGGTAAAAGCTTTATTGATTGGTGTATTCCGAATAATGTCGACGAATACCGATTGACAAATATTTAGTTAACTCCCATGAGAGCACCATACGCGACCGGCGGTTAAGGCGAATGCATCTCATCACATCATTTAACGGATTTCTTTATGGTTTCGTTGTCCGACATTTGGTACTCGTCCCATTTGCTCATTCTTTTCGCTTTTAGGGGTTTTTGCTCCATTCACTGTACCTTCCTATTTTCTTTGGTCATACTATATTACTTTAACTATTAACAGATTTAGTTAGTTAATATATATATATATATATATATATATTGGCATGATGGCAGTTGTCATTTCACCATTACAAACATGTTCGACGTTTTAATGTATTGTACTGGGATGACATCTAAATGACAGGGGTCAGTGACACTGCACCCAAATTTTTAAAGCACAATAAAATAGACGAATATATGTCTTTATATATATATATATTTTATTGTTCTAGTTCTTACAATTACAAGCACTACTTAATTATGTAACTTAGGTGCATGATAATAGACTTGTTAAAATGAGCGCGGTCTCGCCACCTGTCTTGTCAGTTTGGCGAGTGAAATTGAAATTGGAAACTTTATGTACCTTTTTGAAAATAAATTTAAAAAAACTTATTCTTCTTAGGCCATTTTTCTATCCATCCTATTCAGAATTTGCCACTATTTTCACATCCTTCTCAAGTAACACAGCATGCTGAATAAGGTTTGAGTAACAGCAATTCTCAAATGTTTACACCTCTTATCAGTAACAAATTTGACGACAGCTTTAGCCTAGTTGCTAGTGACCCTGCCTACGAAGCTGGAGGTTCCGGGTTCGAATCCCGGTCAGGGCATATATTTGTGTGATTAGCACGAATATTTGTTCCTGAGTCTTGGATGTTTTCTATGTATTTAAGTATCTATTTATATTTAAGTATGTATATTCGTCTCCTAGTGCCCATAGAATAAGCTTTGCTTAGTTTGGGACTAGGTAGATTTGTGTAAAATTATCCCCAAATATTTAAAAACAAATCTCCATAATGTATAAGTAAAGGCTATTAATATTGCCAAATTCTAAATGTTCTCTTTAGATCTTTAATACCTATTACCCAGGTTTTTAAATCGCTGTTATACATTTTAAAATGTGCCCAAATTGCTTGACTAACAGCTAAATAGACATTTATTCAAACTTTATTCAATATGACTGTGTTACTTGGGTTATTACATGACTACACACAGATTTATATATATTTGCAGGAGGATATAAAGTTTGAATGTGGCTAAATTGAAAAAATTAACACAGTACTTTTAAGATACGATATTGTTATTAACCCATTATGGATCATAAGGTCTGAAATAAAAGCATTTTTTTTAATTTTTTTTTTATAAATAGACAGACACAATGGTGCTTAAAATGTTAACGCCAGCATACCTGTTATAATCGCAAATATACGGGACGCGGGACGCGTGCGCCGGCGCCGGGATATCTATGACGACATAGGGGGTACGTTCGATCTGTACGTTATTTGTGACAGTGACTGTGCGTCCTAGCCTTAACAATGTTTACGCTAGCGGGCGGGCCGCGATATTAATTAACCCGAGTCGAATGTCGATAATCGAAAACGGGTACAACGCTATGTTGATATCTGTATGGTGCTGTTGGACACCCCAGTTTTAATCCGGACACGACTTTGCGCGAATGAGGGCTATCGCGTATGAATTCGCCGCTAGAGGCGCTAGTGTAGCGTGCGGCCTCCGAAATGTCAAATTTAATGTCTCTTTTGTGGTTGCGCTACGCGGGTTAATATCTAATTGGAACAATATGGTGACTATTTAAATAAATAAAATAAATATTTTTGGACAATCTTACACAGATCAACCTTGTCCCAAACTAAGCAAAGCTTGTACTATGGATACTAAGTGACGATATACATACTTATATAGATAAATCAAAGGCAGGGTCACTACCAACTAGGCTAAAGCGGTCGTCAAATTTTGCAATACCTGAGCTTGAATATGGCAAACGTGAGTTACGGGTCAATGACTGTAAGTGCTTTGAGACAGTTTTGTTTTTCGAAAACTTATGCCCTCCTTTTTTCCGAACAAAACAGGACTGCGCTATAATGCGGGATGTTCGATATTTTTACGGTACGGTTTTAAGGTATTAAATATGATTTAAATGTAAACTTCGTTCTCATGCCTATAATAACCAATAACAATTTTTGACAGCTGAGCATTATTCGACAGTGGCGCCAACTGGTGAGCACCAAAACGATAGCCTTCATTGCGATGCGGCAAGCTTTTTATATGTTCATTGCACGGTCGAAGCGAACTGCGATTAGTAAGGGATCACACGCAATGTATTAGGAACACCGCTGCCGTTACTGCCGCTGGATCTCACAAATCGCTGGCCGGTGGCCAGGCCCCGCCCCGTTAAATGATTTCCTGATTTTGCGGGGCGGAGTCGGGATAATATTGGTAAGCTGTCATTCAATTGCAACGATAAACCAAAGAATCTAGTCTGTCCAATAGACTGTTAATGTCTACCACAATGGATAGTGATCCATATTTCCATACTATATTGCCGACCGAATGAAAAGAAGGTTGATGATGTTGATGAATGATTTCGTATGTAAGTACTTCCGTTTGTTCTCTGCAGGTCGCATTTCTCAACCGATTCTCGTGAAATTTTGTGAACAGGCTCAAAAAATATTTTTTTTATTGCGTTAATTTTTGAAAGTTTTTACAAGTATTTTTTTCATGGTTTTGTCTTTCTTAGCTGGTCGCATTTCTGAACCGATTCTCGTGGATTTTTTTGAGCAAGTTCGGGAATTATACAGATTTTTTTGTGGAACAAATTAAAAAAATAACATCACTGTTGAGATCTACAGCTTAAAGAGTCATATTATTAAACGTGACTCTATCTTTCTGTTACCTTTTCACACTTAAACCGCTGAACCGATTTGACTAAAATTTGGTAAGGAGATATTTTGAGACAAATAAGGCGAGTGTTGTAGCCGCTCTATATTGATATTGTACAAGCAATAACTCCAAGCACGTTGTCTCAGTCGCTTGTTCTAATCGGCGCTTGCACATCACCGCGGAATACCACGACACGGATGTACACGATCTCCAATTTGTTCTATAGAACTGTCATTGTTAGATTTGATGTCTGTGGTCAACCTAAGATCCGTCAATTAAAAAATTCTATAGTTTGACGGAATTTAGACGCTGACAAGGAATCTGGAGAATAACCGAGAACAGTGACGGAACAGATAACATAACAGAACTGTAATTATTGTCTCAGAATCTATGTTCTGTGACTTTTTGCCATGTATCTCAAGCAATATTGCTGTTTCTCTCTGACTGTGTCTCATCCTCCAGTGCCTTTACCATGAGTTTACATGACCGTACTCACTAGCGACTGCGTAAAAATTTGTATGGGCAAAGGTACAGCGCCTCTGGCGGTTACGCAATAGTACTAGGAATCGGCATACTAATCATTTACGCACTCGCTAGAGAGTACGGTCATGTAAACTCATGGTAAAGACACAGGATGTTTTGACTCAGAGTATCGGAGGCGGTCCTCCCGAGATACCTTTGGGGGTGCGAAGCATCATGGATACAGGACGTTCAGCCTTAGAAACAAAGTAAGAAATTTATTGCAAATTTCTGTGACTTAAGTGAAATTTAAAGGAAACTATGGCGCACGGGCTTTTTACTCAGTACATTTGTCTCGATCCTCTACTAACTTACTCTGTGCCTCGTTCTGATAAGCTAATATACCGAAAGGTTACGGAACCGCCCTGGGAGGAGCGCTAGGCCTAATTATTATGTCCTTGCTTTGCGTTTTTAATGATAACTCAAATAATCATAATAATAATCGTTTATTCATACAAAAATAAACATGTTGACAAAATTATACACTTTTGCCAAATCACAGTGAGGTTTGTTGGCAGACGAAGCTCCAATTTTGAAACTATTACCTAAGTAAATATTACCCTATTTTTTTTAATAAAGAATATTTGTATTGTACTGTATAATAATTTGCTTCGTATATTATCTATATATCTGTATATTTATTCGGAGGAATTGCGAAAATATGACAGATTAAAGTTCTGGGTAGGCACGTGTTATTTCATTTATATTAAAGAAAGGTTTTCCTCCTGGTTTGCTACTCTGTCTCATTGTAGGTTTCAAAGTAAATCCAGAAATCAAAACGTATGTGCACATGTACATGCATCCGTGTATGCATACGTGTGTGCGTGTGTATGCATACATGTGTGTGTGTGTCAGTGGAACAGTCCGCTCGCTTGCTGGCCGTGTTTTAGGAATCTCCGTATAGATGGCGCGGCAATCATAAAACTTGACTTATAACTCTATCTCAGTATATAATCATTTCCTCTATGCTATGGCGATAAGTGATTCGATAGTCATATGATTAAAGCCTCAATAACCATCTTTCGGGACGAAAACACGTCTTTGCTTTCGGTCCGATGACTTCTAAGCAGGGATCGGATACCGGTATTTTCTCCATAGAAAAATACCGGTATTATTACGGTCACCGGTTCATTATTTCGTTTTTAATGGAACAATCTAATAATACGACGTTGTTACCTAAATACATGATTCAGCCCTACGTAAAGAGCAGAAAATAATCCAAAATATTGGGCTAATTCAGGGTTTTTTAAAAATACCGGTATCGGTCCCTGCTTCTAAGGGCTTGTGATCGGTTATAAGTTGAAATTGTTTTCCATACAGACACATGTGTCCCAACTTCCATCGCCCACACAAGAGCCAAAGCTTCTTTATGGAAAGATATAATCCGCCTGTCGCTAGTCGTAGGATTATTGTAAATGTCATGTCGCATCCAATGTTCTCACATCGTTCGGTGATCCATTAGGGCGAGACGGTGGATCTTTTGTAATGTTGTTAAATCGCAAACCTGTTCAGTCACTACAGGTGAATGTTATCCCGACAACGAACTGTACTGACCAATTTTATTGTCATTAAGGCCTGGTTTTATAAAGATCCGTAAGACCAAATTTACATACATACTTGTTACATGATCTACATGTTGATCTACATGTACCAAATCTACATGTTCTTGTAATTTATGTTATATTTCACTCATGTACAATAAAGAATTTTACATACATACATACAAATGTCTGATCAAATTTCAGTAACTCAGTAAAATTTTTGACATAACTAACCGACATAAGGTCTAAAGGATCTTTATAAAACCGAGCCTATTAAGGGGGCTCGATTCGGTCTGCCACGCCCCTATGAAAGAGAAGCGTGTCTTTAGCGATGACAAAACGGGATGCAACACTCTTCGGGAATGGTTTTTTTAGACAAATCTCGATAAATATCTGTCTGTGTGCAATTTTATTAAATTTCCTCTTGACGGAGTTTAGATGAGGTAAAATACTATTATTTTAACTTAGATGTGTCGTTTAATAATGCGTTATTTTAGTAGGCTGAGTAAAAAAAGGAAAATAAATACTCAACTTGGAATATTCTTTTATCGAGAAATTGTTAAGCAATCATGTTTCGGCTAAATTTTGAAAAAAATATACATAAAAAATTAAATAAAAATAAAAATATAAAAATACATGTTTCGGCTATTATTAGAAACAGTCTTATAGTCAAGAATCATATATCTGAAATCTCGAAGCGTTTGGTTGACGTAACTGGTGACCGAAGAGCTGGCGACATCCTCGCGCCACGTATCAGCATTGCGATACAGCGAGGAAATGCCGCCAGCATCCTCGGTACAATGCCCCAAGGGCCTGTTTTAGATTTAAGTTATTGTTATTTAACTATTATTACCGCCTGTATATCAATAAATATTTATTTTTAAAAAATCATCGCGGATCTTGTGCAGTCAAAATCATATAAATTCCCAAAGTGATAAAAATATGTATGCGCTTCTACGTCCTTCATAATCAATAAATTCAAGTTCGCATATTTTGTGTCTGTGTGCGTAATATAGCTATTTTCGATGTGGACTATACCTATATAGATTTTTTTATAAAACAGGACATTTATGCGCCCTAACTTTAAGGCAAAGCCCATTCAGAGGTCTGACGAAAAGATTGAAGTTTAAGCTTCCAGTGTGAAGAGATAATGTAGAATTATAGTACATAAAAAATACTGCAGACTGAAAATGAAACAAAGAAACAACCGAACAAAATATTGAAACATGCCTCGGTAATTCTGTCAAAAAAAACAAAATATGTATGTATGTAAGCACTTTATTGTACACAATAACAGGTTAAAACAACATACATGTCACATAAGATTAGAGTACAAAGGCGAACTTATCCCTATGAGGGATCTCTTCCAGCTAACCTTTGAGGGATTGAGTGTATAGTGGGAGAATGAGATAGACAAACTACACAGTGTATACTAAAACTTTTCAATAAGGAAACTTATAGCTAAAACCAAAATCAAATAATTATATAACAACTATAACATATAATAAATACATATTATAAATATATACGTATTTAAATTAATATACATAAATAAATATATATATAGTATTTAACCAAATCACAAGTCGTTGGAGAGCCACAATTTCTTTAAAAATCTAAATATCATCGTATGAATGAAGTTAAATTCTGCTGATTGCGTAATTGCCAACGACAGTGATATGTTTTTTAAAGGATAACTTTTTATGATTCTAACGTAATACAGATTTTTCATAAGTGCTCCAGTATCGGCACCGCGCATGTGACACCACAGGAGTTGCAAGCGTCCATAGGCTACGGTGACCGCTTACCATCAGGCGGGCCGTACGATTGTTTGCCACCGACGTGGTATAAAAGAAGTATTCGGCAGGGCATTCATCCTCACAACTTAGATCCGAAATGGTCGCGTACGGTACGGTTTCAGAGGAATTTCCTCCCACGGACGCTCCGGTTGTGGAACGAGCTCCCTGCCGAGGTTTTCCCGAGGGACTACAGTATGGGGTTCTTCATGAAAGGAGTGTATAAATTTTTAAAGGGTCGGCAACGCGCATGTGACACCCCAGGAGTTGCATGCGTCCATAGGCTACGGTGACCGCTTTTCATCAGGGGGGCGTACGCTTGATTGCCACCGACATGGTATAAAAAAAAAGTATTCCGATAGTAAATTAAAAGGTACTAAATATTTACGAAACTACACGAAGAGCTTCTGTAGAGAGCGGGATGGTTAATTGCAAAAGCACAAACTCGCGCGTGTTAGAGCGAGACATTTGCAATGGAATGGCCTTGCCTTAACCCGTCACTAGATTCATCTAAATCTGTATTTTAGTTATCAACCATTTACCATGATATAGCAAATTTATTTCCAAAGTGTTTACCTTTATCATTATTTATAGTGGATAACTACCCATTTATATTCTACGCCATCCGCTATTGCTTCAGGCGTTTCTCTAGTTATAGTTAGGCAGTTTGTTAAGCTAACTACTTAAATATAGGTATTAAAATGATCACTATGAATATTAAGATGTTAGGCAATTTACAGCGTCCAGTCTGTTTTGTTGAAGCGAATTTGGTTGAGTGGAGTAGCTACTGAGTGTTTATTATTATCTGTGGAATGAAAATAAGAGGAAAATGAAAAATTGGCTACTTTTTCTACTATAACAACATTCCATATAACTCAACCCTAACAAATTATGGATCCATCGAAATAAGAATTTATACTGCACAGTCGGACAAAGCCAGAACTATTTAAGGAATAATGACAAATTGACATTAAACGCCTCCAATTATGCACATTTTAACAACAGTTTAGGTAATAATGCAATTAGAGTATACAATAAGTTGACCAAAGATTTAAAGGTTTGTGACGATATAAAATTATTTAACAAAAATGTGAAAGATTATTTTTTAAGTAGACCGTTCTATTCTATTGAAGAATATTATGCAAATTATTTCAATTAACACATTATTTAATTTTAGGTATAGGTATTATTTTGTATTATTGTTATAAATTGTAAGTAATTTTCATTGTAATTATTTATAATTGTATTTTGAATTGTATTGAAATTTAAACTTACTGTTAATAATTAAGTAAAATTGTATTTGCATGCATGTAATTGTGTTCAAAGCAAATAAATATTTGAATTTGAATTGTCCGTATTATGAGCTCTGATATGGCTGGCTAGGTCAAACTTGCTCTTGAATACTCTGTTGCATGCGTGACAGTAGTCCCTATTCGTCCCGACACCGCAGCACACCGGGTAGTCAGTCCGACCCAGGTCGGGCCTAGCAGAGTTTCTTGCTGGACTCTTCTCAGCTAGGCTAGGTTTAGTGAAAAACTCCCAGTAGCTCGATTCCACTCACACCTCAGATACGGTTGAACCGGCTCAATCAATCTCACTGGAGCGCAAACTCTTAGAGTATTCCAGTGTTCCAAACCACACGCGTAGTCGTGTCGGAGGTTTTCCCTAGGCTACTCTCCAACCGCGCACTCCTATCGCTTTATTGGGCCCGGCCTATAAAGCCACAGTCAGGTTCACAAAAGAAAAGCGAGACAATAGAGTTGGCCAGACGCATAATAAATAATAATAATAATAATGGTTTATTTTGTACATAGCTACAAACAATCACAATACATCATAGAAATTCATCTGGACAGTACAACGCCTAAAAGTAGTGGTCGATATTTCCGACCCCCGAACTAGGTGGGAGACCAGTGTCTCGGGAATATACTCTCGGAAGTATATTGTACGTATACACGAAGGAGGGTTTAGGCCTCTCTTTTCTTAATTGGCGTTTCCTTTCTAAGGTTATTATGCGGTTCTTTTCAAAAGATTTGAGGCCGTGAAAGATGGTAGACCGCCAAGATGACCTTTTTACAGCTCACTCCTCCCAGCAGTCAGGATTAATAAAATTACGTATATTACTTTTCTACTACTTAGTACTCGGGCAGGAATCTATATTTATTGAGTCATTGGTTTCAAAACTGTCTGCATAGGTAAGCAATATGCAAGTATGTAGTGTTGTGTTCCTGGAAGTGAGCAAGGTTGCCAGAGCTCCCGAGGATGCACTGTGTTGAGAGCGAGGGACTTAAATTTGTCCCTTCTGCTGTCAACACAGTGAATTCTCAAATTTTATAAAAGGTCGGCAACGCGTACGTGACTCCTTTGGAGTTACGGGCGTCTATAGGCTGAGGTGGCCGCTTACCATCAGGTGGAACGTACGCTTGTTTGCCACCGGCGTTGTATAAAAAAAAAACAAATAATAAGCAATGACATTCTCTGAATACGGCTCTATTGTCTAAGCACCAGTGAGAATGCATGTTCATATATTTATGAACACCTTGAAGCGTACCGGTATCTCATCAGTCCCCACTCTACGTAATCATCATTCTGGATTGGAAGGCAGGGCCGTAGCTAGGGGGGGGCATTATGGGGCAATGCCCTACCTTAAAATACTGTTGCCCTACCTTAACCCATCGCATATAATATCTAGAAAACTGTTTGTTTATAATTGGCGTACCAAATTGAGACATATTAGGGTAGGCAATGTATCAACATCTAAATTATCAGATTTAAGTAGCATGGGTAAGCAAAGAAAAAAGACAGAGTTTCTTTACTGGATGCTATTGAACGGTTTAGACAAGTGAGAACCTTGTATCGACGACGTCGCATGAAACGCGGTACAAACTTACCTCGACTAGGTTATAGCAAAGTATCGTTTATATTAGACGCATAGTCAATGTATAGTCGACATGAAAACTGACGTAAATTTCGAGATTTGAATGTGTCTCTTGGGTTGGTGGGTACTGGGTGGGCGTCTGATGAAGTCTACACTCCGACCAGTAGCAACCCAACTCCAAAATCCCGAGAGCTTTCAGTCGGAACTCCAGAACCGTTTCGATTGCCTAATTGGCGATGTGGACGAATTCAACGACGGGTTTGTGGAAGCTGTCCATACCACAGGGTCTAAGTTCTTTAAGGTCCAACGGAGCAACAGAACCAATAGGCTCTCTAACTCCACTCAGAGGCTCTTTGAGGAAAGGAGTAGGACGGTTCTACAGTCTTCAGTCGATGCGACATTATATCGGCAGCTCAATAGACGGATCTCCAAATCTCTGACCTGTGATCTGCGCCAATTCAATTCGAAACGTATTGAAGAGGCCATCGAGCGAAACAAGGGCTCAAAAGTTTTCGCAAGAGATCTGTCTATTGGGCAGAGCCAGCTCGCCGAGTTATAACCAGAGGATGGTAGAACTGTCTCATCCTGAAGGCGGGTGGAAAACCAGTACTTTTGGCCCTTCAGAAGTTGTTCGATTCCGTCTTACTGGAAGGGAGAACTCCAAAGGCATGGAACACAGGCGTGGTGGTGCTATTCTTCAAGAAGGGTGACACCACTCTTCTGAAGAACTATCCACCCATCACGCTTCTGAGCCATGTCTACAAGCTGTTTTCAAGAGTCATTACGACTCGTCTCGCACGCAGACTAGATGACTTCCAGCCTCCTGAACAAGCCGGTTTCCGAAGAGTCTTTAGTACCATAGACCACATACATACGAATCGTCAGGTTATACAGAAGACTGAAAAGTATAACCTGCCCCTCTGTTTTGCGTTTGTGGATTATGGGAAAGCCTTCGATGCGATCGAAACCTGGGCGGTAATACAATCTCTACAGAGGTGCCAAGTAGACTACCGCTATATCGAAGTGCTGAAGTGTTTGTACGAGAACGCCACTATGTCAGTCCGACTCCAGGACCGGAACTCGAAGCCTATTCCGCTGCAGCGGGGAGCTAGGCAGGGAGATGTTATTGCTCCTAAACTGTTCGCCGCTGCACTGGAGGATGTTTTCAAGAATCTAGACTGGAGAAGGCTAGGCATCAACAAAAATGATTTTGTTCATTCCTTGCCCCGGGGCCCAACAATTAAGAACTGCCTCAAACTCAAAAATCGATTCACCAGATCAGACCAAGTTAATTTTGAGTTAATTTTTTTCTTGCACCAGCTGTGCCCTACCTGTAATTACCGCTGCCCTATCTTAAATTCAACTCTGGCTACGGCCCTGTTGGAAGGTCAGATGGCACCCTCTTCCCTAAAACCAGTTCCCACGACAAATCTTGGGATAAGGCTTAGAGTATAAATATTTCTATAGAGATCCTATACGCGTCCCACCAAAAGGGACGGAAGAGGGCTTATGAAGATAAATTGAGAATTTGTTTCAAATGGCTGACTGTTTACCATAAATTACCTCCTTAACTTGGGCGGGTAATAATTCGTCTGATTTATTTGGGCACAACTGTCATATCAAATAGGTTGTGCTTGACAAAAAAGAAACTATGACAGATACAACAAATGATATGTCACTCGGTTGTGGTACTATCACCCAGGACTGACGGTCGATGGGGCCAGAAACTGCTTGAGTGGCGTCCACGCACCGGAAGACGAGCTGTCGGTAGGCCTCCGACAAGGTGGAGTGATGACCTGGTGAAGGTCGCGGGAATCCGGTGGAAACGAACGGCACAGGACCGGTCTAAATGGCGAGCCTTGGGGGAGGCCTATGTTCAGCAGTGGACGTCTTTCGGCTGAAATGATGATGATGATGATGATGTGGTACTATTTGTGTGTCGCGTCTGGTAAGTCTGTGAGATAAGGTGTGAAAGCGGACTCCGGGCACCTTAAGCCACAACCGGGATAGTGCTATATAGCTAGGAGGATAATGAGATATATTAAAGCGAAGCAACAAAGGCATTCGCAAAACCGCATTTAAAAAAAACATGCTATTCTCAAAAAGGTTACCGTGTATCCTTATCTGGCCGAGATGTCTATCCCCTTATACAGCATGTGTGGCATTTGATTGTAACTCGCATTAATGGAGCGTACATGAGAACACCATTAACATATTTAATGTAAAGTTAATCTGTAGAAAAAGACAGTGAAAAATAGGTATTCAACTACGAAACAAACTGTTAACATGGCAGTGTGTGTGCATGGTGTGGCGTGTAAATTTAGGAATTCTCCATGCTTGGCATTTTTGCTGACTTAATCTAAGACTTCCATGCTTGTCATTCCAGATGCTAAGCAAATAAAATAATAATAATATGTAATAGGCAAACGCGCATATTGGAAACTTCACTATCTTAATATAATAATGTACTGAACGAATTATAATGAAATTTGGACTTGGACTTGAATGAGTTTATAGTTTGGATTAACATACAGAATACATTTTATCCCAAAAATTATACCTCGAAGGGATGAAATAGGGAGTGGAAGTTTACGCAGACGAAGTCGCGGGCAAAAGCTAGTGTACCATAAAAGTCCAACATCCATAATAAGTGAAACAAGGAAACAACTTACATGCCAGATCGTAAAACCTAGTATTACCTAAACGCTAGTTTGCTAGTCTATAAATACCACTAATTTCCTCACACGACCCGACACGCGTGCTACTTTCGTACAATATGCGCTTTCAGGTATGCGCACATTGTTGTCTCACTAAAATCGTGAAGATAATGACTTGGGGTATTATATTTGGACTATTATATACCCAATTGTGTAAAAACATTCATAATCAAATTATTTGGGGAAATAATGCAAGCGTAAGAAAAACATAGCTATAGGTACAGATTATATAAGACGACCGCAGACATAATAACAATACTAAGGGTCTCCGTAGGGCGACTGGTGCTCCGTGGTACCAGTCGAACCTCAGTCTGCACCACGACATGGGGATTAGCACCATGTACGGTTTATTTAAGCAGACTGCCAGACGTTATTTTGGCAACGCTTCCCATCATAGGAATCCATTAGTTAGGAAGGCTGTCGACTACGTTCCCATCCCTCCCCCCTCTGTAGTAACTCGGCGATCACTGATTAGGGGCCGCACGGTCCGGCGTCCTAGGCACACACTTACGGACCCGGACGACGTAATACAGCGTCCACCGAAAGATGGACCTTGAACATAGTTAGTTCACAAACAGTGACACTTCTATGCGTTTTACAGTCGTTTATGCAAAGAATTTTCTCTAGCAGCACAGTGGGCATTGCAAAAGCGCACATTTCGATACTAGTGCTAATAAATAATGATATTAAGTATAAACTTGGTTTGTGCGTTCAGTGCCTTTACCATGAGTTTACATGACCGTACTCGCCAGCGACTGCGTAAAAAATTGTTTGAGCAAAAGTACAGCGCCTCTGGCGGTTACACAATAGAACTAAGAATCGGCATATTAAATCGCTAGCGAGTACGGTCATGCAAATTCATGGTAAAGGCACAGAATACTAATATTATAAATACGAAAGAGTCTCTATTTTAAACTCTTCCTGATTACACCACTAAACCAATTTAAGTCAAATTATTTTTTTTTATAATTTAGTCTCAGTTAAGGAGGTACCAAAATTAGGAAAAAAGGGTTCCCTTTTTGATCGATAGCATTACTTTCTATCTGCAATAGCCATTTTTATATCCAGAAAAATATGTCCGGACAGTAGATTGTGGCTTTTAAATGCAATTAATTCTTAGATTATAACAACATATGAAGATGGACAATATATGAAATTGAGTTGCACAAACAGGTAGGATAAATATTTTTATTATTCAACCAAAAATCACAGAACCAAATCCACTACGCAGGTTTCGTCCACAACACAAACACACAAACAGGTTGAAAATTAAAATAAAAATCTTCAATAAAGTTAAGATCCGTAATTTGCGTCTACTTATTCCAAAAAGTCGATGTAATTTTTTATCAGGCAGTAGCGTAGGTTCATAAAACCATGTCAAAACGTGTCATAACATAATGAAGTACCTGTTTTGTCCGGCACAATGTCTGAATGGATGTGACATTAGTTCGCGCCGGTCTGGTGAGCATATAAAGTACTTAATTGTACCAATCTACACAATATCGTCTCGTTTGAGTACAATAGGTATATTGTAGGTATGCACTGCTATGTAAATAATTACAATTTTGACCAGCGGGGTAATCACGTAACTTATTTACTAGTTAGGCAGATTTTAATGTCAAATTTTAATTGTCAGCGGGCTAATCACGTAACTTTATGTACTAACGGTAGATAGATTTTACTGTCAATTTTGAAGTATAAGTGTATGAGCTGACAGTTAAAATTTGACATTAATATCTACCTATCGGTAGTACAAAAGTTACGTGATTACTTCGCAGGTCCCTGTACCACAAAATTTTACAACTCTACAATACGACAAAATTGTACCGTTTATTTTTGTCAAATTGTACGCTTGTAAAGTTTTGTGGTATAGGCCCCAGGTAAACTTTCCACTCGACGCCTTTATTTCATATTTTTCCCTAAATATGCCCAATAATATATATTTTATAATGCGCACTTCTAAGGTTTGGAATTATCTGTCGGCGTTTGTGTTTCCGAGCTCATATAACCTAGACCAAGGCACGAGTGAATAGGCACCTTCTGGGTGAGCTCGCTTCATCGTCGGCCTCATCTTTGCCCCCTGGCTAGATGCTGGCCAAGAGCGATCCCATTTTTAAAAAAAATATATATAGATGACACCTATTGCATAACTCTTGAGTCTGTCATTGTGGCATAAGATTGAAAGTGCCACCTATTGGGTCAGTGTCGAGCACTGGGAGATTTTTGCCTTGGTTTGTTAAACTACGAAAGTTCGAAATTTTGGACCCACTTAAAAAAACAAACTTGCAATATTACTTATCATAAAGCTATAATGTGATACTTATTAATAGGGCCATTCTACTTTTTCATGTACTTAATTTTCACACATTATTTTTTAATGCAGATTTTGGAATACTTGTTCTTCACTTCATATTTTTGTATTGTTATTTAGAAAGAGGTTTAATTGCAGTATCACTTCCCATAGTTTTGGTAATTAACGAACCACAGCTAATATCCATATATTTAGTAACTCAATGGTCCTTGGATGCCACACCATTTGTATGAAAAAATGGTTTTCACCATTGTATTACCCACCTTTTACAGCAATATGTTAATATTTAAGTATTTTTTCTCTATAAAATACCTTTATTAGGTTCAGGTACTATTTATAAATACTATTTTTGTACACTAATTCAATACATATAATTTTTTTTTTAATAGAAAGCTGGTCATGGAAAAGTAGAATGACCACTAACAAGTCAACAAAAAAAGTAAGTAAAGTAAGTAAGTAGTAAAAGTAGAGTAACTTAGATAAAGTTAATAGAACTTAAACTAAACTACCAACAGGGTACTTTATGGATGTGCGAATTCGCCAGGGTATTACCGGGCGCTTAGATGCGGAGATATATAAGCTAAATTGCAATGTTCGCGATGATAGTGGTGTCAATTTCAACAAGCCTAATTTTGTATCACTTCGGTGAGAGTATTTATTTTTAATTGTCATTGAGGTTTTGACCTCAAACGAGAGTTATGGCTACTTTTGTTACAATATGTACTAACGGCCGTCATACCAAAAGCAGTTGCGGGGAAAAATGTAATTCCTTTCTTTAGACCGAAATTATTAAGAGTTGACACCGAAGTGATGATTACGTCACCGAAATGACATGTCACTGAAAAAATATGACGCACAAATGTGGGTGGGATATTCACCCTAAGTGTTATGAGATCGCACAAACTTTTTCCACTTCAACAAACTTGAAATAGGTACTTTAAAAAGTTCTTAGTTTATGGTAGTTTTTCACATTATTAGGAAAGGGTACTCGATTTCACGAACAAGAGTTTGTTTTACTGTTTTTGTTGTACACAGTTTAACAACATAAATGTTTTTGCAGATTAAAATCGGACAATCGGACCACAACATGAACGAAACGACAATGTGATCCGACCCAGTGGACCAGCAACACAAACGAACGGACAAAAAAGTGAAATTAATAAAAAAATGAAAGTGTGTGTGGGATAAAATCGCAAACTAGGATGTGAAACGATGTTGGCATGTGTGCGGGCGGGCAGAGAGGTTCGCGCGCCGGACGGACACACCGCGCAACGCGCTGCGCAGCATACTGTGCAACGCGCGCGATTCGCGCCACGCAGCGTAGATTGGTGGATTGTGTTGTTTCTCGTGCTGCTTTGTGTTCGGTGAGTGGTTACTCATTTTATTTATTTTTTTATTTTATCATTAATCATTGCACCAATCAGCAGTGGTGAAAACAATAAGTATTACAGAGCTTTTGAACAGCTTGGGTATAAAGACAGTTTAATTTAGGTTTCAGTTTATAAACTGTATCGAGATGACCATTAAACAACGGAGGGTGATTACGTAACGATTTCGAGCATTTTTCATATTGATCTGTCATATCCTATACTAAAAATGACAATCAGACTATTTCAGATCCATCAAACGTAAATGTGACTTAATTAAATAGACATAACTTTAGGAAAATATATATAACGTGACTTTAACGCGTCGCTTGTATTTGTGTTCGAACGTAACTTTTCAGGTTTTAACGAAAAGTAGACCAGACGTGCAAAAACGATCATTAGCTTGATCTAAAACTCAGCATTGGAAAAATACTCGGTGTTTCCATGTAAGTTTACAACTTCGATGGTAAATACTCTAAGGCAAAATCCAGTGTTTTTTTTAAAATATATGTTGCCTTCCCGCCAAGTTAAGAAAAAAAAACTTGGCAGGAACAAGCTAACAATAGGGCCGAATGGAGGAGAAGAGGGGAGGCCTTAGCCCAGCAGTGGGACACTCAAATAGTCTAGTAAAAAAATATATGTTGCCTTATTTTATTACTAAAGAATTATGTAAATGACTTTATCGTTACATTATACCAGGTAAACTTATTTTAGCATAATCACCTTGTTATCCTGATTGCATAATGGCATCAATATTGGAAGCTTACAAGAAATAATGTAATAAATAACATCAATAAACGTCGAATTATCGAGTTGTACGTCATTCTTATTGAGGCATCGACGTGAGAATGACGGTACGAAATGGTAAAGCGTGAGTGGGATACTAGAGAGATTGTTCCGTGACGATGCTTGTTTTTATTAGGTTATCTGCAAATTCGACGACCGGTTTAGCCTAGTGGGTAGTGCACCTGCCTGTGAAGCTGACGGTCCTGGGTTCGAATCCCGGTCAGGGCAAATATTTGTGTGATGAGCATGAATATTTGTTTCTGAGTCTTGGATGTTTTCTATGTATTTAAATATTTATATCTATTAAATATATCGTCGTCTAGTACTCATAACACAAGCCTTCTTGAGCTTACTGTGGGGCTAATTTGATTTGTGTAAGATTGTCCTCTATTATTTATTTATTTATTTACCTAAATTATGCATCTGTAATTTAGGTATTTGCGTGAGTATCAATCGTCTTATTCTAAAATTGTCTATTTAAAAAAATATATTTAAAAAGTTAAAAAATGAGCGGGTCTCTGATAGAGGCATAAAGTAATGTATTTGTAGTGTATATCCAACTATGTGTATCTGTCTGATTGAAAATATTCCCTAAAGAAATGTATAACATTCGGAAATATTCCTGTAAACCAGCAGTTAACCTTAATCTCGCACCTCTAAAACGTGAATTTAATAAGAAATATATTATTACTAATGACATTCTGGATCTGACGTAAAACCGAATGTGTATAAGCACTTAAGAACAAATGTTTTAAATTTTGGTTGGGATGAAAAACCTGTAGCATTCAAAGAGATGAGACTATGAGAGAGGTAGGGCACAGCAAAATGTCATCTTGTTCGAATTTAGAGCAACCCAACTGGGGAAATAGCTCCACCTTGCAGAAGACCACAGCCATAATAACATTATCTACTATACGAGTATGTAGTGTTGTGTTTCTGGAGGTGAGCAAGGTTGGCAGAGCTCCCGAGAATGCACTGTGATGAGCGCGAGGGACCTAAATTTGTCCCTTCTGCTGTCAACACAGTGAATTCTCAAATTTCATAAAGGGTCGACAACGCATACGTGACTCTTTTGGAGTTTCGGGCGTCTATAAGCTGCGGAGGCCGCTTACCATCAGGTGGATCATACGCTTGTTTGTCACCGGCGTTGTATTAAAAAAAGACACTTAAAAGAACATCAATTTATTCAATTACGGTACCCTAAACTAAGGATGAACAGCATTATGCGCTACCCTATAATTACGCCCAATAAATCCGCGATATAAGCATAAAAACCGATTTACAATAACACAAGACAAACAAAAAACCCACGCCGCCCTGTCAGGGACGTGGAGTGAATAGAAATCATGTAGTTTCGGTACAAGAGCTATAATAAGTGCATTTATTTATTTCTTATTTTTAAAAAGGTTCAATGGAATGTAAAATCTAATTTTATTAAGATACTGTGTTGAGTTCATTAAAAATTCACAAAAATAAAATTATCTCTTTCGATTCTTGAGGAATTTTATTTTTTTAATACGATATATTGTGGAGCTAATCTAATGTTATGCTTTTTTTATTTAAACACCTGACTTAATATATTATATATTTATTTGTGTTAATAAAAAATCTTAAAAATAACTACCTTTTTTAGGGTTCCGCACTAAAATGGTAAAAAAGGAACCCTTATTGTTTCACTTTGTCTGTCTGTCTGTCTGTCTGTCACATCGCTAAATATTTCAAGAACTACTTATGCTATCGATTTGAAATTTGGAACAGTTATAAAGAAGGCTAACCTAAATATATGGAACATGAATTTTTTAAATATTTTTTTTTAATTTTCTGTAAAAAGTGATTATTATACAAAATTGAAATCAATGTATATTATACAGGAAAAATATAACTATCTAGTTTTTTTTTTTAAATTAAGCTGACAGTACCTTCTTTAAAAAAGAAAAAAATTAAATCGGTTTACATGATAAAGGATTATCCTTGAAAAACGACCATACATACTAAGTTATCAAATTTATACCTAAAGTCACCCATAGATGGCGCTGTACCCGTGGCGTTCAATTTCTACACAATGTTGTTGAGATTTTCCTGAATTTGGGTTGGAACCGGTACACATCTCATTCCATGTTCTGTGCATGGAACCTTCGGTGCGCGAGTCCAACTCGCCACTCGACCGATTTTTAACAATATTAATTTGATTCTATAACACGTCCAGACTTTTTTTTATTTGTTAAAACCATCAGCATTAATATGATTTAAAAACTTGCAATCTGTACGATCCCATCTTTATTTATACATTTTAAAGGTAAGAAGACGTGACGTGCGTTGAATATAATTCCCTTTTGCCAACTTTGTACGCCCACTGGGCCAATTATGATGTTTTCAACAAAAAATGCTTGTTAACATTTTTGGGTTCTTAGAATTGTAAGGATGCTGTTATTTGAATGCTTTTTGTAATGGAACTGAATAGTAAAACATGCCAATTATTATTGTACACGATGTTTTTGTATTTTTTTGGAGAAAGATAAAAAACGATTTTATTTTTTCTTTAAAACTGGTCCAGCTGTTTAGAAAAAGTTAGAGAACAGAACTGTAGCAATTTAAAAAAAATACATCTGTGATCATAAAACTAAAGATATAAAATAAACAATTAAACTTAAGCAGTGCTTTTAATTTAATCTAACCAATACCTATAAAATTAAACATTTATTTTACTACTTTAATCCACCGACACGTAAAACTGCTATAACCTGTATAATTCCTCTTAAATTAGTTCAATCTAATCGGTACTGTTCGTAAAACTTCGTCTAACATCGGTTTTTACGGCGTACTAAATAACGCTTTACTTGATTTGGGAACGAACGTAATGTAGTCTAACCCATCATTACTGCCAATCCTTTCAACGGACTATAACTTTAAAGACAGTGTGAAATCACCTTTATCTTCAAATTATACAAATTAAATTCAACCTTGGCACATACAAAATAAGGTTCAAAGTAATTCTAAAACTCTTAAAGTTATGACAGCGGATCATTTTGAATTTGGATCGCAAGTGCCCCGCCCACTTGCCCTTCGATTCCGTAAACGTCTTCGGCGTTTACGCAAAAGTTAACGTATTCTCATTATGGTAATTTGTTTAGTGGGTGAACTGAAACGCGATTTTGAACGTTGCCGTCCGAATGGGTGTATGATTAGTGCTGTCAGTCAATTTCCGTTGGTTCCGATTGCGTGAGTGATGTAGTAAGTTGTGAAGTCATGATGGTCGGTACCATGATATAATAATCTGTTCAGCGTAATTATATGACTATGATGTTGTGCTCCGACTATTTATCTTATTATTTATTATTATTATTTATTCAGTCAATACAGTATAAGTTTACAGTGCATGACACCAAATCACTTACATGTTAGGCAACAGTCAATAATATCAAGAAACGATCATAACTTATTCGTCAAACATATACAATCAAGTTACAAATGTCAAGTATATATTATAAATACAATATTGTTAGCAAAAATTAAAATCTATGTCAAACACGTCAAATGAAGTTAGAAAAGTCAAGTTTAAACTACAATAATAAAATAAATTCTTATAGGTTTTTCACTATACAAGTAAAGAAAACTAGATCGATTGGGAACTTTTTTTTCTTATATTTATTTTATTTTAATTCCCTTTAAAATTTAATTAGTTTGAGAAAAACAAATGACCGTGCTGCTTGCAATGTGTTCTATAAAATGATAAACAAGTTACCTAGTTCACACATATTACACACAAACACTTTTACTTAGTTTATTAATTTTCATGTTTTATACTCGTAACTGCTACAAATGGTGCATTCCAAGATACAGGCTCGCCTAGTTTGGACTGCACCAGAAATGTTGTATCATTTGTGTTTGAATCAATAAATTTACTCTTTACCTTCCAATATGTTGTATTTATCAAGAATTTCTCATACCCTTATTCCGGACACTGGGCGTATGTTATTGCAACACCGGTGTCTGTCAACGGCGCAATTACTGCAAACATATAACCGAACAAGATTAATAGTGATTACTGCCAATACTGCCATTGACACTTCATCGGCTGCCTTTTGACTTTTAGCGTAGGATAAGCGTAAATATCGATTTTTTTGTTTTGAAATGTACCGTTCGATCGATAATGTACCTTTACTAAGGCCGGGTTTTATAAAGATCCGTTAGACCAAATGTCAGATCAAAATTTCAGTAACTCAGTACATTTTTTGACATAACAAACCGACATAATATCTAACGGATCTTTATAAAACCGAGCCTAAGACTATTGACTAGACGATCGTAAGGCACTTACATAAATGTTTTTTTTTTTCATATAATTAATACTAATGATTATAACAAAGTGGTAAAGTACATAAAAAATATGTAAATACTGCACACACAAAATATGTAAAAAAACATTAAGTCGTGTCTGTTGCTCAATAATGAATGTTTCGTAAAACTAAAAGTCATTAATGTGATCATTAATAAAAAAAATGTTTTTTATGTGATTTCTTCTACTGTATGATGACTAACTTTGACAAAATCGTAAATCATACTTGATGGAAAAAAATGAGGAGAAAAGAGTTAGATTCACGGGACAAATATTTATATCGGGATTAAAAATACAATCTCTAAATATTTCAAGAACTACTTATGCTATAAAACCAATTTACACTATAATTCTGACATTTGACATAAAAATTAATTAAATTATAATAATTATTAAATGAATTAAAAATTGAAATCTCTAAGTTAGTTAATATTTTTATCAAAAACACACTCATTAAATACTGTCAATGAAGATGCCCCTAAATAAAAGATGAAACGAATAAAAAATAAATTACAATAAGGTAATTACGTTGTTCCTTTCTGATGGAATTTTTGCCAATTATTTGTTTCCATTGAACCACTGTGTTATGATAACTTAAAAGTTTGATTTCTGATTAATGGGATTAATAAGAGATGTCAAATGTTTAATTTGTTCGTAACTGAAGTCTAAAAATCATGTCTAATATATGATTCTAAGATGAATCGATGTAACTCCTCATGATTGGATCGATAGTAGTGGGTGTCATGTATGTACTTAAGTTACTTGCCTAATAAATTTATTTCTAATTAATGGGATTAATAAGATATGTCAAATGTTTAATTTGTTTGTAACTGAAATCTAAAAATCATAACTAATATATGATTCTAAGATGAATCGATGTAACTCCTCATGATTGGATCGGTAGTAGTGTGTGTCATGTATGTACTTGAGTTACTTACCTAGTAAATTTCTTACACCGTCAGCCAACCCCATCTAAGTTCATGATGCTATTTTTTTACATTAGGTAACGTAATCTTACGTTGTGTGTCTCACTTTATCTTTTAAGATATTTAGCACTACGCACATTTGAAATTATATAGCTTCGCTAGCATTACTCAGAAAAAAGGTGAGAATATAGATCCATCTCTTTCTTACCCTTATCGCTGCCATGCTAAAATAAGAGATAGACTCATTATTTCGTATGCCATGATTGGCTGAACATACTCTTAAAATGACGTGGGATGACACAATGGACACACAGCCTCCTCACATTTGGGTTTTACGATCAATTTAACATTAAATTAAAAACCTTAAAAGTGTTGGAAATAAATTGACAACTTTACACGCCTATAATTTATTGATGTTTAACGCCTCTGAACATTCGGAACAGTATGTAGCTTATAAATAGATTCCATTAAAAATCAAGCCAAAACCAGGGGCTCTTCGATTTAATGTAGGTAGTAAATTGAAATCGGGTTTGTATTTCTAGCGAACACCCGTTTCCGCGCGCATCAAGCAGCAAAAGCGTAAATGATCAAATTGGTTTAATTTTTGATTGCAATATATTCAGATAAATAGACTCCTATATCTGTCTGCCTATTAAGAGGATGCTTCGATTCTCTTAACCACGCCCCCGGTGTCAAAAAATACGCTTAAATTTTTTCATGCATGAGAAAACGATTTTTATTAGTGATGCGCCGAATGATCGGTTATTATTCGGCATATTCGGCATATTTTTGAATGTTCGGTATTCGGCCGAATTATTCGGTTCAGCTACCGAATATTTACCGAACAATTTTGAGAGGGTTTTGTTACAAGAGTGTATTATAGTTACTGCTTCGTGAATTTAATACTTCACCCATTATTAACAGTGATTTAACTTATTTTTGGACAATATTTCGTGTTGATAATTAACAAAAATTTTACCATTCAATTAGTCTGTTTTACAACAATAGATGATGGAATTACGTTGAACCGAATCCTTGCGCCGAATATTCGGTTCGTCAACAGCTGGACCTAATATTCAGCCGAATGTCCGTATTCGGTAAAACCCATGTTTACCGCATCTCTAATTTGTATTGATCATGAGAGTACCTAACATGATCAATACAAATTAGCTGCTGGACAAGAGTAATTCCATTACTAATTAAAAAAAATCTAAACATTCGCATTTATAATATTAGAAAGATGTATTTATATAATGTCTATTCAAGGTCTCTTGCCTTATAAGTTTTAAAATGTTTTGATTTCAAAAATAGCAAAAGTATTGATAATACCAATAAAGTTATTAAAGGCTCGATAATTTTATTAAAGTTTTAGCTATCTAAAACATTTTATGATTTTATTGTGTGTGTGTAGTAGAATTTAAGCGGAAAAAACATGTTTTTAACTTGAAAATGGTCGATTTGGAGTGATGTTTAAACCGACATTTTTTTAATTAAAAATCCAAAAAATACATTTGAAGTTTATGACATAAGGTCGCAATAGTCCTGTTCTAGATAGTAACACTGAGAAAATGTCAAGATACGTGTCAAATCAAACAGAAAATGGCGTAAATAGACAAGCGTGTTTTAAATGATAAGGACCCTTAAATAATGTCTCTTAAATAACGTATAAGTACGATATTATCAAAGCGTGCGATACTTTATCGCGTGAGTCATGGTGGCGGTTTACTAAATCATTTGTAGTTGTACTAACGATGGAGTCATCAGTAACTTGATTACAGACTATTAGTGTAAAATCTAACTGATACTATATCGACGTGTGACAAATATACTGATAATATAGTGTTACTATTAATAGTACACGAGAAAGAGGTAGGGCACAGCGGAACGGCATCTCGCTAATGGGTCATTCTACTTTTTCATGACCAGTTTTCCATTAGAAAAAAAATATATGCTGTGTATTGAATTAGTGTACAAAAATAGGATTTCGTAATAGTACCTGAACCTAATAAAAGGAATTTATAGGTGAAATACTTAAGTATTAACTTATTGCTGTAAAAGGTTGGTAACACAGTGGTAAAAAGTAAAAACCATTTTTTCATACAAATGCTGAGACATCCAAGGACTATTGAGTTACTCGATTTATGGATATTAGCTGTGGTTCGTTAATTACCAAAACTATAGGAAGTGATACTGCAATTAAACCGCTTTCTAAATAACAATACAGAAATATGAAGTGAGGGCCAAGTGTTCCAAAACCTGCTTATGTACATGAAAAAGTAGAATGGCCCTTATTATACTGAAGTTCACAATTAGGCAGATGACACATAAGATGTTGCCAGTGCCTTTACCATGAGTTTACATGACCGTACTCGCCAGCGACTGCGTTAAAAAATGTGTGTGCAAAAGTACAGCGCCTCTGGCGGTTACGCAATAGAACTAAGAATCGGCATACTAAATCGTTTACGCAGTCGCTAGCGAGTACGGTCATTCAAACTCATGGTAAAGACACTGGAGTAGAAAAAATATATAAATTGTGAATGTATCAACTTTCAATTTTCCGGCCACTATAGGCTCACTACGCGGCCCAAAAGTAGTATGTAAATATATCCTTTAAATATGAATACATCATAAGATTTACAAATCGTTTTAATTTTTTTTTTATTAAAAATGGGATCGCTCTTGGCCAGCATCTAGCCAGGGGGCAAAGATGAGGTCGACGATGAAGCGACCTCACCCAGAAGGTGCCTACTCACTCGTGCCTTAAAAAGGTCTAGGTTATATGAGCTCGGAAACACAAACGCTGGCAGAGAATTCCAAACCTTAGAAGTGCGCATTATAAAAGATGATGCAAAGCGCTTGGTTCGAATAAGAGGAATTTCGACCAAGTAAGGATGGTATCCAGCCGTACGTCTGGATGTCTGGATTTGACAAATTAAGAGCATATCAAATTGAGGGAAATACTATTAATTTCGATTTTTGATGTTCTCGGCAAGCACCTAGGGGTATCCGATTGGATCGAAAGATCGGTAAGTCTAAAGAGGCCTTAAATAATATCGATATGAACAACACTGACTACACAGTTGCAAAATTTGTGCATTTTGACTAGTCAAACAACTTCGCCTAATGCTGGACGTCAGTTTAGATTTGGAGCAGCCCAACTGTGCAAGTATTATCGCATTACAGAAGACCGCATTCATAATAACAACACTACTTACTGTTCAGGTACGTGGTGTTGTGTTCCTAGATATAAGGTCGCCAGAGCTCTCAAGGATGCCCTGTGTAGAGTGTGAGAGATCATGTCTCTAGCTGCATTCTACTTTTTAATGACCAGTTTTCTATTACCAAAAAAAAAACTATGATATGTATTGAATTAGTGTACAAAAATAGGATTTCGAAATAGTACCTGAACCTAATAAAAGGATTTTGTAGATAAAAATACTTAAATATTAACATATTGCTGTAAGAGGTGGGTAACACAGTGGTAAAAACCATTTTTTCATACAAACGATGAGACATCCAAGGACCACTGACTTACTCGATTTATGGATATTAGTTGTGGTTCGTTATTTACCAAAACTATCAGAAGTGATACTGCAATTAAACCTCTTTTTAAATATCAATATAAAAATATAAAGTGAGGTCCAAGTAATCCATAATCTGCATTTTAAAAAAAGTGTCTGACAATTATGTACATGAAAAAGTAGAATGGCCCGGCAACGCGATTGTGATTCGCAAGTGACAATATTAGTCCCTGTGCCTTTACCATGAGTTTACATGACCGTACTCGCTAACGACTGCGTAAAAATTTGTTTATGGCAAAAGTACAGCGCCTCTGGCGGTTACGCAATAGAACTAAGAATCGGCATAAACAGTCGCCAGCGAGTACGGTCATGCAAACTCGAGGCAAAGGTACTTCTTACCACCAGGCAGGCTTGTGTGCGAACGACGTTGCAATATTAAAAAAAAGATTTTTTTAAGTGTTTTATCGCAAAAAAAGGTTAGAATCTTCTTCTTCTTGGTCGTAGCCTCATGTTTGAGGGACGTGATGTCTATGGGTGACTCTCTCGACTACTGCTCTCCAGGCTCTTGGATCTTGACCCTGTAACTTCCTGAATCATATCTGTCCGTCTCCTGGGTGTAACTATGCGCCTTTCTAGTGCATCCAAAGAATGATTCAATACAATACCAATACTCTTTATGGCACACCTCAATAAAAAATACAAAGCAATTCACAAACATAATATAGCGAGATATAAGCAGAGGTAGACAACAGGTGGTCTTATCGATAAATAGCGATCTCTTCCAGACAACCATTGGGTAGCGTAGAGAACTAAACACACATATTCAGTGAGTGGTGCAAAAAAAACTACTAAAATATATAAATAAAACTAAACCATAAAAGTAAAAGTAAAACACATATAATAAACATACATAAATAGTATATAAAAACATATATAGGTACATATCTATACATATATACCACAAAAAAAGAAGCCCAAAAATAACTATAGACCAGTATCAAAACAATGTAGGTATTATGGAAGAGATAAACAATATTTATTTAGATTACCGAATGATCTTTAGTACATACGATAAGAATTGATTTTTGCTAAAACTGGAATATTTTTAAATTCTCAGTCCATATAAAAAATGAAAATAAGCCAAATCTCATTTCTGCAGACTTTTTTAATGTTCAATTATCTACAAAAGAAAACGTTTCATAAAATAAGTGGCATCACCTAATTCAAACTTTACATTAGTTTAAAAAAATCAAAACAAAGTTAACAAAATAATTTACCTCAAACAAGTTGAGCGATTCGATTTAACTCAAGGTTGAGGTCAAATCTATTTTAATGCTATTTTATTCATTGATTTAATAACGTCCCGCGATGACAGTATCCGATAATTTTATACTTAAACAGCCCTTTTACGACGCACTAATGTACTTAGAGCATTAGTGTGCAGTTTTTGCCGTTAACGATTGACAGTTACGGCAAATCTGACAGTTCCATGCATTACTGTCATAAAACATTAAACTTTATTTGTTTACATACCGATGTAGATGTCAGATAAGATTATGTATTGTCAATCGATATTATTTAAATAATCGATGATTTTATTATGTATTCTTGCAAATAAGTAACTATGAGGTAAGGTACTTTATAATTTTAAAGTTTATCTGCAGGCATATTAGGTGAAATAAAATTATGACAAATAAAAATGAATGTGTGAAATAAAATTATGACAAATAAAAATGATGAGGTGAAACAAAATTATGACAAATCAAAATTAATATGTGAAATAAAATTATGACAAATGAAAATGACTAGGTGAAATAAAATTATGACAAATAAAAAGGAGACCAAAACCACTTACTTCCACAAACCTTTCTGAAGTCACTATGACTAACATGATGAGGCCTATGTTTCTTTGTGCAATAAAGTTTAAATAAAAATAAATTATTTTTCCTTTACTTTGGTATAAATGCTCTAAATTAACGACTAATGTAACTATTTAACCCGCTTTGGCTAGACATCCAAATGGAAACTTGGCCTGACCTCCGGAGATGACCTCGGCAGCTAAGGGGTTTATATAAAACCTGTTCTTATAAAACTATTAATAATGGTCACAGTTTGTGATCGAAACGTGCAACTAGTAGAAGTGCAGAGCTAGACAGAAGGATATTTTTTTTTTAACACAACGCCGGTGGTAAACAAGCGTACGGTCCACCTGATGGTAAGCGGCCACCGCAGCCTATAGACGCCCGCGACTCCAAAGGAGTCACGTGCGCGTTGCCGACCCTTTATAAGATTTGAGGGTTATTCATATAAAAAAAAAATGAAGAAAAAAAATTAATAAATAAATATGTTATTTATTACTTCTACTAGTTGCACGTTTCGATCACCATTTTATGTAAAACCCCTTAGCTGCCGAGGTCATCACGATCCATTTTACAATCGTCCAAAATACTGAACTAACACAATTAAGTACTCGAATAGTGATCACAACCCGCGTACGCTTTGTCGCTATTGTCGCTCGTTTTTTTTATCAACTTCACATAATATTACGAATTATAATACAATTATACAATATACAATTATAGCAGACCAATCGATACTTAACATGTATTTATAAACACTGAACGCCAAAAAGTTACTTGCAATTTTAACTCTATCATATAACAAAAAGGTGTCATTTACACTGTCACTTTGTCTGATATATCAGACGATAGCTATGAAAGGGCGGTGAGTTTATAGATTTTGCTACTGATTTCCAACTGTTCAGTTACCAGTTCTACTACGGCCATGTTCTGTCATGTTCAGTATAAATGTGCTTAGTAGCGAGCCTAAGCGCTTCCTATAACGGTAAGTGACAGAAATACGGTTACATTTATTTTCTATGCTCGCTATATCTCACAAAACAAAGAGTAACAGTAAAGGACCTTTTACTTCTAAATTGGCTTAGAACTGCAACCTTTTTAGTGTAACGCTAGTAGTTTTTGACTTGTAAAAGTGCCTTTGCGGCCTACTTGCAGAATAAAGTTCATTTATTTCATTTATTTTTATTTATTTATTTAAGCGGCTCCACGCACTAATCATCGATTTTTGACGAGTTTCAAGTTGATATTGCTCCATCAAAACTATAGATATATTTATGGCACAAACGGTTATCGATTCTTCAATCCCTTATCTACATTTACAAGAGCCATATTTTGAAAAAAAAAACATATTACTTATTTATTCAAACATGATCCAAAAAAGCTCTATTTTCGATATTAGTATGTTGTTTATAGGTGGATCAACTATTCTTTGTTGCCCGTTACCATGGTTATGTCTCCTGAGTCACTCTTTAAAACTGTGATTGTATAGGGTTTAAATCTATTAAACATGAATTTTAGCGATGAGCAACAATCCATTTGGACATTGGTCATCCGTTGAGCATGCTTGAAGTTCATATTATAAACATTTATCTAATAAACTTGGTTACTGTTGTCTCCTCGCTGACGGGACAGAATAACAACAAGAAAAGTTGATTGACCCTTATGCACTTATACATATGAAATATACATATGTATGAGTAACTATTCCTTATTGACGTCTCTTATAACGCAAGAGAGATTTTTATTTTTAATTCATCTTCACAAAAGTTACGGTCAAAAACTGTTTTTATGACGAAAATTGCCAAAGTTTAATGCCAGATATCTCAAAGACAGTGAGTTTTGAAGTAAACATGGTAAACTATGTCGGTAAAACTCGTTGTTCTTAATACGATAAGCCAAAAAAAAAACAAGGAAACGGATAGTTACAGATCGAAGGTAATTGGGAGCTAGGAGCCCCTTAAATTCCTACCCCCTTATTCATAAAACTTAACAAACCTCTGCTAACTAAAATGTCTGTTGTCACTGTCTCACAAGCACGTGTGTCAAAGTGACAGATAAGGACAAACGAACTTTAGCGGCTAGTTAACTAATATAGGTTTGATAGACGTTTATGAATACAGGGGCTAATGTTTTTACGGTTGCGGAAAGATAATGATTTCTAAATTGATGTAATAAAAAGCTTATGTTTATAATAAGCCTCATGTTTTTTGAAGAAGAAAATTTGGTGCTTATCCTTTTTAACCCTTTTTCAAGGCTTGAACAAAATAAGTAAGCTTATTTAGTTAAAATCGCTGTTTTTGATTTAGATTTAGATTTCATTTATTACACAATACAAGACTACATTATAAATTACATTCATGTCAATTTAAAAGGATCCCTATTATTGTGGTCGTCAATACATTGAATAGAATATCACACAATAAAACAAAAGAAAAACAACCATAAATTAAATAAAAATAACATTTTAAGTTTCACCCAAGATGATCGTCATACTATTGTAGGTATTGATAATAGACTAAAACCATTTTCTGCTTCGGTCCATTATGACGAAATGTAGGTAATATTATCGGTGTCTAAAATATCAGATTTCCACGCATGTGACAATTGTATAATCCTATTCAATGCATGGAACTTGCCTACTTATAAGTGAACAAAAAGTAACAGAATATCAAGTTAATGGTATATCATTACCGCATAACCGGCGCACGATGTGGTTTTGCTATGTGAGTATAATTTGTATTGTAAATTCTGCATAGCTCCCTATGTAAACTCAGTTTAATTATAATTTATATGCTAAACCATACTAGACATAAATGTCTCATTAATTAGAACTATTGCATTTTTTCTGATGAATTGTATCGTTCATTTCAATTTTTTTTTTCTCAATATTGCGTTATAGACGTGTGCGGGCGAAGGGCATGGTATACATAATAGCACTATACTAGCGATGGGAATAAGTAAATAAATGGGATCATGAATGTGCGTCTCCTGTTCTTATTTCAACCTACAAGAGTACTTTCCATAATTGGCTTATCCCATAAAAAACATACCATATAAAAAATAGGCCAAGCCTCGAAAACCTTTCGTCGTAAAAAGTTGTGAGATACCACGTACAGCCAAGTGACGCATTCTAATTAGTCTTTATTTGCTTACTAAATAAAATTTTGAGATTGGGAATCGACGTTCCCCATGTTCCTGAAAATTCGGGGTTCTAGCTTTAGCCAGCACAGAATTACGGGATGTTGAATGGTTTCGAGAAAAAGATGGTAGTTCCCGTTTTGCACGACTTGGCGGGGGCACCGCCATGCCCCCAGATAAAATCATAATGTCCTTTGCAAATACCGTCCCATTCGTTCTACCGTGGAACGGATTCTAAAGCTAATTCACCGTTTACCGTCAACTCTCCTGAGATGAACCAGTTTACGTCCGACCTCCAATGAATAATAGTTGTTACTAAAATAGGTGTCAAGTTATACAAGGGATATGCGGTATGAGTCGACTGGTAGTTAATGGCATTGTACTTAACCACCGGACGCGCGCACAATACGACACGGTCTGCGTCCGCGCACACAGCAGTTTCAATCAGTTTCGCCTTTTAACCTATCTTGTTAACAATGTGTTTTCAACCCTATTCACAAACAACAAAGTATAGTTTCCTTTGTGTTTGTTTAAAAAGGTTGACCGTAATGTGGGATTCATATGTACATGTGTGTTGCAGTGGTTTGTTCTGCGGTTGCTGGTTTTGTAAATTGACTGTAATTATACTAATGTGATGTTAGTTTTGACAATGGGTGCAATTGTTATAATAATAGCTTATTATGCTTCTAGCGCCAAATGTATATAGCAAGTTGGGACTAGGTCACAGAATAACCTGGGTACCCACATATTAAGCACGCCAAAGTAGCTAAAATATTTTTTCCGTTGGACTCAGCACACGCCAACAAGTGGTAAATATCGTATTAATTACATAAGTGCCGATTTAGTGACATCTCCCGAGAAAGAAAAAACAGTTATAACAACCTACATTCCTATTTAAAAGTTTTTGAAGATTCTATACCACGAATGCATTACGCGTATGTATTACATAGTTTCTGTGAAGATAACCACCGATAATTAAGCAATAATTTTATATTAATGTAAGTAGTCTACTAAAAGTATTGTATCGATTGACTTCAATAATCGGTTTAGTGTTATATTACAAAATTAGCTACTAACACTACTTTTACCACACTCTTAAGTAATTTATAATATTACATACCGCCTTCTCTAACAGCTTAGCCGATATTATTAAATCATAATTTATGCAATCTCATTACAATTACAAAGGTAATTGAAGATCATACACTTAGAGAACGTTTTGAATAAAATTAATTGTTATAATAAACCTTGTGTTGAGATAATAAGACATAAATTCCATTGACATAACCGAGATCAGAGATAACTTTATGAGAGAGAATCTGAATTATCACGTCATTACATTATACGCTGGTTCCATAATTTGTAGAAGATTAGACCCGAATAAATCAAGATGGTATTTTAATGAGGTACTATTTGGAATATATCGACTGATGTTAATATATGGGATATGTGGAGTATTCTCAGACAGTTACGTAACCCTAAATATTCTGATTTGTTCAAGGCTGGTATTCACAATGATTACCTACTGACAAACCAAAGTCTGACCTCCTATTTCACATAAAATTGTCGATCTAAGAATCACGTTATAATGGGGACAAATAATGAGTTGACTGAGACACTATCATTTAATTTCCACATTCTATACCACACACTTCAAAATAGACCTAAGTGGCGTGTAGCTAATAAGAATATAGATGTTGGGAGTCTTGTCATATTAAGAGAGGATAATTGTCCACCGATGTCATGGCCTATGGCCAGAGTTATAAAAACTTACCCGGGGCATGATGGTTTAGTGAGAGCTGTTGAAGTTAAAACCTCTAATGGGAAAAGTCACACGCGCTCTATCACTAAAGTAAGCTTGCTTCCTATAGATGATTAATAGTAATGTAAGAATAAAATATGTAAGAAATAATGTACACTATGTATGTACTTAATGCATAATGTGTAACTGAACATATGTGCTACTAACATAAATGCTTCGCAGAGGCATATTCTATATGCTTAATTGGCTGTGAGCTAATTATAACGTTAAGCCCTTGTCATAAGGTTTATACTCTTATAATCGTAATACATAAGTCTTACTGTGCGTCCTTGTTTCATAATATTTGTAGCTAAATTGTGTTATGGTTTTTATCTTTATAAATTGCCGTAATGTTCACGATTGTATAACTAATATTTTTCTAGCTTATACTGGTTAGTACTATGTAATTGCCGCAGTTGCCAGTTTTGTTATGGGTGGCACTACAATCGGATAAATTGAGTGATTTCATTGTATTTTTTGTCATTGTTTTGTTTATAATTTGCCTGCCCCCCAACATGTTGACATGACTGCCAACATTAATGTATAAAAAAAAGGTAAAAAATATGTTATCTGTGCTATGCTCTCTTCCGTTATTCCGTGCCAGCGCACAGACGCACATTTGTATTATAAAAAATAAGAACAGTGAAAATTGATGTAAAAGTACTGCGACAATATACCTACTCAGTTTACGACCAGTGCCTATTATTATTAAACTACAGTCCGCTAAAGAAACCCCCAAGAACTACACATTAGCTCAGAGATTCCTTTTTGTTTTTAATAGTTTTAATTAGTAGGAATGTTCAAGGTTTGGTGTCTAAGCATTTCTAATTAATTAGGTGGTGTGGTTTTTTAGATCTGGATTATTTTGGTATATTAAGGCCGGGTTTTATAAAGATCCGTTAACCAAATGTCAGATCAAATTTCAGTAACTCAGTACAATTTTTGACATAACAAACCGACATAAGGTCTAACGGATCTTAATAAAACCGCGCCTAAAAATCATAAGCATGTCTTTTTTCATTATTTTTCGCTTAGTGTTTAGTTTCACTCTATCAAGAAGGTTAAATTAAAATCATTAAGGGGCTACCCAGCAAAATCAACCGATTTTAGTGCATTTTGCATCATAAGTAGTAAAGTTTTCGTATACTAAAAAATACGTGTTTCATGGTGGTATTTTATTAACAATTCCATCTGTTAGAATTGAGAAATAAGTATTGTTAGACTTCATAAATAAATTCCCGAGTCGGCACAAATAAAAACAATTTTTTTGAATGAATGAATGAATGAATGTTTATTTTGCGGAATATGGGTACATTAGGTTGGTACAATAATTTTATAGCCCACCATACTCTGCTTGAGTGAGCATGCAAAAAAAAATCGAAAAAGTAACTCATGATTGTGCCAACGGTTGAGCTCAAGCAGAATAGAGTTTACTTAATCTACTACTTATACTAATTTTAAGAAATTAAATTACTTATTGTTACATTTTACATTTAAAAACTCGTCCAGGGAGTAAAAACATAGCTCGCATAACCACACAAAAAGCTTCTTTTTGAAGTGTTTTAGCGGAAGATCTTTTATCTCTCTGGGAACATTGAAACTACTTATCAACAAAATCACAAGAACCTGTATTTTAGCAACACTTTTTCCGTAACTGTATCTGCGGTTTTTTTAAAAATTTCGTAATACTTTTCGAGATACTTTAACAATAGCTTTTCGGTTTCGATTCGAAACCGGTTTAATCCCAACAAGGTCTAGTTTTCCCTCTAGTACCTAGCTTGAAAGGTCAGATGGCAGTACCTACGCCAAACCTTGAAATTAGGTGTCAAAGCGGTCTAGGCCACAACTCGGAATACTCCAGAAGGATGATGACATGCTTTCGTATGTGATGTCATTAAAGTATGAATTGTATACTATCAAAACAAATATAACAAAATCAGTGCAATCAGCATTGCGATACAGCGAGTAATTGCCGCCAGCATCCACGGTACAATGCCCCAAGGGCGTGTTTTAGATTTAAGTTACTTTTACTCAGGGTTCGAAATTATCAAGATAATTATGGTCTTTGATAATTATCGCGATAATTATCCGATAATTATCCCTCTTATGGGTAGGGTAGTATACGTTATTTTATTAGTTAAATTTATTTTCCGATGTATGATATGGCCTGTAAAATGTATTTTTACCAATAAAGACTGTACTCTGTACTAACATATAAAAGATTATGGTGTTTTAGGCTGCAAAATAAATAGTTGCTATACAATATTTTACTAGTTTTTTTATTAAAAATTAATAATAATCAATTAATCATTACAACGTCATTAAAACACATATACAGAGCGCAATTATTAACGTTCGAATTCACGCACGTATTTTTTTAACTCATGCCGAATTTACAATTTTAGGTTATTATCAAATCGATAATTATCAAAGCATAAAAATCACGATAATATCAAGATAATTATCATTGATAATTATCCTTTCGAACCCTGCTTTGAATATTATTTAAGTTATTGTTATTTAACTATTATTACCGCTTGTAAATCAATAAAGAAACATGCATAAAAAAATGCAATTTATCAAATAGACTAACATTATTATATATGGTTACATTACAAACATAATACACAATAACGACCATAATTCAAGATTACACTAATTTTACGCTTACTGCTATTAACTCCGAATAACATAATTAAGCGTTTAAATACTGAGCATTACGATAATAAATTAATATAATTATGACAAGCGAATTTATATCTTAATCGTATACTAACATGAATTTAATGCCCAGTTCCTACAATGATTTATAGAAGTTTGACATAGAAATTATGGGAACTAGGTCAACTTTCAAGTTCAAGGACCTTGTACAGACCGCATCATAAATATGTATACAATTGTTTACCTTATCTATTACTAATAAAAGCCTTTCTCTTAGCATATTTGATGCCGATTGTAGGGATACGATGCTCGACCCCCTGCTATTTTGTTAATAGTTGAGTTATTAGAAAGTAATTGAAACGAATGATTTGATGATGTCAATCACAGATTATTATATATAAATCATGATATACTTAGCAGAAATCCTTTGAAGTAACTAGTAAATTTTATTTTAATATATATGGAATACTTGTCCTTAAAATAAAACAAATATTTTATTATAGAAGTGACTGAATAGATTTCAAAAAATCAAGAAATCAAAATCAAACATTTATTCTACAAATAGACCACCAGGGCACTTTTACATGTGACAATATTAATTTAAAACTTAAGAAAGTCTGACTATAATAAGTAATACATTTTTCATGTCAAAATATTAATTTTCAGTTCAAGAAAGGATAATAATTTCGAGTTTACAATTATAACAAAATTAATGTCATACAGTGAAGATAAACTTGCAAAGTTATCTATTACAAATTTTACAACATCAGTAAAGTTAGAGATGTATAAGGTTTCAAGATTAACAAGGAGTATTATGAAATTAATATAATATCCCAGAGATGTACATGGTCTCTGAGCGTCAAAATTAAGATTAATTTAATATTGTTAGAGATGTATATGGTCTCTAAGTCACTGATAATAAAAACGAATCCACAACAGGATGATGTCTCTCGTCAATCCCTTATAAAAAGACACTAGTATTAACGTAGTCACTATGTCCTAGCAAGCATGAACAGACCGGACTCCACAAACAGCACCCGATCACGAGTATGACGCGTATCAAACAAACAATTTGCTTTAGCATGTTCAAATTTTTTCGCCTTATTTTTTAAGTATGGACCATTCGTTTAAAATAGTAATTAAATTACAATGACATCCGGGCTGGAGTCCCGCAAGGCTCCGTACTCTCTCCCACTCTTTAATCGTTATTCACGAACGACATTCCCAGGCAACCGAAAGTGCAACTCGGGTTATTCGCGGACGATACCGCGCTCTTTACAACTCATTGTAAGTACACTTTTAACCAGCGATACCTCCAGGAGGTAATCACTGACCTAGGTCGTTGATTTAATCTTTGGCGTATCGAAGTCAATCCGGAAAAAAACACTGCGATAGTCTTCCACCCGTCAGATGTTTGACCGGCCCATCCCTTGGACCAACGAAGTCAAATATCTTGGAGTGACCCTCGACAGAAAGCGTACTATCCGTAGCCATATCATAAGGGTACGCAACCGTGCGTTGTTCGTGCTAGGAAGGCTTGGGCCGATGATTAACAAGACGTGCCTATGACATCGCTCAAGCTTCAGGTCATTCAGAATCGTTTTCTCCGTAGGTCGACTGGTGCCCCGTGGTACCAGTCGAACCTCAGTCTGCACCACGACATGGTGATTTGAACTGTATAATAAGTTCTCCAAAAAACTTAAAGTTCCGAATTGGAACAGAGACTTAATCCTAGTCATATAAAAACATTAAGAACCTCTATGTCAGCATCCCTTCTACGTTTCTCTATCAAGAGCATAAGATTAAGTATAACGTTATCTATAACCGTACATTATTGGCCGTGAAATATTTAAATTACGCCCCTGGTCCGCTCGTTTGAATAATCGTGTACCTTAGTACGCCTATTTCTTAAGAACGATAATACTAAGGCAGTTAAGAGGCCGCCTTTGGAGCCATTGCGTTCTCGTACAGTACGATTCAACAGGCACTTTATACTCATTTCACCTAAGTTTTATTTCGCATAATATAATATGTATTTTTTTGTAACGCGTAAATATTTCACGTTTATTATAGAACATACCTAACCTAACCTAATAAGCTCAATTTCTTCTCAAATTTTACGCCTCCGGTCAACCTAAACTCCCGTCAATTTTTACGATAATTTAAAATATATTCTATAGTATGACGGAGTTTAAACTCAGACACAAATCTGGAGAGTGGCCAGAGTATTACACGTTTATTTATATTGTCTTCCTCTAAGATTGTGAATTCAATAATTTTTGTTATTGACCTTTTCATAATTAGAATTACGATTTGAAACGGGATATTTACCATGTATATTTGTATTTTTGAGATCCCGATATTTCGGCACTGTTGCAAGCGCCATTATCAAGCATTAACTGACGTGCTGCGAGTTTTAGTTGTGGTCTACCCACACACCATAGCGATCTACCCTCTTCCTGAATCGTAATTCTAATGTAAATGACCATGTAAGCTTGAAATCTTTTCATAATTACTTGTAATATTTAGTCTTCCGCCATAATTCCTTGAACAAAACCGACAGCCCTCTTAACCTATCTGCCTCCGATAAGGTTAAACTAAAGTGGTTTAACACATGTAGTTACTTACAAGCTAGATAAAGGAATGGATCCCAGACAGGCTGTAACGGGTTCTAGTGGGCATACAAAGGTCATTTTGAATGGATAATGAGGGAGAAATAAAATGGTCCTTCAGTGCATAGCAGTTCATATCACTATTACACTGATCCAGTGGCAGTCGCGTATTTGGGTCTTTGTCAGATTTAGGTTCGCGGCTTTTCGGTGGACATACAAATACAATACAATACAAATATTCATTATTGCTCACCAAACGAAGTACATTCAAAGAACAACAGAAATTAAAATACATGTAACAGTGGTAGACAACAGGCGGTCTTATCGCTAACAAGCGATCTCTTCCAGACAACCTTTGGGTAGTAGAAACTAAGATAGAAAATTTAAATTACTTGAGTAGGTGAAACAGATAAAATAGAATATAAAATACCTATAATACTAACTATGAGTATAAGAAGCACCATAAACTTACATAAATACATAGATATGTAAACCTACATACAAATATAAATACAATAACTAAGTATTCAAGAAGCCGTAGCACCAACAGTCTAAAGTAAACAGCACAAACAAAGATGGATCCTACGAGTAATTACGGGTGAGATAAATAGTACTCCTTTAATTTGCTTAACATATCAAAAGTTAAGGGCCACAAAGCTTAATTTTGGATTGGTCTAGTAACCCGCATAAACGGTGTTTCCGTAACTATAAATTCATGCAATAAAAACGTAAGTTATATGTACATAATCCGTTAACTATTGACCACCGGGTGGACAACTTTTGTTTTTACAACTGACAATGACCAGTTTTGTGTCAGTTTGAAACAAATGACGGTTTTTACGCCTAAGTACATAGTTATCGTCATGTCATGATGCCATATTTACATACTTCAGTGTGATTATATTTAGATGTATTTATTCCATAATACAAAAACGCAATATAAAGTCAATTTATACGACTTTATAATATCACATAAAAAAGTTTAACTATATATTTGTACAATCATAGAAACACGTAGGTACATTTTTCATAAGTTTTTAGTTTCTTTTAGCGTAAATTACATATGTTACTTGATATAACGTATTGGCACGCATTTATTTTATTTCTACATGGTGTAAACAATAATTAAATACTTACTAATGATTTTAAGATTATTGTGCGTAGGAATGTATACTTTTCACATTAGGTTTTTTAAAAGTTATTTCAACACATTAAATTTCCTTAGGCAAAATATTTTTACGTAAGTACGTGTATTTTTTTAGCTGAAACAATGAAAACCCAATTTTTCTAGATCCACATGGAACACATCACTCAAAACATACATTTATTCACAAGTAAATACTAATAAATAATTAATTATTCAACAAGTTATTATAAATAAACAAAGAAATTAAAATTAAACTACATCTAACCTAAAATGAACCTAAATATACCTATCAAAAACCCCTAATCTAACAAACCGCTGACAGTAGTCACTCTAATTTTGGTTTTTTGGTGTTGTGGTGTTGGTGTGGGTTTGGTTTGGTTCATTGTCAGATTTAGGTTCGCGTCTTTTCGGTCGACATCTCAAAAGTTAAGGGCCACAAAGCTTAATTTTGGATTGGTCTAGTAACGCGCATAAACGGTATTTCCACAACTATAAATCCATGTAATAAAATCATAACTTACATGTACATAAGCCGTTAACTATTGACCACCGGGTGGACAACTTTTGTTTTAACAACTGACATTTACCCGTTTCCGTCTCTCTCTGTTTTCAAGTTCTCAAGCTCAATTATAATCTCATCCGGTAGTGCACCGTCCAAGTCGCGCCAATTTTATCAATTACTCACCTCATTTGTTCCACCAATAAATAAATAAAGCACCTCCCGGTCCCCTATAAATCAGAAACTAATTGGTCTCTCCGACGTGAGTGGGCGATTGTAATTCATAGACGGATTTTCAATATTGCCTTCAGAATAGCTATTCACATAGATAATTTACCTATCAGGGCTTATAGCGTCCAAAGTTATACAGGCCCTTACATTAGTTACAACTTTAAACAACCTAAGGGCACGCCAGGCCAGGGTTTATACTGGTTGGCTCTGCAATGCAGTGGTTTGGGTCATAATTGTGAGTCGCTCCGTAGCTCATTAATATACGTTTTCAATGTTGTCAATTTAACTGGAATTAGATTGCGGGAATTGATTTCTAGGAAACTTGGCTGTATGTTTTCATATTCGGATTTAAAAAGCGTGAGCTAGTGATACGTTCAAATTAGTTGGAAAAGTAAGTCTAGAGCGCTAATTTAGATATAGCAGTTTTTTTTTAATCTGTGAAATACTATGAGCAGCGCTTTATGGTTTCAACAAAAAACAGAATATTCCTAATGTATAAGCGATAACATTACATTCGATTCGAGTGACTATCAATTTCTGCATAGTGATTTTCAAATACAGTACAATACACTTATGAAATACAAGTTACTAATACTTTGTAACAGATGCTGCACGAGCCTATAGAAAGTGACGTCATTCAATGCTGCCTAGCGCACTTAGGGCCTACTCCGAACTTCGAAATACGAACTTCGTATCGCGCCGTCCCTTTCACTCTCGTGTTATACACCATATGAGTGAAAGGGACGGCACGATACGAAGTTCGGATTTCGATGTAGGCCCTCTGCTGTGCCCGTACTATACGCCCGTGGGTTAATCGCAAACGCGGCGGACGGACATCAACGGGCTTCGTGTATACAGGATGTCCCACGGCTATGCCACATGTAGGGAAAGTACCTTGGATATTGTAGATGGAACATTTTACTGAAAGAAGACATTATTTTAATTTTAAAAACAATTTAAACTGCATTCACAGATATTTAAATAATAATTAAACCTTGAACCGGGAATCGAACCCGTTACACAAGAAAAATATTTACCCTGTAGCTTTATCATACCAATCGAAAGGCTTCATCATACGGATTATTTTTTGCTAAATAACATAGTATCAAAAATAAAAGGAAGACCATGAATTTTAACATTTTTAATACAAAATTAATCAATTTATCACGTGTAACGGGTTCGATTCCCGGTTCAACCATAAAAATATTTAAATATCTGTGAATGCAATTTACAATGTTTTTTAAATTCAAATAATGTCTTCATTCAGTAAAATGCTCCATCTAGAATATTTAAGGTACTTTCCCTCCATGTGGCATAGTTGTGGGACGGTCTGTATATGGTGTATGTGTCACCGACAGATTGTAAAAACCGTTAGATTATAATCTAACTAGCGAGATTGTAAACCGTCGAAAGATTGTAATCTACCGAAAAACAATGCATTAAATTGTAAGCAAAGTAATTCTATATTACAAGAGCGGGATTAGTTTACGATTGGAATAGAAGTCATTTCATATACAATTTGACGTAAGTACACTCGCGGACAAAGAATACGGGTCGGAAAAATACAGTCATATTTCCTAACTAGCAGCCGCCCGCGACTTCGTCCGCGTAGATTTTAGATAGTAACAAAGATATAAATGAGGTTTATTTGTTTCTGTCAGTTGTCTGATGCTATTAATCTTTTGTGAAAATTACTCGAATGAAAAACTTAATGTCCGCCATCTTGGATTTGAAAATGGATGTAATTTTCGGAATCGGCACCCCGAGGAACCACAAAGATGACCCCATATCGATTTTTAAGAAAAATAAATGTCCGCCATCTTGGATTTGAAAATGCATATCATTTTCGTAATCGGCACCCCGAGGAACCTCGACGATGACACCCATATCGATTTTTAAGAAAAATAAATGTCCCTCTCTGGGATTTGAAAATGGATGTCATTATCGTAATCACCACCCCGAGGACCCTCGAAGATGACACCCATGTCGATTTTTAAGAAAAATAATTGTCCGCCATCTTGGATTTACAAATGCATGTCATTTTCGTAATCGGCACCCCGAGGAACCTGGAAGATTACACCTATATCGATTTTTACGAAAAATAAATGTCCTCCTCTGGGATTTGAAAATGGATGTCATTTTCGTAATCATCACCCCGAGGAACCTCGAAGATGACACCCATGTCGATTTTTAAGAAAAATAATTGTCCGCCGTCTTGACTTTGAAAATGCATGTCATTTTCGTAATCAGCACCCCGAGGAACCTCGAAGATTATACCTATATCGATTTTTACGAAAAGTAAAGATTTGCTCCCCGCACAAACTTGGAACCCCTTTTTACCCCATTAGGGGAACAATTTAGAAAACGCTGGAACACGTTTTGTTGTATTTAAACAGAGAGTCTATTTACGAAGTTTGAAATCTCTCACTTCAAAAATATTTGCTCCCCGTACAAACTTGGAACCCCCTTTTTATCCCTTTAAAGGAGCAATTTTGAATAACGCTGAAATACGTTATGTTGTATTTAAATAGAGAGTCTATATACGAAGTTTTAAATCTCTCACTTCAAAAAAGATTTGCTCCTTTACAAACTTGGAACCCTCTTTTCACCCATTTAGGGGAGACATTTTGAAAAACACTGAAATATTTTTGTTGTATTTAAACATAGAGTCTATTTACGAAGTTTCAAATCTCTAACTTCAAAACAGAATTGCTCCCGGTACAAAGTTGAAACCAACTTTTCACCCCTTTAGAGGAGCAATTTCAAAAAACGCTGAAATACCTTTTGTTGAATTTAAACAGAGAGTCCGTTTACGAAGTTTTTAATCCCGCACTTCAAAAAAGATTTGCTCCGGGTACGAACTTGTAAACCCATTTTCACCCCTTTAGAAGAGCAATTTCAAAAAACGCTGAAATGCATTTTGTTGTATTTAAACAGAGAGTCTATATACGAAGTTTTAAATCTCTGACTTCAAAAAAGATTTGATCCTTTACAAACTTGGAACCCTCATTTCACCCCTTTATGGGAGCAATTTTGGAAAACGCTGAAATACGTTTTGTTCTATTTAAACATAGAGTCTATTTACGAAATTTCCAATCTCTATCTTCAAAAAAGAATTGCTCCCCGTACAAACTTGGAACCCCCTTTTCACCCCTTTAGAGGAGCAATTTCAGAAAATGCTGATGTACTTTTTTGTATTTAAACAGAGGGTCTATTTACGAAGTTTGAAATCTCTCACTTCAAAAAAGATTTGCTCCCCGTACAAACTTGGAACTCCCTTTTCACCCCTTTAGAAGAGCAATTTCAAAAAACGCTGAAATGCTTATTGTTGTAATTAAACAGAGAGTCTATATACGAAGTTTTAAATCTCTGACTTCAAAAAAGATTTGCTGCTTTACAAACTTGGAACCCTCTTTTCACCCCTTTATGGGAGCAATTTTGGAAAACGCTGAAATATGTTTTGTTGTATTTAAACATAGAGTCTATTTACGAAATTTCAAATCTCTAACTTCAAATAAGAATTGCTCCCCGCATAAATTTGGAACCCCCTTTCTACCCCATCAGGGGAACAATTTAGAAAAATGCTGAAACATGTTTTATTGTATATTTAAACAGAGAGTCTATTTACGAAGTTTGAAATCTCTCACTTCAAAAAAGATTTGTTCCCAGTAAAAACTTGGAACCCCCTTTTCACCCCTTTAGGGTAGCAATTTCGAAAAACGCTGAAATAAGTTTTGTTGTATTTAAATAGAAAGTCTATTTACGAAGTTTGAAATCTCTCACTTCAAAAAAGATTTGGTCCCCGTTCAAACATTGAAGCCCCTTTTCACCCCGTTAGGGGATAAATTTAGAAAATCACTGAATTTAGTTTTGTTATATTTAATCAGAGAGTCTATATACGAAGTTTTAAGTCTCTAACTCTAAAACAGAAGTTTCTCCCATACAAACTTTCCACCCTTATTTTACCCTCTTAGGGTTAGAATTTTGCAAAACGCTGAAAACACTTTCTTCGGATTTAAGTTCGTAAACTTATTACAAATTTTGAAGTCTTCAGCTCAAAAAAAAATTTTTCTCCCATACAAACTTTGCACCCTTATTTGATCCCCTTAGGATTGGAATTTCCAAAAATCCCGTCTTATCCCTTGCATACATTATAAAAGTAAGCTCTGGACCAAATTTGAAGATTCTAGTTCCAGTAGTTTCGGCTGTGCGTTGATGGTAGATCAGGACTTCTTCTTTTATATATATAGATAAAATAGTGCAAACTTGTACAGTTTTTTAATCCTGTCGTGATCTTTATTTCATTGTGTTGCGTTCCGTGGATCACGTACGGTGCTGTCTGAAAACCAGCGCTGCAGGTGTCTGACACCTCGGCACAATGCTGAGACAGCAACCGATTCACTGCCGCGAAGGCGCACTTTATAATAATATGTCAATGTACTGAGTCTATTCTGTCTGTAACGATGTGTCTTTTTTTCGTGCAGTGAATAAATGCTTTCTTTCTTTATATTAAAATCAAAATCAAAACATTTATTCTGCAAATAGGCCTCAAGGGCACTTTTACAAGTCAAAATCTATCTAGGTACATCAAATAAAAATAATACAATAATCAAAGTATCATTAATTAAATGTAGTGTTACATGTCAAAAATAAAACTAAGAAACTAATAACACTCGAGATTTGTTAGAGATGTATAAGGTCTCTAAGCGTCAAGATAAAAGGTAATAAAGTAGGTACACTAATCATAATAAAATGTTTTGAGCTATATCTATAACACGTCAACATGAAAATAATAAAATCTAATAAATAAATATCCCCAGAGATGTATAAGGTCTCTGAGCGTTTTACATCTAATTTTAAAGAATTAAAAGAATTTTACATCTAACTAAAAAAATACATTAAAAAAAACGTCTGTAGGTTTAAATCGGACTCCTAAAAACCCACGAAAGAAACAATGTTAAGGGAGAAGATATCGTAAAAATCGTCAGTTTGGAGATTGATATTTTTATGCTAGGAATTGCTAATACTCGGTATTACGAATTAATATATCATGTAAATAAAACCAGTGTAAAATGTTTAGAAAAACCTATTGCGGTTATTTAATTTAGGGTGACCAGAAATTTTTGACCTCGAGTGAACATGGAGATTTTTTCACCTCCAATCGCAGCTAGGTGCCTGACACAGTGCCTTTACCATGAGTTTGCATGACCGTACTCGCTAGCGACTGCGTAAACGATTTAGTATGGCGATTCTTAGTTCTATTGCGTAACCGCCAGAGGCGCTGTACTTTTGCCCATACAAATTTTTACGCAGTCACTAGCGAGTATAAACTCATGGTAAAGCCACAGATGTTGTTCATATACAAATGCCACAATATTTTCCTATAATACTTTTATTATTACTGCTATTTCAGATTATTAATTATATATTTATAATTTTACAACGCTGCATATATATACCTTGACCAATAAGTTAATTATTATTTAATTACTGATTAGATCACTGTTTAACTAAGAAAGACAACATAAAAGACATATTACGCGTTATATATTATATTACTTTAGCATAATTAAAGGTATATCACACATAAACAATTCGACAAAACAAAACCAAAAATGGGGCTCCCAATAAGTAAACATGTACAGTCGAATGAAAAAAATATTGGTGTATGCAAGCTACTCAAAAATATGTCCCATGGATCTTATGTCTACGCATTAAGGTTTCGGTACAGCACCCGATCACGAGTATGACGCGTATCTCAGCCATAGTCGACTCTTACGACGCCCATGGGAAGAAAGGGGGAAATGCTATTGTAACCTGGCCCCACACGACACACACCTTAAAAATCGCATTTTCTTTTGACAGACAGTGAGTTGATAATATACAGGGCGTCCCACGGCTATGCCACATGGAGGGAAAGTACCTTGAATATTGTAGATGGAACATTTTATTGAAAGAAGACATTATTTGAATTTAAAAAATAATTTAAACTGAATTCACAGATATTTAAATAATTTTGTGGTTGAACCGGGAATCGAACCCTTTACACGTGATCAATTGTGATTAATTTTGTATTAAAAATGTTAAAATTCATGGTCTTCCTTTTATTTCTGATACTATGTTATTTAGCAAAAAATAATCCATATGATGAAGCCTTCCGATTGGTATGATAAAGCTTACAGGGTAATTATTTTTCTTGTGTAACGGGTTCGATTCCCGGTTCACGGTTTAATTATTATTTAAATATCTGTGAATGCAGTTTAAATTGTTTTTAAAATTAAAATAATGTCTTCTTTCAGTAAATTTTCCATCTACAATATTCAAGGTACTTTCCCTCCATGTGGCATAGCCGTGGGACATCCTGTATATCTTCGGAGCTCTAAGCGCCAGGCGCCGGGGCGCCACCTTTATCTAATAAATCAGGTAATTACAGAGACAGACGAGTGGGTAACACCGGTTGCTAGAGATTTGCTCACACAGTGAAATTATATTTCCTGTTATGATAACTTGATCTTTTGTAATAGATAATAAAGTTGGATATAGTTATATTGATTTATTTCGTTGTTTAGTACCAAGACTAAGGCTGAGTAACTTGTTGGTTGTTATTTTCTGGAGCAATGCAGGAAGGTGAAGTAAGTCAAAAAAATTAGTTCAAAAGTCTGATTCAATATCAACAACATTGTCTGTTTTGGCGGCAAATTCGAAATTGGCAGCCGCCTGCAAGCGAATCACGAAATTTTATGTACTAACGACAGGTAGATTTTACTGTCAAATGTGATGTATAAATGTATGAGCAACAGGCGAATCACGTAACTTTATATACTAGAATTACGATTAGAAACGGGATATTTACCATGTATATTTTTGTATTAGTGAGTTCCCGATATTTCGGCACTGTTGCAAGCGCCATTTTCAAGGATTAACTGACGTGCTGCGAGTTTTAGTTGGTGTTACTTTATATACTAACGGTAGTAATAATATTTAATTCAGGATAATATAAAAAGCTCAAGGGGAAGTTGAAGAAACTGTGGCTTAGTGATTCTGGCTAATTTCATAAAATATTTACCTTTTATTTTGCTCAGGCTATAATTTCCTTCTCAATATCGTTTATTTGTGTATTTATACTTGTCCTTAATAAATTATATATGTATGTATGTTTTATATCTCTTGTCTTTTTTATACCTTGTTGTACAGGTTGCTGAATTTGTCTACCTCCGTTCATTTCTTCTCTCATTTGCTCAAAGGTTAACTGGAAGAGATCCCTTAAAGGGATAAGTTCGCCTTGTACATTATTATTATAGCCTTATCGACAGGTGCTGTGTTCTTTGTGTCAGTGTTGTAATATGTCTTTCTTCCTAATTTTTTGTGCATCTGTTTGCCAGTCGGCAAAAGCCTCCTCCAGCCTTCTCCATTCGTGCCGGTCGCGTGCAACCCTGCTCCATGATGGTCCGGCAACTTGGCGGATGTCGTCATCCCATCTTTTCAGAGGCCTTCCTCTACTTCTCTTGCCTTCCCTCGGATACCATTGAGTTACACGCTTACTCCACTTATCATCTCCCCTGATCATGTGGCCAGACCACTTCCACTTTTGTCGTTTTATTTTGGTTGTAATGTCCTCTGTTTTTGTTTTTGACTTAATAGTGGAGTTCCTCACTCTGTGTGCTTTCCGGATTCCCAACATACTTCTTTCCATTGCATGTTGACAAGCTTCTAATTTGGCAGTGGTTTGTTTTGCTAAGGCCCAAGTTTGGCTTCCGTACATTAGGACGGGTAGGACGCAGGTGTTGAATAATTTGCCTTTTGTTCTATTATGGACATTTTTGTCTTTAAATACTTCTTTCAAATTCCAATACCTCATCCAACCGTTTGCCACTCTTCTATCCAGTTCTTTTGAAAAAGTCTCCTTGGGTGATATGATTTGGCCCAGATAGATGTACTCCTCAACATACTCAATGGGTTGTCCTCCCACCTTTATTTCCGATTTCGCATTGTTGGTCATTACTTTTGTTTTTTCTGGGTTCAGACTTAGTCCAACGGTCTGGCTTTTTTCTGCTAACTCGTTCATCATGGTCCTGGGGTGATTTGGCGAACAATACGATATCATCAGCAAATCGTAGGTGTGTTAGTGGGGTGCCATCAATATTTATTCCCAACCCTGCCCAGTTCAAATCTCTGAAAACCATTTCTAAAACTGCTGAGAATAGTTTTGGGGACAGGGGGTCGCCTTGTCTTGCTCCTTTTTCTATGTCGAAAGGCTCCCCTTTCCTCTCCAACTGGATGGTTGCTGTGCTGTGTTCGTAGACATTTTTAATTAGTCTAATGTATTTCAGGTCAACACCCTGGCTCTTCAGTGCTTTCCATATCTTCTCATGTATTAGGGAGTCGAATGCTTTGCTGTAGTCTATGAACGCCATGTAGTATGTGAGCTGGTATTCATTGTATTTCGCAACGATTTGTCTTACCACATGGATGTGATCAAGTACTGAGTATCCTCGTCTGAATCCTGCCTGTTCTGCTGGCTGTTCACGGTCTAAATTTGCTTCTAGCCTCTTCAGTATGATCTTGGCAAAGATTTTATATATATTGGACATCAGACTAATGGGTCTATAATTCCCAATGTCATGGTGGTCCCCTTTTTTGTATAGCAAAACTATATCTGACTCTGTCCACTGCTTGGGTATTGTTTCTGTTTCGAGGATTCTATTAAATAGTTTGGTGAGGATTGGTAACACTGTCTCAGCTGAATGTTTGAGGACCTCATTACTTATGCCATCTAGCCCTGGGGATTTTTCATTTTTTTGGGATGTCAAAGCCCTTGCGACTTCATCTTGTAGTATAGACGGAACATCAGAATGTTGGGAGAGGTCGGTGTGTGTAGAGACTCGAGGGTCCTTATACATGTTCTTGTAGAATGATGTAGCTGTATCTAAAATACTTTTTCTTTTGCTGGTGTGATTGCCCCTTCTATTCTTAACTTTCACTATCCATTCTTTGCTCTGACTTAGCTCTTTGTATGCCCTCTTGGTGCCACCTGTCCTTACAATATGAGCTTCAATAGTTTCCATCCTACGCTGCTTCCGGTCTCTCCTCAGGCTTTCATTTATTTCTTTGTTAAGTTTCCCAATCTGTTTTCTTCGATTTGCTGTGTTTTCTGAGCTAATTATGTTGGCCCTTTGTTGTAGTAAGTCTGATGTTTTTGGTGATATCCAATCGTTGCCCTTATTCACTTTACTGCTTTCTTGTGATGTGATTTTTATTGCATTTTCGAAAAGGTTGTAACTTTCAATAACATCCATTTTTGAGGTTTCTTGTTCGAAGTTTTCCCATTTATATTCATAGGATTGGTTATTCTCTGCCAATTTGTAATTTCTTGCTTTTATGTTGCTAAGATAACCTCTGGGTCTTTTTGTCCCAGGTTGATTGGGTAGCAGCTCTGCTCGTGTTAGCCTGTGGTTGGTGTTGAAATTGAATTTGTTACAAACACTCATGTTTGTGAAGTACTTTACTCTGTTTGTTGTAATGAAATCTAGTTGGTTTTTTGTTTTTCCATCCGGGGATATCCAGGTCCACATTTGTTTGTTCCGTTTCTTGAATTGGGAGTTGAGTATGGTGAGATTGTGTTCCATGGCAAAATTGACTAATTTTTCCCCGTTCCGGCTCCTTGTTCTGTTGTCGTAGGCATAAGGTCCTAAGATCATTTTTTCTTCTTCCCTGTGTTGTCCAATCTGGCCATTAAAATCGCCCATTACTATCAAGTTTTTGTTTTTGTGGGTGTGGTTTTGTAGTGTTTCATTTAAATTACTATAGAAGTTATTAATTGTCTGTTCATCGGCTTGTTCCGTAGGTGAGTAGATTTGTACTATTGACCAGGGCTCCCTGTATCCTGGGATTTTAATATTCAGCACTGCAATTCTTTCTGATACTCCTATGAATTCATCAATGCAAGTTGATAAATATTTTTTAACAAGAAATCCCACACCATGTTTACCCGGTGTTTCTCCTATATAGTAGAATACCTGGTCTTGGTTTGAGCTGATATGTTCACCCATTCTTCTAACCTCACTAAGGCCCAAAATATCCCATTTGATTGGTTCTAGTGCTTGGTTAAGTTCAGCAAGCCTTTCTTCTGATCTTAGTGTTAGGGCATTAAGGGATGCAATGACAAATTTATCCTTTTTGATTTTGTTGTTCTTATCGTTTTTTGCTGGAGGGTTTTGGTCTAAGTTCCCGCGATGACCAGTCGTATTGGGAGCTGTGTTGTTAGTTGTTTTAGTATCACATATAGTTGTAGTTGTATTTTTGTGCTTCCGGGGGTTCTTTAGTTGCTATAGGTTGTTATTTGGATTTAAACTGTCATTTCTCCACTGAGAGAATGCATTAGTTTTTGCTAATTTCCCTGGATTCTTTGAAGACTCGTTTTTGGGGTGTGTGCCGTGTGTGCTGTCACTTGGTGAGTTTGTAGGGGATCGCTTCCTTTTTTCGTTTGCGTTGTCACTAACGATCAACTTATCGTAACGTAGGTAAGCAATTTTCCCTTTGCTAACCTCTTCTTTTAATTGAGTTTTTAGCTCCCTTCTCTTTTTTAAGACTTCTTTTGGATAGTCGTCACTGGCGTGAATATTGCTTGGGAACTTCTTATTATTTCTAAGCACTAACATCTTGCGCCACTCTAATGTTACAGTTACGAGGATTGGGCGGTTCTTTCCTTCCACTTTCTTTCCGAGTCTCTGGGCCTTACTGATTTCCCACTTATCAAATGCGTCAATGCCCTGGTCTTTTAATAAGTTGAGGGTCTTAAGCACTTTCTCCAGAAGCTCTGCAAAGTCTTCCCCATTTTCCTCGATTCCATGTATATCTGAATCTGAATCTATGAAATTGTTTTTCTTTGATTGTTTTTCCAAATAGTTTACTCTTGTTTTAAGTGATTCAATTTCGGAGTGTATTTTTAGGTTATCTGCGACAATGGGGGCTAGTTTTTCGTCTATAGTTTTTGTTAGGCATATTGTTTGTTTCTGCATCTCCTCCTGCATTTTTCCGAAGAAAAGTGATAATTCAGATGAACCAGATTGCATTTTCGTAGATTTTGTAATTTCGATGTGGCAACACTAGCTATAGTGTCAATACACCGGAAATCGATCTTTGTTCACAGTAAGGTTTGACGATTTATTTGGAGGTTATGAGATAGCGTAGTAGCTATATATAGTTATGTATATTAGATCCCGCCGTATTTATCACTGTTTCTTCGTTATTTCGGGGTTTTTTTGCACAGTTTTTTAGCACTTTATCACACTGTTTCACTTAGTTCACTGTTTATGGAATTCTTTGCTTTGAATAATCGTTATGTGGTGTGAATTTTTTAATTAACTCGCGAGCACACAAATATACGTTAGCCTTTGACAGTTGATCACCGGAAGACCTTGTACATACCATTTTTTTTTTTGTATTTGTAATTTTTGTTATTGTGTACAATAAAGAGTTTACTACTACTACTAATATACATACATAAATATAGTATACAAATATACATACATAAACATATACAAATATATAGTCAGCCACATAGTCTAAAGGAGCTAAGTCTTAAATGTGTCATGAGAGAAACAAATAGTGACATAACCAACAATTCTCGGCAAATATAGCATATTATTTCCAGGATTGGGAATATTAACTACTGTTATGACGTGCGTCGTGTCTTCTTAAATTGAACGATCTATATCAGTGAAGCTTTACAACATTCTATACATAATTATGCAGTAGGTAGCACCGCCTTCTCTAAATGGGAATTGTTAATTGGAAACTAGTATAAAACGCATTAAAATCGGTCTGTCTATAAACGGCGTCGCTTAATTCGTACCTGGGGTATAATGTCTTATAACACTTAAGGGCGCTTTAATAAAATGTAACAGGTCCACTAACGCCACTCGTAAATAAGTGTAATTATTTAAATTTAACAATATATAACTAAAAAAAGGGGCCGCTACGTACAGTAGTTTGTATTTAAGTACTTTTTGAATCCATCTGTGTCCTGTACACCTGTGTCAAATATAGTACTATCGACAAGCTGAACACTTCACCTTGCAGAACAGACACTAATTTACACATCGCCAGCCTGGTCAGATTTCTCAAGCGACGAAAGCTTCGTTAATACCGACTCGGTAATGACGCACCAATTAACGGAGACACGATGACACCCACACGCGAAACAGACGTCTATCCGTCGCTAAATGTTGCTGTGTTTATGTTGATTTGGGTAAACTTAGACGTTTTAATAACTATATTTTACTAAACTGTTAAAACTCACATATTAATTGTCATTCCGTTCGAGATATTCCAAAATTTTCAGAAATTCTTGCTCAGGATGAGTGCATCCGCGACGAGGCCGCAACGTACCCTTAATTTTATTAAATCGTGATTTTTTACCATTTAGTAAAATATAGTTTTAAACATGACTAAAAAAAAGTTGAAATTCATGTTTTACCTAATGAATATCTATTATTATTGTTTTGTTTGGGCCTCTGTATGCCGTTTCGATCAGCGAGTGGTCTATTGTAGCAGCCCTTTAAAATTTACCGTTACGGCGCGTTGATTCCAGAAACTTCCAGATTATTTAGGCGGTGATGTATTGTACCTCTTCTGATTGCACAATGTGCTTGCCTAGGTAATACTTATTTTGTACATCAGTGGTCCGCAGAACCCTATGCATTGTTGTTTCTCCTGACCCTCGACAAAACCTGCCTGATGCGTCTTGTTTTATACCTATTTGGATCATGTGTAATTCTTCAATTTGCGTTGGGACATTATTAGGTTTTCTCGTGGTGTTTTGGGTATATCTTCTCCATCGTTGCACTCTTGATAGAGTGGTCATGGCCGTCATGCTTTGGGTGGCGAGCTTTACCACCCGGCGTCACCCTTGTCTCATGGCTGCACGCCTGGCGCTTTCGTGCAACGGGCAATTTAATGCGGCCTTAATTTGGTCAATCCACGTGGTCTCGTGCCCAAGACTGCTCTGTATCACAAGCCGTTCGATCGACAGATCTCCACGTTTTGACACTTGGCCGAAGAATGTCAGAATCCTAGACTGCACCGTAGAGGAGAGACGCTGTTTTATAAGTCCTAAATGCTTTCAATGGTATTCTGAGTATCTTCCGCCGGCACCACATTTCAAGAGCGTTTACTTTTTTATTATTTTTTATTTTATTGAAAATTTACCAACAGTTATTACATCAATACGTACAAATAGTTAGTTCTAAACAATGAGTCTTAATGCTTAATGTATAAATACTTACAGGTACAGCTTAGCAATATAAACATAGAAAGTTAGTAGGGTAAACTGTATAAATAAGTTTCTAATTTGAGTTATTGAGTCAAAGTTCATGTCGATTGTATCACTACGCTTATTGAGTAATTTTCTCAGTAGTGGTAATGGGGAAGATGAGCCTAACACCGTTATACGCAGGGGATAAGACAGGCTTGGCAGAAAAACGTCGTATTCTTACTACTTTACTTACTTTTCTCTCTTTTAGCGTCCAGGTCTCTACGGCATATGGGAATACTGGGAGGACCAGTGATCTGACTAATCGGGTCTTCGTAGCCTTAGTAATATTGCGGTTCTTCGAGATCTTTCCGAGCTTATCCGTAGCAGAATGAGTCAATGCCATATTTAGGTATATATATATAGCGAGACAATATTTCCAACACGCATTGTGCTCTCGTTTCAGAACGACAAAGGAAACCAGAAGTTCTGTTTTACGAAGTGAAAAACTGACCCATAGAGATAATGTCATGTGTTCTGTTGCTTTAGTGCTGATAAAATTGCGACTGTGATGTGTGTGAATAAGGGCAAGCAAACGGGTGAGACTTTGGGACACGAGGTTCCAGGTTGTTCCATCTATGCAAAGCTGATATTCCAAAACTTATTGCGTAGTATGACTTTGATATGCCCTTACTAAACCACTGCAGTATCAACACCAATGAAACTGTCCAGGGCGAAAAGCCGTAACTGTTCACGCAAACCTTAGAAAAAGGGCTCCTTCTTTACACGACAAAAGTCAATGACAAGTTGGGACGGTGTCCGTTACCCGAACAACGAATGTATACTGTAGCAATTTATGTTGGACTTTAATAATACAAGTAAACTTATGTTGTATGTTGAATGTAATACCGGTGCGCGTGTTGACACTAGGTCAATATTTTGTATGGTGGTGTAACGCGCGAAGTTGTTGAAAAAACATTATTGTAGTGTAATGATTAGGTACAGTCAGCCAACGAAGTGGACTACAATTTTAAAATGGTGGACCATTTTACGATACGGGCTGACTGTCTTATCTTATTTTTTCTATATGAGGGCCTTTGCGGATGCAATAAAAAAAAAAAAAAAAAATATTTGTGGACAATCTTACACAAATCAACCTAGTCCCAAACTAAGCAAAGCTTGTACTATGGGTACTAGGCGACGATATACATAGTTATATAGATAAATAGATACTTAAATACATAGAAAACATCCAAGACTCAGGAACAAATATTCGTGGTCATCACACAAAGAAATGCCCTGACCGGGATTCGAACCCGGGACCTCCAGCTTCGTAGGCAGGGTCACTACAAACTAGGCTGAAACGGTCGTCGAAATTCGACCCAATGGGATCTTTTGTACAATTGCCCCCTCCTTTATACCTACTCCAAGCTGCTCTCCAACATTTCCACAAACCGGATGATCGGGCGTGGTCGTGTCGGAGGGTTCCCCTGGATTTTCCCCGGGCCACTCCCCAACCGCGCACTCCTATCGCTTTATTGGGCCAGTCTGATTCAAAAAAAAACTAGATGATGGAGCTCAGCGGGAGTACTCTGAATTCCTTCGGTTCTGGGCACAGACCACTTAACCTAACCCTAGAAGTGGTCTGTGGTCTATGGTTCTCGGTAGCCATTGCATAAGCTGACTGTACCTATGTTATCAATGGAATTGAGGCCTCATACGGTTCATGACAGCTAAGCTTTAATACTCGTACAGTCAACATCATACAGTTGGTGACAGCCAATTTTTTTATATACGATGGTGGTAAACAAGCTTAAAAACAGCCTGTCTGTCGTTGTTTAGAGCATATTGAGTAAATAAATACAACAATTTTTATTTTTAATAATATTGTAAAACAAAGAGACGAGAAGCAGATGCTGCTGTTATGGCAGTTCGGCGAGTAATTAAGGTTATAACTGTTATGTATTTTTTGATCAATAAATTAAAAACAAAAAAAAAGCCACCATGGTCAGCATTTTTTACAAAAGTTTGTTCCGAAGATTTTTTTACTTCCCATTAACCCATAAAGTTTATTGGTGATAATGTTTATTATAAATATTAATATGTTGATAAATCAAAATTACTTATTGTAATTTCCTTATTTTTCGTATTAAAAGCGACTTGCTTTTGCGGTTGGTTCGGAACCCTAAATCACACTTCTGATAATGTTAGTACAGTTAGGTTACCTACCTAAAAAAAATCGACAGTACATGGGTGCCGGTGTGGGTCTATAAATTGTAGAAAACCGTAAAAACAAACAAGTAACAAAAAAATTAAAAGTCCTTTTCAGTTAAAAACCGCTCATCTATTTAGGCCTTTTTCTGTTTATTGACACATATCTTGACATTGTCTCAGTGTTATTATCTAGAACAGGACTATTGCGCCTTGATGACGTAACCTTTTATTGTATTTTTTGGATTTTTTCATTAAGAAATATCGTTTCAAACATCACTCCAAATCGACCATTTTTAAGTTAAAACCTGTGTTTTTCCATTTAATTTCTAATACACACAATAAAATTATAAAATGGCTATATTACTATCTAAAACTTTAATAAAATCATCGTATCCTTTAATCACTTTATTGGTATTATCAATACTTTTGTCATAATTTGATAAAGTACAAAAGTTTCCACGAAAATACTTTTGAAAAAACTCCACCTAACATTCTTTGTAGCTTTGTGAATCAAATGTAAAATTATAAATTACACTACTTTCTCTGCAATCAACATACACCCACGTATTGAAATGCAATAGAATATATAGGCACATTATTAATACATATGTAATTTACAACCACCCGTGATATGGCGTTTTAATTAATAAAGCAATGATACTTTCTAAACATATAATTAGCTTGATTGCAACCATATTTTAGTTTTTTTATGTTTACCGGCCCTTGGTTGAGAAATTATGAATATTTAACTATGTAATGAACGTCTTCATATAAATAATTGTAGGAACCTCATATTGAAAAATATCTTTTTAAAAAGGCCGTAGACAAGTCGTTTTTTATCAGAGACATTATAAGCTTTTTAAAAAAGAACACGTGCGATTTTGTCATTTAATAAGTCATAATCAAGTAAAGAGTCGACCACTGAAGATTACACTGACAGTGCATGACTGCTGAAAACGTGACATGAGAGACTATTAGTTATTACGTATTTGTGAAACTTATGTTAGGTAGATGTAATGTAATTACTATAGAAAATTACATTCAGATCAACCTTAAACACGCTCTAAAATGTTCGATGACCACTTTGACCTAATTGGTTAGTACGAAGTTGGATGTCCCGGGTTCAAATCCCGGTCAGGGCATTTAGTTATTGCACAAATATTTGTTTTCCTGAGTCTTGGATGTTTTTTATGTATTTAAGTTTCTATTTATATATATAACTATGTATGTCGTCGCCTAGTACCGATAGTACAAGCTTTGCTTACTTTGGAACTTGATTTGTGTAACACACAAATATTTGTCCACAGAATATTTTTAAAAAATGGCACTAGGTACTTTATTACCCCTCCGGTCACTATTTATATCAGCTTATGTTTATATTAATAATTATATACCTATACTCATGCTATGTTAAATACGTACAATCGGCCTCATAAGTAGCTAGGACATTTTTCATATGACATTGAAGCGACACGGTACAAAAGTGTTAAGCTACTTGTGAGGCCGACCGTACCGGTTCGATCGGTCCAATTACAAACCACGACATCGTAGTACATCATTCACATAATGACATTGTCCACAGCAGCAGTAGAAGCGGCGTGTCGCTGGGTGCGCATCTTGTTTGCGCCCGAGTAGGCCTCACCGACAAGCAGCGCGCCATGTGCCGAGCCACGCCCGCCGCCATCGCCGCAGTCGGCGACGGACTCAGGTAGTACAATAAGTTGCCGCTACATGGCGTAAATAACTGCCAGCAGTAGAAGCAGCGTGTCACTGCGAGCACCTCTTGTTTGCGCGCGAGTTGGCCTCACCGACAAGCAGCGCGCCATGTGCCGAGACACGCCTACGGACTCAGGTAGTCAACACGCAGCCGCTAGATGTCATAAATAATGTAACTGTCAGCAGTAGAAGGAACGTGTCACTGCGAGCACCTCTTGTTTGCGCGCGAGTTGGCCTCACCGACAAGCAGCGCGCCATGTGCCGAGACACGCCTACGAACTCAGGTAGTCAACAGGCAGCCGTTAAATGTCATAAATAATGTAACTGTCAGCAGTAGAAGCAACGTGTCACTGCGAGCACCTCTTGTTTGCACGCGAGTTGGCGTCACCGACAAGCAGCGCGCCATGTGCCGAGACACGCCTACGGACTCAGGTAGTCAACACGCAGCCGCTAGATGTCATAAATAATGTAACTGTCAGCAGTAGAAGGAACGTGTCACTGCGAGCACCTCTTGTTTGCGCGCGAGTTGGCCTCACCGACAAGCAGCGCGCCATGTGCCGAGACACGCCTACGAACTCAGGTAATCAACACGCAGCCGTTAGATGTCATAAATAATGTAACTGTCAGCAGTAGAAGCAACGTATCACTGCGAGCACCTCTTGTTTGCGCGCGAGTTGGCCTCACCGACAAGCAGCGCGCCATGTGCCGAGACACGCCTACGGACTCAGGTAGTCAACACGCAGCCGCTAGATGTCATAAATAATGTAACTGTCAGCAGTAGAAGGAACGTGTCACTGCGAGCACCTCTTGTTTGCGCGTGAGTTGGCGTCACCGACAAGCAGCGCGCCATGTGCCGAGACACGCCTACGGACTCAGGTAATCAACACGCAGCCGCTAGATGGCATAAATAATGTAACTGTCAGCAGTAGAAGCAACTTGTCACTGCGAGCACCTCTTGTTTGCGCGCGAGTTGGCGTCACCGGCAAGCAGCGCGCCATGTGCCGAGACACGCCTACGGACTCAGGTAATCAACACGCAGCCGCTAGATGGCATAAATAATGTAACTGTCAGCAGTAGAAGCAACGTGTCACTGCGGGCACCTCTTATTTGCGCGCGAGTTGGCGTCACCGACAAGCAACGCGCCATGTGCGGACTCAGGTAATCAACACGCAGCCGCTAGATGGCATAAATAATGTAACTGTCAGCAGTAGAAGCAACGTGTCACTGCGAGCACCTCTTGTTTGCGCGCGAGTTGGCCTCACCGACAAGCAGCGCGCCATGTGCCGAGACACGCCTACGGACTCAGATAGTCAACACGCAGCCGCTAGATAGCATAAATAATGTAACTGTCAGCAGTAGGAGCAACGTGCGTGTCACTGCGAGCACCTCTTGTTTGCGCGCGAATTGGCGTCACCGACAAGCAGCACGCCATGTGCCGAGACACGCCTACGGACTCAGGTAGTCAACAGGCAGCCGTTAAATGTCATAAACAATGTAACTGTCAGCAGTAGAAGCAACGTGTCACTGCGAGCACCTCTTGTTTGCGCGCGAGTTGGCCTCACCGACAAGCAGCGCGCCATGTGCCGAGACACGCCTACGGACTCAGGTAGTCAACAGGCAGCCGCTAGATGTCATAAATAATGTAACTGTCAGCAGTAGAAGCAACGTATCACTGCGAGCACCTCTTGTTTGCGCGCGATTTGGCCTCACTGACAAGCAGCGCGCCATGTGCCGAGACACGCCTACGGACTCAGATAGTCAACACGCAGCCGCTAGATGGCGTAAATAATGGAACTGTCAGCAGTAGACGCGGCGTGTCGCTAGGAGCACATCTTGTTTGCGCACGAGTGTGGGCCTCACTGACATGCAACACACGCAGCGCGCAATGTGCCGAGCCACGTACACCTCCATCGCCGCAGTCGTCGTCAGACTCAGGTAGTCAATATGCTGCCGCTAGATGGAGTTGCTACTTTTTTTCAAGGTCTATACCTAGCAAACAACTAGCATATATACCTATTTACAAGGTAGGTGCCGTAATTGAAAATTTAACCCCCGTATTCATAAAACTTAATAAACCTCTGCTAACTAAATAGTTCTTTGTCTCATTCTCACAAACGTCAATGTCAAAGTGACAGATAAGGACAAACGAACTTTAGCGTCTAGTTAACTAATATAGGTTTGACAGACGTTTATGAATAAGGGGGTTACTCCACCGCTAAACGGCAAATTGTATAAGTACAGTAAAATCATAAGAAATAAATATTGCCTTTGCCTGTTCCTACCATTTGTAGAAAAAAAGTTGTTCTGATCACGAGGAAAAACAAAAGTTCAGCACGCAACTGCTAAGCTTGCTGTTTGAGCTGGGTTTTACGCCAGTCACCATCAAGTACCTAGTGCTGTACTCTGAGGAAAAAAGACACAAGTAGCCCGCTTTTTGACTCACCCAAATGATGCAACATTCAACTGTTAGATGGCGACCCAAGTATTTAACAACCCCCAAAAGTAATATACCCGCACTGTTAACATCATAATTAAGGCTTTACGGCAATGAACTTAAGGTCCATTTTCTCGCAGAATGGCGTACGCAGAATGCCGACAGCAGCTGTCAGGTCACAGGTGGAACTGCTCAGGAGTGGGCGATGGGAACGACTTCGGCCACGTAATGCCTTTAGGTTAGTATTCTATGCACTTACCCTAATATGCTAAGGTGAGCGTACACCAGAGTTTGTGGGTGCGAGATGTCGATGCTATATGAAATGAAAACAGCAGCGCATATAATCTGGTGAATACTCACCCTAAGACCTAAGTCCTAAGAAGTTATGTTGCAGTTAGAGGCTTGCTGGAGCTGACATCGTCATGTTGATGAAAGCATCGAAATAAATAAAGAATAAATAAAAATGTTTTTGTATCATATACACGTATAAAATCTCACGACTATAAGGAAACCGTAACTATGTTAAAGTATCAAATAAAGTGTAATCTACATAATAATAACAAAAGATTGTAATAATCCTCAAGCTTACCATACTAGTGGCTCCGTGAGCTATAGACCTGCAGGCGAATCACGTAACTTTATGTACTAACGGTAGATAAATTTTACTGTCAATTTTTAAGTATAAAAGTATGAGCTGACACTTAAATGTGACTTTAAAATCTACCTAACGGTAGTACAAAAGTTACGTGATTACCCCGCTGGTGAGTGTTTTTTTTTCCTTCCAAAATCTGACACGACAAAAAATGTAATGATCGAACCACAAGGCCGATTTTTGGGTGTCGAACGCTCTACTTTTCACTCGACATCTGTCAAATCATCATAGTTTGTTGACAGATCTCGAGTGTTTGACACCCTAAAATCGGCCCCCTGCTCACAAAATTTTACGCAAATCGGTTGAGACATGCGACCTGTACGAGTAGTGGCGAACAAACCGAAATCCACCCGCAGAAACATACGAAATCATTGAATAGACATTTGTTATTTTAAATTTTAAAAAAGCGACTGGACAAAAAATTCTATATAATTATTGAGCCTGCTCACAAAATTTCACGAAAATCGGTTGAGAAATGCGACCTGTAGTGGCGAACAAACGAAAATCGGCCGGACATACGAAAGGACTTTTGTGGAAGCTGAAGCAGGGACCTTCGTTTCACTCGGACAATAAAATATAAATAAATTGTATGCCATAATACATAATTATGCCTAGTTAAGTAATAAAATAAGATAGCAATAGGTTAATTACGACACTAATGACTGCCTATGACAATGACCGAACAATAACACGATAGTAATCATCGAACAATAAAGTATTGCGTTCGTGACTGAGACGTCTTGCTCGGAAGTGGTTCAAGGCACAGGAGACGGTGTTTGTATTCAGCTAAGTGAAAATCATCTCAATTTAACCACACTCTTTGTCTACCATTTAAAAAGAGTCCTTATGACTCCGAAACGCTCATCTAATTTAAGCTATTTTTTGTGAGAAATTACATATCTTGACATTTTCTCTTGGGGGGCGGGTGTAGAGAGTTCGTGCAAAGAAATACAACAGAAAGCAGCTTAGGAACGATCTTATCCCAGTTACGAAACTGGGGTAAGTTGGGACTATCGGACAACACAGAATATAGGATGTGCGGTGAGCATGACGAGACAATGGAACACTTGTGTGAATGAAATGAAAGAATGAATGGCTACCCTGAACCAAAGGAATTCAGAGTACTCCCGCTGAGCTCCATCATTCGGTTTACGGAAATGTTGGAGAGCATCTTGGATTAGGTATAAAGGACGGGGCAATTGCACAAAAGATCCCATTGGGCCCTCATATGGATAAAATAAGATAAGGAGTACATCGCGTGTTCACACGACGAACCAGTAATTTAAATTGTTTATAATGGTATAAAGTATTTCCTTAACTATAAAAGATAAACGTATATATTCAAAATACTCTGTTATTGTTAAACAAACAAATGTACCTATTTATATAATATAGTTCCCTTACCCTAGCAAAAATAATAACCACTTTTTTTGCAGCCGAGTGCCGGGAGGTCGCCGGTACGAATCCTGCTCGGTGCCTAAATTTTTCAATTTTTCCTTCACTCTAAAATAATAACCGTTATACAAAATCGCGATACGCTTTTAACCTGTCGGGTAATAATGAAATAGGTACGTGATCAGGCATAAATGAAATAGGCGTATAACTAATTTTGTATTAAGCAGAAACGCTGTCGACCCAAACTATAAATTAACAAATAAAGGAAAAAATTAAAAATTTAGACACCGAGCAGGATTTTTAAATTTATCCTTTATTTCTAAATTTGTAGGCGTATAACTTATTAAAGTTTATAACAATTGTCATTTCTTTCGCAATAGATATGTACTAGTGTTTCCATTTTGAGGTTTTCATTGGCTAACAGTTTATTGGAAACATTTTGAGGTTATGATTATGGAGGGAGATTATGAAAAAGTATTAAAAAATAAATACTTTGCTAGGCGTTACTTACTTTACGACTTAGATTAGATTTTATAATAATTAAGTATATAAAAAGTAAAATATAAAACAATATTAACAAAACATAAAATCATTATAAAAACCTAACCTAGTGTGCCGCCGGCAGTGAGGCGGGGCCTAAGCTACCGGTGGTGTCGGGTGACAGAGAGAGGAACCTTCTATTATTCATGCTTTATTTTTAAGGATATATATATATATATATATATGTATTTTATTTATTTATGACACGTGAAGTTTACATATCTATATTTTTTTTCTCATCTGCCAAACTGTATTACAGTTTGTTGGCAGAAAACATGTATATATGGAAAACAGCTGTTACAAAAAAAGAAATCTACGAATACTGTCAAGTGGTTTTCTTTTCAATGTACCTATAGTAATCAGAATTTGTCAACGGTGACTTAAATACATAAGTAAAATATGAACAATCCAAGCATTCGTCAGAACTAATGCAAAATCATTTTCAAAATATTATGACTTATTTAAAGCTCAAGTTTGAGTTATTGCAAATTAGTCTGTCTGTTTCTGGATATTAATAAAAAAAGGAGTTTTATGCGCGACACCCAAAAAAACATTGAACTAACTAAAAAAAATTTGATAGCAAATCAAAAATATCTCGTTTGAAATGGGTGGCTTTCTACCCTTGGTTGACAATCTACTATTTCTATATAAGTAACCATATTTCAAACAAACCCAGGGGACTGTACTACTGCCATACATGTACTTACCATAATTCCCATCCTGTTCCACCTAAATCTTTCGTAATTAAATTCTACATAATCTTTAACAGATAAATCTTGAGCTCTATTTTTGCTTGGCAAAAAAGTAAAATCGTATACTGAAACAGATATTCAACGAAATCATTAGCTTATCCTTACTACATAAAGTTTAATTTTCAGTGTCACCAGTGGGTCGTTTCGACTTTTTGTGTGAATAGAAGCCAGTGATAATCTCGTTTCCAGAAACATAATTCTTTAGAACCGATAGTTTACTATTTATTTATTAATACTAGTTTGTTTAAAACCAGTGTCCCACACAAGGCAACTTTCTTGGGCAATTATTTGTCGTCCTGAGTATTTTATTTATTTTATATCACACCTGGCCATAAAGTGGCAATTACCGCGCGCTCCGCGCGCGGAAAATCCCACTTCCTGGCCCCTGGCCACATAAAATTCTGTACTTACCTCGGGCAGTAATTAGGAAAGCCTCAGATCGCATAATTATCACCCTTGCCTTCGGCTCGGGCGTCAAATACCTGCGATCTGAGACATTCTTTGTTTTACCGCCCTTGGTAAGTAATGTACTATAATCTTTGTTGCACAAAAGAAAACCTTATACTTAGTACAAAAGCCGAACTTAATGCTAAAAGCAGTCTCCACCGGATTATCAGCAGTTTATTATGGTGAAAATGCATAAACACTTTTTAAAGTCAGAGCTATGATTACCATGATACAATAATATACTGCGCGGGGC